>JAWNOK010000068.1:7471336-8117673 GCA_035046005.1 Drosophila acutilabella
GCAACGTTCAACGTTCGCCAAAAGACTGCCATCATTGCGATAGGCATTCATAGCATTTAGATGTATTTCTCGAAAAGCAGGTTCAGCGCCACAGAGTACACACAGCACACTGTTGGCGGAGACTGGTATGGTGACAAATCGAAATGCAATATTTGGACTTTTGCTGGGCAAATAGACGGGAACATCAAGCTGTAGCATGCTGGATGAATTTAGTAAAAAGAGAAGCAACTCTCTGTCCAGCGTGTCTAAATCCCACCAGCCTTCGGTGGCTACACAAATACGTTGGCCCACCACAAGGCAACAGAAAAGTGAGCCACAATTGCCACTGAATTCATTTAGTTTCTGCAAGAGGTTTGCATTTTCCGTGGCTAACAGACAATCGGTATAGCCCAAGAGTGTGGTACCGGCACTGGATGCTTCGAGAGCGGCGTCCACAATAGGCACATACTTTTTGGCATCCTTCTTAAGGCGTTCCAAGAGGGCGGGGTGAGCCAGCTCATCGCGGCTAATGAACAGAGCGATTGCTCCAAAAGCCAGTTCTGCTAGAGTTTGCAGCTGAAATTCACCCATGCCACGACCACATACAATGAATGTAATTACATTGTGAAAGTCACGCCATATGTAGGTCCATTCATCAGTGTGTGTGGTTTGCAATTGTATGCCGAGTGATTTGAAAAACATGTGAAAACCATTCAAAGAGGCCACAGTTGAAAAGGGCAGCTGAAAAGAAAGCAACAAGTGTCATTCACAATAACTGGCAACACATACATGTAAACAATACTCGCTTACGTTATCGCATTCCCCTTTTTTACGGGTGAAAATAGGTAAGCCGCCATTTGTTGTGAGGCAATGCAAGTAAATTGACATCGAATCGGCGAAACTCAGTTATTGTTTATCAAAACTATAAATAACAACGTTCTATGTCGTGCCTGTCTAAGATCACGACTAGAGATGAACGTCTAGCGTGCTTTGTTTCGTGTTCGTGTTCTAATGTGTGATATACAGTGTACAATTAAATATTTCACAAGACAGAATTATTCCTATATTTATCGTCAAAGTAATTTTTGATTAAATATAACTTATATTTTTCGATTAATTATTTAATTATCGTTTTCAACCTTGTGTATGTTTTCATTAAACACCACCAAAACACAATAGGCGCCAAAATATAATCTCGATAAAAAAAAACACAGAACATTGGTTCGATAAACGATAACTATAAATGCAAGCCTAGTTAGGGTTAGGGCTGAATGTTTGTATGATATGGAAACACTATGCTTTGTAAATTGTGCCGGTACATATTTGTCAAAGCTGATAAATTGAGTTTTGTTTAAATATCCGCAACTTACTTAAATGAGAACTGTTGTATTATTGTGTTGCTGCTCACATTAAATTACTAACATTTATATAAATTGTGCTCGTCTCCGGCACCGCGCATGACGCTCGTGATCCATCCCTGGTTTTCACCACAGAAGGAGAAGAAAAGTACTGCGAAAAAGTTTGTTTAAAACACACAAATTGGTCACAACGTCAACCGTTGTTAGCCAAATTGCAAAAAGAGTGCTCAGTGTACATGTGTTTAAGTACAACTGAAATAAAGTAGACTTGTGCGCTACGCAAATTGCAATAGAAGTTTTTCACTGTCTGGACAAAAACGTTGAAGTCTTTTTCACTCGTTTTGCGCTCTTCGTTTTACACGCTGTTCTTGGGATTCGTAGGTTGCATCGCTTTCCTAAAACTCGGTAAGTGCGTGAAAGACATAAAATATGTTAATGTACACATTGAAGTCGGTTATAATTGACAACAAATGTGTTGTACAACAACCTAAAATTGAGAGCACATTATAAACTTGGGAAATGCCGTCGCAGTCTCATCTCGATGCGTTCGATGTACGCTGCTTTGATTGTATTTTGCATGTGTAAGCGGCATATATGTGAGTGTGTGCGTGTGAGTTTTAGAGATGAGCGATTTCTGGATTAAGTTAATAGCGTAAGCATAGAAACAAATCGTAGGAGAAACTCTCCTCCGCATGATATGTAGGTATGTTTTGAGATAATTGCTTTTATTTCACCACACACCAAACAACATAAATGCACTCGTGTGCAAGCGGCATTTACACAAGTTTTGAAAGAAATGAAAACAAAACAAATTGATAAAGACTTGCTAATGCAAGATGCTTGGGATGAGTAACAGGTACGAACATATCGCTCATCTCTAGTGTGTCTGTGTAAGCGTGTGAGCAAAAAAAAAAGAAAAAATTGTAAGCGCGCGCCACAAGCAGGCATGCGTTTGTGTTTGTGCGTAGAAAATAAGAAAACATACGTACAAATCCCATACATAGAGATATGCATAAAATAAATATGGTTGCCTTAATGCCGATAAATACAATTTCGATATTTTCCGATTCTTCTATAGAAAGTCAATCCTAACAGCTGCAACAGATTTCCTGGACGCGATCATCCCCCCTTCTACCCTACATCGTTGTTTTAGCCGGAGGAGCAGCTAAAATCAATCAAAATTAACGCGGACACAGCGACTGCTGGTGGTGCTGCTGCTGCTGAGCGACGCAGACGTGAACGCTGCTTTTATTACAAAGCGATGGCGATGTTGAGCTCCGATGAGGCGAGCAAGCTGCTCGATTTTAATCAGAAGCTGGACATTAATCTGCTAGACAAGATCGTTGAGGCACTCTACTCATCGCAGGGTGAGCAACTTCGATTGGCGCAGGAGATACTCACCACATTGAAGGAGCATCCAGAGGCATGGACGCGTGTCGATAGCATACTCGAATATTCACAGAATCAGCAAACCAAGTTCTATGCACTCCAAATCCTTGAGGAGGTTATCAAAACACGCTGGAAGGTGCTGCCACGCAATCAATGCGAGGGCATCAAAAAGTATGTCGTCAGTCTGATTATTAAAACATCCTCGGATCCAGCCATCATGGAGCAGAACAAAGTTTATCTAAATAAGCTAAATATGATTTTGGTGCAGATACTGAAACGTGAATGGCCACGTAACTGGGAGACATTCATCAGTGACATTGTCGGAGCATCGAAGACAAATGAGAGCTTGTGCATGAACAATATGGTTATACTGAAGAATCTGAGTGAGGAAGTCTTTGACTTCTCACTGGGACAGATCACGCAAACGAAGGCCAAGCATCTGAAGGATACGATGTGCTCAGAGTTTTCGCAAATCTTTACGCTTTGCCAGTTTGTGCTGGATAATTCAATGAATGCGGCACTGATACAGGTTACACTGGAGACATTGCTACGCTTTCTCAATTGGATACCATTGGGCTATATATTCGAGACGACGCTCATTGAGACGCTGATCTTTAAGTTTCTCAGCGTGCCGATGTTCCGTAATGTGACCCTGAAGTGCCTCTCGGAAATTGCCGGACTGACGGCGGCCAATTACAATGAGAACTTTGCGACGCTATTCAAGGATACGATGGTGCAGCTAGATCAAATTATTGGTCAAAATATGAATATGAATAATGTGTTCCAATGTGGCTCCGATACGGAACAAGAGCTCGTTCTCAATCTGGCAATGTTCCTCTGCACGTTTCTGAAAGAACACGGCAAACTAGTCGAGGATGCCAAGTATGTGGATTATCTGAATCAAGCACTCATGTATTTGGTCATGATCAGTGAAGTCGAGGACGTTGAAGTATTTAAGATCTGCTTGGAATATTGGAATAGCCTTGTAGAGAATCTATACAACACCGAATTCTTTCATCCCACACTTGAATCATCAAAGCGACAGCAAGTTTATCCACGACGCCGCTTCTATGCCACCATCCTGTCCAAGGTTCGTTTCATAATGATTTCACGTATGGCAAAACCCGAAGAGGTTCTTGTTGTCGAGAATGAGAACGGTGAGGTAGTACGCGAATTTATGAAGGACACAAATTCCATCAATTTGTATAAAAACATGAGGGAGACTTTGGTATTCCTCACTCATTTGGACTGTGTGGACACTGATCGCATTATGACCCTAAAGCTGCTTAACCAGGTCAATGGCACCGAATTCTCGTGGAAAAATCTCAACACTCTGTGCTGGGCCATTGGCTCTATATCGGGTAAGTTACAAAATATTTTAAAACACAGTTTAGTTTAGTTAAACTAGCTTGGAAGCACTTTATATTAATACTTGTTGTATTATTCCCTCAGGTGCCTTCTGTGAGGAGGATGAGAAACGATTTCTGGTCACTGTCATCAAGGATCTGCTTGGCCTCTGTGAGCAAAAGAAGGGCAAGGACAATAAGGCTATAATTGCATCCAATATTATGTATGTGGTTGGACAGTATCCACGTTTTCTGCGTGCTCATTGGAAATTCCTAAAGACGGTGGTCAATAAGCTCTTTGAATTTATGCACGAGACGCACGATGGTGTCCAGGACATGGCCTGCGACACATTCATCAAGATTGCAATCAAATGTCGTCGCTATTTTGTCACAATCCAGCCAAATGAGGTGTGCACCTTCATTGACGAAATACTGAGCACAATGAGCAGCATTATTTGTGATCTGCAGCCACAACAGGTGAGTTTGAACTTCAATTGCAATAATTAAGATGAATTAATTTGTGTATTTAATTTATTGCTTTAGGTGCACACGTTCTATGAGGCAGTTGGGTATATGATCTCGGCCCAGGTCGATCAGGTGCAACAGGATGCGTTAATTGAACGTTACATGTTGCTGCCGAATCAAGTCTGGGATGACATTATATCGCGGGCATCGAAAAATGTCGACTTTCTTAAGAACATGACAGCGGTTAAGCAACTTGGCAGCATATTGAAGACCAATGTGGCTGCTTGCAAGGCATTGGGTCACGCATATGTCATTCAATTGGGTCGCATCTATTTGGATATGCTTAATGTGTACAAGATCACGTCGGAGAATATCATACAAGCGATTGAAGTGAATGGTGTTAATGTGAACAATCAGCCGCTGATTAAATCAATGCATGTGGTTAAGAAGGAGACGCTCAATTTGATAGCCGAATGGGTATCGCGCTCCAATGACAATCAATTAGTTATGGACAACTTTATACCGCCCTTATTAGACGCCATCTTGCTGGATTACCAGGTGAGCAAAGCGTTAACTTTGATAGTCTGAAAGTTGCCAAGAAATTCCATTTAAACTTTCTTATGTGTGATTAATTTTTGTACTTTTAGCGGTGTAAGATTCCGTCGGCGCGTGAACCCAAAGTACTGAGTGCGATGGCAACGATTGTGCACAAATTGCGTCAGCATATCACGAATGAAGTACCAAAAATCTTTGATGCCGTATTTGACAGCACGCTGGACATGATCAACAAGAATTTCGAAGATTTCCCACAGCATCGTCTAAGTTTCTATGAGCTGCTGCAGGCGGTCAATGCCCATTGCTTCAAGGCGTTCCTTAACATACCGCCGGCCCAGTTTAAGCTTGTTTTTGACTCTGTCGTTTGGGCCTTTAAGCACACAATGCGCAACGTGGCTGATATGGGCTTAAATATTCTGTATAAAGTAAGTTTGGTTTAAAATTGCTTTACCTTTGGATAGTACTAAAATTTTTGTATATTCTTAGATGCTGCAAAATCTTGAACAACATCCGAATGCGGCGCAGAGTTTCTATCAGACCTATTTCACTGATATACTTATGCAAATCTTCTCAGTTGTAACTGACACATCGCATACGGCCGGTTTGCCAAATCATGCTATCATCTTGGCCTACATGTTCTCATTAGTAGAGAATCGTAAAATAACCGTAGATCTTGGACCCATACCCGATAATATGATATTCATACAGGAATATGTGGCCTCATTGCTAAAATCGGCATTTAATCATTTATCAGATAATCAGATCAAAGTCTTTGTCACTGGCCTTTTCAATTTGGATGAGAATGTGCAAGCATTTAAGGAGCATTTGAGAGATTTTCTTATACAGATACGCGTAAGTAAAACATTAGTAAACTTATTAGAGTTTTTATTAAACTGTTCTTTGTAGGAGGCCACCGGCGAAGACGATTCAGATTTGTATCTGGAGGAACGTGAGGCCGCATTGGCCATGGAGCAATCCAATAAACGTCAAATGCAACGTAATATTCCGGGCATGTTGAATCCACATGAATTGCCAGAGGATATGCAGGATGAATAAAATATAAATGCCGTGTATCTGATTGCATGTTAGTTGAAGCTTATGGAATGAAGCTTAAGAATGATAATGAGAGATGAGATGTATGAGTGCTTTTTTCTCCCATATGGAGAAAAACAGGTATAAATGTTTGTTTGATTGAATGCATATGAGTATAAACGTTATATATATATATACAAATACAAATACAACACACACACACACACCCACAACATAAACACACACAAACAGATTCACATACATTGCATACAGTTTGCGGATAATGTAAGTTGAAATATTTAGAATGCGGTTTTTTTGGTGCGCAATTGCATACCTTAATATGATTAAACATATTTTTGCGTACTTTGCCGTCACCACAAAAGCAACAGCAACCACACACACACACACACACACACCTCCCCCATACCCACAGTTTCCTCATCCTTCTCCTTTAGCTGTAAAAGCATCATTGGAAGGATGCAAAAATTTATACATACATTATATATTACAAACTAATAAGAGTAATAATAATAATGTTTGTTTGAAATTTTAAACTGATTGAGTATAATTGTAGAAATATCGTGTATGAATGAAGGAAACAAGTAAATGAACAAGTAAATACCAACCCAGCACCACACACACCCCACATACCCACAAACGACTTTCCACAAGAGAAACTAAAAATGAAAGTAAATAATAGTACACACATTAACTGTAGTTTGCCAATACACACACACACACACACACACACACACACAGAACAAACCACATACAAATTTAATGAGTAATTAATTCTATGTAAACACTGCATAAACTCAATATAAATATAATAAATTTGTACATTTAAATAATGTGCGTACCACAACCATATACACACATACACCCAAACACACACACACGTATGCAAAAGAAAATTGAAAACAAAAAAAAAAACAAACAGAAATTCGTATGCGTATGATTGATTGATTGATGAAGATGTTTAAATTTTTACATTTAAATTAGTTTGTACATTAATTTAAATAAAAATCAATTAAAACAACAAATTTATAAATATATACATATATTCCTATATTAAATATGTATTGATGACGCGATTGTTTTTAGCAGGGACCGCAAATAATGATTAATTAATTCAATTCCAACTTAATTTGCCAATTTTATTTTCAATTTTGTGGGAGAAAACTCAAAAGGAAATTATATAGTTTAAATAATAAACATGTTTTCAATACAAATCTTTTTTTTATTATTTTTATTTAAAAAGTAATGCATATTTTTTATATATTTATATTTAAAAGAACAAAACTAAACACAATTATAATTCTTTTTATTTTTATAAATAAAACGCAAAACTGATGACTACATTTCGTTTGCATCAATTAAATATTTTCAATTGTTTTCTCCTTTTAAAAATAAAATAAATATTTAGTTTTGTTATAATCATTATGGTCTCTGCTAATCAGTCCTCAATTAGGTTCACCTTCAAGCGATTGTTGTGCAGGAACTCAGTATCCTTGGCAAAGGAATTCCATCTGATGTAAATATCCTGGGAAATGAGCCAAGTGTTTCCCACTGGCTTCGTTGGATACACCTTGGTGAGATTGCTAAACGGCAATTCGATTTCATTGGCCACACGCTGCTTAAAACTGGTAGCATTAAAGGGTATATTGGACTGCATGGCCAGCGTGACGGCGTCCAGGAACATGTTCCAACGCGGCTGGTAGTAGTCACGAATCAGGCCAGACCACTGTTTGGTGGCATAATCGAGTATCTGTCCATCAGGTCCCCAGGCAGTCAGCTGATTACGTGCATTAAACTCGTAGAGGTCACGCAGATCAGGGCGGGGCGCCAGCTGTTTGGCATTCTCCAGCCAAGAGCCAAGCAGAAAGTGTGCTCCACTGGCCAGTATACGTTCCATGTCGTCCAGCATCTGTAGTAATCTGGCGGCCAAGTACTGAAAGCGTGTGAGCTGCGATTTGCGGTACGAGGACTTTAAATTCACGTAGATGTGATCGATGTTCAGTTGGAGAAACTGTCGTGTTATGTCCACCAGATCGTGCTCATAGATCGCATAGCGATCATCCTCTAGTGGCACAATATCCTTGGCGGAAAGCAGAAGCTGCCAGGCCTCATTCACGCTGGATGCATTGTACCACGTCCACGGCTTCAGATTCAGTCCTGGTCTTCGGTTCAACACGTACTTGCCACGCATGCGTTGCAAGCCATGGAAATCGTAGACGCTGCTTAGGAGCAGCTGCCAGGCCTGGGACAAACGGGTGTCATTGACGCCATAGCGTGAGTGGGTAAACTGATCAAACCAATTGATTAAATCCAAATCCTTTGAGTTCCAAGCACGCTCGAGAGTCAGGGAAAACATCACATAGTTCTGGTTAATGCCCTCCGGCGTAATACCCACTCCAATCATGGTGCTGTTGATCATGGAGCGAGCCGATCCAATGCGTGTATTGATCAATTTCGCTGAACCAAACATACCCAGTGTGCCACCAAAGTTGTTCAACATGCACCATATGAATGGTTGGCCATAGTAGGACATGGTTCGCTGATACTGTGGAAACTGTTCGCTCTGGAGATCGAGCACAAGAATTCCTCCACGTGGCACAGCGGTGAGGAAGGCCTCGATTAGCGGATCTGTCCAGTAGTCTACTTGTAGAAACATCCAGCCCTGCAGCAGCCACACTGCATCTACATCTACTGATCGCATTGACTTGTAAATTGCCTTGGATGTGGCACGTATATATTCGGGTTCGGGGATTCTTGGTTCCATTTCGTTGAAGGGATCACAGAAGTAGATGTGATTGGAGCCATAAGTGTGCACCACACGACGCAGAAACATTGTGGCCAGCCGTTGGAAGAGTTCATCCTCGGGTTCCACAAAGAGCGTGCAACAATAGGGATCGGGAAAGTGATTCCAACGCTGGGCCATCGAATAGCTGGCATTGGGAAAGATGCGTCGCATGGCCACTGGCACGTGTCCAGCAAATGCCGGTAGTGCCACACTCATGCCCAGATCACGCTGAGCCTGCACAATCCTTTGCTGCAACAGCTGCTGCAGTCTTCTATGCTCCGGTGGTAAAGGTCCTGCCCAGCCCCGAATGTTGCCCATGCGTTGCCAGGCCTGAAAAGCCGGTCCACCAAAATGTGCATCGATTTCGGCATCACTTAGTCCCAGCTCCCTGTACACATCCTCCCAAATTGCCTCCTGGTTGGGTGCCAGCGACAGATTTATGCCCATAATGGCCATCCAATCGATATGCCTGCGCCACTGCTCCAAATTCCACCACACAAAACTATAGCTCCAGGTGCAAACATTTTGATAATAGATGATCGGACTAGCCGATCTGGAATGCAGCGTCACATTCGGTAGCTGCAGATTCGCAGGTAGCTCGATCTGTGTCTTGAACCATTCCACATCCTTGTGCAGCACATACTTCAGATAGTAGTGGAAACCCTTGCACACAGAGACGCCATCCCAGCCGACTATGAGCAATTTACCATCATCCTGCAGACTGATCTGTGGGGAGCAAGCGGATTGATTTGAATATAAGTTTAATTTTTTAAATAACTAATCACGTATATCACGATATTTTTATATTTGATTGAAACAGAATAAGAGTAGGGTATTTAACAGTCGGTGAGTACCATTAAGCCCTTGCTATATTAAGACTCTTTAAAGAGACCACAATGAATGCACTCATTCAATAAGTAAATGACCTCCACCCCTGTCCGTTTGTAGCTTTAGCCGAGATGACTCTACCTCATAGCTCCTGATGTCCAGCAGCTTGTTGACCTCGACATTGAATAATTTGGAGGCTTCGCTGCCCACAACGCGTTGTATGAGCTGACGCACGGATTCCTCCTGCACATCTGGCGATGTTTGGGGCGATACACGACGCACAAGATTCGCCCCGAATTGATGACACTGTCCCGAGGTCAATTGGTATAGCAGCAATGTCAAGAGCAATAAAATTTTGCTAAACTGTCCGACCATGGCAAACAGTGTCCAGAGCGAAATTGATACTGATAATAAATTAACGTGACGTCGTTACATATAGTATATAAATTAGGAGCAAAAACGGAAAGCTATTTTTGCACTCAACGAACACTCGTAGCACTAACAACTAATTTAAATTTGTATTACAATAATTAAATCGCAAACTATTTAATCGATCATTCTTTGTTTTGCGTTCTGCTTTGTATTTGAGTTTAAAACGGTAAATACGCAGCACAGTCGTTGAATGCACGCAACAAAAGTGTGTACACACTGGACCAGCTTGAATCGGTTTGTTATCGATAACTGTCAGCGATTAAAGCTTTGTGCGTTAATCGCTGTTAACTGTCCGTTAAGCTTAAAATTGATAAAAATAATTTGAGTTTTTGTTTAATGGTTTTTATTGCACAGTTTCGTCTTAGACACTAACAATAATAATACAAATATTTATTGAAATTTGCTTTTTTTGTGCTTTTGGCAATCTATAGACATAAGCAATTACATAATATGCTGGCTGCTTTAATTACTATAACTCATATAATTTAATGTTTTTTTTTCATTTTGTTTTTTGAATTCCTAACAATTTTGGATAACAATAAAGCAATATATGTACTAAGTATCAAAATTAAGTTTACTGCGTTTGGTTATCTTAAAGCTGCTAACAAATTAATCTGCATAAGCCTTGGTCAACTTTTGGGCCGTGGCCTTTACATTTTTTTTTTGGCAACAACAAGAAATGTATGCTCACATTACATAAGTAATCACTTTTAAATATATGTATATATATTGTATATATGTATGCGGCCTTAAATACTAACGAGTATATATTTATATCCTATAGTTTAAGTTGTTTATACAATTTAAAAGCCTTTCATGATGTATTTTCACTAATAATTAATTTGAACAAAATGTTTTATGTTTTACTTTAAAACGACTAGCACTAAACAGCCCCGTGTGTATGTATGTATGTGTAAAAAATACTTATACATAATATATGCATGTAATATGTATGTATGTGCACAATGAACAATAAGTACATACATTGAAACAACCTGGTTACAATTTGTGAGTGTGTGTTTGTAAGTGTGTCTAAGTATTTGTGTGAGTTCTCGTCTATTTAAAATATATAACGGGCTGCAGCTTAAACCCGTCTCTTTGGTAAATTCGTTGTGCTAGCTTTTCCACTCGTTACTCGTTTCTCTTTCTTCTCGCTGCTTAAGCACATTACTCGTTATCATTACTTAACTTACTCGTTACTTGCTCTATTCATTTTATGTTTGTGTTGACTTTCAAAACTTATATAATAACGTGCATGGTCTGCACTCGCTCTCTAGCCATCTTTGTAGCTTCTACTCGCTGTTGTCTTCAAGTGCACACACATTTTATAAGCCTTATTTCTTTAACTTGCTAGTCTTCGTTAGCTGATTGGGAGACTTTCGTTTCCCACTTTCAGCCTGCCACTCATTATTCTACTTTATGCTTAATACTCGCCACTCGTTACTCGTTCTTTTATAGTTTTACTTCCTGATTCCATACTTTTTCTGTTGTTTACTTTCATCTTAACAAAAATGTTCTATTCTTCGTGTAAATTACTCGTTGATTGAGTCTCCACTATTGCACATATTTTCTAAGCCTCATACATTTTTTCGTCTATACACTTCCTACTGACTAATTGCGAACACTTCTCTTTGCTTCAACTCGTTACTCTTTGCCTTCGACTCGTTACTTGTTGATTCCCTAGCTCAACTCGGCAACAGTGGACGCTTTACGCATCTAACCTCCTGTTTTCCCAGTTGTAGCTCGTCATTCCTTCACTCGTTATCCTTTTAACTCCTCACTCGCTACTTTGCTCACTCTCCTCGGTGATAGTGTAGGGCGTACGAGTTTGCCAACCTTTCGCATGTAGCTCACAACTCGTTCTTCTACCAACACGTTTTCCACTCCTTACCCGATTTTCATATCGCTATTCGCTGATAGAGTAGGCCTTCCGCACACACTTGCTGTGCCTCGTGATGCGCAGCTCGCAGTCTTCGTGCGTATGATCCTGATGATGCTGACAGATCACCGGCATGTCACCATCGTGGTTCTGAGCCGTTGAGGATTTGTTCAGGGCATAGGTGCGTATAAAGTCAATAGTAGAGTAACCTTGGGTAGACCCTGTTTCTGGCGTAGTTGCAGCAACTGTAGCAACAGTTGTTACCACAGTGGATGCACGATTTTGGGGTGGAACATATGTATCCAATGCTGCTCCTGCTTCCGGTGTTACGGGTGCTGTGGTGGTCAGAGAGAGTCCACTGCCGAAACCATTGGTCACCGCTTTGGGCGAACTTTGCACCGGACTACGAGGCTGATCCAGGTCCAGAACAATGTAGTTAACACCTGGCAAACTGGTGGGAGTAACAGGCTGTGGTGGTAGTTGCTGCTGCTGTGTCGATGTGGATGCCACTGATTGCTGAGAGCTGTCTCGTGGCAAAAGCGGCAAATCCAAGCGATTTATGTTCTCGTAACAGCGCTCACTGCCACTTGCTGAGCCCGGTGGGAGGTCAAAGGTCTGACGAGGTGTCTCCACATTGGCATACAAGCGCAGAGTTTCGTTTAAAGCTGGTGCAGACTCTAGCGGTGGCACATCCACCGCTTGCTGCTGCTGATGCTGCCGTCTCATGGTGCTGAAGGCGCTGTTCGTTGACGTCGGTGTCGCCTCCGAGGGTGAACTGCGACTGTTCTGTTCCTGCAGCAGCCGATGCAGCGGCTGATCAAAGTAGACATTCGTATTGGTGTTAATGTAAGCTCCGGGTGTGATAGGGGACTGTAGATTGCCTGAGTAGATGCCATTGGGCGTCTCTCCCACAATCAGCTGTAGATTGGGTAACATGTCGGGTGAATCACCCGCTGTGGCAGCCACATCATTGGGCTGCTGTTGCACCTGCAGAGCGGCACGTGCCAACATTGGAGCCGGCTCCAAGTAATTGTTGCTATGCGGTTGCACATCACCTCGTCCCAAGAGAACTGAATGCGTGGAGTTGACTCTCTCGCGCTCCCGTTCCCGCTCGCGTTCCACCTGGGCAAAGGCATCTGTGTTGACGGCATTTATGTAGCGTTGAAACATTGGATACAGTTGCTCCGCATTGTGAATACGAAACGTATAGATTCCCGGCCCGGACATGCAGCGTCTGCCCGCCTCAAAGGAGAAGAGATCACCATTGAGGCCATAGCGTCGCAGGTGCTGTAGAGCCCAAACAATGGGATCATAACCAGGTGTCAAAAAGATCAGTTCACGTGGCGTCAACTCCAAGTAGCCACTGCGTATTATCGCTGCCTCTGGTCCACTGGGCTGCAGGTGGGCCACACGCACCCTGAATACATTATCCTGTCTCAGTTCGTGCAGTTTATTGGTGCTCGTTATGCAGCCCATGACGTTCTAAAACAGCAACCAAAAAACAGTATATAACTTTGGCTACTTTATCTTAGTTTCTTTTTGGGTTGATATCGTTTACCTGCCTGAAGACACACCACTTTTTTTTATCTCTATCATGGAAACGGAATAGTACGTGTGTGTATGTATGTGGGATTTGTATGTCGTCACACATACAGACGTCAAGTGTAGCTGCTTTGCCTAATTGAGCGTCTGCTCTGACAATGGCTCCATTACTTGTTTATGTCTATTTACTTAGTCCATTTTTCACTCTAAATTGCGGTTAAAGCAAACTTTATCAATGTTGTTTTTGTTAATGTGTTGCGATTCACAACGATAACGACAAATCGATAGGTCTGGTTATCGAGCTGTGTAGCTCACACACGACATGTGTCTGCATGACGCCTCCCTCAATAAAATAAAATACCAATGAACCATAAATTGTAGAATAAATAATAAACGAAATTATTTAATTGTCAATACTTTTGTGTGACTGTAAGTACACTTTAGTCAGTTTTAAAAGTATATCAATTAATACGTATATTTTGAGAGGGTTAAGTAACTATTATTTTAACACACAAAATACATATGTAAATTAGTTTCACTTGAATACATTACACGCTAAAAAATTATAACATTTAACTCCAGTTAGGCTTCTTTAAGTCATTCTGAGCTAGACACCGAATCGATGCAACAGTCTTTTAGTCCTTAAGCATTGACTAGACGTAATCAACCTCCTGTAGTGCCAGCCAGGTATATATCCATTGCCGGTTGATTTAAATGCACCGTCTGGCGACGCTTGGGAATCGGTTGTATGTGTGGCAATCGTGCTCCATTCACAGCGTTCAGACTTAGCATGGAATCGTCGGCATCGGCGTCATCTGTGGGCTGAGACTGCGCTGATGCCGGCCGTTTTCGTTTGGCTGCGATCGACGTTGACGATACCTCGCCAACGGTTGTTAGACTAGTGGATGAGCTAGAGGATGTTGTTGGTGGATCCACCAAAAGTATACCAGCACTTTGTTGGGATTGATGCTGGCTTGAACTTACATCTGACACGGAGTTCACTTGGGCTTTTGCTTGTGCCTCTGCCTTTTGTTTTTGTACCTTATTTCGATGCTTAGATCGGTAGATTTTCTCCAATGTATCATAGCAATTGCCACAGACGAGCGTTGTGCTTCGTATCTCGGCATTTATACGCTTGGCGAAACGAAGGATTTTTTCATCCTGTATTGTTTTGTGCGGCGGCCGCAGATGATGATCACCCAGGCCACAGTATCTTTTGCGAAAAGCTGGCGTTTCTGATTTAGGAGTTGGTGGCATTGTTTGTATTCAATTAGTCATGGATTATATTGCGTTTTGCTTCAGCTTCGTTTAAATTTTGATGTTTAATTCACGGGTTACTATTTCCCGCCGAAACTTAGCAATAGAGACACAAGCAGACCGTCGACCGAAAACTGTGAAAAAGCCAACAAACTAAAATGAACTAAAATACTAAATAATTATGAAGAAAAACGATGAATGCCTCTGGTATTATCGATTTGGAAAATTATGTATTTAATCGAATCAAATTAAAACTTTTATTCTTACCTCGTGTAATTTGAAATATAAATGCTTTACAAAGTCAACAATTTAAATAAAAACTAACTAATTATTCGATTAACCTAAACCTAAAATAACATCACTTATTGGTGTTTTATAACGTAATTATTTCATCTTGAATCAAACTGACTCAAAATCTCGTTTCTCGGTTTCACGACTATCGATAACAGCGATAGATGCACTGAGGAGACCAGTATGAAAAAAATGTGCCCAACTCGTTCACACACACTCTTTGTGTTTCATCGCATTCGGTTTGTTTAAGAGCTCTACAAGAGACAGAAAGTAGTTTAAAAAAAAGAACAAAAAGCGGTTTATATTTGAGAATCAGAATATAAGAACAAAGTGCGAGTGGTTTAATACAAGTAGCGAGCCAGGTAAATGCTTTTATAATTTTAATGTAATTCAAAACAAGTAAGAAAAGCGCAAAAAAAAATGGCAAAAACGAAATTTGAAAAACCAAGCCAAGCTGTCTGAGTGCCTTTGTGTGTGTTAGTGCCTCTGTTGAAATTCTGTATAACGCTTTGTACATGTGTATGTGTGTGTGTGTGTGTGTGAATGCGAGTGTAGGACGAGGCTTTGTGAATTATGACTTAAAAGTGTGTACTCAAATAAGCGCTTAAAAGCTTATCATATATAAAATGTGTTCAATTAACTGTACCACATTAAAACACATAGCGCTTTATTGATACAAGTGTCACAGACAACTGAAACAATCGAAATTCAAAAAGGACGCCATTCTCTAATTTGTGTGTGTGTGTATTTGGGCTGGGCGCGTTGAAAGAAAAATATCTTTTAAAAAATTAGGGTATTTTCTGAGACGAGATTATAAAAAAAGCTTGCCGGCTTTTCTTTGTTTCAAAAAAGTCAAAAACCAGTGTTTTTCCTTGCCGGCAACTAAACGTTTTTGGTGTTATTGCTGTTTCTTTTTTCCTCATTTTTGGGTGTGCCGCCTGCAATTGCGTCGGCGTTGCCACTATGTCGCCTCTGTCGGCGTCGCTGCCGGTGGCTTTGTATCCGTTTGCTCTCTTTCTCACTCTCAAACTCCGCTATCTCATTCACTCTCTGTTGCCTGTTTTGCTCTCTACGTTGCTTTTCCACATTCTTCCCTTGCGTGCTTCATTTATCCTTTTTTACGCTTTGTGCTGTCACTCGCTCGCTCGCTCCTTGCCTTGCCCTGTCGCTACTTGTGAAAGTGTGCGTGTATGTATACGTACACGTACATGTGCGTTGTCTGTGGCTGTGCGGCTGTCTGCCTAGTTCAAGATGCCTGACTTGACTTATTTTTCATTGTCGTTGTCGTTGTCTTGTGTTGAGTTTGTTCTTTGTTTGAGTAGTCTCGTTTGATTACACTTGCCAACACGTACATGGACTTGAATTGCTAAAAATATCCTTGGTCACATACAACATACAGCAAATGCGACTTTTACTTTCGTGTCCCGCTTTGATTATCTTTGCAGATTTCATTTCTCTCAGTCAGTCTTTTTATCTCTCTCTCCCTCTCTCCCAATCCCTTAGGATCGTTTTCATGCTGTTCAATAACCTTCGTTGCTGTTGTTGTTGTCTTTCATTGCAAAAAAATATTGCGTCGCAATTTTGCAGTCAGTCAAACTAAACGACAGTAGCCAGAGACAGCCTGCTCGTCAGTCAGCCACCGCCCTAACTGGCGTCGCTGCTTACGTGCCTGGCAGTGGGAGTATACATGTTTGTGCGTGTGTGTTGTGTGTGCTTGTAAGTGCAATGAAAACGCACTGACTCGTCCAATTTATTATCCTCTAAATTTACGATTATTGTTAACCATTATTTTGTTATTTCGCACTCGCATTTATATTTATCTAGTTCCGCTATTAGAGATTTCACTGTACTGTCGTATCTGATGATCCTCCTACTGTCCATGTGTGTAACAGTTTAAAGAATTTCGATTTTATTTATTCGAGATTACGATTGCGATTCAGAAATGCATTAAAAAAAACTCAGTTCGGATCTGGGATTGAAGTCGTATCAAATTTCACAATTTCCGAGCGACTCTTGGCGGGGGTGCTGTGTTGTTACCGTTTTATTGAAGGGGAATTTGTTATAGTTGTTTGTGTGCGTTGTTACCGACTGCGGTTGCCATAAACGCAAATAAGTTTTGAGGTAATACTTGCTATACCGTTACGTACCTTCCACCAAGTGCATTTTGTGGTTGACTTGTAGGTGATTTGCATTGCTTGGCAATGTATGTTCCTTATCTTTTAATATATAACAAAAAAAAATAAAATATAGTTGTTAAAAATGTAATTGTTTAAAGAAAGCTGTTTTTCAAAGAGTCAAGCATTTTTTTTTATAATATGTATTTAAATAAAAGTCAATCAACTTGAAAACAGATAAACATTTAAAAAATTAATATTCCGAAGGTCTCACAGGAAATATTGGATCTTTGGTGGATCTTGGGTCAATTAATGATCAAGCATTTTTCGTACTTTTAATACAAACAATTAGGTAGTGTCCACTGTGCACTCTGCAGAATTCTTCAAAGCAATAACAAAAACAACAGCCATTAAAAATGTGCTCAATTTTCTTAAACAACGCAATTTGTGCCGATCAGGCAGGCAGCATCACATTCCCATCCCCAATCCCGTTCTCGTTCCTATTCGCACACAGATCTCCCTCCGAGTTTATGGCCGCTTATCTACCCGTTAGAGACAGAGGCAGATACCCAGTATACGTCCAATGTTCTGCCGGCTTTGCTTTTCATTCGGATCAACCTGTCTCTCGTTTCGTGCTCTCCCATCTCGTATCATCTTTTGGATTTTGTTTGTTATTGTTGCGGATTGATTTTTGCTTGGACTATGAATATTTTCATAATTTTGATTGTGGTATATATTTATTTTTTATATAAAGAGGCTGCCGCTTCTGTTGCTGAATTAGCATTAATAACAATTTAAACTGCGCGCCACCGACAACTATAAATAAACAAATAATTACAAACATACCTTCAAATATCTATCTACGTACAGTTGTGAGCAAGAAAATAGTAGCACTCAATAACCGATAAAACTTTTTGAATTTATTGAATGATTAAATTTGTTGCTCGTCTCAAAAGAGAATTGTTTTCTTAAAAATACAGAATGAAATAAATAATTACTTTCCCAAAGCCAAAATTCAAGCATCAATACATTAATTTCTATGTCTTGTTTAAATTAAACTAAGGCACTAATATTTTTTTGCTCACAGCTGTAGTACGCGCGCGTGTGTGTGTGTTTGTAAAGCAGCAACTACTTGGCGTATTACTATTTCAAGTGGTTAGGATTGATTTTGTTTAGGAGTGCGAGGAGGCAAGCAAAGTGGCATAAAAATGTGCTGCCTTGATGAAAATATACGAGTATTCAAAGCAAACCGCAAGAATACGCACACACACACAAGTACACATCTACAAAAGCGTGTATGAGAGCAAAACGGCAATGGCGTCGCTTGAGGAGATGATGGAGTGACGGAGCGTTGCTCCAAGACACATCTTTTACACACATGTTGCGAGAGTATTTGTGTGGCATGGGCTGGGGAAGTAGGAAGGGGCTGCCGGCGGGTGTGAGCCACTGACAAGTCATGTCAACACTTTGGCATTCGCAAGCTACACAATTTTTGTTTTTTTGGTTCATTTTCCAAGTGCAGTCGAATTTCTATGCAATGTTCTTTTTTTTTTGTTAAATAACCGTCAACGAAGTTCGTTTCAATTAATTGATAACCAATACAATAATCAGGCTAAATTCAAGCAATTAACAGACAACAACAAGAAATTTGCTGAGCACTGCGCGAAGAAAGAGACTACACTTATAATTCTACTTTCTCGCTCCCTCTCCCCTCATTCTTGCGTTTTTTCCATTGTAATGTCATTGTTTATTTAAAGTTGCTGCAGCCCGCTGTCTGCCATGTGGGGTCATTGTGTGAAGCATGAATGGCAAAATAAAGCAATAAAGTGTGTCCATATGCACACAGACACACATACATGCATGAAAACATATGTATTTGTGTGGATGCATATGCATACACAATGTGCGTATCGCTGCCGACGCCAAGGCTCATTAGTTTTGTTATTGACTCCTTACGCATAACATGCACACAGAAGCAGCGAAAGAACAACAGCAACAACAACAATATCACTATCGCTTTTATCGATAACTGATGATGGTCACTCAATGCAATGCAATAATATTGTGTTGCTTGTCTCTGGAGCCCGCATTTCAGCTGTTGACGCCGCTGCCGACGCTTCCGGCCTTTCTCTCTTTGTCTGCCTTTCTGCCTTCTGGTTATGCCTTTGCCTTTGCCTCTGCCTTGCTTGCACTGCTGTAAGCGTCGTCTGAAGTAGAAGTTTCTTTTTGTATTGCTTTTTTTGTTGTTGTATTTTTTGCTGCTGCTTCTGCTTCTGCTTCTGCTTCGTCGCTGATCATGAGTCGTCCAACAGCAACAGTCGTCGTTTGTTGTTTGACTTGAACGGTTTGTGGGTTTCGTTTTATATTTGTGCGACGGCTTTTTCTCTGCTTAACGAATCGAGTAATTCCTCATTTTTAGTGTGCTCTGTGCGTGGTGGTTTACTTGTGGATGAAAGTGCTTTGCACATTATTAACAGTTTAATTAAAAGCTCTCTATCCAACTCATTATAATTGTGCCAAAACAATTGCTTAGCAGAAAAAAAGCAATAAAAAAAGGGTCTTCCTCCCACTTATTTATTATCTGTGGCCACCCGCGCAGCTGTCGGCGAAGAAGACGACGACAACGACACACGACAAAGAGAGTAAGTACCGGAAATATGTAAGCAGAAGCAGCAGGCGTCGATTTTTGCCAATTGTCGTAGTGCCTTATGAATTATTTATGGATGTATTAAAATGCCGTTTACAATACCAAAGTGGTCCGGAGTGCGGACTAACTGAATGACTGACTTTGTGTTTGTGTGTGCGTCTTTGTGCAGCGCTTTGAATTTCTAATCAGAAAACTGAGAGCCCGCCACTTGTGACAAGTCAATTCTAAGTGAAACCAAACCAACCCTGGCCATCACCAACTTTGGTGACTAATTGGCATTCGCCTTTGTTTTTAACTACAACAAACTATGCACAATGTACACATACACACATAAACTAATACTTTTACTATATAATTTGCCACTACTTTTTAGTACAAGACTCATTTTACACACATACACTATGCTTTTCTGCACGCTTATGTGTTTTAATTAGCCGCAAAATCGGAAGACTACAACACCGACCGACAAGCGGGGAAAGATAGAAAAAGACAGAGTGAGCTGGAAAGAGAGGAAGAGAACAAGAATGGCACCAACCGGTTCAGCAAGCAACCGCAGCCCACTTTTTTCCAGCTACGCTTTCTACTTGCATCCGCATCCTTCGACAATATTGATATTACTGTGTATGCGTGCGTAATATATGTGTGTGTGAGTAGATTCAAGTTTTGTTGTTGCACTTGCCCTCCTCAAACGTTGCCGTACCTTGTCAGTGAGTGGGTTCTGATCTGGTTCGCTTCAAGAATGTTGCAAACTTGAACATTTGGCTTTTGTCAGCTCTGAATTATATTATCGTTCGATATATTTATCGATCCTTATAAACCGGTAATGGTCGAAAATAAAGTGCTGACAAGCAACCAACTTTAATATTTAGAGGACGCCAGTGTTAAGTCAACTCTATTTTCGGCACTAAAACCACAGAGATAACTGTTGTTATTCACCTCACTCTGATTAAAAGTGATTTGTAATATGATCGCTTGCAAAAAAAGAAAGAAAAAAGATTTCTAGTTGTTTTTATGTCATTATCTGCGGACTTATCTACCTGCGCTACTGTCAGTTTAGATACATCGCACTGAACATATGCACATTCCCAGAGAATTGTCTACAAAATGTTTGCCAAGATTCACACTGATTTAACACACACAGATATAGATACATATATCTTAAATAAAAGAAAGATTAAAAAAGATTGTGGGACGAGTCACGTAGGTCGCACTCTATGTATGGGTGCACTGTGTACTAGGCAGATATGATTCTGAGAAACCCAAAATCAAGAATTAAATCGTCATCCTATTTATTGTTAAGCACAAAAAGTTTCTGAATCATATTCAATATGCAATTGATATGGAGTTTTCTTTGTGCCTCATTCGTTTATCAATTAAGTGGGCTTTTGGATTGTGTGTTGGCTTGCCTTCTACAGACACTTCCTCTTTTTCTATATTACTGTAATTTCTTTTCTTTTTATCACACTGCTTTTGAAGGGGGGTTCTTTCGTTCCGATAGTAAAGCGAGTATTGACCAATACCGTTATATCAAACTATGCGTGTATGCATGTGCACACATGTATTTGTATTTAAATTTGGGCTATGTTTGACTGACAAGTATTGTATCAGTAAATGTGAGACATTCGGAGACACTTGAAGACAAGCCACAAACCAAAAGCAACAACAACTTGACCGGAAATGATAATTGAAAAATATATTTACTTAAGTTTTTAATATGTATTGTGACTTATTCTTGGGACGTTTGTTGCATGTAATGTACTTGTTACTAATTATGGAATGCACTCATTTTACGAACATATCCTTTCCTTTAACAGCGGCAACAACAACAATACAACGACAACCAATTATATCCGGTTACTTGAGACATTCTTTGAGACGCTACTGTATTGTTGTTCTTTTTTTTCGTTGCATTCTTGTGTACTTTTCGCACACATTTCTTAATCTTAGCTTCTTTAATTGCCTTGCCTTTCTCTGCGTAGGCTACGAAAATATTATTGCAGTTGTTGCAACTGAACGTAATATATATTTATTTATATAAATTTGATTTCTGATTTGGTTTGAGTTATATTTAGGCGTGGCTTATCAGCAGCAGTACATATCAAATAGCAAATAATATGACAAATGTGCACTGCTTGCACTTGTGATGACAAAACTTACAGTAGTGAGCAAGAAAATAGTAGCATTTTAAACCTTAAAACATTTTTATGTAACTTAAAAGCCGCGTCCTTTCCTTAAGTGACTGGAATGAATTATTTTCTGGTTTCATTTTATTATTAAATAAGGACTTTAAGCTTCCCCTTTTATTTTAGAGAACAAACTTTATTTTACGCTACTATTATTTTCCACGTAGCTGTATGCCACACATAATAATGTCTGCTTGAGTGTGTATGTGTGTGTATAGATTTCGTATTTTATTATTGTGTCTACTGCACTTTGTCCCTTTTCTTATTATACTCTTTATGTGCATCTATTTGCACTTGCGGGTCGGCTGTTAGACGCCGCCTAGCGGCTGATTGAAGAAATTGAAAGGAATGAGAGCTGCATTTTCTATGTGAGTGCGTGTTAGTGTATGTGTCAGCTGTCAAATGCGTGCAAAGATCCCTCTCACTCTTTTTCTCTGTGCTGCGAAAGTGTTCAGAGAGAAGAGAAGAAGGAGAGATTGGCTGTGGGCGTTTGTTTGATTAGTTTATAAAAGTTCAATTACGTCTGTTTGCGACTTTAAGTGCGCGCGCACTTATCATGTGCTATAAATGCCCTGTACAATTGTACGACAATGCAACCAAATGGAATGTGTGTATACATTTGTTTGTCTGTGTGTTTGCTTGTGGTATGACATGAAATTAATGTTTGTCCAGTTGGCCGGCCCCCGGCCGAGTATACGCATTCCTGCACAATCAATTTAATTTACGTATCTTGTCTGAGCTCAAAGCATGGATCTGTGATGGCTACAACGATCTTCTAGTGCTGGTCTGGTGGGTGGGGTTGGGTAAGGAGAGGGAGGAGTAGTTGCCGGCGTCAAATTGAAAGCGCAGCCGCAGCAGCGAGCGATACAACAGCTTAAAGTGTCAAAATTGATAGAGAGCAGACAATTCACAACACATGCATACACTTACACATGCACATACACTTACGCATACATACGTATTCCTTTGTGTTGCTGTTGTTGCATTTCGAACACGCTTCATTGTTGATAAATGCGCTTTTATTTATAGACGACACCACTCTGCTTCGGTGGCTGTAGTTGATTGTATGCGTGTGTATGTGTGTTGGGTTCTTTGCTTTCCTTTGTCCCTTCATTTATAAATTTTCTTTTACTGAACAAAACTGAAAGGCGCGGCTTAAAAGCAAGAAGCGTGAGACCAGTGGCATTTCTATTGTGTGTGTGCGTGTGCATGTGTGCACATCAAAGGTCAAGTTTAAATTGAATTTAACTAATAAAACCCCAAAAGAAAAAAGTACAGAAATTCAATGCTTTTCACATTGGCTTTTAACAATGCCGACGCTTTCCAAATTGAATACTTTTTTTAATGGAAGTACACATTTTTGACTGTCACTCAGACGCTCGTCAAAAACCAACTCTCGCTCTCAATTAAAAAATGTAAGTGCAATTGGTTAACTCGTGCTATGTTAATCTTGTAATCTATTTGATTTGCATTTAGTGCATGTCATGTCATATTCAGTCAGTCTGGCAACGCCGTCACTTTTTTGGTTCGCCCGTTTTGTCTTATGTGGGCCGCGTCGGCGCTCAAGTATTTTCACACGCCCCCATCCCTCTCGTTTGGTTTTTGTCGGATGTGACGTAGCGTCGACGTCGGCAACGACGCCAATTTCAACGTTAGCGTTAGCGTAAGCGTCGCTGCTTCGTTGGCATGGCAACTTCGGGCAATGACCGTCGTCGTCGCTTCTGCTCTTGCTGTACGTTGCGTAAATGTAGTAGTAGTAGTATTAGGTAGTATTAGTAGTAGTAGTAAATGCCGGCCGGCAACCCTCGTTGCACAAATTTCTTGCTGTTGTTGTCTCGTTGTCCTTGTTCTCTTGTCCTTTTCGCCTTTTTTTTGCCGATGCGTCATACCGCAAATTTACTTGCGCTTTTATGTATTGCCGATGTTGTTATTGTTGCTGCTGCTTTTAAAAAGTATGCGCACAGTTGGTTTTTCTGCTGTCTATTTTGGTAAGGGTTGAGTTACGGCTACACCTGTGTTTGCCTCTGTATGTGTGTGAGTGAGTGTGTGTGTGTCGGCATATTCTGGCGATTACTCATCAACATTTTGCATACAGTTGTGTCGAATATGTTGAAAATCTAATTTGAAATTATATGATCAAATTAATTGCTGCCGCTTCGTTTTCGTTATTTGGTTTTTATACTCTCCCCCAAGAGTATAGCGATAATGTAGCGAACCTTGTAACCTTTTACTAAAGCTATAAAATTGGCGGAAGTACATTAAAATAATCCTATGATTAGAATTTATTAGTTCAGTTGTCAATTTGCAGAGAGCATTAAATCTTCGGCATGGCAAAGTTAAATGTTCTGGTTTTTTTTATGCCTATCGTTAAATATGCTTTAGATTTATTCCTGTTCTTGTGGATCTGAAACATTGTAAGTACACCTAGCTGGTTTTTTTTAACCCTGTTGTTGTTTTTGCTGCTTTTTGTTGGCCTCGTCAAGAACAAGAAACGAGCGCACGGGTTTCAACTTTTCGAGTGTTTCTTCTTGTTGTTGTTGTTTTAGTTGTTGTTGGTGTTGGTTCATTGAACGAAAAACTGATGAAACTTGATGTCTTGATGTTCGTTTAAACAATTTTTTTTGTTTTACCGTTTTCTTTTTACTGTTATTTAATAGCGCCATTTAAAAACTAAAAAAAATATGTTTACAGTGAACTCTGACTACAATGCAAATGAAAATAGACAGTCAGGGACGAAACTGGAAGATTTCTTTATTTAATTACCTCAAAACCAAATAATTTCTCCATTAAAATTTATAGTTTTCTATTGTTTCCACACCTATTTAAATAAAGCGGATTTACGCTGTGTTAACGCATTAATTTTATGAACTATTATTATGTGAATAATATAAAAATAAAATAACGAGTGTTGTACGTGTGTCAGTAAACATTAAACAGATTTTAGAAAGATACATTTCATATAGTTTTTTTTAACTATTTTGGGTAATTTTATGTTTGATTTTAAGCGATATCCTTGACAAATTGGTTCTAAAAATATTGGCTAATACCAGCATAAATAGCTAAAAAATTGCAGCTGCTCGGCTGTGACTGAGAGTGTGAATAATGCACACACACACACACGGATTACACATAAGTACACTTTTCATGGGTGTGTGTGTGTTGGTTCATTATAATGGTGCCTCGCTGTCGGGCTACCCACGGAGGTGGACATTTCAGGCCGCTCCTTTGGAACACTTATTCATACAACTTTGTACTTGGGTTTGTTTAATTTTTATGCAACCCCTAAAAAATGACGAAACTTTTTTGCTTTTGCTTTTAATTCTGTTGCGAGTTAACTGCACGTTTTGTGCCCTCTTAACACTCCTCTCTCTCTTTCTTTCTCCTCTCCACTCCTCAGAGACGCAAGTTTTTCTCTCACTTCATTAAAATTCTTTGCTACGGTTTCTGTTTCATTTACCGAGTCGAGTAATTCGATTTTCAAAGTGACGCATAACACGCCAAGAACCAACAATTGTAGTCAGTTCTCTCTCTCCCTGTCTCTCACTCTTACTCTATCTCGCTCTGTCTATCTTAGTGTGTTGTACTGTTTCATTTAAAATTTCCTGGATATTCAAGATGATTCATTCGCCGGTTTAATTTGTTTTTACTTCATGACGATGATTGCTGTCTACTTTCGCATTATTCATTTGTTTAACTTTTGTTGTTTCACTTTGCACAGTGTGTGAGCCATAAAACTGACTGATAAGCTCTGCACATTTTTGAAACAGAGATGAGCTAAATTTAATAATTTCACTGAGGTTTATCACTGGGATAGTGACAGTGACAGAGACAGTGATTTTTCATGTCGTTGATTGATAGGAATTTGAAAATAAATTAAATGAGCATTTTATTAAACATACTTTAAAGGTAATCGTATTACTTCTGATTAGATTAAGTTGTTTAAAGTACTTAAATATTTTATAGTAAATTTTTAAGTTATTTTCTTTAGTTCTGATAGTGAAATATGTTGTGAACTCGATGCTTTTTATAGCGTATGAGTCTCTAGTCAATAATTTCTTTGATAATTATGTTATAAATAGTTTATATTAATACAGTTTAAGTTATTTTCTTAATATAAAACTTCATTTCCGCACTGATTCACTGATTGTTAGTAGTAGCCCTTTTTACTTAAGCTGCACTTGATTTATTTTTAACAAATTGTTGCTAAGATAAAAATTAGTTTCTTATAGATTTACTTTTTCAACGCTTGCTCCTTCGCTTCCTTTAGACTCCAAGTTGTAACCAAAGAACAAATAATTCCAATAGCCACACTATAGCTTATCTTAAGTAGGCAATTGTGGTTGGAAAGTGCCTTTATCATAGCCCAATGTAAATAAAATTGCAATGACGCCAAGATTTCTTGACCTGTTGCCGTTGTTCTTGATGTTCTTGTTTTTCTAGTTCTCTTTCTTGTTATTGTTGTGGTTGCTGCTGCTGTGGTTTTTCCGCAGTGCGTTGCGTGTTTTTCTCGGGCGTGCAGAAGAAGTTGGCGTTCATTGAAATGTCAAATGTAAAAATAAAATAGAAATGTACTACAATGTTTTTAAAATTGTGCCTTTGACGTTTTCACGATACTCGATACTTGATTGAACAACTAATTAAATAATACAACAACAATACATACACAATATACACAAATGCGTTTAAATACTATAAGGGCTATATGTGTGTGTAAAAGACCATAACTAATTTGCCAATTGTTTTTTTTCTCCTTTTATTTGTATCAAAATTCTTGTTGTCTGCAAACAACACGACATTCGTTACCCGCAGAAACTGAAACAGAACCAATTAGCAATTAAATAAAAGGACCAGCGTATAAACTATAAAACTAAAATGGGTAAAGCTCAGAGCAAGCGTTCAATTGATATCACCACCGATCCCAAGAAGGTTGGCGAGCCCGGCAACGAGGTCGCTGGCAAAGTCGAGAAAATTGAGGATGTTGATCAAACGGCGCCCGCAGTAAACGGCGATGCAGCGACGCCGCAGGAGAAGAGTGAGGATGCGGCTGCCACAAGCGAGGTAAGGGTGAAGACTTATAGCAAGAGTAGAGAAAATGGTCTAATAATCTATCCATCTAATCCAGAAAAAGGAAACTGAAGAGAACTCTGAAAACGACAAAGATCTGACAACGGAGAAGAGCGCTGGTGATGCCGCACCAAAAGCAGCCGATGGCGCTGCTGGTGATGCAGCCACCGAGGCTGGCAAGGATGAGGCAGGCGCAGCGGCTGCACCAAGTGGCTCACCCAAGGAGGGTGGCGAGGAAATTTCACCATTGGCCGATGAGAGCATCAAGTCCAAGTCGAAGAAGGATAAGGTGAAAAAGAAATGGTCATTCCGCAGCATCTCGTTTGGCAAAAAGGACAAACAGAAGCCAGCCAAGTCCGAGGAGCCAGCATCTCCAACAGCCGCAGCAGCAGCCGGTACAGCTGAAGCCGCAGCGACAGCAGCAACTACCGAGGCAGCAGCCACAAATGGCGAAGCGGAGCAGAAACCAGCAGAAGCAGAAGGAGCAACTGCAACAGCAGTCGCAGCAACCACTGAGGTAAATTCAAAGACAAGGATTCCTTTTTAAAAGAGTTGCTTCTTTATGGAAGGAGTCTGTTAAGGGAATATGATTGGAAAGGTAGAGGCCCACAAATTCTATGAGGCCTTGATGGGTTATGAGTTCTACTCTTCAAATTTGTTAAAACTAGATATGCTGATTTAGTTGTTGTTTAATATGCCGTTTTTTATTGTTGTTAATCATTTAACAAAACCACTTAAAAATAGTTAAAATATAATCAAATTCACGACTGTTGAAAGCTTTGAAGATCATTGTCCTCTTAAAGTAGACAAACTATTTTGAACTACAGTACTTAAGGAATAGTTCTAAGCTAAGATCATGCTTAAAGTCTTGACAATTTTACTGTATTACTTAGACAAGAATCACTTCACTAGGGTTCTGTAGGGTTATGTATTTAGTTATCCTTCAATGGGTTTCTTTAACTATGGTCAAAACTAGTACATTAATAACCAATTATATCCTTTTATAAATTACAGCAAAGCGCAAACGCAGAAGCGACGACCAAGGAGGAAGCGAAACCCACTGAGAATGGAGCAGCCAGCGAACAGGAGAAGCAACAGCAACAGGAACAACACGTAAACGGAGATGACAAGCCAGTAAGCGAGGAAGTTAACAAAGCCGAGACAAGCACCACCGAATCGACCACAAATGTTGAGGCTACTCCCGAGGCAGCTCCGGCGGTTGTTGAGCCCAGTGCTGTTGAACCCGAGAAAGTTGAGACCACCACCGCCACGACCACCGAAGTTGTTACCAACGGACACGCTCCAGTTGCTGATGTCGTTTTGACCAATGGCGATAAGAACGGTTTGGCTGAATCTCCCACCGAACCCGAGGCAAGCTCCGCTACCACCAACAATGGCGATGATGAGGCACATCATCAGAATGGCACGAATGGAGTGGGCGAGAAGAATGAGACTGCCACACCTCCGCCAACACCTGTTGCCGAATCCGAGGCCGAGCAAATTAAGATCAAGTCGCAAATTGAGGTAAAACAAATAGACACTGCAAACAACACTGTAAATACGAGTGACACAACAGCAACAACAACAACAACAACAACAACAGCAACAGAGAACACCACAATCACAACCACAGAAACCACAGAAACAACAACAATTACACTTCAAACTGAGACCCAGACCGTTGCAGCCGCAGAGTTAGTTCAGATCCAAAATATTACACTACCTAACATCACAACCACCACCGACAATACCACCACCGACACCACAACCAACACCTTACTTTCCACCTCCCAAGCGCAGGACGATGCAGTGCTAGCTGATGCCGATGTCAAGGCCGAGGAGGAGCAGGTGGTTAACGCCATCATAGCGGCTGTTAGTAATGAGACCTCCTCTTCCTCTGATCCTGATCCCGATTCTGAGGGCTTTGTTGTTATCGAATCTTCCGTTTCCCCTGTGCCACCCACCAACACCCAAGAAGAAGTTGTTTCCAATCCCGAAGCCGATGTAGTTTATACTGAGGCTGAGGCTGTAGTTGTAGTTGAATCGAGTCAACCGCCACCACTGCCCAAATCCCCACCTCCATCCCGTGTCTCGGCATTTGCATTGACCACAGACGTTGATGAAGACGAGGAAATCAAGGAGCCACAGGAGAAGTCAGTGGAAGTAACCCTATCACCAGTTGCACTAGAGAAAGATACGTGCTCCTCCTCCTTACTTAATGAGATCGAGCAACATGCTCAGATTATTGTTGAGGAGATCACTGAAAAAGCCGCTGATTTGGTCACGGAACAGGCAGTTGAGGAGAAGCAACCCGAAGAGGATCTAATTGAGCAAGTCCTTGAGGAGTTCCCAGCAGAGAAGCGATCCACAATGGTTACCGATGTCGATGAAGATGATGTCGTTGCCACCGATAACGATAACATGGAGAAAGAGAACGAACAAACCGAGTCGAAGGATGATGAAGAGGAAGCCGTAGAAGAAGAAAAGTCTGTGGTACAGCCAGATGTGATTCTAGATAAGCTTGTGGCGGCTGTAGATGAGCTCACTTTGAAAGACGATGATAAAGAAGTCACAGAACCGCAAACGGAGCAAATCGATAGTGATAATGCTACCGATAACACCGAAAATACCGATACCGTTATCTTAAAGCAAATGAATGCGTTGCAATTTATTGAAGCTGCTGCTCATTACGAGGTGAATAAGATAAACTCCGAACTCAGTCGAACACACACACACAAAAACACACCAAACCTACCACATCTCTAGACACCATTCGTAACGAATCTTAACACTCGTCTCGCTCCCTCGCTCAGTCAATCAGTTTGTGTGTTCAACTAAACTCTAAATTCCTTTATTGGGCTCTCTCTATCTTTCTCTTACGCTGTCTCTCTCTACTCTCTCTGTGCTTTCTTATTGCATCAGTGTTGTAATTTCAGCAAGCAGTTGAGCAAGCAGTAGACTCTGTTAAAGTACATGTTAATTGGTTCGTGCCACCACTGTTGTTGCTCTGTTCGTAGTCTGTTTACAGTTCAATGTTATGCTCTTTCTGCTAAAAACTTTTGCATGTTATGTTTGGACGCTGTGAATTGAATGAATTTGGAATGTTACTAAAAAACTGACTGTGGGTGCCGTTGTAAAATGTTCTTATGTTGTAAATGTTGCTCGTCTCTTGTATTAACAAACTCTAATACTTTCATTACACACACACAAACACACACGCACACTACAACAAACACACACACAAAAAAACTTAACACAATCCTGTTAACTGATCTAACAACTCTGTTTGGCCGCATTTGAAACACACCACAGACTTTAAACACAACTGTACTTAATTCTAAACAGAAGAATTACATTGAAGCTACATTAATTCAATTCCCATTGTTCCACTTTTTTTTTATGTTTTGTATAATTAATTCTTTGAGATTTCTGGTTGTTTTTGTAACGTTGGCAACGACGAGCCTTTTTTTTCCCCCCATTTGATCTTTAATTGTTGTTGTTGTGCTTTAAGTTGCTTTTATCCGTTTTCGCTTTGTGTTCATGCTCTTCTAGCCATTACATCATTTGTTTTTGTTGTTTCATTACCATTACTACTGTTACTTAACTTATTTACTAATTTTGGGTTTTTTGCTCTTTTAGGAAACCGCCAAGGATCTTAAGGAGAAGAACGCCGCGGCAGATGTATCAACACAGGAACTGCCCGTGACATGCGAATAATACTAATAATTATTATATATATTACATATTATTAAAAACAAAAGAAACAAAAAAAAAAAACATAAAACTAAAAAGAAAAAAAAAAACGATAAAACAAGTAAGAAAACGCAACGTAAAACCAACAAGTAAAAGAAAACCAACAAAAAACACGAGAGCAAAAAAAAGCAAAATACATTTTTAACATTTACATATTTTAATCATTTTTGTACGAATTTCATATCCCTAATCCAAGATTACATGAGCATATATTCAAGAAAAGAGAAAAGAAAAAATGACAGAATATACGAGAAAAAAAAACAATTACACACAAAAACACACACATACACACACTCAAAGCCATTTTGATCAACACCGCGAGAAGCACCACCAAGAACACCAAGAACCACCTCCATCTGAGCTACCGTTAGTCGAGGAAACTGTTTTTCTACGCGCACGTGATGAAGGTCAAACCGTATTTTTGATGCTGGCAATTTTCCCATCTCGACAATTTGCACGAAAAAATCATTTTCATTTTAAACACAAAATATAAAGAAATATTCGTATAAACCATCAACATGCATTTATATACACTCCACACACACACTCACACACACACTCCACACACATACTCACGCATACATACCATTGTCATATTGATGATCATGAGATAAAAGAATAGAATTTCATCAATGAAATGATGAACGAACGATTTTTTGAATAATTTCTACTATACAATTAACTGTAAGTTCTAAGAAATTTGTAAAGAATTTTTTGACGAAATATTGGATAAATATATATTATAAAAATATAAAAACCCAAAAAAAAAAACAAACTAATGCAGCCATGGCTCGACTGAACTGAACTTGAGCTTCAATTGTGGATTCGTATCTGAAAAGTCTCCTATTTGAAAGAGTAAAGATGGAATAAAATAACAAAAAAACGCACACAACAAATATAACTTTTTTCAAGTTTTATAAACTTTTTGAGTCCCGATTTTTAATGCCATTTTATACAATACAAAATGAATTTGTGTTCGTAATTAAATACGCGAAAGAATTAATTAAACTTTGTTCGATTTCTTGCGTAACAAAGTGTTACAGAAAAAAAATAATATTAATAATATTAACAGAGATAAACGCTAAGTTTAATTATTAATTAAATACATACTAAATAGCGTAACAAAATGTTACTACAAAAACAAATCTACTAAGCTTAAATCGAAGCTTCTAAAGCAAAGAGCGCTCTTATTTTGCAAACTAAATACAATGAATTTACAGAAAATTATGATTAATTAAATAAATTAAAGCGTTGCGCAACGTAAAGAAAAAAAAGATGAGAAAGAATCTTAGAAGAGAAAAATAATTAAGAAATGCACAAATTGCATTTGTAGAAAATTTTGAAACAAATAAGATCGTTTCCAAAAAGACAAAAACGTTATTAGCTTGAGTTTGGTTCTCTCTTAACCAACAAAATGAATCTGAGCTGAAAACAAGTTGGCAGCTCCTTGTTTTTTTTATACTCTTTCTAACAGCTCACAAAAAAGCGCTGCTTGTGCAAGTGTAGTTGTTGTTGTTTGCGTCGCTCGGCCAGGACATTGCGAAACATAAACACAGCGCCAAATAAAACATAAACCGTGGATAGCAGAATGAGCATGGGGAAGGAGAAGACAACACGGGCCGTCTTCAACTGTGGCTCAACCGTTGTGGGATGCAGAGGCACATAAACACCTGCAAAGAGAACATAAGCTGAATTCACCACTCAAGTAATTTCACCACTGTGTGTACTCACCATCCTCAGTCTTTGAATCGCAGCGTTCGCCAACGTAGCCATCGGCACAGACGCAATAATTGAAGCTATCGGAATTCGCCCAGCGATAACAATTGCCTCCGTTAAGACAAAAATCCGTTGCATAATTATCCTGACAAGGAAACTTGAAGCTTATGTCCTCTGAGTTATTGTTGGGTTTTCTGGTGCTGCTTCTAATGCTGGAGGTGATCATTTTTACCGTTGTCGTTGTCGCTGCCGTTACAGCTTGTATGAGGTCAATAATGACGTCGTCAGTGGCCAATTGTGGTGTGGTGGTTTCATCAGGCGGCGGTTCTCCCGTTGCCATTGTATTGGTTGACGTTACTGCTATAGTTGTAGTTGTTGTTGTGCTTGGTTTGGCTGTTGCTGTTGACATTGTCGTAGTTGTTGTCATCGTAGTCGTCTCTTCGTCAGCGGACCAATGTTCTGAGGCGCTATCACGCTCCGTTGTCGCAATTGATGTCAATTCGCTATCCAAATTGAGTTCTGATAGGATTTTCATTATTTGTTCAGTGTCGGCGAACAGCATATCTGTCTCAGTGGGTGGTTGCCCATTATTTTCTTTGAGTTGCTGTTGTAATTTCTTTTGGTTTACCAGCTGGACCACATGCTCCTCAATTTGAAGTGTGTGCTCGCGTAGTAGTAAAATTCGGCTCGAACAACAATCTGCCCCCAGGATGACAATCAAAAGCAACGGACAGTGGTCGGTAAGAAATACAACAGTGAGAGAGAACGAAAGAGAGAGAGTATTAGTAAACAGCTGAATGTGCAAAGATGTGGCAACTCTGTCGCCTTGTTATTGTTCGCGCGTTCGCCGTTTACCTGTGACTGCGACAATTGTTGACAGCACGAAAATTACTTTCAATATTGGCATACATTGAATTTGCATTATTGGAAAACGCACGGAACGGATGCGCTTTATAAAATATAATTAGTCGATTGGTTAGGACTTAAAAAACTGATACAGCGTGAAAAGTTCTTTGTAGGCGATGACCCTTTTTGGCCGTTGTGTTGTGTTGTGGGTGAGTCTTAAGGATCGAGCGGCGTATCGGCCGCAAATGCAATTTGGCGTCGCAACATAAACAAAAACATATTACACATTTGCATCCTCACTCACAACAACAACAACAACGACGTCGTGCTGTGGCTGCGCTTATATTTTACTGCAAAATAAAAATAGAACATTTTACGACATTTGTTTTTCGATTTGGCAGCACATTTTCTGTCACAAGAACACAAAAACACACACACACACAAACACTGAGGATGGAGACACACGCACGGACGCGGACACACACACAGAACGAAAACAACAAAATTTGAAAGAGTGCTTAGGCGCTTTTTATAGACATGAAAGAATTAAATTGACTAAAAACGCACCGTCGAATTTTGGGGACTTTTAATTACTGCCAAATTAAAATGACAAAACATTATTTACTCATTATTGTATATAAGATTGTTTGCGAAATTTGTAATAAACTAAATTGATCAAGTTAAAGCGCTATGCGCAAAAAGCTTTCTCGTTAAATAGACGTTGTTGCGCGAACGTAGGATAAGAGACTGAGAAAAACAGACGACAAGTCAGAGCAGAGCAGAACAGATGTACCATCATCATCATTTATCCATTCACACACACGCACAGAAACTCATGCGTTCCATATGAATGAAATAGTAGAAGGAGCGTGCGATAGAGGGACACTCAGAGAGAAAAAACGGGAGAGGTAGAGTGAGAGAGCGGTTGCAATTAAAAGAAAGCAGAGAGCAGTGATTGAAATCTCAGTGTTCAATGTGTAAATATATATGTGAGTGTGTGTGAAAATAAAAACATCCGATGAATCGAACAGTTTGATAAGAATTACACACATGCATAATTCGCACAGTTCGTCTTCTTTGGTTTTGGTTTGGATAAAAACGCATTTCAATTGTTATTATATTTTCTTTTTTGTTTGTTTGTCTTTTTTGGTATTTTTTTTTAACAATTTGTTGTATCATTTATTCTTACATGTCAAATAGTATTTTATTATAATATATATTTTTTATCGCATTTATTTGAAATAATTAAACTTATTGTAATACACAATAAATTTAAAAATTCGTTATCATTTGTTTTACGTAGTTTGCATTTTACTGAAATTTCTATTTGCTTGAAATCAATTTAAATTTTATTTTGTTTAATGTTTTGTTTTTTTTTGGTATTACATTAGATATATGTATGTATGTATATACGACATCACTTTTTCGTAATTGATATTTCTCCTATGCAATTCATGTATTCCTATATAAAGCAATAAATAACTTGTTTGTTTATTAATATTTTTGTTTGTTGTTTTACTTTCGTGTGCGGGGAGGCGGGTTCGGCCTTATATTGTGCACTCTTTCACTTTCTACCATCCGCCTCCCACACACACACACACACGCGTATATGACCCTATACAGACTTAATTTAAGTTAAAATTTAGCTTTGTTGTCATTTTACTTGTCACTATACACAAATATACAATATTTACATACACTAAATTATCAAACTTAAAAATTATATAAACAAAATGCGGTCAGGGAGTGATGTAACATTTAGCCATACATCATCATCATCATCACTATGTACTATGTACTTATGTACTCAAGCTAATCATATATCATTATTAATCATTATATTTTTGGTTGAGTTTTAACTAAATGGAATTGTTGAGCAAATTGTGTTACATTAGTTAAAAAAAGTAGTAAAATTAGTGCATAAAATGCTTAATGCAGTCAAAACAATAAAAAGCTTGCTTGTGTTTGCTTGCGTATGGCAGCACTGTTAACTGTTAAGCTTTTCTCTCGCTTAGCGCTGTTAAGTGCACAAAAGCTTTCAAAATGGCGTCACATCGCTGTTGCTGCTGTCGCTGCTGCTATTGCTGCTGCTGCCGACGTCGCTGCCGCTGCTGCGATGTATGCTTCCCTTGCTGTTGTTGTTGCTGCTGCTGCTGTTGGGCAGCTGCGAGCAGCAAATTCCGCGACTGCATTTCAAAATAACGCAAAAGCAATTTTGAGTATCAGTAATGGACGCCGGGCGTTGATGGATTTGGAGTGGCGGTGGCATTCGAATTGGACGTTGGCCCACTGCCTGCACTGTGGTTGTTATTATTGTTATTGTTACTATTATTATTATTACTGCTTGCATTGTTGTTATTATTTATGCTCGTATTGTTGGTACTCCCCGAATCCCCCAGCCACGAGTCGGGACTTGGCGGAAAGTCCGGATATCCCTGATCGGGACTCGAATCGTTGCTCAAATCTGAAACATTATTGCTACTGTGCAGGCGTTGATGTGTTTTGCTCGGATGCAGGCTGGAGCCCACAGCGTGATCTGAAAATAGGTTAATACTTAAGTATTGGCCAATTTGTTAGTTTACTACTGAGAGCTTACCAATATTTGTATACACAATATTGTCTGGATATGAACCGAACGTGTGACTTTGACCCACCGTTGGCGGGGAGCGGCTGCTCGGCGGATACTGGGAAGGACTCGAGCTGCCGTGCAAGTAGGAACCGCGTATGCTGTGCGGCGAGGCACCTTCGTCCAGTCCCAAATTGACTGTACTATAGCTATCATTGCTAAGATCTGTTAAAAGAAGGGGAAAAGATGAAGACATCAAGTGTTAGTTGGAGGAATATATATAAGCACGAAACACCCTGTGATTCGTGATTGCTAAGCGAATTACAGTACGCAAAATTGATAAACGGGTGGACTCTGGAGCACCCTGTGCTCCTTGTCTCTTTTATTGTTCGGACCAATAAGACTTTTAAGACTGTTATTCGATAAAAAATGTTGGTATATAAAAAATTCGTTGGAAGAAGGCAAATTTCTTTACAACCTCTGTATCTTAAATATGTTGTTCAATGAGGAGGCAATGTAGTCGTGAAATATAGTCGCAAAAACGCTTGTTAATGGGAAAAAATATTTGAAAACGAAATAGTTAATTGCTCGACTCTAGACAACCCTGTGATTCAGAACACTAGCTTTTTAAGAGCTTGCTCTCCGCCAAAATCAGACTAATAAAATTGTTATTCAAATGAAATATGATAATTTTATATAAGAATTTGTCACTACAGAACACTCTGTACTTAAGTATTCAAGTTTATGTAAAGTTCTCCGTCGACAGTGAGAGAAAATCGAAGTGCCTTAGGTTGATTCAAGTAGTCCATACTTAAAGGCCTGTTCTAGGCCCACAAATGAGTTAAGGCCCACAAATGAGTTAAGGATTTACAGGCTTAGGAGGCGTGTCAAATAAATTGGAAACTGTTTCAGTACTAAACGTATCGGAATCGAAAACCAAGCCAAAATCCCCCACCCCGACTAAAAACACGTATGAAAACAGAAAACACTCACCGTGATGACTGAAACTATCGTAGTCGACCTTGAGGTCATCCTTGTCCAGGAATTTGTCAGTGCGTGGCGAGCAGTTGCCCTTCATGGAGCGGAAGTATTGACTCCAGCGCGTGCGTCCTGCATCCTTTTTCAGTCGCTTCTCCTTGGCGCGTCTGCAAAGAAGTCAAAAGGATTAGATACAAAAAGAAATATGTGGAGATTTGGGAGCTTACCTGTTCTGGAACCAGACCTGAACGACACGCATGTCCAGCCCCGTGTCCTGGGAGAGCTGTTCACGCACATGTCGGGCGGGTTTTGGGCTGTTGTTGTACGCGGTCTTCAGTGTCTCCAGCTGCTTGGCGGTGATTGTGGTGCGCGGTCGTTTGTTCGGCTGATCACCGTCCAGGGAGCCATCCAAGTAGAGACCTTTAAGAGGGATTTCAATGAGAAATGATGAGGTCTATTAGGGGTTTATAGGGTACTGCTGCTTACCCTTCGCCTTGGCCTCCTCGTAGTCACGCTTGCAGATGAGCTTGCGATCCTCCATCAGATAGAACTCATCGCCAGTGTTGAGTGTGCGTGAGCACATGGCACAGAGGAAGCACTGCAGATGATAGACATTATCCTGGGCTCGTCGTACGACCTGCGTTGGGGGTATTCCCATATCACAAGCGGAACACTTCGTACCATAACGTCTGTTCGACCCAAACATTGGCAACGGCAAAATGGGAGATTTTCATTAAACCGGCAAAGTTAAATGATCGCAGCTTTCAGTTGCCAGGATTAATCCTGTACTGCTATGATTCGAGAAATTTACTTACTTGAAGAAATCCTCTTTGCAGAACAGCTGCCCATTGCGGGCGAAACACTTGTCATTCAGCTGGGCGTGGCACTCGCTGCACTGCAAACATTTCGCATGCCATGTCCTTTCCAGCACCTTCAGTATAAAGCGATCCAGGATCAGTTCGTGGCAACCGCCACACTTTGGTATCGTCGCTGCAAATCAACAACATTTTCATCATCAATTTTATGTAATTTTTCATTAAACATTTTCATTTATCATTATCCTAAAATTAAATTGTATTTTTCGTTGCTTTACTGCCATTTACCCATAGAATTCGATGCTACAAATTTCAGCATTAACATATATATACAGAGATATATTTATATAAATATATTTATTTATATTTATTTTCTGTAGTCGCTTTTCGTATTTGTCGTAATTCAATTCAATACTGAATTTAATTGACCTATTTGCCTGTAATTTGAGGCTGTTATGTCGTCTATTTAAAAGCTGTCATTACGACAAATGTAAATTGTTTAGTCGTCTCTGCTCGGAGATTACTTGATACATTGAAAAACAATTTGGAATTTTGGCTATAACTTTTGTACAACTTTATGATTTTGTTTATATTTAAATATGACACTGTTTACAGTATATTTAATTCTTTAAAGAGGTAAATTTAAATTAGTTTGTTGTTTAATGTTGTTCCTACATTAATTGTTTAGTTTTTGTTATCCTACAACTGTTGGGATGAGACTTTTAGTTTGTTTTATTAAAGTTGTAGAAATTAATTCTTTGCCAAACCGAAGCTGATTCAATTTATAGTTCATACTATCCTACGCTTATATTTAGCGAGTTAATTGGTTTCTATAAGATTAAATCATTTATGAATCAAATTTTAATTTGTATATTAAATACATAATATACTTCTTTAGAAAATATACAACGTTATCCTGGATGTATGTTTTGCTATTTGACTGGGTCTTTGTTAAGCTTTCCATAAATTTAAATTAATAACCTTAAAAGAATATTTTCTAGTCTAAGATTAATATTCTGTGATTTGATTTAATTTTACTGAAACTATAAAACAATTAAAATGAATGGAAAATTGCTTTTAAGAATGATTACATATCTATCTTTTCATTTTTCTATACTCTCTAGCTTATGCTAATAAAACTTCAAAAAAAAGTTCTATATAAAAATCTATGTTCATAAATAGAGCTGTATAAATAGTTGGAAGGGAGAAACAAGAGGACAACTTCACAGCAAAGGTAAAATCATTAACTCTTCCTATTGTTCATAAGATGTTCTTTCATATCCCTTTTCCCCTATCCCTCTCTATCTCTTCACCTTTCTTAAATTTTTCCAAATAGGTATTCAAAGTTTTGCAAGCTTTCTTTAAAACTTTTCCTATTTAGGACATAGCTAAAATATTCCTTTTGATAACTTGTTGGGTAACTTTAACCCTTTTGGGAAACTTACACAATAGAAACTCTGGCAATTGACTGAGGTTTATGGGCGGTACGCGATCGTCACATTTGCCATTGGACAGAAAGTCACTTTTGAACATCATAAGCTTCAAAAGTTCCATGCCTGAATGCATTTGTGGTATTTTTTTGTCGGCCAAAAGATGCCTGGCTGCGATGATCGGGGGCTTAAAGGTTTATAGCTTCATAGACAAGTTTGTTTCTATGTTTATTTTAAGAATTTATTTATACACACGCACACACAACACACGCACACACATGTGTTTAGCATTAAACTTTAATCAATGGTCACATTTTTGGCTTAATTTTGTTGCTGGGCTTTTGGACACTTTGCGTGCTAAAATGGCGCATGGCCATTGGCCGACGGCGACAGCAACGACAGGCGACGGCAACGGCGACGACGACAGCGACGCAACGCGAGTTAACGACAACGTTTTTACCGTTAGCAAAAGTTTGCAGCTTGCAGTGCGTTATACGAATGACGACGACCGAGCGCTCGTGGAGCAAGTGCGGCGGCGTCGACGCTTGGAAAGCAACTGACGAATGAACCACTGTGCGCTGCGCTGCTCTGCTCTGCTTTGCAGTCATATGTTGTTGCTAGTGGTGGATGGTGAAGTTGGTGGGTGAAGGTGGCGCACACAAACACACTCACACACACACACACACACACACAGTGTCTGCTTGCTGACATAATCACGCCAACAGTCCAGCCCTTAGAAAATCAGACTGCACTTCCAATTGGAAACTGTTGCGCTGCACCCTGTGCCACATTCTCTCATTGTTGTTGTTGTTCATATTTTGGTTTTGCCTGTTTTCCAAGCTTCCCTTGTTGTCTTTTTGCCGCTAACAATTGAGTTTGGGTTGGTCTCCCGAAAATAACAACAGCAACAACAACACAATATCAACTATTTGGCGGGGAAATTGCATTGTAACACATTTGTTTTTGCTTCTATCTGTCGTTGTGTGTGTTTCACTTTTTCATTTTATCTTTGCTTTTGTATGTGTGTGTGTGTGTGTGATTGCTTTTTGTATTTGTGCCTGGGATTGGTTGTTTTGTGTGCGTCGACGTTGCGCCGTCGCCTGAACTTTTCGGGGAGTGGTCTCAAAGCTTTTTCAGCATTTTTCGCTCACTCACTTTGCTATCTTATAACTGTTCTTTCTCTCTCGCTCTCGTCGTCTCGTTCGCCCCAGTTCAATGTTGCGAACTTCAGTGTGTTAGTGTGTGTGTGTACTAAAAACATATTTGTGTGTGTGTGTTTTTGTAAAGACAGAGAGCACGTGAGTGAGAGTGAGACAGCGCGATATGGCTGCCATTGCTTTATTGTTGGTAGGATATGTACTGTTGTGTCATTGTTTAACAGTAAAAATGACCTTAAATTTGTTAAATTTTTCGTCTGGTCGTCGTGTCTATCGACTGGTCTACGTCAAAAACGCATACAAATTTATTTCAAGTGCCTGCGCTTCATTCGTCGCTGCAGTTGGTCGCTGTTGATTGACATTTTTGCGTTTTTGGTTGGCATTTAGACAAAAATCTGTATGCGTGTGACCTAACCTCACTTGGCGACTGAGCTTTTTCCAACGAATTTTAAATAACATAATTGTGCATAAAATACAAATAATAAACTATCAATAAAATATGAAAATTTACAGTGAGTATTTTTTGTTATTGTAAAAATTTAATGGTATACTTTTAGGAACAGCAGAGAATTACAAGCGAAAAGGAGAGACGAGAATAAATCATTTAAATATACAAAATATCTTATGGCCGCGACTGCGGTCGCAATCGAAGGCGTCTGAATTGATGTAATTGTGTGAACAGCAGGCAAAAGCTTACACACACACACAACCGCAGAAACACTTGCTACTCCCAGTGTAGGTGTGTGTGTGTTTGTGTTGGTGTGCGTGAGATTAGGTTCAGGGCCACGTAAAAGAGACAAGAGCACGTTTGAGCCGGGTTGCCGTTGAATGGGAGGCTTAAATATGCCAGCTACCTGAAAGGTTGCCGTGAAATGTGCACCAAAAGCTGGCCAAAATGCTTTCACAAAGGCACAAACGCCTTTTGTACGCACATAAAGATGTGCAAATGTTTATATGTATTCATGGCTTAGCAGCTTTTTGAGTGTCTCTCTCTCTGGGTAGTGTCTTTGAAGTAGAATTTGCAGCGAATTAAATATTTATATAGCCAAAAAAGTGACATTTGAAAGTGGACACACTGCCAGCTTGTTGCATAATCACAACATACGGCTGCCAAAGACAAATGCTCGACAAGAGCAATGAGCAAATGTCTGTGTCATTTGGGCGGAGCTGGTGGTCGTTGCAAAACTGGCTGATATGACACCCACATGCTTTGACTAACATAAACAACAACAATGACATTACTGTAGCTAAGGCGCTGCGCAGTCTGTGCAGGCACAGCTGAGCGGAGAGCAAAGAGTGGAGAGTTGGGAGTGTGAGAGTGAGATGGAGATGCCGTTGTGAAACGCCCAACAAAATGGCTGGCAGCTTGCTTCAAATTCACCAGCTCTATCGTTGTGCCAAATTCACTTGGGCTTTAGATTGTCTTGTTGCTGCCTGGCGTTAAAACTTGAAAGCGCCACGTTGTACGCTGTGTGTGTGTGTGGCTTTTTAAGCTTTCATTTATTTGCTCTGCCTGCGTTTTTCGCCAGCTCAGCGGTCAAATGCTTTAAAATGTCAGTAGCTTGTATGTGTGTTTGGGTATGTGTAATTGAGCATAAGTATACACACACACTACATAAGTACATGTACATATGTATGTGCATATCTAAATCGCTGCTTAACAAATCAAAACAGTTGTTATCGTTTGCACTCAACGAAGCTTTTATTTATTTGTCATATAACGTACTATGTAAATACATACATATGTACATTTAAAATAGCATATACCTTTCAAATAAGAAGTCAGCTTGGAAATTTAAATATATATTTTATAAAATCAACAATAATTTCGTAGACTTTTTGTATACTGTGTTGTCGTATAGTATTATTAAACAAGAAGTCATCAGTATAAAAATTTAATTTTTTGTTTAAAAACTAAATATAAATAAAAATTTGTATATTAATAAAAGATAGGTTACAGGTGTCTAACCATTTTAATGACAAAAGGCTCAAATTTTCAGAAAGTTTTCAAGATTTTATTAGAATGTTAAATGTTTATATAAATAATTCAGATTAAATAATGTTGTAATGCTTCGTCTAAAAATTTAGAGCCTTTTTAACCAATAATAGGTTAATCGGAAATAATTCCACAAAATTCTATTAAATCATTAAAATTGTAGATTAACATCTATTTTAAGGACTATTTAAAATTGTTTACAATTGATTTCCCTGGGGAAAAGCAACTTATGTGCAGACTGTCAACAGAATCAAGCAAATATATTATTAAAGTCTCTTGATATTTTAGCATTTTATCATTTAAGTGTATTACATTTTTAGATATTTTAGATATTACGTAGTTAGTATCGGTTATTAGATCTGGCGGCTTATTTAGTTATTAGAGTGACAAGTTAATTAGCCGGTTTGTAACCCTTCCAGCTCTTGACAAAGTGTTGCTTCCGAAACAAACAGCTTTTATCTATATACACACTATATATATCTCTATATAGAGTGGTTCGAGAGGCTCGATATTAAATGAGTATATGGAGCTCCGCCTATTCCATTAGTCGTAGGGCAAACAAAAGACCCATTTAGATATAAGTCAACGTTTTGGTCGTCGGCTTGAATTCATAATCATAATAGAAGTGCAGGATATTTATAGACGATGTATATAGATATATAGTGTATATGTATGTGTGTATTGGATGAAAGTTATTACGCAATGAACGATGCACTACGGAAAAAGGGGTAAAACTGGGCAGGGACCGATCCGATTCGAGGCCGTGTTCGAGTTCGAGTTTGGGTCCGTGTCCGTGTCCGAGGCAGACATAGCGCAAAATGCCCGATAAAACATTGAAAGCACTCCAAAAGCATTAATAATACGACACCAGGTTGGGTCATTCCTCAGGGCAGTGGTGGGAAGGGGTGGAGTAGGGGCAAAGGTAGACACTTGGCTCTTGGAGTGGGTGTAGCTTTTGTGGTTTGAGTAGGCAGTGGGGTGGTTAGGGCAGCATGGTAAATGGACACACGTGAACTTTACACCTTGGCCAGTTGTGGATGTGGCGTTGGACATGGACGTGCACTCCTTTAACAAAATGACGGTTGCCTCATCGCGTGCTCGAAAGTCATTTGGTTGCGCCACACGCATCCATTAGGATTCAAATTGCGCACGCCGTCGCATCGGCCGCGTTTTTATGCGCTTCTGGCTTTTTGCCTTTTTGCCTTCTATTTTTTTTGTATATCACTCAATTGGGGTTGGGGGTGGCCCGGGGTTGAGCACTGCACGCGTTGCCACTTTGCATAGGAAAACGCGGCGTCATCTGCGCGTTGTTTCTATGTGTGTGTGTGTGTGTGTTGGTGAGTCCGCATATTATCTAATTAGAGGCACTTCAAAACATTACAAAAACTTTTGCCTTTTGAGGGCAGCTAAATAAGTGTCTTGTGCTCCTATAAAAAAGGCAGCAACAACAACAACACGGGCACTTGGCCATGGTCAGGACTATTTGGCTTGTTCATTGTCTTTGCGCTTCAACAAAATGAGAAGCTGTTTAATGCGTGTTTTTTTGGTGCCATACAGTGGTTGGAAAATAGCTAAAGTTGGACATAATAAGCTGATTAGAAAGTCCTTAAGCAGAAGGGTAGGAAAGTATAAGAAAATGTGGATTTTTTCAGCTAGAATTGGGCTCATTTTTAGATTATTGTTTCAAACAAATAATTAAGTGTTTGATTTGTAATCTGCTCATTAGATAAAATTTTATAATTTATCTTATAAATTTGAAATTGGTGTTCTTTAGTAAGCTCTAAAATATTTGCAAAATATATAACTAGCTTCTTCTATCTAAATACTAATGAATAAATATTAAAATAAGTTTTATGAAGAACATTTATCTTTGTACTTGTTTCAGAAGTAGTTTAAAAATGTCTGCTACTAAATAAAAATACTTGTGTTGTGTTCTACTTGTGTAAATGTAAGGACCTGCTGTCAACAGGATTTTTTTTTAGTTATTTTTAAATGTTTTAGATCGAATTAATAAATAAATTTCTTGAAAATCCCTTTAGTCAAACTGTTATGCTTCTTTAACTACTAAATTTAAATGCTTTTAAATTTTTTAACCTTCAAAAAATGATAAGAAATCTAGTATTCTTTTATGAATAGTTCTATAAATATTTACTACTTTTATTAATAATAAAAAATCAATTTTTAATAATTGAATATATATTTTTTGTACTGCAAGCTAATTTTATTCTACTTAAATTAAATTGCAGATATTTTATTAAATGTTCTAATGGCATTTTTTAAAACAAACTAAAATAAAATGATCAAAATTACAAAGGTTAACTGAGTTGTCAAGTGAACCCCAGACAGGTGTGACTAAAGGATTCAAGTTGCCCCTAGTGAAGTTGTTAAAGTGCTTTATTGACGAGCCGTGACCAAATTGCTATATTTTTGGATGCTAGGATAATCAATTTGGAAACACTTTCGCGGATTGTGACAAATGCGCAAATCGCCTTTTGTGGCTGGTAAAAACTACTATTTATCATAAGAGAGAGGACAATGTAGGGCAGGACGGAACAGGACCAAGCAGGACAAAAGAGAAGAGGTGGCTAGGCGGAGGCAACGCCCATTTAACGCAGCGCCAGGCAACGCATCTGTTCCAAAGCATTTATCAAAATGTCAATGCAGCACTTAACCAAATCCATTAAGTAACTCCATGAGCGCCCACACCACCACGCCCACACCCACACCCACACCCGCACAGTCAACCAGTCAACAAACCAAGCGACTCACTGGTCGTCACTCAGTCAGTTCAGTCAGTCAGTTTTTCAGTTTGTCATGCATTCATTCATCTATTCATTGGCCATAAAAAGCGCGCAAAAGCAGCACGATACGACACGGCACGGCACGAGTATTGTAGGACGCCCAACCACCCAAAAATTTCCCTACCTCCCACTACACTCCCCTCTCCACTCCCTCTGGCTGTGTGCGAGTAAATGCGTCCATTTAGCGGCAAACAAGCGACAGATCCGCTTGTAATCCTTTAAGTGTATGCAATGGCAGTGGCATTGCCTGTCTCGCTTTCACTACCACATCCACCCTCTCTCTCTTGCTCTGTCTATCTCACTGGAAGGCGGGACTCGCTCGCTCGCTGGTGACAGCAAGTGCAATAATTTGTTTGCAGTTTTCCCGTTAAGTGCTCTATTTTGTACAAATGGAAACATCACAGCGATAACCTCGCCAACTGCCAGAAAGTACCAAAGAAAGGCATGACAAAAACGCACGAAAGGACAACGGAAGGACAACAGGAGGCAGGCGGCAGGAAGTAAGGCAAGAGCAGGGCACAATGATTGAAGGAGTCTGCGTAGCGCTTTCAAGGGGTTTCTCTCTCCCACTCCCTCCCCTGTTGCTGCTGTTGATATTTTCCTAACGAAATCAATTCAACAAAGTCAAACAAAAGACGCAGGGGGTGATACACCAGCACAAACACACACACACACACACAAACACATGCGTTATTATCCAGCATTCTGATAAAGTTAAGTTCTAGTCTCGTTTTTTTTTGTGCACAGTGGGACAGAGCTTAAAGTTTTTAAAGAAATAAATGTTGTTAAATACTTTAAAAAAGTTTAAGGCTCGTTAATGACAAAAAAGTAACAAAAATAACACTGTTAAAAAAATAGAAAAAAACAGATATCATAAATAAACAACTAAAATAAAATTTGTGATAATATAAAATCTTTGACTCTTTATGCTTAACAAAAATTACAACCCATTGAAAGTATTAAAGGTTAGAAAAAAATATAGTTTATAAATCAAGTTCAGAATAATCCTTTGAATCAAGAAGTTGTTAAAGCTTAAAATAAGTTTGCTGAACAGTTTCTGAACTAAAAACTCAATTCAAGAGTCCCAAAAGTGATGTGCTAAATAAACTAATCGTTACGTGATCGAAGGACACCTAGACAAATTAAAATTCAACCATTAAACTAAGCTTAAAGTTAATACAAATTCGCAAAAATCTCTTTTACTAACACTGATAGTGTCTAAAGTGTCGCAAGTATTTGAATTTAATGGCAATCTTTAAATGATTTCACAGCTTAAATTTTCCAAAACTTGATAAATAAACTGCATTTAGAAACCTATTTACAATGAATCGTTAAAAAGAGTAGGACAGTTTTTAAATATAATCCTTTTATAACTTTTCATTTATCAAATATTATTATGTGGTCTGTAAAATAGTGAAATACTTGTTAAAAAACAAGGAGACACCAGTGTAACAGAGTTATGACGAAATCTCCTTGTTTGTGCCGAGGGTTCTGCCCGCGGACAACCCTCCAGACAGTCGTGGAGGAAGGGCATGTGGAAGGGAGCGGGAGCGGGGTAGGAAACTGACTTCGTGTTGACTTGCCAGCATTGATGACATATTGGTGTGTGTTCTCTTGTCCTGTCGGCTTGTATTGCTGCAACCCAGCGAAGGGAGAATTTCCGCATTTCCCCTCTCTCTCAGTCTCTCCGTCTCTTTGTGTGCCTCTCTTAATATTCATACTGGCATCTGACTGGTACTTTGCTCTACATTCCATTGTTAATGTTGAGCGTTAATGCTTTTAATGTAATAAAAACATTTGGGAACGTTTAGGGACGCTTATCGAACCGGGGACACCTTCATTAAATCAAGTGGGATGTCGGAAGTGGAAAGCGGCAAGTGGAAAGCGGAAAATGGTAACAGTGTGCTGGAAAACAGGGTTGGCTTATTACTAGTTCTAGAACACGGGTTTTATTTTCCTTCTTTTTGAGAGGATTTTAGTACACTTGTTGCTGCTCTGCGGTCGTTTATGTCACTTGCCGCTTGTCGTCTTTGAAGTTAGGTCTTAGATGGAGCAGTTAGCCTGGATTGACTGACAGCAGCTGTGCAAATTTCAAGGGGTTTTCCACACACTTTGTCTCTCATGAATAATGCCAGGCCGCACCCGAAAAAAATAACTGTAAAGCTAAAGCCATATAGGGAAAAGGCATGGAGTAAAGGAGGAGAAGACACTCCTCAAAGCGGAGAGTGCAGACAGCCAGGCAGGTTTATTGTTTAACAAAAATGGGTAAGCCATAAAACTGAGAACTCAAAGCACAGAAAGGGGCGGGGGAGCAGGAAGGGGAAGGGAAATGGGTACACCGTAAGTAATCTGGGTGTCTTAACTGACAGCAAACCTTAGCAGAGATAACCTTATAGAAGTAGGGTTAACCCTGTTGTTATTTCAAAAACGAGTAACAAGTATTCTAGGCTTACTATTAACTACTTTTTTTCAGTGTACGTTCTCACTGGGTCCCTGACACTTAACCTCCGAACCCGTCCCTATGCACCATAGTTACTGCTCCTGCTCCTGCACCCCATGCTCCTGCTACCCCAAACGTTTGGGGTGTAAAATTTCGTAAAATACAAAACTGCTACTTTTTTTATGGCAGTGTGAAGAAGTTTTGCTACAATATGTTGCTGATTATGCCGCTGGGATTAAGTGTCAGTGAGTGGCTCTGTGGACTGTGCACGGAGTACCGAGCTCCGAGCTGGTTGCTCAGGTCTCGGTTCGCAGTTCACAGCTCGCAGCTTGACGCAACCCGGCTGCATAATGACCTTAATCAATTTTGAGCCAGCAACCCTCGAAATGGCAAAAACTATGCGACTTTGAAAACAGTTTTCAACGAACTGTTGCACAGTCCACGGACGGCACTTAACTTTGTTGGGTAGTGTGATGGGTTGGTCGATGGGATAAGTGTGTTAGGGATAGGGAGGATATTGATAGACATGGATTGCCAGAGAAATTGTTGCTGCGGCTTATGGCTAAAGTAAAGTAAACGCTGCAATAAAATCCAACGCGCCCGTATCCCAATGAAACTGGAGACGAGTAAAACCACTTGGGCTTGGCCAACAGCCATCGAGCCCAGTTCCCTCCCCCTACTTTCCCGTCCTTCCCTAAACTGTTCGCGAGTCCTACACATCCCAGCACGCGACTAAACGCACGCACGCAATGATGAATACAATTTCTTAGTTTTGTTTTTCACGCAGCGAAATTTTAGATGCGTGGAAATTATGTTGCGCGGAAAAATTGTTGTGGAAAACTTCATACGCTAAAAGATCCGATTAGACTCATCTTAAGTTTCCGTGCAATTGGCAGGTGAAACTTTAGCGCTGACTCGGAGGCCCTACAAGAGGCGTGAGCGTCGCACTTGAGTTTGGTGAGGAGGGGAGTGGAAGTGGGGGCGTGGCGGGGGTTTGCGTTGCAGCAAAAAGTGTTGCACGTGCCTGCAATTAAAACAACTTACGGTAACTCAATACACGAGCCTCTTTTTCGCTTAAGGTGCGTCTCGTACAGTGAACTCTTATTAGCTTCAACAGCCACTTATTTAAAAAATAAGAAAACCTTTCATTAACTAGATTAGGGACTACATAATTTGTGGACTATAGAAAATAACTCGTTTCTAACTTTTCACTATTTTAATTTGGCTTAAAAATAAGCTAAGGTTTCATCAGCTACCAAAACTCCCAACATTTTCCATACTTCCATTAAAATAAAGAACTCTTCGTTTTCCTTAAATCGAAGTTGTTTTAATTTGTGTTCACTGTACTGCCAAGTGGTGTCTTGCCACAATTAGTTCGTGTTAACATGAATGTGCTGCACGGTGCTGCTCATAACCGTTAATGGTATACGGTCTAAGGTGAACAGTGTACGGTTAACGGTTAACGTTTAAGAGGGTCGAGTCTAAACACCTGCGCGTGTCGTCGTCTGTCGGCAGGCAAAAAGCCATCGTTGTCTTAACCAGATAACTGCCCATTGCCACGACGAGGTTCATTTCCATTAACCGGCAAAAGGCGTTTAAGTTAATAGCATGGCTAAAGCGACCCCAACGACACACTCCCACAACCCCATGACCCTCCTCAGCTTGATGGCCCCATTCTTGTACTCGTTGCACTTTAGCTTTGCCACTTTTAGTGTTTCATAATTAAAAATGTTGCTCGTTACCGTTTCTACGTAACGGTATACGTGTCGCCTTCCTTTTTCTGTGTGTCTCCCTTTTGCTGCTCATGTAATATTAAGCCAACGAGAATCTGTCGCCATCTGCAGCTGCGCCATTTTGTTATCGTGTTGTTGTGTTGTTTTCTGCCTTTGCCAAGGTGAATTTCTTTTGGGCACCTTTTAATGCGTTTGCTTTTAATTCAGCACGAAGCACTTACGGCCTTACCGCAACAGTTACAACAAACAACCACACACAAACACTCACTCATACAAAGAGCAGCATGCAAAGTAAATGGCAAAAAGGAAAGTTAAGCAAATGCCGTGACTTGTCGTTTGGTCTTTGCTTCGTTTTTATTATGCCTATTATAATTTACTTTATGCATGTGTTTCTCTCAGACTCTTGCTCTCTTTGCTGCTGCCTGAGCTTTTGCTTTAGCTAAATAAGCTCTCGCAGTGCCATTGCAATATCTTAATTGCGGTCAAACACAACACACACTGCAAACGAATTGAGAACGGAAGAGCGGGTGAAAGAAATGGGAGAGTGGGAGAGCAGAACGTATGATCAGCTGAGCCAGCGTAAGTGTAAGCAAGAGTGGGAGCGAGAGCGCGCACCTTCTGCATTGATTATGCACTAAATTAATGTGCAAAAAATGACCATAAAATTAGACAGTATTTTTTTCCTTCAGCAAGAACACAAGCTGATTGCTATGGCAGCAGGCAGAACTTCGTCGCGCAGCAGCTTTTGTTTAAAAAATGCACACAACTTTGGTAGCCATTGTGCAAAAGTTGTTGGCCCACAGCAAGTGCATAAAAAGGCCGCGGCCAAAACCAAAAATGAACTGTCAAATATTTTAGTTGAACAATTTGCGCAGTGGCACAAAAAGCGAACAGTAGTTGCGGTAGTAGTGGTTGTTGGAGAAACATGCATAAGTAGCAGCTTGTCATGACAATACAACGGCAGAATGTTGCTAGCTATTTTCCGTGCCTCCTCACTGCCCCCTACCCTGAGGCTGTGCCAAGTGGATATGCAGCACAATAACTTTTCAATTTCTGGCTCACATTCCAGCTGACGTCCATTAAACAATGGGACCACACATATTCTCTCTCTCTATTTTCAATTTTCTATTTTTACGCTCGCTTTTGGTTACTTTGCAAAAAGCATTTTGTTCGCGGCTTTTTTGTTGTTTTTTTTATTGTTGTATTTGTTGTTGTTGTATTTGGCTAGGCTTTTGTTTTTTTGCTGTTATTTTTTTGCTCGTTTTGTTGGCCAAACAAAAGGCGCGTTCTCGTTGGCAGCCATTCAAGCGTCAACGCGAGCTGACCAGCACCCTTGACCGGGCTATAAAACACTGAGGCAACAAGCAGTTAGGGTGTGGAGGTGTGGGGGTGTAGGGGGTGTGCCAGAAATGGGAAAGTCAAAGAATATGAGACGACGCTGATGATGACAAGGCAGGTCCTTTCCAAGTGCTTTCAATATCTATGCATGGTACATGCTGTTACCCTGTAAGAAGAGTGTAATGGGTTGCTGTATTGGAAGGGAAGTTAAAGCAGTAAAGGGGTCGTAGGGTAGCTCATAGTCAGGTTGACTCAGTTGTTTTCAATTTTGAGTGGTCGGGCCATCAATCGGCTCACTTCGCTGAGCCGCCTTTATGGTTATGCCTGGCCAAGAAAAATGGCCAACGACTGTGGTAAGCTTTTTCCGCTTTTCCATTTTCTTTTTGCCGTTTTTCCCATTTTCTGTTTTTCTTTTCTTTTTTCCTGCTTCAGCTGCCAGCCAAGTGTATTGTGTCTGAACTGCAACTTCATCAAATGGCCAGAGCTCAGGCCAAAAAGGCAGAAAGAAGCCCGAAACGGAGTCGTTCGGTGTTCCAGAATGGGACCCAGATACGGAGTGGTATACGGATTCGAATACGGGGATTTCACATTCATCGAAGCGCTTCACGATGCGGCCATGACGCAGAAAAGAAAAAGGTTTATTGCGGTCTCTATAAAAATACACACTTGGGGTGATTTTCCTTTTGAAGCTGGCACACAAAAAAACCCATCTGACTTGTAGGTGGGCTGACTAAGTGGGTGGGTGGGTCAGAGTGGGTGGGATAAGAATGAGGGCGGTTGCTCTAACGACTTCGTTTCGTGCCCATTTTATTTGCCAGCGTCAGAATCAGCAGCAAAGCAAAGCCAATGCTACTAGGCAGACTCAATGCTTCAATGCCAGGATGCCAAGCTGCCAGGATGCCATTATCTTGGCTTTGCCCTTATGGGCTTTTGTGTGCGTTTGATGAAGCCAAGATGGCGCCCAAATGGTTAGGTGAATGGGGAGTCGAAACCTTTGTTGTTGTATTTGTTGTTGTTGCTCTAGAACATCAGCCACAAGAATGGACGTCGCCATATTTACAGACCCTGGGTGTGTGTGTGTTTGGGTGTGTGTGTGTGTGTAAAAGGGACAGAAGAGATTTGCCTAAGGGTTGCACAGTTGCCACTGGAGTTGCCCAACAGTTTTGGGGGTACAGCCAGTACTCCGCTTGGAGCTGGGCAAATATTTCCTGCTTGTTGGCAATTTGCTCGCATAGAATTTACGCGAATACTTTATGCGCTTTGTCAACCAAAATCCTGCACAATTATGCCAGTAAATTATGATACCGAATTCAAGTTGGAATGAAAGTATCACAAATGCAGAGCTGGCTTGTAGAAGTATATAAGTAGACTAGAGTAGAGTAGAATAGAGTGGAGTCGAGTAGAGTCGAGTAGACTAGAGGGGAGTAGAGTAGGGAAGAGTAGAGTAGAGTAGAGGGGAGTAGAGTAGGGAAGCGTAGTGTAGAGTAGAAAGTGAATGCCGACAAAGAGAAGGACTTCAGCCGAGTTATACAGACGAGTGGACCAAAAGACTGAGGTTTATGATTGTTAACAGCGTTTATTGGGCTGAAAAAGGGAGTTCAAAAGCGGAAAGTTAGCTTAAAATAGTCAAAAGAAATTTGTATAAATATTTTAAAACTAAGACTGTCAAAAACAAGTAAAAGCATCTTTAAGTTTAGTAAGCAAGGTACCAGAAATACTACAGAAATATTAAATAATTGACTTAAAATTATAAAAATGGGCACAACAAAGAAGCTGAGGTCTCTTTCAACCTAAAACCCTCTATCTTCGAGTTTCTTTTTTTAAACAGCGAAATAATTATAGTGGAAAGAATTAACTATTAATTAAAATGTATGAAAAATAAGTCTTAGCTTGGAATAGTCATAAATAAAATTATTATATATCACAAGCGAATATCTTTTAAGGCTCTTGGATCGATCGTAATCCATATTCCAACTCTACAAAGTGGACCATCTTCTGCCAAATTAAGTATATCTTAAAGCCTTGTAGAACCTACTCAGCATTTCTCCTGTTATGTTTTTATACTGTACTCCGACTCCCTGTTGGCACCTCAATCACAACTCCATTGAAACTCAAGTTTCACAATGATTTCAGCTGCATGGTCACGTACTCGGCGCCCTGAAGTAGACTATAAATTTTACTTAGCTGCAAGTTTGCAGTCGAGATTCAGCTAAAAATTCTCAACATGCATTTGGATGCCATCAAGTATTTACGTGACAGGCGCCAATTCAAGGCGTAGTCCAGTACAGAAGGAGACGTGACCATATTCACTGATTCACAGATATGGCAGCACTAATACAAAGACACATAGTTATTATATATGCATGCATGTGTGAGTAGAGTACACATTTTGTCAAAAGTCATTTGCTAGCATTTTTTAGGCAGCGATTTTACTACTCTTCGGCCCCCCAAGAGACTGCATTTCCATTGCAGTTTTTTCACACATAAATTTATAGAAATTGTTTAAGAGCAGCAGTGAAAAGCGAAGCGGAAAACTGACGGCATTTTCGCACTCAATTAGTTAGATTTGTTAAGGCCAGGAAAAACGGTTGAAAGGGATTTGTGTCGTTCCATTAAAGTTTTATTCACGCAATCGACAATTGCCCGAGGGTGTGGAAGAGCTTACTCCTTCCGTGCTGTCCTCACCACCCTCTGCCCACTCTCCGCCTGGGGTCGTTGGTGTCTCGTTGCCCGACCGATAATAAAAAACAATTTGCCACCCATTGGGCATTAACGACAACAAACGACAACAGCATCTTTCTATCTCTGCTACGCTCTGTGTCACTCTCTACCCCTCTCTCTTGCTCACTTGCTCTCTTGCCGCCACCCCAGCAGGACTTGTACACTCCGTTGGTTGTGTTGCGTGCTTGGTGCAGTTTTTGTCACAAATGGCAACATATGGCCAAATGGCTCGAGTGGTTTTCGGGCTTAGACGGCATGGCAATAAAATCATTTTGTTCACTGAACGCTTTCAACGAGAGAAGCGGTAAGAAGGAGTAGTAGTATAAGAGTATACCATAATTTGCGACATACGTTCAAGTCAATGGCCAGGTCAACAGACTGGACTCTCTGCCTCTTCCTCATTCCCTCTTCACCCCCTCTCTTTATTTGGTATCTAGCTTCGTGTAGTGTCATGCATTTTGTAAATAAAACCATTTATCTGTTTCACAGCTCACGATTTTGTTCAGATTCCATTGTGAGTGACGAATGTGAGATGGAATCATACGATATGAATTTAGTCACTGAAAGATTTAATGTAAAGATATGCATATATTTACAGTGTACGCATTGTTTGTGTTATCGTGTTTTAGGGTAGATCATTATGGGCTAAGGTTTAAAGTAATTTCGTTATTTGGTAACAGCTTTTAAAGTAAAGTCTAATATGTGTTTTGATTTTAGGTAAGTTTTCGAAATGTTGTAAAAACTTTCGTTTTTGTAGAAGAAAACAGTGTACAAAAAGTTTGAAATTTATTATGAACTTTATGCATTATTTTCTAAAAGGAAATTATGCATGAAACAATTCAATATAAAGTTTATTTTTAGCTTTAAAGAAAAGTAAAAATTGTACTGCTTTAAACAAATTAATTTATTTAAGTCAACTTTCAAACTTAATTCTTAATATCATGAGACAATTTTTAATATTTCCTCCTTTCGAGTAAATCATTTAGTTAACTAGCTAAATTCAAACTAAAAATAATTATAAGAATTCTAGAGAATTTTGGCAAATTTTAAGTAAAAAGTTTAAGGGGTTAAGTGGGTTTCAGAAATTTTGAAACTCGATTTTTTTTTTTTTTTGCTTATAAATTAATTCAATATGTTTACTATATTCTCCCAAAATTTGGAGCCGATCCGAGTAAAATTGTAAGAGATAGAGCCTTCGGAAGTTCCGCTCATTAGAGTATTTCCTCATGAAGCGGCGCAATTAATCCCGTTTTTCTCGAAACCGTGTTTTTGAAGCTATTTGACACGATTGCTCGAACAGTTTTGAACCGATTGTTTTCAAATTTTGAACACTTATTCAATATGACCTCGTGACAAATCTGAACGAAGGATTTTTTTTTTTTTCAACATTTACTATTTTTTAAGGACATTTGAAGTTCAAAATTTCGTCAAAAAAAATTCAAAACGCTGTCAAATATTCAATTTTCAATATTTTGGATTTTCCTTCGTTCAGATTCAGGGCTGAAGTGTTTACTAACAGAAAAAATTTTTTTTTTGAATTTCAGATGATCCGTTCTCCTCAAATCGTGTCAAACACGAGGGTCCTTTTTTTTTTAGTGTTCCAGGACATTGGCTCCCGTCGGCTCAATTTTAAAAATTTTTTTATGAAACTAATTTTAACGTACAAAGGAAATGTCAATCTTGTTATCTGTTTTTTGTTCTAATAAAATATCTCACTGCAAACACCCAAAAAAAATGTTTGAAAAAGTGCTTAGTTTCAGCCTCTGAACACCACTTAACCCCTTAAAGTAGAAGATCATTTCAAATATTTCTTGGATATAGTTTATAAATTTAATGTGTTTTTTGTTACATAAATCCACTAATTTAATTAAATTCATATTAAATATTAAATTTATAATTTTATAGATATTCTAACATATAAACTTATTGAAAATTGTTTTACATTATTTTTTGAGATTTTCTTTCATAATATTTTCCGATGCCAGAAATTTCTTTACCAACTGCTAAAAAATAATATAAACTCTGTATGATCTCAGTAGTGCTCTACTTTATCGGTATGCGGTGTGTGGTGTGCGGTGTTTGGGTTTTATCTAGTGCTGCCCTTCCCCTACTTCCCTTACTAGGTCAGCTTTGGTTAGCCGTGAAAGAGATTGCGTCGGAGACTTCAAAGCGCTAACAAAATAGCGTTACTTTAGATTTAATAAACGATTAGACTGTTTGACTTAAAAATCCAAGTAGCAGGCCTTACAACAGTGCACCCTTACCACCCCCCTCTCAGATAATCTGAGGTACTCTAGGGACAATCAAAGTCGCATTTATGGCACTTCAGTAGGCTCAACAATAACTCCAACTCAAAGCCCAAAGTCAACTATAGTTAAAAGGGGTGTACTCTAGAGGTTTTCGGCTTCCAGTTATACAATATTGTTTGACACTTTCAAGTGGTTTTGATAGTTGGAAAGTAGTTCAATAAATAAAGTGTAAATAGAACTGTGAAACTACAGCATAAACCAAGATAAACATACACGGGCGGGATCTTTTAGAAGTTTGACATGTTTCTTTGCACAACAATCAAAACTGTCTACTCGATAGAGTTAAGAATCTATCTGTCTGTCTCCCTCTTTCTTTAGTGGTTAGTAGCTGCTATCATGTGCGCAGAGTGACACTTATCTATTTGGCTAAGACTGAAGACTGAAGGCGTCGCGGAGGGCACATAAACCTTAACTTATCGCCTCATAAGCGCGATAAGCCTCACCAAAGTGTCCAATCGATACACTACAATGGGTAAATCTGCAAATGCTACCTATTTTTATTATTATTATTTTCGCATATCACCAAAAGAGTAAATAGAACTGAAATCAGAGTTTAGAAACGCATGAATCACAATTTGCTTTTAGGGTGACATTTTAAAGAGCAAAGGAACAGCAAACGATTGAATAAATTAATATATTTTGAATAAATAAATAATGTTTTTAATGTACAGAAAAGCTAACATAATTAACAGCTGATTTACTAGTAATTTATACTTTTTTGTTAGACTTAACTGGAAGATAACTTAAATCAGAAGTCAATTTTTGGTGTTTGTTTCTTAGGTCTCTTAAAATTTATAGCTGCCTCATACCAAAGGAAGGTTTTTCAGCGATCATTTCTATTAAAACTCTGTAATATTTTCAATCTCAGCCTAAGCTGGTCCATAGTGTGTAAGTCAGTGTCTATTAAAACAGCTATGACTTTGGCTCTGTTATAGCTAAATTAATATAAACTTTGTCATAACTTTTTAAATAACAATTCAAACTTATAATATGATTTTTGTCTTGAAATTTCCAACACTTGATCAGCCTGTAAAAAGAGAGTTTATAGTAAAGCCAATGATTAATAAGAATAGCTTTCAAAATGGGCTTATTTGAAATAATAGTTATGAGGTATTTCCAAGTCAGATCGACTAGTTTGTTTTCAACAGCTATATCCCCATACGATTCCTACAGATACTCGATAGTATTTGTGACGATGACGCTTGAAGAGACCACTTCATTGGGGCTCTCAGCAGCGTGTGTTGTAAAGCCAAAATCACTCGACGAGTACTCGTACCACATAAACCCATACTTGTGTGTGTATTTGTAGTCGTTAGATAAGTTAAGTAATCACTGCGATTATTCTTGAATATTGACATAACGGAAATTCGATTGTTTTATAATGACAAAGCTCGAGAGAAGAAAAATGAAATAGAAAATGCAGCAAATACAATTAGAGCACCTGTCTAAATAAAATATTTACCTGTACATAATTTGCGGTTGACTTAACGCCCAAAAATCACAACTCATACAAATTTTAGACCCCCTCTCTCTCTGTCTTTCATTCTGTCTCTCTCTGGCTGTCTGGTTGTATGCATATTTATTTAAATATAATATCATTGTTGATTGAAAGGTAAACACTACACAAATGTCTGATGTACGTCGAGGGTGCGGAAAGAACAACAAAATACACAGAGAGAAAAGAAGGTGGAACTGCTGTAAATTCAGTAAGTCGGCCACATGCTGGGACCACCTGTTTAGATACGCTCTGACAAAAGAACGCTGACAGACAATAGACATAGCGATGTGGAAAATAATCACAGATAACATAAAGGAATAAAAGGCGTATGCCCCACCTCCTCTACTACTCTCCCCACCCCTTGCACCCACCTGCCACTCCCTCCTTTACTACCTTTTCCACTCCAAAGGGTTGGCCTGCCAAGTGATGTTGATGCTTGGAACAACAGGACACTGCCTAAGTACCACAGCAAGAGAAGGAAAGAGAGGAAGGGAGAGAGGGACAGCGAGGCAGAGGGGGAGGTAGAGAGCGAGTCAGAGTCGGAGGGTTGTACATGAAAAGAATTTGTGCTTCCCAGCGACAAGAGTCATGTTAATAGGCCTCATTTAATACTAGCTGGTGAGTGGTAAGTGGTTGGGTAGTGGATGAGTGCTTTGTTTTTACGAAAGAGAATCACTTTTCGGTATTTTACAGAGTTAAATAATAAAAGCACATTGACGGTATATATTACTGCATTAAATATGTAAATTAAAAGCTTAAAAAAACTACAAATTAAAGTAAGAATTATGTTATATTTAAAACCAAAATACAGAGTCTTAACTTAAATGACAAAACCGCTAAAATACTAAATACACAAATACTAATAACAAAAATTATAGAAAATTAAATTTTATATAAATATAATAAGCAGCTTTAAACATACGATTAAATAATAAATTGTACCTAAAATTATTTAGTGAAATAAATTTAAAATTGTTCAAAATCATCAAAAAAATTTATAAAAGTCTCAGCTAAGAATCTTACACATAAATTCTTGTATTATGATTAAAAAAATAAATTAAGAAAAATCCATAGATGAGAATTAATTGAGCTTTAATAACAACGGCACCTCAAAAACAATTTAGATACTATATATTTATGTACATTCATTTATTTATATTTCAAAAGGTATCCTTAAAAAAAAGAACTCAGTGTAATTTAAATTCTAACCCTTAAAAACTTAGAATTTGTTTATGGAAAAGTTAAATCTGTTGATTTAATTAGTTTTGTACACATTTGATATTAAATACATAACATTTTTCTGTCATATAAAATTCAAATTTAATTTCAAGCATCGTTTGACTTTTGATGGAACTGACAGAGCAGCACATGCCACTATAGAGACCATGTCTATTAGACAGTGACAAGCTTTTTGGAAAGACAGGAATCGAAGAACACGATTTCGGAGTGCAGGTTTTCATGTTGTTCTTATCGAGACACTTGTGTGTACGAGGGCATGTAGCCGGTGAAAATGTAAACACAGAACGCGTATGTCGCCTCTCAATGGGCGAATCTTGTAAGCGGGACGTTAAAGTGCTTCCATAGATAACTTGACTTGGTACCGCTCAGAGATCGGTTGCTGCAGAACTAGGGTACTGGGTACAGTGTGCTTTTGTAATAAAAAGAAGAAATATAGAAACACATATGTGTTAACTGTACAGTGTATACCTTATCGTGTGCTGTTTTCAAGGTATCGAGTGAAACGATGGACAAATATTTACCACAGGCAGCGACAGCGGCAAGTTTTTGACCCGCAACCCGAGTACCAACTACCGACTACCGACTTCAGACTAACAAGAAAAAAACTGAGAGAAAAGCAGAACAGAATCGACTACAAAACGACGATAAGCGGGCACTAGACATGGCCACGCTAATTGCGGAATGATAAAAGTTGGTAACCGCTGCCAGCCACAATTTGAAACACGTAATTGCCAAGATTTTCCGACTTTTGGTATTTTCTAAAAAAAAACTCCAATTTCTTATTGCCGAGCTTGAATAAGGGAAGGAATTGTTTCTATTTGCCTAAACCGGCCCCCAAGGAATGCTCAAAAAATACTTGCAGCGTTGCCAGACAACATAAATGTACCATCTCAAAGGGGGGCGGTTGGTGAGGATAAGGGCGATAGGCGGGGGCATTGCTGTGTTGGCAGCTTCAAGAGAATTACATAAAATATAAGAAAAAATTATGATTTCCACTTGCGCAAAAGCGAAACAACAAAGATGAGCTTGGCAACGACTTTCAGGTCTCACTATAGCTGAGAGGGAAGGAGGAGGAGGAAAAGGGAAGAGAGAGAGGGAGCTAGCATACTGCTTAACTGTCAAAATCATGTAATTTAATAAAGTTCGCTGCGGGATATTGTTTGTACAGCGGCATCTAAGTACTACATGCCCGACGCATCCAGTTTTCTTTATTCCATCTACAACTCCCTTCTCCTTTTCCTCTACCCCTTCCCCTTTCCTTTATGCCCATTTTGGCAGCTGCTATGCGCTCCCCTTTTCTGCTGGGGTCTGCGCCTCAGAGCATGCTGCTGAATGCCAAACCAACATCATAGAATTTTTATTTTTATATTTATTTATTTATATATTTTTACAGTTTGTTTTTTGCGTTTTGCATTTACAGCAAAGCGTTGCACAGTGGTTACAAATAGTTCGCACATGAATGGAAGAGAGAAATCGCTGCTTTAAATTAAGTAGAAAAATCTTTAAAGTGTTAAGGAAAAATTATAAAAATGTTTTGAATTTGATCGAGTTTTTTTTTATTGAAATAAAATATATATATTATAAATAATTTAATGTTGTATAAAGGTAAAACGATTTCAAAATCTTTACAAAAATTTTAATATCCATTTTAAAAATGTTCTCAGTGGTTTAAAATAGTGTGCGCTGTGCTGCCTTGTACTTCAGCCTAAAAAACTAAAATTCCTGCAAAATTTAAAGAAAAATCTTCTAAACTTTTATGTTAAATAATTGAGAAACTATGAAACCTAACACAAACAGGGACAAATTTCATATGATCAACTTTAATAGTGAAAATTAGATGAAGGTTTGTAATTTTTATAACACAAATCTCTACAAGTTAAGGAAAAATTATAATTCCTAATTAAATTTTCAACACGTGTTGTAAAGCTACCCGAAAATCCCTAGCAAAAGGGGATTCCCAGCCAGAATTAAACAAATTCAACGTGAATTGACAGCTGACTGCGTCACTTTCCACTTCAGATTATGCCTCATATTAATAGATATTCATAGTATATTGAATACGCATTCACAGTTTGTGTAAAGATCTTTAGATTAATAACTATTTTTGGCAATGAAAGAAGACATTTTTGATTTATTTTCCGTACTAGACATTAAACACAATCTTAGATAGTTAAAGCAGTAATTTAAAAGTTTTAACAGCATTAAAAAAAAGTCGCTTTATTTTTTAGCAACCCACTTTGAGTTCTTTGTGTGTGTGTGTGTGGGTGTGTGATTTCATAGCAAGCAGCTTTCATATTTTATTTTATTAAGCAAAAAGGAAATGTACAAGTAAACAGTGACTGCAAACACACTCGCACACTCACACACACAGTTACTTATATGCTGACTTGCTTAGCTACCCCTGGAGAACCTCATAGCCCCCTCCACACGCCTCCTACTCCGCCTCTTGGCAATGTCATATGAACGCCCCATTATTTACTTAACGTAAGTTCAACATTCACCTCCAGCCCCCACACCCACTCCACCTACAACGCCCCCACTTTGTCCCCTTCCAACTGCTCACCGAATTGCTGCTTGCTGGGATTTGGGTTGAGGTTGGGGGTTGCTTTGGGTATATATTGCAAAAAAGAAACACACACACACACACAAAAACAAACAGAAATTCTCGTAAAGTGGAACAGCAGAGGACAGAGGAGGGTACAGAGGGGGAAGAGGGGTAGAGAAAAGTGGGGGCCACTTGGCTTACCTGCCAGCAAAGTCTGCCTAGTCAAAGAGCTGTCGTCGATGCTAAGCGCAAGTCTTGTCTCTAGACCACCTCCACCCCTAGGCTAGCCCCTTCCACGCCCTCTAGCCGCCCCTGCCAGCTCGCCGGGTGAGTGGCGTAAACAAACCGCCATGAAATATGCAGCAGGCTTTCCGGCAAAGGCGCACAAAAAATGATTTATGTGGACGCCATGAAAAACAACGAAAAACAAAAAAAATAAAAAAGAAAAACGAACGATGAACGATGAACAACAACAACAATAACTGAAACAACAACAACAATAACGGTAACGGTAACAAAATCAACTGATTTCTCAATTTGGCTCAGAGCCCACTAACTGCAGAGCTGGCCCAGCTTTCAAGCCCCCTCTACCACTCCCCCTACCCCTCTTGACCTGCCTACCATCACATTTTCATTTGTTATTTGGCCTAGCAATGAAAAACACGCGAACTGAAAAGCTGCTGGCAAAAATAATGCTAAAGGCGAAGAAGAGGAAGAAAGTGAAGAAAAGAACTGCTAAGGCGAAGGATCTGGAGCATGGTCTATATAAGGATATGAGAGGAAAAAATTATATAACAATGTAAATAATACCTATATAATAATAATTCATTTGCCCTGCTGCAGATCAGGTTAAAGAAAAGGAAAGGTAAGAAAGAGTACGGTCGAAAGAGCCGACTGTAAAAGAACAGGCCGCATTTATTATAAAAATTAGTAATTTTGTACCAATTTGACTTATGGGAGCTATGGGATATAGTTGTCCGATCTGGATCAAACTGCGTAAGTGTAGTACCAATGCTAGAATACGCGTACTGTGTAAATTTGGTCACGCTAGCTCTAATAATTTCCATGTTGTGATGTTATAAAAATGTTTTTAACAATTTTGCGAGGATGGCAACAATATTCGGACTTTCAGTCCAATGTTTGTGCCTCTGGCTCTTATGGTCGTCGAGATTCAGGTCTTTAATATGAACTGACAGACAGGCATGCGGACAGACGGACATTGCTCCATCGACTCGGCTGTTGATGCTGAACCAGAATAAATATACTTTATAGGGTCGGTTATGCCTTCCTCTACCTGTTACGCACATTTCGCTTCTAACGAACTTAGTAGACCCCTCTACTCTTTTGTAGAGTGCAGTATCTTAGAAAAGCTTTACCTTTCTATGTTTTCTTGTGACAAATACTTGGCAAGAGGCACACAAACATGAAAATATTATGTTATTAACTTACTTTGTAAGATCTGTCGTGAAAACAATAAAAAATTCGTTAAAATTTGAATATAACATGGAGCTATTCTAAAAGAGAGAAAACCCAAAAAAATATTTAAACCGTTCGAAATTGTAGGATTGTGTCAGAATAAATAAATGTTTAGTTATGAACTCGGAAGAGCAACTCAAATTGTCCTCAACTTCGAAGCAGCTTAGAAAAATCACCTCCGATGATAATGTGTGTAACTGTTACTAAGACTAATTAATGTTAAATGCTATAAAAGATATTCCTAAGTTGTAAAATAGATGACCGAAGCGACTTGGGCAGCTTACAACGCATTCCGCTGTGATCTGGCCAAGGTACACAAAACCTTCTGTTGCTGCACACAAACGGATTTCACCGAGGAGGTGGGAACTCTGACGGATACCTCATTGGGTTGCAAGTTCTTGGGGCAACCAGTGAAAGGATTACGCAGTCGGAGCTTGCCACCAAGCTCTGGTAGCATCGAGGACTCCATACATTAATATGGAAGCCACGAAAAAGACGAGTGAAAGCAATCTGCCACAGGGTTCCAGCTCCAAGAACAGCGAGAAACCTCTCAAGATACTGCTGGAAGCCAGAGATAAACGCGGGTTGCCCCACAAGACCAACTCGGAAAGCAGCTGCGATCAAGCTACAAGTCCTGCTGAACTCGGTGAACAGAGCTCGGAGCATCTTATGGCATCGTCTCAGGCAAACTTAAGCAATCCCATGGATTTGACTTGCAGCAGCAGCATCAGCACCATCGGAAGTGCTCGCCTAACTGAATCCCAGTCATCGGGTTATACCACCGAGAGCAGCTACCAGACGGCCACAGCGGGCAGTGGCACCTCCTACGTCAGTCAGCCCCAGTACCGATCAGTTACTCATAATTATCTGCGTGAGATTCATGTGGGCGTGGAGAGCGGTGCTACGGATTATCAGATCCAGGAAATACGCAACGATCTGCGCAGTTTGCTCTGTAATGAGGTGGCTCTGATCGATGAGACTTCGGGAGGCAGATACGGTGCCATCTATATCATAGCCTATTCCTTTATGTAGCCGAATAACTTGCACAAAATTTCTAGTTAAGCTTAACTACTAAAGTGTATACTTTTATCTTTAATATTAACCTCTAATCCAAATATCAACTTTAATAATCCACTTGCTGTGCTAACTAATGATCCTTCATTCGTCTAGACTTCAAATACTCATAGTTCTTGGCATGTGGGAGTTTTATAGACTGATGACACTGGATGAAACATGTAGGGGATATATTGGACACTAGACTCTTTTAAATTAACATATATATAGGAATTAATATATATTTAAAATCAAAATTTAAGTAATAAATGCTAAACTGAAGTACCTAAAGCTAAAGGTCGGAAATTCTTATTGTATAATATTTGTAGACGGGTTTATTAATAATTATCAAAACTGGTTAGAAGTAAAAAATTTAACTTAGTGGCTTGAAATATTACCAATTGTTGTTAGCTTCCTTACAGTGCTTACTAACTAATTTTTCTATAATTCAATTAAACAGTTGTGCTTACTGAGTAACTCATAGTCGAGCACACTCCACTTTAGCGCTTACACTTGCTTCGCCTGTTGACATTATGACAAATTGCGTGCGCAAAAGGCAACAAAAGTTATATCCTTCGACCGGCAATTGCAGGAAGGATGTCGGAAGGAAACAACAAGCCAAAGTGATACGCTTAAGCGGGGCGAGAAAGAGGGAAGGGACAAAAAACCAATAAGGGAGGGAGTAAGGGAAGTTGTTAATAGGAAAGCCACACAAGCAACGGCTAACGAACGGCACGCGGCGAGCGGCGGGCGACGAACGACGAGGGATGAGAGGAGAATGGGGTAAAGCGGTGAGCGACAAGTGCGCGAACGCTTCAAGTTGAGGGTTGACTAAGGCACTACAGGGCAGCAGCGGGTGTATGGTGCGGTGGTCGCTGTTTGTCCAGCGTTAAGTGCACGGCCATAGGCAAGTGGAAATGACAAGCATATTTACACAATTTTTGACAGGGCTCGGGAAAAAACAAAAACGACGATACGGCACAAGTACTCGAAGGAGCTGCGAACGGGTGAAACCGTACACCCGTGGGTGCACTCACTCCCCAGCCCTTCCTTGACGTAGGCACGCACCCAAAACTCGATAAATATGTTTATGTGCAAATAACAAAATATTTGTCGATTGCCGGTAGGTGGAGGATGTTAAGTGGAGGGAGCACACCCCTGAGGGGATGGGCAAGGGACGGGGGAAGCACCGCAAGCGCATAATTCAATTTTTCTGCTCGTTTTGTACGACGCTCAACGAACGTCGCTCAATTCCACCGGGATGTGTCCAGGCTCGTTTCTCTCTCTGATCTCTCTTAGCTGGGAGAGCAAGTATTTTCCGAGACGACACGTGACCCGCCAGGGCTACACATACAGGGCATATGCGGTTTGCCTGTGTGCCAGCCCCCGTTATTTATTTGTTTGTAATTACGTGTGCTCTAAACAAAATCCCGGCGCACTTGAAAATGTAACGCGTTCCCATTCCCTGCTCCATTTGCCAGTCAGAGTTTGGCATGCTCTTTTCAGTGCTGCGACACGTGCTCCGCTTGGTTTGGGTAAGGGGAGCAAGCGGAGTCAGCTTGGATTGAGCTGAATTGGGTGTGTCTCTGGTTTGTGCTCGACGCATTAGCGTCTATAGTGCCCAAAGTCCCAAAGTCTAAGCCATTTGGACATTGTCAACAATTTGGCTTTGGCTTTGGCTTTGGCTTTGTCCTTGTCTTTGGGTTTATCTTTGTGCTGGTTGAGTACGACGCGTGTCCTGTCTCCGTTAGTCGCATCGTGTCTCCTTTGTTGCCAGTTGTCAACAATTTTGGACTGGCTTTTAGCCGTGTCCTTAGCTTGTCAATTGATTTCTGCGTGGGATCGAAAAACATGTGAAACATGAATCAAACTCATAATTGTGACAGAATTTGCGTAAAGGAAAGGGAAAGTCGGGCATTAAGGGGATTTGTAGAGACGCAGTTGTGGGCAAGAGGCTTGGAAAAGTCTACGGTTTCCATTTGCAGAAGTATTCCACAATTTTTCTTAGAAGATCAACCTTAGAAGTTTTTGATAACTACATTTTAATCAATGGAATAATTTTAAAACTGACATTTAAAGTAAATTATAGTATCTATTCAAGTTAACAACAAGTTAATAGCTTTGTCTTTATTAAGAAACGCTTTCAAACTCTATCTGCAGGTTAAAACCTTGAAAGGAGCTTAACTTTATTCTGCCAAATAGAAAACACTCAATAGCCAACCATTTTGTTATTCCCCTACATATTTTAAGTTTCTTTTAGCACACGAAAAGAGCATAGTAAATGAGAAAAACTAAATGGCTTCAATAATGCACTTAGTTTAAGGTTTACGCTTTGTTGTGCTTAATTGAAAAACACTTAAGCTTTTGCAAGCTGCAAATTATTATCCTTAAGCCAAGGCAACCACATACATATTTTTATACCCTCCTGCCACCCACTGCAATGAACCGCTTTCAACGCATTTGAAAAAGCAACTAAACCACACCCAGAAAACAGCCATAAACACAGAGGGAAATGCAGAAAACAACAGCGAAAAAGTTTGCATAATTAAAGTCATAAATAAATAACTGTCAGCTAAGGTTTGGGCAGAGAAATGGCCAACAAACTGATAGCCATTTGGACAGTAGAGTCAGACAGACAGCTAAAATGGCCAACAGGCAATAGAGATGACGAGTTGGCCTCGGCTTGGCAGCTGCCTAAGATCTTTGTACTCACCCTCAAGCGCTCGATTTCTTGAAATTAAAGCGAGCACCAACTCGGGATTTGGGTCATCATGGTCGACTGGCACCACACTACCAACGCCAACTCCGGTACCAACTCCCGTGCCCGTTGCCGCTCCGGCAAGCTGTGCATGATTGTGCTGTCCGGCGAGCAGGTGCGATGCCTGCGGCGTGGGTGGCAATTGTTGCTGCTGCTGCTGCTGCTGTTGATGAATATGTTGCTGATGTGGATGCGGTAGTGGTAGCGGAAGTGGGTGCTGATGCTGGTGATTATCCATGACTGACAGATGCTGTTGCTGCGGCTGCGGCTGGTGCTGGTGCTGATGATGATGTTGATGTTGATGCAGCGGCGGTGGCGGTTTCAGGGTTTGCATCATCTCTAAAGCCAGTTGCATGCACGCTGACGCTCACAAAGCAGCAACAACAACAGCAACAAACAACAGCAGCTAGGCACAGCTGATTGCAGCAAATTTCTTTATACTTTCTTTAAATTTTTTTTGTTTTTTGGGCGGATTGTAACACGTGTCGTATGCGTATTTTGTTAACTAACCACTTTGGCTTTGTTAGCTTGTATTTGGTTAACGCAGCTGCTTTTCACAACAATAAATAGAAATTATTGCATATTTTTTTGGTTATTTAAACACTTTTTTTAACACACACGTAGCTAACGAGGGAGTTGAATTTATTTATTTATGGAAACTGCGTAAATGTTCAGTCACGAGGCACGATTTATTTTCTATCTATTTCTATTTCTATTACTTTTATTCTACTTCTATTTATATATTTCTTTTTCTATTCCTGTCGACACTGTCTTAAGATAGCGGTAGTTGGGACCGTGTTTGGTTTCTTGCTTTGGTTTTGGTTACTTCGCTCGCTTAGTTGACTGTTTAAGAACTGGCACTTGCACGGCAACTGGCACTGACACTGCGGCACTGCGTAGAGCGGCGTCGTTGCCGTTACTGCCGCCGCTGTTCGCCCGCTGCTCGCCTCGCTGCCCGATGCGTCGATTTTTTTTTTCTTATCAGACGAGCGAAATGCGCGGCGGTTTCTTTGGTTTCTTCGTTTGCTTCGGTTCGATATGACGGTGTGTGTGTGTGCGTCTGGTTTGGGTGTTGGTGTGACGTGTTTTTCAGTAAGTTCTTAAGGAAATTTTGCTAAAGCGTTTATGCTTTGCCTTTTAATATTTTATTACTAGACTTTCTATAAAATCAAGTTTGCAAGCACTCAATAAATTATACAAAATTATAAATTAAGTATGCGTTGTTAAAATATCAACAATTTACAGGAAAAAATTCTGGATTTTAACAAAAATATCTTCTTAACTTCTAATAAAACTAAACACTTTGTTCAGCATATATTTTATTGTAAATTCGTTTATATTTTTATGGTTTTCAAATTTAACTAAACCTTTTTTGTCAATTTATTTAAATATAAACTTTGTTCCGTCAAATAATTAAATTTGAAATACTTTATTCATGTTTTGTTTTAGTTATAATTTTAAGAAACTTTTTATTTATTTGTGTTAATTTATTCGCCTTTTATTGTATGATTTTCCTGTTGTTATCGCCGGCGGCATCAAATCGTTTTAATAATTCAAAATTCACTCGTTCGCCATTTTGCGACGGCAATTGTCAACGCGACAGAAGGCAGCGACAAAATGGCGGCGGCTAAACGGCACGGCAGTACACGAATGCTCGTTTCTATGACACGCGGCACGAGACACGGCGCGACGCGACGCGGCTGCGGCGCGGCAAAGGCAAAGACAAGGCATGACAGCAGGGCATGGCTACGCTGGCAAAAGCTGACGGCCGTCTGTTATGTTGTTTGTGAGTCTTTTTTGTTGCTGGCAGCTATTTGTGGCACACGGTGCTGCATTTCAGCTCTACTGTATTTTTTTGTTGTTTCTTTTTTTTGCGCACTTTTTGACGATTTTGTTGCCGTTGTCGCTGCTGCTGCTGTTGCTGCTGCCGTCGCTGCTGCAACTGCGACTCCTGCTATTGTTGTTGTGTGAGCTTTTTTATTTGACTTTTACGATACTTTTTATGCCGTTTGCCTTTTTGTGTGCGCTACAGTGTGTGTCTGTGTGTGTGTGGGTTTGTGTGTGTTTACCAATTGATCTTAATGTGACACAAATGATATGGTAAAATCCAGGCAGCCAGGCTAGCAAGGCAACACAACAATTGAGAAGGCGACAGCAACAACAACAACAGTGACAACAACAGCGACAACAGCGACGTTGTCGACATTTTTATGCTGCTTTTAGTATGCGCAATGTTTTGCTCTACTATGGTGCCCATATTTATGTTTGTCTTGTTCCGTTGCCCTTACCACTTTACGTTTAGGTTTTGCCAATGCCAATCCCATTCCTCTTTTTACCTACACTCGTTTCCGTTTCCGTTACCGTTACCGTTACCGTCTCCGTTTGCTCGTTTCTTGTTCTTATTCGCTATGCGGGCAGCATTACAATATTTTGTGAAACCTAAAACTTTGGCAAAACTTTTGCACTCGAGAATTTCGAGTTATAACTGCAGAAATGTATTTGCAACAACAAGAACAAGTGTAGTAGCAGCAGAGGTGGTGGCAGCAGCGGCAAAAAGAACAACAACAACAACAACAACAAAACAGTTACGAACGATGGCAAAAATGAAGCAACGCCTGGCGACACCTTCGACGTGGCCCCAAAACAACAGTCAACAGCACTTAAAAGTCAGCGACGGTAGTGGCATAGCACAAATATGAGAAACTTAACTCAAAAGTCCAAGTCAATACGCTCGGTCAACACAAAAGCAGCAACAGCAGCAGCAGCAGCGACAACAACAACAACAACGCTAAAAACTTTGCTTGTCTTCCCTTCCAGGCCCAAAAGGCAAGCACCGCCCCTTTATATTGAAAACATTGGAAATCGTTGATAATAACAAAAGCAGCAAAAACAACAATAACAACAACAGCACATACCCCGCCGCTGTTAGCATTCTGGTCATGCGCGAGAATCCGTTATCTTATCGCTGCCGTCGACGCCATTAAACTGGAAACTGGAAGTCGCTTAGTTGACTGGTTGGGGTAAAATTGTACAAGGGTTAAAGGCATTCCAGCGGCTGCGCAATAAGTGCAACTGCAAAACAGTCAATCATGTTGAGTCACCCTGTGAGCAGCTAGTATTTGTACCCAGTAAGTAAGCACGGCGAAAGGGCATGCTAAGCAGAGTAAGAAAACAGCGGAGCTAGTTCGGCTTACAGAATACTGCGCGGTGCTGTAAAATAACTAACAGAGCGGTAGAGTCTACTGAGTTCCGTTAACAGCGTAAAGAGAGTGATCTCTCCACAATTCTGATACTTAACAGTTGCAGCGTTAAGCTCGAGAGTGCGAATGATGTTAAAGAGTTTTGTAGGTTAACAGTCGAAGTAGTACTGCTTAGCTGCAGAGTGCAGCTCTGTAGTCGAGCAGTCTAAGCTGCACAGCGCTGCATATGTTAATGAGTTCTATAGCTTAACAGTCGCCTTGCAGTCACAGCGTTAACATATCGAAAGTTCAAAACAAAAGTTTAAAACACAGGGTATGTTTGAGTTGCGCACACGCTGTTTGTTTTCCATAAGTACATACGTCTGTCTGTCTGGAAAATTGTAACTGGTGCGTTCTGTTGGATTTAAGTACGCCCAAACCGCTAGCATGGCATTTCTGTTTTCGCATTTATTTATGAACCGCTTAAAGCGCGCCAAACACTTTGAGCCCCACGGGCTGACACCACCTCCGAACCACAGTGATGTACATTAGTGAAGAACACACGCACAACAACAGCTGGTGGTCATACCTTGACCGAGTATTTGCAGCAACCAAAAAAGCTTTTCAATATGTACATATATTTTCCAAGTGTATTCAGAATACATTTAACTCTTGTATCGATTTTTGGCATTTCTTCGCTTGGCTGAAGAAGTTGTAGCAGTTTTTCTTAAGACCTTGGTCTTATAATTTATGTCTAAAGTTAGGAAGTTTTAAGAGCCTGTTAGTTTAAAATATTTAAACTATATTTTTTAATATTTTCCAGTTTTGAAAACTAGTTCAAGTTTGGAATTTTGCATTGCTACTCCAAATTGAATCACGTATAGCACACACACCTCAAATCCAATACTCCCATACATTTCTGTCCTAATTTGTAAACTCGACTAACAGCGACATCAAATTTAAAACGTGACCCTGAAATTTTAGAGATAAAACAAAAATCAAATCGAAAAGACAAAAACTTGTGAAATGCCGGAAAATGTCACGGGTCGATTGATGCACTGATGTTGTTCCATTGTACCGATGCACTTCCAACGCAGAGGGCTTTCAAAATAGCAGATGAAGCCATCCATCTATCCGTCTATCTATCTAACTATCTATGTATCTATTTGACCATTTTGACACGTTAGACACGTTAGCTGTGACTTTCAAATATTCGAATGACACGGCAAAATGGTCTTAAGAGTGGGAAATGTTATGCATTTTAGTCATTTAGATATATTTTTGCCAAGTGACAATAGACAAGACTAAGTAATAGTTATTAAAAACCGGATTGCGACAACATTGGTTCATCCATTAGTGGCAGTGAGAGAAAAATTTGACCTGGAAAATGTTGTATAGAGAATTTACTTACTTCATTTGTTATAAAAAACTTGAATAAATATATTTATATAATAAATTTATTGTTGTTGTTAATATAAATAAATTAAACTAAATAATTTGGTAGAAGAAATCTTTAGCAAAACATTTGATTTAAGAATCGTAAATATTAAAAGATGCATTATGAAAAGCTGAAATTTTAAAAATTTACAGTTTAATAAACAAGAAAACTGTTGAATGAGTTATATGTTAAACGGTTTAAGTTAAAATAAATATAAAGTATTGACTATAAAATTATAAGCAAAGTATATTTTAAATAATAAAAAAATGCATAGAAGTTAAAAATGTTCTCTAAAAATCTAAAAAAAAAATTAAGTTTTTTTTAAATTCAGTTATTTTTTTTATAAACTTAAATTTAAATTTTCTAAAATTGTATCCTAGTCACTTCCAATTCATACAGGTTTCTGTAAAGTCTTGCCAATGTCTCTCAGTGTAGTCATTTTATTAGACAATTAAACGCATTTCATTAAAGTTTCTTGGACGATTTTCACGTTTGTTTATTAATGTTTTTTGTATTTTTTTTTTTTAAATATTTCTTGATATTATTGTTTTCGTACGCTGTCTGAGCGGCGCGGCGTCAGAGTTATATAAATCTCGCCAATGGTATCAAAAACTTGCTGGCTGTGCACATTTTTACACATGTCTCTTCAAGTATTGTTGAAAGTTTTTTGTTTTGTTGACAACAAAAACAAAAGAAGGCCTACGACGATATGCATTTGGGCTTAACCCGTCGCTTTTGGAGGCTTTGACATGTCGCAGCGTGTTCATTTGTAGATCCGAATGTCAGCGGTGAACAAGTACCGTAGTCTGATAGCGGAACAGTAAACTGACTAAATAGAAATATATAAACTAGTTAAAGCTCACAGGATACTTGACTAACGGTGCTCTCTATCAATATGGACTTTGATGAATTTCGCGAATTTGGTCATGCATCAATTGAGTTTATTATCAATTATCTCGGCAGCATACGTGACAGGTGTGTGTACACACACACACGTGTGTGTGTGCTTGTGTGTGTGAAAAGTGTTTGTTATCCTTTTAAGCCAATCGTTACGTTACTTCCACAGAAATGTGCTACCAAGCGTAGTGCCCCACGAGGTCATCAACCAACTACCGAGACAGATACCCGAACAACCCGAGCACTGGAAGCATATACTCAACGATCTGGAGCACATTATCCTGCCAGGACTAACACACTGGCAGTCGCCCTATTTCAATGCCTTCTACCCATCATCAACATCGGCTGGCTCCATTATTGGAGAGCTGCTAGTTGCCGGAATCGGAGTTCTTGGATTTAGTTGGGTAAGTTTTCCAATCACATGAATTCTGATGCATTTAACGACTTTCTTGTTGAGTGAGTCAAAAGGAAGGATTAAAATGATTTGTGTGGAGTTTTAAAAAACTTTTCCTAAAAATTATTTAAATTTGTGAAATCAAAAACGTATTTTGATTTTAGATATTTTATAGAAAAATGTTTATATTTTAAAAATACATAATTTTTCATAGCTGCATATTCAAATATAAAATTCTGTACCTAAAAATTATAGTTAGGATCCTTCGCCAAATCGTGTTTTGAAAAACCTTTTTTTTTATGAATGTAAGTGATAGTGAAAATAGTTTTTATTTGCTGTGTTAACACGTGCGGACAATAAAATTTTGGTAGTACCCATAATGCCAAAATTTTGGGATGAACCAGTGAAACTTTAGTATAATTACAAACAATTTAAATTTCTTCGGACAAAAGCGAGCTTTTTGCAAAGTTTATATTTAACGAATACATTAAAGAAATGCCATTTGTTTTTATTGGGCTTGTTTACGCACAATTTGATTGATAGTGAAAACCAGCTTGGAAACTTTTTTAATGCCTATTTAAAGTACTTCAATAAACTGAAAACAGTTATGTAGGTCAGTGTATAAAGTAAAACGTTAGCTAAATTTTTAGTACTTCCGTTATATCTTCTTGCATGCTAAAAGTTTAATGTATTTATTGGTATTGATTGCAAATAGATAAGTAAATAAAAAGGGTTCAAAAACATGCTAGAATTAAGACTTCCTACAAAAATAGCAGATGTCATTCCACTATTAAAGAAAGAGGAAAGAAGAGAGAGAGAGTGTTGGAGAGAGCAGCTGAGTGAGAGCCACGCTTAAAGAGCAAGAACACATGCGAAACCTGTTGTAGCTGAGAACAGCTGAGCGCCGCTGTGAACAGTTTGAAGCCAACTGAGAACAGTTTCAAATTGTAAACAATAAACGAAGTGAATTGGCGAATTTCGCAGCGACAACAACAATAGCTTAAATAGTTAATAAAACGACAGTATATAAAATGAAATAGAGAGTATTAATTAATAGTATACAGATTAGTTAGGATAATGACTCAATTACTGGACTACTTGTGCTAAGTATGCCCTGTTAACGAATTAGAAAGGAGACAATAGCCTAATTGCTTTGTCCAGCAGGTGAACTGGTGGACAGGTGGACTGGTAGACAGCTGAACAGATGATTCCCATTGTTAGTTTGTTTTGTTAATGTTTTTTTTAGTGCAATCAGAGACAATATTGGACCCAAATCGCGCCCATCTGGTGTCTCTCGAGAGTCGTTCTCTGCGATTCTCACTCTCTTTTTTGTTGGGTATAAAAGCCGCTCTGTTAGCCGGCTCAGATCGCAGAGTTGGTGTTAACTTCGCTGGTGCAACACAAATTGGAGAGCAAAAATAAAAGTGAAAAAGACAAAGTACAAAAAAAAGGCGAAAGGGGAAACGGGAACAGGTGTTTTTCAGTTTGTCAACATAACAATAGGCAAACAAACCTCGAAAAGAGTAAATAGAAAAGCACTAAACAACTACGTGGACAATTGAAGAATTCAATACGGATTCAAAACCAAAAATCAATACAAAAAAATTTAAAAAAAATACTCAAAACTGAAACTAGAACGCGACTTTTGAAATGGATGCAAAAATGTTTCGTGAATTTGGCAAAGCAGCCGTTGATTATGTTGCTGATTATTTGGAAAATATACGGGATAACGATGTGTTGCCCTCAGTGGAGCCTGGTTATATGCTCGAACAGTTGCCCAAGGAAATGCCCGAATCACCAGAGGATTGGCGTACAATCTTAGCCGACATGGATGGTGTGATCAAACCGGGTATGACCCACTGGCAGTCACCCAATATGCACGCCTATTACCCCACCAGTGTCTCCTATCCATCGATTGTTGGGGAAATGCTTGCCAGTGGATTCAGTGTTGTCGGCTTCAGTTGGGTATGTGAGAAATTCAGGTGAAATCTCAGCGAACTGAGCGCTTCTCTTGTTTAATCAATGCTAAATGAAGGCCCTTTGTCCGCTCCGAGAGAAATAAGTGAAAGCTACTACTACACACCAATTAAGAACTTGACAAACGGGTCAATGGTTTGTCAACAATATATTGTTGTTCAATCCACTGATTGAAAGTGATTGCATGCTCAGAGGACTGGGTCAAGTTCAGTTGAAGTAGTAGCGGAAGAGTGGAATCTTCCAAAGTTCTTGAAAGATTTAAGAACTTTTTTCTGAAATTTAGTTTCTAAGCAACAGCAGAGTCTTTAAATTCTTTCGAAAACAGTACGGAATTCGAACTTAAACTTATTTAGAAGAAGAATGCAGATTTTTTTTTAACTCTTGCTTAAACTAAAGGCAAATTTTGCTTCAATTCTACATTTAAAAAGTTAATTAAATAAATGTTTAAAACAACAAAACGGTAGAAAAATCGTACAGAATTGAATAGCTTTAAAGTATGTTTCGAAAAGCTTTCCAGTTCTTGATTTAAATCTATAAAAATCTTGATAAATAAATATTTTATATATTGTATTGTATAACATCATTTAGAGGCTTAAACACCTTTCTAAAATAGTTGTTAGTCAAGGCATGTTTACCCTAACTATTATCTTCAATTTTGTTAACATTTAAGTAAGAGTTCAGCATTGTATTCCTTAAATCAAAACAGAGAGTATAAAAAATTTATTAGCCTAGATTAACAGCACTTTAAAAACATGCCAAAATGAATGTAGAGTTAAACCCAATTAAAAATGTTTTATTTAAAATGTCAACCGTCCCAAAGAGATTATGAATAGAAACCACAATTTGATAGCATATTATTTATCACTCATTACCCTCTACCAAAATTAATTACTACTACTAATTATAACCTTTCTTTACCCCCTTTAGATCTGCAGTCCCGCCTGCACCGAGCTGGAGGTAGTAGTCATGGATTGGTTGGCCAAGTTTCTAAAGCTGCCCTCGCACTTTCTGCACGAGACGGAGGGACCTGGCGGTGGTGTTATACAAGGCTCTGCCAGTGAGGCCGTCTTAGTCGCCGTCTTGGCTGCCCGTGAGCAGGTGGTGCGCAGGGAGCGTGAGAATCATCCCGAGATGAGTGAGAGCGATATACGTGGTAAGCTGATTGCCTACTCCTCCGACCAGAGCAACAGTTGCATCGAGAAGGCGGGAGTGCTGGCTGCCATGCCCATTAAGCTGCTGCCTGCCAGCGAAGATTTGGTGCTGCGTGGACCAGCACTGAAAGCGGCCATTGAACGGGATGTGGCAGCGGGTTATATTCCAGTGATTTGCATTGCCACGCTGGGCACTACGGGCACCTGTGCCTACGATGAGATCGAGTCCCTGGCGAGTGTTTGCGAGGAGCATCAGGTGTGGATACATGTGGATGCTGCCTATGCTGGCGCTGCTCTGGCGCTGGAGGAGTGTGCCGAACTGCGACGTGGCTTGGATCGCGTGGACTCCTTGAATTTCAATCTGCACAAGTTCATGCTTGTCAACTTCGACTGCGCTGCCATGTGGCTTAGGGATGCCAACAAAGTGGTAGACAGTTTCAATGTGGATCGCATCTATCTGAAGCATAAGTACGAGGGTCACACACAGATTCCGGACTTTCGTCACTGGCAGATACCCTTGGGACGTCGATTCCGTGCTCTCAAGGTGTGGATTACTTTTAGGACCCTGGGTGCTGAGGGATTACGTGCCCATGTCCGCAAGCACATTGACCTGGCTGCTCAGTTTGAGGGTCTTGTGCGATCAGATCCACGTTTCGAGCTGATTGCTCCACGTGCCTTGGGCTTGGTTTGTTTCCGTGCCAAGGGCGATAATGAGATCACCTCGCAGCTGCTCCTTCGTCTCATGGAGCGTAAGAAGATTTACATGGTTAAGGCCGAGTATGCCGGTCGTCAGTTTCTTCGCTTTGCCGTTTGCGGCATGGATCCCAAACCTTCGGATATTGATTTCGCCTGGACGGAGATTGAGACGCAGCTGACAGCACTGTCTGTGGAAAAGCAGTTGGAGACACGCAAACATGGAGAAATTGCGGATTTATCGCAGCATTTAACTGGCCTACAAATTACAGACGAGACGGTGCAACGTTAATACAGGAATTTAAAGAACAAAACATTGTTCATACACATATATACGCAATATTTATGTTTAATTTCCTTTTAGTTGGTCCTAAGCATTTGCACAAATAGTTTTTAGTTAAGGTTTAATAAACGGACACACTTATACTCAAAGAATAACTATATGTCTGTTGTATGTGTACGTAAATTTGAATTTTCCTACTGCACTGCTTGTTGGCGCCAATAGTGAATGAGACGACAATGCTGTCGGCCAGCAAGCAGTGCGCGGTGCTGCCAGACTTGGAAATTTAAGTCAGTTTAAGTTATTCACGGTAGTCTTAAAATGCTAGCAGCACTGTTACACGACTGGTGCTTACATTTAAGTTACAGACTGCAAAATGTTAAAGTTGCTAACACAACGAAACAGCTGATTTAAGAACAGCTGTTAATGCAAATATTTTCGCAGTTCGACCCAAAGATACGCTGCCAGCCAAAATGTTTAGAAGTGAACTAAACAAATGGTTTAAATTGTTCTCAAATAGAGAAGTGCCGCCATAGCGTATAAAGATGTCTAAGCAAAAGGCGACAAAAAGTTAGTTTGCAAACATTTTAAAAGGGTATAACAGAACCAATTTATTTACATTTGTTACATTTCAAGGTTACGTTTTTATTGTCAATGCTTAGCAAACAACAAAGCAGCACAAACCTAAAATTTTCAGTTCACACACAAAAAACGAAATAAATTCATCAAACCTATTTGGATTTTGATATGCAATGGTAAGTGTTTCCTTCATATCTTCTAAATGGTTACAAATAAATTAATAAGCCCCCTTTTAGTTATGTATAAACTAGCCAACAGGCGCAGCTTATACTGTGCAACGGCACTAAAGGCGGAGCTCACGGGTCTGCTGCAGCATGGAGGGGGCAGGCATCATGACTATAACCACCATCTAGACACTGGCAAGCAGAATGTGCGGGTTGTGGTCATAGGAGCTGGCATTGCTGGTTTATCAGCAGCACAGCATCTGTTAGCTAATGGATTCCCAAGAACCCTCGTCCTGGAGGCTACAGAACGTTATGGTGGACGTGTTAATTCTCAGAAATTTGGTGACACGTTCTGTGAACTGGGCGCCAAGTGGGTGAACATCGATGGATCTCATGATTCCATGTACGAGCTGTTACGCAATGCCGAGGGACTGACCAAGCGACTAAAGCAACCGACACGCGTCAGATATGTGCATCCAGAGGGACTGGGTGAGCATCAAAAGGTATCACCTCGCATGGTGGAGCTGATAGACACACTGTTTCGGCAGTTGTGTCGTGGTTTCAAGGTGCGCGACAAGCTGAAGACTGGCGGAGATCTGCACACACTGGACAACGTGATGAGCTTCTTTAAGTCAGAGAGCGAGAAGCTAGTGACGACATCGTTTAAGGATCCCGCTGAACAGTCGGTAGCTCGAGACATCTTTCAATCACTGTTTAAGGACTTCAGCAGCATTCTGGGTTGCTGTTTAGAGTATGTAAACATTCAGCATGTTACCACTTGTCCACTCGAGCAGGAAATGAATCCAATTTACGTACCCACTGGCCTCGATAACATCGTAGAGGAGTTAACCAATGATCTGGAGGTGGGCCAGCTGCAAACTGGCAAACCAGTTGGTCAAATACAATGGAAAACATTGTCGGAGCCACAGAATGTGGGTTGTTTGGATGGCAGTCTGTATCAAGCCGATCACATCATTTGCACCCTGCCACTGGGTGTGCTCAAGACATTCTCGTCCATGCTGTTTAAGCCCACGCTGCCGCTGGCCAAACTGCAGGCAATACAAAATCTCGGCTTTGGCAATCCTGTCAAGATCTATTTGTCCTACAAGCGGCCCATCAATCGCTGGCTAAAGTCCAGCCTGCGTCCATTGGGTTCGCTGCATGATCTCACCAACACATCCGATGAGAATCCAAAACGCAGCTGGACTCAACAGGTGGTGGAGATCTCCCAGCTGCCCACAAGTCAACATGTGTTAGAGCTACGTATCGGTGGTGGTTACTACGATGAAATTGAGAAGCTACCGGATACCACATTGCTGGAACAAGTGACCACACTGTTGCGTCAGTGTTTGGGCAACTCAAAGGTGCCCTATCCACAGGCCATGCTGCGTTCCAATTGGAACAGTTCCGCTTGTTATCTGGGCGGACGTCCCTACTTCTCGGTGAACAGCAGTGCACGGGATGTTCAGAGTCTGGCGGCGCCACTGGGACATGTTGCGCCCACACTGCTGTTTGCCGGTGATGCGACAGCGTTGCAGGGATTCGGCACCATTGATGGGGCACGCTTTAGCGGCATTCGCGAGGCACAGCGCATCATAGATTACTACAACAAGCGACTTAGTGCTTAGCACTGAGTTCAAGTCAAAATTCTACAGTTTAAATAGTAATTAAGCACATTTATTAAATACGTTTAGCGTTTAAATTAATAACATAGAACAATAACAAATTGTTGGTCCCATTTGTGTATGGAATCCCATTTTGGATTTGATTATATACTGTATATAGTTCCCTAAATATGTCAGTTTCTCCTCCGTTTCTTGGTTTAGTTCTCGGCCAGCATTTCATCGGCTGCAGCTGCGACTTCCTTCCAGGAGTACTCCATGTCCTCGGGCTGTGTGAATCTCGAGCAGACGGCCATGCGCAAGAAGTAGACATCACGTATCTTGGCTGGCACCATGTGTATCTTGCCACGCCCATTGATGCGCTTCAGCAGCGCCTCGTTGCTCTCATTGGAGCCCTTAAGACGGAAGCAAACCAAACCCATGTTCACCTCGGCGGCCAGTTCGAAGCGTTCATCGGCCACACAGAGATCAGCAAACTGTTGAGCGAATCCACAGTGACGACGGATGTGAGCTTGGAGATTCTCCACGCCATAGAGACGCAGCACAAACCAGAGTTTCAGGGCACGGAAACGACGACCCAATGGGATTTGCCAGTGGCGATAGTCGGGTGCGGAGCCCTGCATGTCGTGCTTAAGGTAGAGTGGATCCACATTAAAGGCATTCACTACCCAGCTGGGATCCTTGAGCCACATGGCAGAGCAATCGAAGTTGACCAACATCCATTTGTGTGGATTAAAGTTAAAGGAATCTGCCGTCTCAATACCCTTCATGTGATGACGATACTCTGGGCAGATGAATGCAGAGCCGGCGTAGGCTGCATCCACATGGACCCAAACCTTGTGCTTGTTGGCCACTGGACCGCATTCGTCCAAGCGGTCGAAGGCACACGAGTTTGTGGTGCCCAGCGTGACCACGGCATAGAAGGGAATCAAACCCTCAGCCAAATCCTTTTCGATGGCTTTCTCCAGCGCATCTCCACGCAGACGATTGTGCTCATCAGCTGGCACAGAGCGCAGCTTAATGCCACCCAGGAGACCTGCGCGCTCCACCGAGGAGTGCGACTGGGCGGAGGTATAGCCCACCAGTTTGCCAACAATCGTATGATCATCCCACTCTGGGTGCTCAGCCTTTACTTCCTGCAGCTTCTTTGCCTTAGCTCCCAGCAATGCCACCAAGGTGGACTCACTAGCGGTTCCTTGGATCACACCGCCTCCTTTGCCGCCGGAACAGGCCAGAAACTCTGCAGGCAGATCCAACATCTTGCCCAACCAATCCAGCATTACCACCTCGAGTTCTGTGCACGCTGGACTCGCAATCCATGTGAATCCAATGCAAGCAATCGCTCCGCTCAACATGTCCGCCACAATGGCCGGGTACGAATTGGCTGTGGGGAAGTAGGCATGGAACTTGGGACTGTGCCAGTGTGTAATGCCGGGCATAATGACCCGTTCAATGTCCTTCATCACATCTTGCCAATCCTCTGGCTTCTCTGGTGCCGCATCGGGTATCAAGGGCTGCAAGTAACCGGGCTTCACCTCGGGCAACACGCGCCTGTAAGCGAAGAAAAGCGGAGAATTAATCACATTTGCAACGTCATTAGCAGCTATTCACAGCCATTCAGAAAGCTGCACAAAGCTCTCAGCTAATTGAATTTCAGTTCCGAGGAGGTAGGAGACACAAAGTCCTCCTGTCCCCTCATACTTCAAGCCACTTGCAACTTGTTGCTTGTGCTCTGAAAATCAATAAAACCCTGATACTTGCTAAAAGTGTTTCCAGTTAATTGTTTGTGATACATTTAAATGTATAGTCAGCTTGGGCAGAATAAAATTGAGGCTAAGCTCATTGGGAAATACCTCTCATTGAGCTGATTCATTTAATTTATTGACTATTAAACTATTAATTAATAATTTTTAGACCCCGTACTCTAATAAAGAGTAGAGGGGTCTATTAAATTTGTCGGTAGCTAAACGTGCGTATCAGGCAGAAGGAGGCCACGCCCCTTTCCGCCCTCGCAATGAGCAAAAAACCAAACACACCTCGAAAACATCGATGTCTTTGGCGAATATCTCAGTAACTACGACACTTAGGCATACCAATTTTGGTACACAGGTTCCTAGAGAAAGCATAAATGCAATGCCATTAAACATTTAATGCTGCCACTCCCACTTTGTCCAATATGAACTAAAAACAAAAAGCAGGCTCCCACTCTCTGCGCTAATTGCGCTCAGAGATCTCTGCCGCTGTTTGTGTGATTGTTCGCGGACGCCAGCAGAACGGTTTGTGTGTTTGTTCGCTGTCATCTATGGCGCTAACAAGGAGCACTCTCTGTTTACTTTTTACGTATGCCCCCCCACTCTACTCTCTGTAATTGTATTTAAATTACAGTCGGTCGCTTGCTGCTGATTCTGATCGCCTGGTGTTTCACACACAAAAATCTTTGATTTTGGCCATTCGCAGATTTTTTTTTTGCTTGATCGCTGCGATCTGCAGTGCCTAAAATCGTTAGTAATTCTTGCTGAAATACCAGGCAAACAGAAATATCAGCAGGTCGCAATGAAAAAATTATTTAACATTATCATTGAGTTAACATTAACATCAGTTAACATTAACATTGAGTTAACATTAACATTGAGTTAACATTAACATTGAGTTAACATTAACATTGAATTAACATTAACATTGAGTTATCATTAACATTGAGTTAACATTAACATTACATTCACATTAACATTAAGTTAACATAAACATTGAATTAACATTAACATTGAGTTAAAATTAACATTGAGTTAACATTAACATTGAGTTAACATTAATATTAAATTAACATGAACATTGAGTTAACATTCTCATTGAATTAACATTAACATTGAGTTAATATTAATATTAAATTAACATTAACATAGAGTTAACATTAACATTAATGTCGTTTTCTGCTGGTTCTGTGCGCCTGGTGAATCAGCTAGAAAAATCTTCACTTTTAATCTGATCTCTGATGTTTTTCGCTGATCTAGGGAGTTCACATGTTGCACATATTTTAACAGAAATAGCAGGCAAACAGACTTAACAGCTGTTCGCTAAGCACAAAATTATTTTGTGTAGACTGGGCACTTGTAAATTCTGTTGTTTCTTACTGTGGATTTCTTTTCGCCTGAGAATTCAACTGGGAATTTGCATATTCCAGCTGTAATACCAAGCGAACAGAACTTTCAGTAGATCTCAAATCCAAAATTCAAACGGGGTCTTTAACAGTCGGCTAGCTTAACTGTAGCCTTTCTTACTTGTTTGTTAAAGGTCTGAGTAGTTTAGAATTTTTTATAAAAATTGAAAACAGTGTATATCTTGGTATAATTTTTGGCAAAGAATTTAATTTATATAAACAATCATGGTACACTTCAGAAAGAAACAAGTTTAGTCCCCGGTGAAAGTAAATTATGCTAACTTTATTCATTAAGTTTAACAATAAATTAAGGGCATTCTACAAAAATGGTTGTTAGCTTTAAACGAGTTTTGAAGGCTTTATATAGTAATTCTTTATTAATTTAAAACACTGCAGAATCTGAACAAATTACATAAAGGAAATAGCTGAATAAAGTTACTCCATTTTTAAACTGTTTGCTAGCTATACAAAAATTACTTTTCCATATTGGTTACTGTTTGTCGGTTGTCAATTAAAAGATAGATTAGCTACGTGTCTCAAAAGCAAATATAAATCTCTAACAAACCCAGAGCTTGTATTGAAACAAGGTTATACCATTAAAATGGCAAATAAAGGGTCAAGAACAATACGCGCAAGACTCAAAAGCAAAGTTATATAATAATAACAAAGACCTTGAAACGCCAGCAAACAATATTAAAAAGCAAAAAAATTATAATTGTAATTGTTGTAATTAATTAGCTGCAAGATTTCAAAACAGAATGGCAACAAAAATAACTTGTGAAAGTTTTTTAGCTCAGTTGGGCTATAGAAGGTCAAATCGAGTCTGAGTCTAGACTTTCTCATGACTCAGTGTATCACGATTTGTATTTACTATCAATTGAGCATTGTTAGTTAATATAAAATAAAATCAGTTATTTACTTTGATGCGGAAAGACAAACTGTGGGTCAAACGGAACGAACTTTCAAATTGTAAGGTCAATTCACGTGAAATGATTGTAAATTGAATTAAATTGCTGTACATTCTTACCTGTCACGTATGTTCTCCAGGTAATCGGCTATATAGTCGACCATCGATTTGGCAAAATCTTTGAACTCGGGCGCTTCCATATCGATCTGTAAGAATTCATATAAAACAAAATAATAAACGACTGGCCATAAAGAAGTGAGTTTAATTTACACATAAAAGCATTCTAAATTAAACCAGACTCACCGAAACCCTCGGATCCAGTTTATCCGTCACCAAATTAGCATTACCCTTACTTTTCGAGGAAATGGTTGGATTAGTGGATGCTTTGCTCATGTTCAATGAAAAGTGTTGTTATTATTGTTAGACGATGCTGTGTTAGTTATGAGTTAGGTATACAAAAAGGGCTAGAGATTGTTAGTGTTACAATTGTGAAGTGAATAGATAATGATTTTATGGACTTTTAGTTAAGCACGTTCACAGTTATCAACCTTTATCAGCAGAAGTGTAGCCAAACTTACACTCTCTATAGTCGAGATAATTTTAATGAGCATTAAAAATCGATTGTTTGAATCTAATCTTATCGAAATTTTGTACATAAAAAACTATTTATATAAAAACACACGATTTTTCCATAGTTTTTGCCAGTTTACAATTTTTAGCTTGTTTAATTATCCACTGTTTTATTAACTTTAATTAATCTTTCTCACATAAGCTTAACAGTAAAAATTCCCACAACTAAATATTTAATTGAATACAATTTGTACTTGCTAATTTTATATATATTTTAAAATTCCGCTCACTCTCTGTCTATATTTAAAAGCATTTTAATTAGATTAAGATCAGAGATAAGTTTAGTTTGCATTTACTTCTAGAATTAGAATATTTAATCTATCAAACGTTGTTATTTATGCTGATTTGTTACTAATGTTTATAGCTAAACAAATTATACGAATCTAGTTACTTATCTGCACTCGAATCGAGCTTAAGTTTGCAAACAATTTTAAAACCGTTCGACAAGAAAACCAGTCAACAAAAGTTGTTTGTCATTGACAGCAAAATTACAGAGAACCAACAACAAATGAGAACAAATCCGAAAACTACCAAACTGATAAGATTTTGGAGGTATTTTGAGGCTTAAAATTATGTAGTTAACAAGGTTAAATGTGGTATTAAAGCAGAGCTTAAAAGGTCACTTCATTTATATTACGTATACGCCCAGTGTTTCAGTTTTAAAGCACATTAATTGTTTAAATATGCTCAAGAGGCACACGCACAGAGAGTTGCACATACAGACACATACACCAGCACACACACAAACACACACACCATCACCAGCACCGTGGTGCACTTAAGTTGACTTGCCTTTTAATTATTTGCACTGGGTTTTTTTTTTGTGTTGTGCTAAGTTTTTTGTCGATGGAAAAGTTCCGTTCAACGTAGCGTATGCACAATTTTGTTACTTTGTCTAAGTTGATATTTATTGTAGCTGTACTCGCTCCGGCAACGTTTGGCCAACTGATTGCTGTTGAGAGTGCGGCGAGGGCTTATAAAGCATCGCTTCGTGCAAACTCCGAGCACCGAGCTGCGGTGAACCGAGCACAGCCACAGGACCGGTTCAAAAAGCTCATACGCTTACTCGCTACGTTCTGTTAATGAATTTGTTTAAAATCATATTAAGATTATTGTGTTTGCTGGAAATGAATAATTAGTGAACGGCCTGATAACATAAGTTTCAAAAGTGCATTAAACTACGTCAATCCAAGACTCTGGCGCTGCATATTAAACAGTTTGTTAACTGCTTTTGATCACACGAAAAGAGGAGAATCCCCAACATGCGTCATGAGGGACTTTACCAAAAGTACCAAACGATCGAAGACTGAAGAACAACAAGATAAAAGTGTGAAGAAACGAAATCAAAACAAAGTTGAATTTACATTTGTGACGTGAAGGCATTTTTGCAACAGGTTTTCTCAAGCAACTTGTCGCGCAGCTGCCAAGTAGGGACCTGACCGTAAATGTTAATATAAATGTATCTGTATCTGTATCTGCAGCAGTAAGCTTGTTCGTAGCTGTATCTAGTAGCGGCACGAGACTCTCATCGATGTTCGGTGACGTCAAGAGCTCTGCTCTCGCATTATGCTCGTCATGGCAATGAAGGAGTGAGAGGGGGGAGAGAGTCAAAGCCATCCAACTGTTGCGTGCCTGCGTTTGGCATCTGAACGAAGCCACTTTGGCAAATCACTTGACTGAATCAACAGATTTTAGCCATGCCATTGTGTTGTGCGTACGCCACCCGCATCAACCCCCAAAAAAGCAGTGCACCAACTCCAAGCCAGAACCAACCCCAAGCAACTCTTATGTATCTGAGTTTTTGTTATAATGAGGCAGGCGAGGAGTAAACGAAGGCATTCAAACTCCTTCCTTTTACTTTTCTTTTTCTATTCGTTTTCCTTTTCCTACATTTTATTTCCTGTAGAAGTGCTTTTGATTTGATTTATGGCTGACTTGAGTTGAGAAGCTTTGGCTTTCATGGGGGTTTATGGGTGGGCTGTTCATATCATGGCGTCTAGAAGTGGAGGATTGCATAATCGAGCGAGCATAGATTGAATAACATTTGCGAGAGGCCAAGAAGTTGATAGACTGACAAGAGCATGAAAAAGAATTTAGTAGCTTTGTTTAATTTGGGTATTTTAGAAATTGTGATACTTTTGCGAAGCCAGAACTTTGCCTTATAGGTTTTACCATAGTTGCTAAGCAATTAAGATTAGTCAGCCATTTTAATGGCCTTTAAAAATATACATGGAACATATAAATTTGTCTGTTTAAGAAATTTAATGTTCTTTAACTATTTTTAGTTGAAATTAATGATTGAATTCCTTTTTTAAATGCCAATTTTATAGCCACTACTTAATAGTTATAAGCTTTTACGAATAGGGAACTTGGGTTACTTTTATGGCACAGATTCTGATATAACTTAATTCTTGATGTATTACATTTACATTATAAAGTTCTATAAAATACAAAATGCTGCTTAATTTTGCCACTACAAATTTCAATAAGCAATAATGATTTAGGGGTTTTTCAAAGTATTCATATTTAATATGTATTTATTGTTTTGGATTCTTTTGTTCACATAACAAAATTTGTATAGTCTCGCAAGAAGTAACACATTTGCTGATCTTCTGTCTGGGGTTCGTTAAGGAATTTATGCGATAAGTTTCAGATGCGAGTCACTGCCGTCCAGTCTGACAAATAACGTTGGACAACGTGAGGGCGCCCAGAAACAAGCCAAAAATGTGATTAAAATTGTTGGACCAATGCTTCTGGAGAAGGTTGAAGGCGATGAGTTACAAATTGCATTGTTGTTCTTGGGGTATAAACAAAATCGAAAGTACTTAATAAATGCTACAGGTAGTTACAACTTATTCCACTAGGCACATTACTATTGCGCAAGGGAGGGTAGATTGAGAAGTGTGCCTTGACCGCTGGGCAAGTAAGCAACTCCTCGTGACCGCGATAGTTGGTATGCGATATCCTCGGCAGCTTCAATACGACGCAGTTCGACAAGACCATCGCCGGCCTCGGCGAATGACTTGGCCAGCAAATCAGCAGCACTGGCATCACCCTCAGCGGAGATAATGGAAGCCAATTTCTGTTGCTCGGCCTTCTCGACCACAAAGCGGGCCTTCTCGGCTTCCTGCTGTGCCACCTGTTTCATTTCGACAGCCAGTGTGAACTCACGGCCAAAGGTCAAGTGGGTCAGCGAGATGTCATCCAAGATGAAACCGAACTGCTTGGCACGCACGGTAAGTTCCTGAGAGACGCGCTGAGATACCATCTATAAAAAAATTAAAATTTATATTAATATCTATTTATTAATATTGCTGTTTAGTTCCTACCTCACGCTGGGTAATCAGCTCGCCGGCATCGAACTGAGCGACGACAGCCTTGAGCACCTCAGGAGCAATAGAGGGCAGCACACGCTCATCGTAATCCTGACCCAAAATGGTGTAAATCTTTGGCAGCTGCTCGGGTATTGGGCGATACAAGATACGCAGTGTAATGTTGACATTCTGCAAATCCTTGCTGCCGGTTATCACTGGCACGTTGCGGGGCTGTGACCGAATATCAAAGATAATGGGACGCTGTACCCAGGGAATGAAAAAGTGTGTGCCCTCGCCGACAACGTTTTCCTTGATGCCAGTGAAGCGATCGAAAATAACAGCCCGGTGGCCACCTTCAACATTATATAACGCGGAGTTCACAACGCCGCCCAGCAGCGCAACGCCGAGGCCCATTTGGCCAATACGGTTAAAAAACTGAGCCATATTCTATCAAAATGAAAGGAAAAGTATTTACTCTTTGTGTTGCTACAAACTGTATTATTGTGTATTTCTTGAAATTAACAATAAGCCGACTGGGTTCGGTATTTCGTCAGATTTATAGGTTAGAACGTCATGTAAACTCGTTGAGGGCAAAGTTTAAATTGTTTAACAATAAACTTTATGTTGTTTTAAGTTCACGCTTAAAGTTTAACAGATTTTACTAACTTGTTATTTGTGTGTTCGCTATTTAAATATTAAAACTGCTTTAAAGCTAGTTAAATTCTCACTTTATTATAAAAAACCGCACGCAACGATATCGACAGCTGACAGTGTTGTAAAAGTTATGCAGCGGCAATGTGAGTGCAATAGGGTTGCACAACAAAAGGGTGCTCGCAAATTAATTATAAAATAATTAATAGTTTCGCAATATAAAAAAGGTTTTACTTATAAATAATTATTAACTCAATAATTTATTGTTAATTAGGTTGAAAGTTTTCTGTTGAGCGTAGTGTGCTGTGGTATTTTTTCAGTATCGATATTAAGCTAACTATCAAATGCTCACGACCAATCGATAACATGGGTGCAATGGCTTTGTGCAAGAATATTGCAACATACATTCGCATATATGCTTATCGAGTAAACTGTAATAAATAATTAAGCAGAATCATGAACTTAACTTAAAAAGACCCTGCACTGACCCACTTACAATATTTTATAAATATGAAAATATCTTATACAAAGCATTCTGACTTTTAGATTTTGGCTTATAGTCAATGCGATGGTCCAGACGTGGTTATAGACCGATGACTCGGTTGCTGTTACAGATCTAAACTTTACAGACTTAATGGAGTCGAGGAGACGTCTCCCAATTTAAATGACCCTCTACTTTAAATAAACGGCTTTAAAAACTGATAACAATGGAATAGCTTAAATGGTTTTGCTTAATGGATTTGTTGATTAGTCAAGACCACAGATCGGAATTGGCTGAGCAATTCACGGATAAATTTTAAAGAACAAATGGCTCACTTACGAATAAAATTCCCCTACGAAATACGTGATGTAGATTTTCAAACAAATGCGGAGCTTTTAAAGTACTATACAGGTTTGGTGCTAATCTCTTTCACTTGAAAACTTTAGTAGTAAGTTTAAAATTTAAATAGGCGAGCGCACGGTATTCGTCCAAGTCGGACCCGAGGGCTATTTATTCCCTTACAAATACAAAGACCAAGCAGAGTTGTATTACAATTTTGAATCCCGTCCCGATGATGTTTGGATTTCAACTGTACCACGATCGGGAACTACGTGGACTCAGGAGATGATCTGGTTACTCGCCAACGACTTGAATTTTGAACAGGCACAACAACGTATGCTTACCGCTCGATTTCCTTTCTTCGAGTAAGTTTGAATCTCTGTTTTCCAAAATTAATTTAAATACTGTTATTATCCATTTTATTGTTTACTGGCAGGTATTCCGTTTTCGTACACGATGCTATTAAAGAAGAACTTTTGGAACTCAATAAGAACTGTGATGCCAACTTGAAAATGATTGAAAACTTGTGCCGTTCAAGGTTAGATACCCTAAATGCTATTCCTAAGAATCAAAGACGTTTTATCAAAACGCATTTGCCGTTTTCTCTGATGCCACCGAGTGTCTTCAAGAATAAATGCAAGGCAGGTGACTTATCTACTGTTTTGGTATACAAATTAAAACAAAAGTAATTTCAGATCGTTTATGTCACCCGAAATCCCAAAGACGTGGGCGTATCCTATTTTCATATGCATCATTCGTTTCGCACTATGGGGTATACTGGAGATTTTGAGCGTTTCTGGGGGCATTTTCAGAATGGCTTAAGTACGTATCTTCCTTGAAAAAAAGTTTTAATGACCGGTCACTTCTTTTAGATTTCTATCTGCCCTATGACAGTCACGTGAAGGAAGCCAGAGACCATATTCATCTACCAAATGTGCTGTACCTCAACTACGAGAACATATTGAGTGATTTGAAAGGAACTATAATTAAAGTTGGTGATTTTTTGGATTGCAAGCCCAATGCAGAGGGAATAGAAAAGCTGGTCAATCATCTAAGCATTGAAAACTTTTCTAAAAATGCATCCGTTAATTTGAACCATGCGAAAGCTCTTGGCATTATGAACGACGGCAAGTCTAAATTCGTGCGTAAAGGAGCTAATTCCAGTAACGGTAAAGATAATGAGCAACAAGAATTTGTGGACAATCCACATCTTCTTCAAAGCGCCGATGATTGGGTTCAGCAGTATAATAAAAATTTTAAAGAATAAAACATTAAATTAAAATTCTCATCGGTTTCGAAGTTTAACCTATATAGCAAAGAATAGGGAAGAAGCAGAGCTTTATATTTTTGATTTGAAAATTGCGGCAAGCCCTCAATAAATACAGCAAACTGTGTTGTCGTATTTTTTCAGTATCGATATTTGTTATACAATCGATAGCAAATGTATTTTTACAATAATTTCGTGAACTTCAACATGTGCATAAATTAACTAAAATAAATAGTTGAAGCGAATACGCCATAAGGTCGACTGAAAATGACCCTGTACACAATATGATAAATAAGATTACGCACTATATATAGGTTTTCGACGTATTTCTTCTGATATTCTACTAATTCAAAGGCACTTGCATGAATAGTCAATGATATTGTTCTACAAAAGTATGGATAATGCTGGATTTGTAAGATTTCTGAGAACGTAAATGTTGCATAATTTTAAAGACCCTCTGACTTTGAAAACTAGTTGTAACCAAATGCAAATGAATGAAGTATATTTATTCTTTGTTACGTTGTTTGAAGGCCAGTTCTACTTTTCAAGTGCAAAGAAATAATTTTTTCGACCAGTTCGTGAATTACTTTTTAAAGATCCAATGGCCCAATCGTGGATAAAATTCCCATTCGAAATAAACGATGTTGATTCGGAGACAAATGAGGAGCTTCTAAAGTATTTAACAGGTTTGGTAGCTGAAATGAGTTTTTATCTGTTGAGTAAAGTTAAAAAATTAAATAGGCGAACGCACGGGTTTTGTCCAAGTCGGACCTGAGCGTTACTTCTTCCCTTACAAGTACAAAGAGCACGCAGAATTGTATTACAATTTTGAGGCACGTTCCGATGATGTTTGGATATCAACTGCACCACGATCAGGTACTACGTGGACTCAGGAGATGATCTGGTTACTCGCCAATGATTTGAACTTTGAAAAGGCCCAGCAGCGTTTGCTTACCGATCGGTTTCCTCTCTTAGAGTGAGTTAAAATCTGTAGTTCTTCAAGCTTATTCTAATTTTATAAAAATTCGCTTACATTGCACTATCAGACATTCTGATTTTATACATCAAGATGTTAAGAATGAATTTCTAGCATCGAATAAGGACTGCAGCTCTAAAATGGAGATTATTGAGAACATTTGTCGATCGAATGTAGATACCCTTAATGCCATTCCAAGAAATCAAAGGCGTTTTATAAAAACGCATTTGCCGTTTTCCCTGATGCCACGAAGTGTCTTCGAGAAGAAATGCAAGGTATGTGGTTTTCATTACTTTTTGTTATACATATTAATTATTTATTCATATTAGATCGTTTATGTTGCACGCAATCCCAAAGATGTGGCCGTATCCTATTTTCATATGCAGAGACTGTTTCGCAATCTAGGGTACACCGGAGACTTTGAGCGTTTCTGGGGCTACTTTCAGAAAGGATTAAGTATGTGTCTTTTAAGTAGTGAAATATTTTATGATCAGTTATAACTCACAGATTACTGGCTGCCACATGACAGTCACGTTAAGGAGGCCAGAGACCGTATGCATGAACCGAACGTGCTGTACCTAAACTACGAGAACATATTGAGTGATTTAAAGGGAGCTATAATTAAAGTAGGTGAATTTTTGGATTGCAAGCCTAATGATGAGGGATTGGAAAAGCTGGTCAATCATCTAAGCATTGAAAACTTTTCCAAGAATAAATCAGTTAATATGGAACAAACCAGAGGTCTTGGCATCATGAACGAAGGCAATCCTGCATTCGTAAGGAAAGGAGCTAATTCCAGTAACAGTAAAAATAATGAGCAACAGGAATTCCTGGAAAATCCACATCTTCTTCAGAGTGCCAATGCTTGGGTGCAGCAATATAATACAAATTTTAAAGTATTGTAAACTAAAATAGTACATTCTGGTTTGCAATGTTTCTTTGCTGGCTCATCACTAATGTTGCCACAAGCAGCGAATGGCAAATAACATAGAAGAAGCAGAGTTCAGACATGCGCGCCAGATTTAAATTGGGAAATTGAATAAATGCACATGTTCTTAAATAAAATTTTATTTAGATTGACTTTTTTAACAGCCACGTTCCACAACTCCGATTCGAATCAGTTTCTTCAAGTCAAGACTAACAAAATAGAGATATTCCTTCAGGATTGCAATAAAAATACAATGGAATTGATCTGCAATCGAAATTTGGAACTTGGCTGCTTTTTATTTTATTATTTTAACGTTTCACATAAAGCTGGACAATGTAGCACACTAAAACTACTTGAGAATTTCATTTAATTTTAAGCTACACATATTGATATACTAAATCTAATTAATATATTATATCGCTGGCATCGATTAAAACAAACCAAGCTCAGTAAAGTCGCTGTATATATGTATATATTAATATATCGATAGACTACTCGTACTAATTATTTGATACCCTTATGTTCTGTTCTTTATTTCAAGTATTATCGGTTGACTATAATTTTTGAATGATTTCACTTAGAGATTTAGCTACTTATTAACTAATGGTAATGCATATTTAAGTGCTTCAAGACCTCACATATATCATTTGCTTAGACTTTTAATCGCTATACACGCGTGGGCGTTCCAAAAATGGGCACGTTGTTGCGTCTTTGGGCCAAGGGTGAGGCGGGCACTGGAGTTGGCCCATTGTTGTTGTTGTTCAGCCGACGTTGCTGGCTATCCGAATAGGCACGGTCTACAAAAAGGGATTCATTTCTATGAGATACGAGTGTCTACAATTCTACATATCATTTGGTTCTACAGATTTGCCATGCGTCGTATGGGGCTTGATCTATTTATTTATGTTTTTGGAGGGATGCTGCATGCAGTATTTGTGTATTTTGTTCATTTACCAAAAATTCTCCGTTTCTTCTTCAAATTGTTAACATGCAATTGAAATAAAAAATAATTGTTTTAAATTGTATACAGCACGAATTTTTAAAAAACTAAATAATATATAATTAAATCTAATGTCTTAAGTCCGAAACCAAAGTTTTCTAACATATAAATGACAAATGAATAAATTTAAAATCTTTTTGAATTTCTAGTTATTTTCGATGGGATGTCTTTTAATTTCCAAAACCAGTTTAAATGTGGAAATACCATGCGGCTAGTAAATGAATGTTTTACCTCGAAACTTTAGGCCCTGCGCCTCGTTGATAATGGCCGCCAGAGCTGGATGTTGGTAACGCTCGCGGAAAATGGCGGAACCGTTAATGGCGGTACCGCCATTGCCGTTCAGAGTACCGTTGCCATTGCCATTGCCGTGATGCATGATTTTATGCTGTGGCGTATGCTGTGGTGTCAACGATATGGGTGACGATCCATTGCCATTCTTATAGTATCGATTCTGGTTGGGATCATAGTTGGAATTAGAGTTCTGTTCGTGGTTATGATTGAGTCGATTGGCCAACTTGATGGAGGCACAACGATCCTCCTCATTGTTGCGCATCTTCAATATGCGCTGATCCTGCACAGAGTATCGCGAGCCGTGCAGAGAGTTCAACTGATTCAAATTGGTAACCTGTGGACTCAGTTTCTTAGCTCGAAAGCTGCCACCAGGGGAGTTGTTGAGCAGAGTGCCGCGTGAGGAGCTGCCGTTGGTTTCGGTGCTATCGCGGCTGGCTGCCTCCCGGTAGCTCGATGGGCGGTGTGTTGATGGGGGTGTGTCCAGTCCACTGTCATGGGCCGAACAGTCGAGCTCCGTTTTGTTGGCCAGGCCAGCAGTGCTGCCACCATTGGAGTTGTGTGTGGGCAGCATAGGTTGCACTACAGAGGTAGAAAATAAAGTTAAAAATTTGTTTTTAGTTTTTAATTAGATATAACTCACCTGAATGACGCATATCGGTAGGCGCACGTGGTTTGCGGTACAGCCAATCTCTGTCCAGCTCGTTGCCATTGTCCGGCGTGGCACTGATGCCACGGAAAAGCCGTGGTCTACGCAATTGCACCTCTGCCTCCTCGGCGGTTTCCTCATCCACCACCTGATTAGAACCAAAACTGCTATTGATGAAAATCCGACGGGGTGATCCATAAAGAGCTCCACCAGCTTGGGTAAAACTATTCTGTGCAGAGGAATAACCATTCGAATAGCGACTGAGATTCGCATTGCTGTGATGTGGAATCTTTTGAGGTGTCGAGTGATTCGTTGAGATGCCGCTCAAATGATGATTGTGATTCTCATTATTCAATGCACTCAGATCCGGCACTGAGTCGCTGAATAAAAATGGATTGGCACCCGCATATCCGTTAAGGCTGCCAGCACCAATTTTATGACGCGCCAAGCCACCACAACCACCGCCACCACTAGCCCCACTCGTCATCAGCCAATCATCCAGAGCACTGGAGTAAGTACTGCCCAAACCAAAGTGTTGGAACTGCAGCGAGGCATGGGAAACGGGGGCTGCCAGTGAGGCGCGTGATCTTGGACCCTGGGCAATCTTCAGTGCTCGCCGACGCTCCTTGGAGGTCAATGTGCATTCCTATACAAAATAAATATAAATTTTATATACAAACATTAGTCATTGTGTTGAAGAGAAAGATTTGCGAGTACTTGCCTCCAGCAGCTCAAACCAATCCTCGAGGCCATCGTCGCATCGCAAGAGCACGCGACCCTCGCGTCCCAGCAGCAGACCAATGGCGCTATAGGAACGCCGATTAAGCCATTCCACCTTCTCCACGTCCACCAGTTTGACCTGCAAACAAACAAGAAAATAAAGAGAAAAACAAAACACAAAGAGTCAAGAGTTTACAGCTTTGTTGCAAACAATACAAGTCAAAGGTTAGCCAACGATCGTTGGTCTCGGCCTCTGCCTCTGTCTCTGGGTCAGTCAGCGCGTGTCTGGGAACTGGAATCAGTGGAAGTTTCAACTCACTACGCTTAAAAGTGAACTCTAAAGACGTTACTACAAGCTTTAGCTATTTATTAAATAAAACGCACTGAATTTAATCGTGCATGTTATAATGGGTAAGAGATCTTGAAGAGAATATTAAACTTGATGGCTTTCGATTTAAAAACTAGTTTAATATTATAATAAAAATAATTAAAAATTATTTCAATGTGTTTTCTTGAGTTTCTTACCAATTTTGGTTACTAATTTGATTATTTTTGATGATTTGATGATATAATCTTAAATAAATTTGCATTTAAGGCAGTAAAAATCCTAGACAATTTTTATTTTATTTTAGCTCAAGTGAATTCCATTTAATTGAATTTTAAATTGCCTTGCAACATTTAAATTTGTTTACTTTAATCGCTAAGCATCAGCTGCTGGATACTACCAGTTACTCCATTTAGATTGCATTGCATTTGATGTTGGCAAACTAATGCACTTAATTTTAATGGCACAGGGCATCAAATAAATTGTTACTCAATTATTTTTAGCACGTCTTTATGCAAAACTTTTGGCCAACAATACAACAATTAAGTCTCGCCTGGTCTATTTTTACTAAGTTGTTACCTTTCTCAACTATTATTTTCTTTTATCTTTTTCTTACTCTTTGCTCGTTTCCTTATGCTGCATTTTGCAACTTGGTTAAAAGTCATTAGGCCAGGCTGACAGTATTTTTCCCTCCCGGCCAAGAGTGAAACTTTTTTGCTTAGCCTTGTAGTAGAACTTTTATTGAACTCATTTTTGTTGTGGCTGTTTTCTGGGCAAGTTTATGGGTTCTATTTTCTTGTTCTCAAACGTCTTTATGACTTGAACTTAAAGTTGTTACAGATTCAGTGCTCCAACTAAACTAAAAACTATACGAGGCCATTAGGCAAATATGTCAGCAGCGTGTGGCAATTAGCCAAGTTATTCGATATAAAACGTTGGCCACCACTTCGACTTTTGCTCAGGAATTCTTATTCTCTCTCTCACTTTTTCTCTGACTTCTGCTTCTATTTTTATGACCAGCCATAATTAAGTTGTTTTAAACGCTGGAGAAGAAAAATAGAAAAACAGAAGAGAGAGGGTAGGTGGGGGTGTATATGTTATATAGATCGTTTTTATGATAAATTACGCGATTTATGTGTACACTAAAAAAGAGCAAAAGGCATTAGTTAGAGATCATTGGACATGTGATTGCTCATCATCAAGATACAAGTCCAAAGACCTAAAAGACCCTGTCGTAAAGTTACACAAATGTATTCCAATAAAATGATCTAAGATTGTATTATATTAGCTGGAATGTGTGGGCAGCACAACAAGCTAAATACTTTGGTAATAATAACTTAATTTTATGTAAAGAAATAAATATTTGAGGTCTTTCAAAGACGGCCCTTAAAAACTTACAAGTAATTTTGTACAGTTGATTTAAAATAAGTTTTAGTTAATCCAAGACAAATCAGTTTTAAAATTCTATGTTTTATTTTGAAATATTAACTTCTACCCACCCATTTTTACTAATCTGACAATCTTAAATTTAACTCAAACATTTTCTCAATTTCCGCATTCGAATTTTCGTGTTTGACCTAACCTATTAAACTTTCAAAAGTCATAAATTTCAAGGCTGATATTGATTAGCAGTTATTGTTATTGTTTTTCATTGTTGTTATTCAATGTTCATAATTTTGTCATATTTTTAATAGCAATGCCCGTCAAAACTAGCCCAGAAAACAAAACTCAGTCGTTTATTTTGACCAATTTTGACATGTGGGCTCTATGCTTTATGAGTACTCTATATAAAGACCAAATATCTTATACAGACCATGACTTTCGACACATTTGATTGATTTGTAAGGTTGTTCGATAATATGGCAAAGCGTTTTGTCAACTTTTAATTATGCAAATGCATATTTAATACAATTAATGCCTGCAGCTCAATTAATATCCACTCATTAAGAATATATATGCTGGAAATTACTGCTTGATATCGCCTATCAGAGCCATAGGCAAATGTCTCGCTTGGCGAAATAAAATCAATATTCGATTCAAAGTGCAAAAACTGCAACTTTGAGGCAACTTTTATCGTATCTACCTGCTTGGCAGCGCCTCCACTTCCTCTCTTTTCTCACCTGCCTCTCATCTTTCTCATTATGGCTGTCACATCACCTGTAATTATTAAGCATCGCTACGTTTTACGCACGATTGATTTCCCTCTGGATTTGAGTGCAGACAGAGGCACAGAGAAAGAAAGAGAGAGAGAGAGATAAAGTGGGAGAGGGGTGGTAAAATAATTTTCATGCTGAAATCGCTTGGCAAAAGGTAGACATCAAAAATTTGCAAATCACTTTTGAAATTTATGCAAAAATCAAATTAAATAATTAGACTGTAAATGAAGCTGCCTTTCCATGGCACACCTAATTGATTAACTTGATTACATTGACTACGCGATATTGATTCGTTCTAGTGTCGTTGACAGTCGATTAATTGAAATACTGACAGCAACACAATGAAGTTTTATAATTGAAATTAATTCTAATGGGAAAACTATAAATACGCTTTGGAAAATACTTGAAGATAAATTAAGTATTGAATGATTATGATTTTTAACGTTATGAATATTGAAATAATAAAAATTATTTCTTTAATAAATGTACTAATTTTAATTAAATAACAAACTAAACTATGCCCAGTAAGTGTATTTAAACTGTGTGTGCTTGAAAAAGAAAACTCATCGCCCCAGAGGCCTCTAATGATGCTCAATGACTCGACTTTGTTCATGGCTTGTTTGGCGGGTTCATGTCTCTGCTAATAAGTGTGGGTGTCTAAGCTGCGATGCTGCCCATCTATGGCAACAATTTTGATCTTTGTTGACTATTGAAGGCCATTTTAAAGGTGTAATATATATAGCTAAAGCTATGAGAATTGAAAATTTAAATGCGTAATTAATGGATTTTTAAAATGATATAAACAAATCAAACGAAATCCCGCTGTTTTTATTATTAAAAGAAAACATGAACAGTGATTTTCAGCAAAGTATCTCGCAGTTAAGTATCTACTGCATTATTAAGTTTCAATTTGTCTCTTTGGCATTTTCGCACTTTCCAATTTGGTTTTTTCCCATTAATTTCACCACTATTTTTTTTTTTAAGACCACTTTGTTTATTTTGGAAAATTGCTGGCAATAAACCAAATGTTTGCTGTTGCTTTTAAAATGTTTTTAATTTTAAATTAAGCTGTAAACAAAAACGTTTGCTGGCTATTTATTGACATTACCTTTAGAGATTTTATTTTCTTCTTTTTTTTACAGAAAAAACAAGTAAGAAAGGCTACAGTCGATCGAGCCGACTGTAAAAGACCCCGTACTCCCATAGTAGTGCCCATTTTATTAAAATAAAAATTTAAAAATGAAATTAAAAAAATTAAAATGAAATATTTACATATTGAATTAAAATTAAAAAGTAAATAAATTAACAATCGTCATTGTCAGCATTCGAACCCGCGATCCATGCGAAGGTTCCACATTGCGCCGCAACTCTACCAGTTGCACCACGACCCTCTTCTATCATTCTTCCGATTATTTGCAAATATGTATGTGTGCTCATACATACATATGTGTGTATGTATAGCATTGTTCGGCGCGGCCAGCGGCTGCCGCCAAAGCAGGTAGAGAAAACGTTCGAACATATGTTTGTATGTTTCTGTGTTTGTTTGTATGTGTTGCGCGCATGCAGTGATTTTGCAGTAAAATAACGTGAACTTTGAACCGAAATTTCTCTGTTGTTTGACATAGGATTTTGATGCCACTTTCAGGAAAGTTAGAAATAGTATGTCTCTAAGCGTATGTTAAATTACAACACTGTACTATTTGATTTAATGCCTGCAGAAAGGCATTGAAATTGGAGAGTGTTTTAGTTCCTATGAGCAAAGGGGGCGTGGCAGCTCAAAACTTTAAATGACATTGCATTTAGGCTGTCTCTGGGAACCTGCGTACCAAAATTGGTGCTCCTAAGTGCCATAACTATTGAGTTATTCGCTTAAAACAAAAATTTTTTCGAGGCGTGTCTGGTTTTTTGCTTATTGCGGGGGCGGTAGGGGGCGTGGCAACAATTTGAAATAAACTTGATCTGCGTACATCATAAACGGACTTTCATTCCAAATTTGGTGTCTCTAGCTTTTGTAGTTTAAAAGATCCAGGTGTTCATACAGACGGACGGACAGACGGACAGACGGACAGACGGACAGACGGACAGACGGACAGACGGACATTGCTATATCGACTCGGCTGTTGATGCTGATCAAGAATATATATACTTTATGGGGTCGGCCACGCCTCCTTCTGCCTGTTACGCACATCTCGCTTCTGACAAACTTAATAGACCCCCTTTACTCTTTTTTAAAGAGTACGGGGTCTAAAAACAGCAAGAAGGAAAATTAAATGAAAATTAAACGCTGTATGTAAGCAACAAAAATAAAAGCAATTTTCCCATGATCTCTTCACTGAGTTTTTTTTTGCTGTGTGCATGTTAAGTGGCATTTGTGTTGTTGTTGTTGCTGGTGCAGTTTTATGTGCATTTTCCTTATTTGTTTAAACAACAACAAAATCAACGGCAACGACATCAGCAACAACAAACAATTTCATTGCAATCGTGTTGTTTGTGCTTTTTTTTTCGTATTTTTTTCCTCTACTTTCTGCTATTGTTTCTTTCCTGTTATGTGAGTGCTTTTTACTTGGCTAAAAGAGTGGAGTTGGCGGGGCGTGGGCGTGGCAGTTGGGCTAGTGGGCCAGCCTCATGTGGGGTACGAACCGATAGTTAGGCAAATTAACATGCAGTAGCTGCAAGTTTTAGCCAATTAGTTGAGTTTTGGCCAAAAGTTACCGAGTTAATGAAGTTTTGACATAGCGTAAAGCAAGGGAAAATGCAGCAGAGAGCAGGAAAAAGATTTTTAATGGAAAATTCTCATGGCCAACAACTGTAGCAGAAGCAAAGTCTCTGAAAAACTGCAGCGTGTAATGCACATGAATAAATCACATGTTCCGCGCAATTTATAAGTATCTTTCCCGTTGCTTCTTTCCGTTTTAATAAAACGATCTCTATCAGGAGACCCCTCAACACGGGCCAAACGTGACTTTATGTGTCATACGCAGTGTGGACTCAGCTCAAGGTGTGTCCTACTGTCGTCTCATAAAGCACACGGCAAACGGCACACAGCACCCTTCACTACCCTGCACTTTAGCTTAACGATTCAGCCATAATACTCATGGTTATGGGTATGACAAAGTTATAACCATAGTTGCCATAACGCTTGGCATAAATCTCGTTCTGGTAATAGAATTTTACAGTGCGTAGTAAATAAGCGTGAGATGTGTGTCTCTATCTGTGACTGTCTCTGTTGTGGGTGTGTGTTGAAGCCCTGAGCTTAAACCTTTAAAAACTGAATTGTTGAAGGAACTCGGAATGGAAACGTGTTAAAGATTTACAGCTGCAGATATGATGAGCGATAAAAGTGTTGAAAGTTTAACATATTTTATTTAATTGCCTAACAAAAGTTAAATTAATAATAAAATTCTACGTTATACTTGTTTTAAGGCGTAGGATTTATAGTTTAACTTTCAATCAATATCTTGTTCACTTTCACTACCACTACAGAGACTTGAACTTCAGTTTGCTGTGATGTTAACTTGGCCTACTTTGGCTTACCTTAAATATAAATTGTCCCATATCCGAGGCACGTTCATTGGCCGATCCGGAGGCACGTTTAAAGCAATGCAAATAGTCCCGAGTGAGCACAAAGTATCTGCAATAAAAAGAAGTATTACTGTGTGCTAAAAATATTTGTTAAGGCTTTAAAGGCCAGGCCAATATTTAAAAGGTCAATTGGCAACAAATTCACTTAAAATTCATTATTATATAATTATTTAAAGGGGGGAAATAAAAGAGCCACTGCAATTATTGGCCAAAAACGTGCACGTTTGGACCCCTCTAAGCCCGCTCTTCTCTCACAGTTGGCTGGTACAATAGACCACCCGCAGCATTTGAAAATATTATTAATAAATAATAAATTATGCGGCAAAATGAAAAAGAAGTCAAAACGAAACACTTGAGACTCTCAAACTTTGAGTCAAAGCGGCTTTAAATTTTATGGCTTTCATAAGACGATGATAATAATGTTTTATCGACTTGGTTGCAGCAATGAAAAGTTTTTTTTTTCTTTTTGTCTGCTTCCCATATTAATATGCCAAATTTTGCGCTTTGATTTGTGAATAAAACATAAATTTTGTTTTGCCTAAATTTAATAATGCATTATGCGATAGACGCGTATTTGTTGTGGCGAAAAACTTTTGCCATCGATTTATTTATGTGCAGAACTTTTCAGTCGAAAGCATTAAGAAATGTTTTTAGCAATTTCAAAATCCAGTTTAGCTAAGGTAACAAAGAAGGTTAAACTGTACTCTTCTCAAGCCAACAGTTGGCTGACAGCAGTTGGCTATGATTTGGATTCCTTGCCTCACAGCTGCTTATTAACGTGGCCAAGAAGCAGAGACGATAAATGGTTTCGTTAGCTCTTTAAGCAAACTCGCAAAAAACCAAATAATGTTTGCAAGCTGAGTTTGGGTAATTGCTTAACCACTGCCTGAGATGGCTAATAATGAACTCACAGTGATTAGTGGAGCTGGCTGTGCATGTTGAGGCTTCACTGTGGTAAGTGGCATCCAGCGAGAATAGTTAATATGAAAAATGATAAAAGCTGGAGAAGAACTTGAGCAGGAAGTGAATGGATGCCAACGCTTCAAGTAGAAAGGAAGCGAAAATAATAAATAAGAAAGGTGGAAAGTTAAATAAAAATTAAATTAATTTGAAAATTTCCAATTGGGCACAAATTTAAATAAATTTAAACTTTTGGAAGCAAAAGAAAAAGGAATGTTTGGAAAATATTTTGTATATAATTATTATACGTTCTACCTATCTAGCTGAATTCATTTAAACATTGTATTAAGATAAATATATATTGCAAATTATTTGCTAATTGAATAACGCTTTTATGAGACTTATTTCACGAGTTTCGCATAAATGTATTTCAATACTGGAGCTTTCAACTTAATGCACATTTGATGCAATCCAACATACAATCAAATATTCACAATTGATAGCTGCGCTTAGAGGCTATTAACTGTCAATTAAAAATGTGCCGATAAACGTAATTACCAGCTCAGTGGTAACGATCCAAACAGAAAGAGAAGAACGTAATTAAATTTCAATTAAATGAACGAAAACAACAAACAACAACAAAAAAAACAATAACAAAAGCACATTCATCTGTGTGCAACTCGAACTGACGCAGCCACCCACCCACTGTGCAATGTAGCTGCTGGTAAAAACATTCACTCACACACACAGATACACACATTCACACACACATTTACAATTTGCTTTATCTGCAGTTCGAATGCGAAACGAAAACTTCAGCCACTGTCAATTATGCGCTTTTTGCAATTAACGATTCCCCTTTTGGTAAATAAATTTGCATAAATTTGCCAATTAATTCGAGAGAGTGGGAGGGTTGTTAAATTTCACAGTTTTCCGCCAGGTAAAGTACATTAAATTAAACTCGAAAATGATTCAAATTTATGCATGCGTGCACTGAACGGTAATGCGAATCAGTTACTAAGAAAGTTTTTAATTAAGCTTATAAATTTATGGATTTTTGTACTTAAAGAACAGCAAGTTAAAGAAAGCACTTGGAAAATATTTAAATTGAAATAAAATAAATGCTGTCAGTTATTTTTGGGGCATCTTAGAAATAAATATTAATTCAATTGTGTGCTTACCTTTCCTTCCAGCGCGAGAAGAGACGATCCCGCTGCTGCCAGAGTAGACCACGTTTAATGGGACCCGTCATGGAGGCCACAGGAATGCGTCCCGCCAACAGAGATTGCTGTGAATGACATGGGAAGAGAGTGTGTTAGTTTTACACTGAATTTGCACAAAAATTTGTGGAAAACAAATTACTACTCAGGTATATGATAACATTTTCTTTTGGCTTGTCTCAGCTGTTTTTAGCTGCCTGCCACAGTGGCTGTCATAATTCTTGTGCCTTTTGCACTTTATGGTACTTTAAATAATTTAAACAACAACATCAAGTCGCTCTGTGTCTGGCTCTCCCATGAGCTATGATTAATGTTGCTTTAAAAAGCCGCCACTTGGCTTTTCCACACCCCCTTCCTCAACCCCATCTGGGCGCATCCCCCAGTTCCGTTTTTCATTTCCCCATTTCCCATTTAAGCATCGCCTGCTGCAGCATAAATTCCATTTTGGTATGTTCTTTTTTTTGTGCTGTGCGGTTACTCATTGTTGTTGTTGGTTAGGAAATTTATTGCCAAGAGGATTGTGTTATAATATTTAATATTAACAAATGTTAAATAATACTCGTACTTATGGCAGGGCGTATACTTGATAGAACGGGGCAATTACAATGGTTTAATCTTTTGCGGCTTACGCTTAAATTACGCTCAAATTAACAATAAACAATTCATGTGATTTACACATTTGTGATTAACTTAATTTAAATAAGTAGCTGCAGATAATTGTGGATTGGTTTGGTTTTATAAATCAGCAAAAATCTGCATATGAAAAGATTTGTCTTTTGGCTTTAACTTTGTGTTAAATGTTGGGGTATAATTTGATCGTTAGTCAGTGGAGATTAAGGGTAACAGATCTCATAAATCAGATTGGATTGGAAATCAGCAAAAATTATAGCTATTTTTTGTATTTAATCCCTTGTTAAGTTTCCTTAGTGTGTCTAATTATTCAGACCCCTTTTGCTAAGAAAACTTGGCTTGGCTTGATTTTTGAAACCATTAAGTTGATAGAAGTAATTCTTATGCAAAATATAAATTTATACCCAACACACTCCTCTTAAACTTTAAAATATTTGAGTTACCTGCAGCTATTAGTCTTTAAAAACATTTAAACTTGCTGGTAAATGACTCCAATCATCATTTTGCTACCCCGAAACTGAGGAGGGAGATACTTTGAGAGATAAATCACCAGCTTTATCCCGCTGCTCGCAGACAACAAATGTCAAGCATTAGTCTGTTCATTATAAAGTCATAAAAATGTAGCTATCCGGCGGTTAGTAGTTTTTGGCTACCTCGATGGCCCAAAGCGGACAAGCTTAATGATATGCTTATGGCCAAAAGCAAACTATCGAAATCAATCAATGCGGCAATATGGCAATACGGGGCGCTAACGGGCTTTTTGATTTGACAAAAACATAAATCGAAATACGAAAACTGAAATAATGAATTATCGTTTGCTGTAGGGAAGGAGGGGACAGTGTCCAATGGGTTCTATATTTGTGGAATGCTCATCAATCGAACTGAAGTTTGGCATTCGGGCAATCTGGTATCTGGTGTTTGGTATACAAAATCTGGAATCTCAAAATCTGAGAAATGATATCATCAACAGAAGCATCAGCAGAAGCGTTTGCTTAATTCGAAATACTTTTTCAAGCGATAAATCTTTGACACGCTGTATTATATTTTGGCCAAAACGAAAATAAAGATACTTTTTCTCTCGCTTTGGTTTTCTTTAGTCGCTGGTCTCTGGCCTTTATCGCAGCCACACAATCTAAGTAGAAGTTCTTGGCAGTTTTGCTTTTGGCCAGAGCATTAAATAAGGTTCTGGCCAAATTAACGGTAGTCACGTTTAAGCGTCCAGACACAAACAACTACAACAACAACAACATTCTCAACAAGAGTTAGAGCAAGAAGAAGATGATGAGGAAGAAGAACAAAAGGCAAGCCATGGCTAACTTCAAATTCAATATGGCAACAAAATGGAAAAAAGAACGTACGAAATTGTGCGGGTAATTTTCTTGGAAGGGGTTGGAATGGGGGAAAAGTGAGCGGGAATGGGGGCAGGGGAAAAGCCAGTCCAAACTTAATTTAGCACATTAAAAACTATTGTTCAGTTACGAGCAGATAGACTATAGGATGAGTGGATTTCGCTTTTGGGGAACTGGGAACGTGCAGAGCCCATTGAATTTAATGAGCAAATGAGCTTTTCGTTTCGGCCAGGCCAGGTTCGTGAAATTGGGTACATTTTGTGGGCGGAATATTAAGTTCTTAACTTGATTAAAATGTATGCCAGCTCTAAGACAAGCTGCTTCCAAAAGATACTAAAGACACTCAATTTTATAATCATTTTGATTTGCATAATTAATTTTACTTTCTTCTTAAATTAACTCAAATGGGTAATAATATGGAGCTTAATAAAATTATATTTGTTAAGATTTAATACTTTTATTATAATTGGGAGTGTCAATACGGAAATGAACTGTTAATGTATCGGTAGTCTATAAAAAATATAAGCTTTATATTATTCAAAATTTATATAAAGTAATTTAAACTATTTTTAGTGCCTTCATTGTAGTTTGTAGTCGTAAATTCGCTTTGCATACGATTAACCTTTCGCTGCTCATTATCAGCTTCATCATCTAAATACTAAATTATAAAGGGAAAATCCACACAAATTGATGACAAAATTCAACAGCAAAAAAAAAACAACAACAAATAAACAAATAAATTTTCTTTCAAAGAAAATTAGGAGAAAAAACAAAAATAAAAAAATTATAAAAAAATTCAAATTAAATTTTCGTCACGTTCTGTGCATGTAAATTATGGCCAGGCCAAAGCACAACGTATCAAATGATTTTGTTGTTCAGTTTTGTTTTTGTTTCACTGTTTGTTGTTGTTGTTGTGCCCCATGTGGAGCGACTGGGAACGGAAATAAAGCGTATAATTGTTCAACACGCATCTGTGGGCCTACGAGTATTTTTTTGGGGAACCAAAAGAGAACTTGATTTTCATGACTGTTGTCTGAGTTATTTTTATGACCAAAAGTGTGCCAAAAGCTGGCAAACTGTAACTGCTAGTCTTGGCATGATATTGTCATTAATCAATCAAACTGTGTGTGTGCATTTAACTATTAGTATCAGACCCACGAGCAGTTTAAATTGAAAGCTAAAAAGATTATGGATAATCACCGATGATGACACAATTGCTCAATAATACTCGAATCAGTGTGAATGTATTGTATATATACAACTATATTTGTTAGATTTCAGGCTAAGGCTGAACGTTAACCAAAATCAGAGCCAACATAAGATTCACAATTTATGAGGTCCAAGAAAGAGGAGCGTCAGCATCTGCCAGAGATTGGCATCGTTCTGTGTTGGCGTCTGATTGAAGTGGGTGTGTGCGAGTGTGTGTGTGAGTGTGTAGAAGTGTGTTTGAAAGCAGCTGAAGATGCACTGCGAGGGTCGCACATTGAGTAATCAACCTTGGCTAGCTGAACACAAACTAATCAAAATTGGATTAAGTTTTATTTATATGCTCAATATTTCAGATTTATGAAGTGAAATAAAAATCAATAAAAATATTGTGTAAATAAATTAATTTAAATAATGATTGCAGAGCTGCTAAGAAACCACTTCTGATCTTAGGTAGTAAGTTGTACATTTTTACATTTTTAATTGAATTGAAGTCCACAGGAAAACAAGCTAAATTTTTTACTTCACAAACCAAACTACTCTTTTAAATATGTACCTGGCCTGTGGGCAGCCTAGAACAAGATGTCAGATATTAAGTAGCATCACGATTCTTAGCCAAAAGAGCCAAAGCTTAGACCATTTTACAGCTCCTATTCCCAGCTCGTGTCTGTGATTTTTTTTGTATGCCAATCCAATTAAAAACCACTAAAAATGCGCCATAAAAGGCTAAGGCCGATCTGGTCAGACCAGACGCGGCAATTATGTAAGCAACGGCAGCAATAATAATAATAATAATACCAGTAAAAAATTCAAGAGAGCCGAAAAAAATGCCAGACATATTTACGTGCCAATTTCGGCGACGTCTTGAATTCATCATTGAGCAAAAAAGCAAAAGGCAAAGAAAAAAAAAGTGCACTCATAAAAAACTTCAAAGTTGTCTGAAGTTTTCAGTTTTAGCTTCCTGCACACACTCTGGATTTTCCCAACGACAAGAAAATGACATAAAATGCAATGAAAATGGGAGCATTAAGCCATTGAGGTTATATAATTTGGTCTGGTTTTTATTTCGGTTTTGAGGCGCGGGAAAATATTAAATTTTTATTCACAGCAACAAAGAAAGGCATTTACAAACCTGGCCAAAAGTTGTGGCCATAACGACATTTTGTCTTATCAGTTTTTATCACGGTTAAAAGTCAAATTTATTTATCTAAAACAAAAAGTTAGTTGTGTTTGTGTGACGCCTTGTTAATTAAAAATAAACTCATTTAAATGTTCTTTACACAGTGATAAGACGCGTGTGTATCTTTAAATAGCAATCAAATAGTAGCTAAATGATAATGTTCCGTTAAACTTGTGTTTGTTATCTGCAGTGTGTTGTGCAAGTAGATAACAAATTTGTACAGCATAAGATACGCATAGCTAATAGAGTAAGCTATGATTAGGCAAAGGGGGAAAAAGATTTCGAAATGTGAAAAGGATTTCCTTAATTATGAGTATTTATCTGTAAGTACAAATAAATAATATAAATTAATTCTGTTTTATTTTACAGTCAGCTTTTGAACTTTGTAATCCTCTTAATCATTTAAATTAAACAACTAAAGAGTTGCATACAACACTTTATTTAAAGACCATAAAGTCAATGACTCTTGTAAAAAAAAAAATAAATATAAATGATTAAAAAACTTTTAATTTTATACTTTAATTAGTCACACATGCATACACACAAACACACACAAACTACTTTGGCAAACGTTGGAAATCAGTGAAAAGAACACACACACACACACACACACATAGAAAGAGGGGAAAACTCAACTGAGCTGTGTGAAATTTGCGCGTTTGGGGGCAGGAGGTAAAGGGAAACTCAAAGGTAGTGTAGGAGTCGCATTTTTATAATTTTTATTTTATTTTCTTATGCTCTTTTTGTTGTTGTTGTACAGTTTTTTCTTTTTACTCCATGTTGCCACTTGAAAGCACAGCAAGTATTTATGACTGCTTGTTGGTTGGATGACTGCCTGGTTGGTTGTTTGAATGAATGGATGGATGACTTGGATAGCTGGATGGGCTGTCGTTGTCGACATCAAAAGGCAAACAACGTGCCAGTATAAATATATAAAAATTAAAAAAAAGAATTTATGATTTCGCTATGAAAAAGTCAAGTCAAATGTGAATTAAAAAAAAAAGTAAACTCTTTTGGATTGAAATTGAATTTCCCAATGTGTGAAGTTGGCAAACTGATGCCAAATTGTTCAATATTTGCACAACGATAATTGAAAATCAACTAGAGCCAGTCGGTTGTCTTTGGTCTATCGATATATGTAAGTAGATAGGTTAAACTCACCCAGTAAAAATCGTTTGATAAGATCATGACATGCGTGCCTATAAAAGATGTGCTGTTTACAATGCTATAAATACCGATTTATAGGCATTAAATGCGACAATCTGTGTTGGCTTTTCTTTTGTTTTTTAAGAAATTTTCAGAGTACACACACTCACAAACACACACAACACTAATGATTCTTATGCGCTGCTAAACAAACATTTAGCTCCAACAAAAAAATAATAAAAAACGATACGTGCTATATGCGAGACATGGAGACGGAGACGGAGACACCGATGAAGTTTACCACCGACAACGAGCAACTTCCATTGACGACTATTCAAAAATTCTGAGCGCAAAAATGTATTTTCCATGCTACTCAAACCGAGTGGAAGGCAGACCGCCTAAACATTTTTCACATATGGCAAAAACAAGCCCAGTCCATTGTGTATCGTTCTACACATGAGCACGCAAAGTATCTGTATCTGTAGCTGTAGCTATAGCTATAGCTGTTGCCGTTGCTGTAAATGTATCTGTATCTGTTGCTGTTGCTTTTGCTGTTGTCGTCTGCCGTGACGTGACACACATGTGGGCAATTCTATGCAGTTGTTGTTATTCTTCTTACTGTGTTTTGCCAAACATGTGCCTACGGTTTTTATTTTTTTCTTTCTGTATTTTATACATATATTTGTATCTTTTCGAGACTGGCTTTTATGGTTTATGTGTTAATAAGGCGACCTTCAGAGCGCTCTGAGATTTTTCTTAACTTTTTTTTTGGCATCAGCAAAAAAAATCAGAAACCTAAAAACCCAAAAAAATCTCAAGTTATTTTACACACAGACACTAAGCCGCTGACTATGTGCTTAAGCTGTTGCTAAACGTTATGTTTTGGTTGGGTAAGTTTTAAATTCTGCACAGTGGGCGTGGCAGTCAGGTCTGCTTTGGCAATTAGATGCTGTACCAGTTTCTCTTTAAATGTTTGCAACCCATTAAAAGAATTTGACTTGCGTTCATATAAAAATTTGACTGGCAAATTTCGAAAGAAACAAAAATTATGCGATTTAATTAGCTATAACTTTAGTTTGTGTTCAATATAAAAAATTTAAGCGGAACCAAGACTCGTTCTCTTCCAATTTCTGTCGAATTCAAATCGAAACAAGAACTCTAAGATAGTTGTATATATATTTCCTTTATCTTTTCTTGCTTTTATTCAGCCATTCTACCTTAAAACAGCTTAATTCGTGCCTTTTCTACTCTCGAGGTTGCCCTACTTTCATGCTTCTGGCATTTGAAAGAGCTTTTCAGACATTTCCTGCTGTTCTATATAGCCATAATTCAATGGTCTGTAATAAAGCACTCCATTGACCTTCGCTCGAGACTCGAAAAGCACTCGCAATACATCAAACCACTCAACCCGCTCAAAAACCGTTATCAAGCATTCACACACATACACGCACACACATGCACGCAAAGAGAGACAAGTTTGGGCATGTCAAGAGTGCAAAAAAAATACGTAAAAATGCTGTCACATGCCACATGCAGCTCATAAGTGCACACACACAGCACACACAGTACACACACGGTACACACACATTCAAAAGTCATTTAAAATGCAATAGAAAACTCTGAGTACCGACACACAGTTTCAATTTCGCAGTAGGGTTGCTCAAACCTCATGCCAAAGCCAGCCAAAAAGCAACTACAGTGAGGCCTCAATAGAACCATTCGCACGAATAAAGATCCTGCCGCGTTCAAAAGGCATAAAGAGAAAAAGATGAAACAAACATGCGAAACGGGGTACAAGTATTTTTTCGTTTTTTTTCTGGTGTTTTTCGTAATATTCCCAGAAATGAAAGAGACCGAGAAAAAAATTTGAAAGACATGAAAATATATCATCTTTGGATGCTGCTTGTCGTCCACGGCGTCGCCAGGTCTGCCAAAAAAAGTACAAAGAATTTATGCATGTGCCAACATCTGTGGCAGCAAAAAAGTTGGACAGGAGCAAAGGAGGAGCGGCGGCTAGAAGACACAGGAGGGAAGCCCTTGAACTTGGGCCAGGAAGTGTCGGTCGATTGGCAAAGCCAAAAACCGTATGTCTTTTTCCGTCCAACCACTTTGAATTTGTGCCTGAGAATTGTAGACTTGTGTATCTATAGATACTCTTTGATACCCACTATGATATCATCTTAGTTCGAGTATTTCATGGAAATCGGGTTTACTTAGAAATTTGTGAATAACAAAATTTAATTTTAAATTTTTATAGCAAAATATTGTTGTGTTTTAATAAAAATTATCGATATGAATGCCCAGTTATATTAAAAATGTTTCGTAGAATGAGTAATGCGCTTATTTATTCAATACTGCACATTTTATTAGAAATAGTTCATTCCTAATGTAAGATATTTTAACTATAGGTAGCTTGGATACTAATGTGATTTAAATATCTTGAGGAATTAGCTATGCTAATAAAATAGAATCTGTTATTTTCTTTAAATGTAATTTGTGTTTGTTTTAAAAGCAGCTTAAGTGCAACTACTCTACATACTTTTCCTATGATATTTCACTGTTATAAGAGTATTCACAAATTTGATTTGAGTTTTAAATGCCTTGCATATTTTTGCAGGCAGTGGTGATGGCGTCATGCGGGCTCGATAAGACTTATAAGATACTCGCACTCGCAATCGCACTGACAATCGCCGAATGCCTTTTTTGGGTTTGTGTTGTGAGAACCGCTGCATAAATCTGCAGAAATTATGGCTTGAAATAAACTTAAATATTTGCTGTATTTGTTGTTTAAAGCTTCAATTGATGACAGGCCACAGCAATGCGCCAAAAAGAAATACAACTAGCATTGTGGCAGTGTGTTGCTATGTATCTTAGTATCTATTAGCAACAACTATGTAAGCTAGGGTCACGCCCCCTTTGTGTAAAGGCGAAGGCGAAGCCATTTCGCATGCTGTTTACATTTATGCAACATGTCGAGTGGCAACTTTGTATCTAGATACTTTTAGTTGTCAGTGTATGTACGAACTGCGTCTGATTATGACATTTAACATGAACACGTAGCGAGCACAACACATGCGAGCGACAGCAGTGCTACAAGTATTTTTTTTTTTTTTGCTTCTCCATCTTCTGTTTTTGCTGTCTTTTCTTTTAATTTTTCTTGCATTTTCCTTTTTGGCATTTCCACTTGACACGAACACACGAGGGCAGAGGCAGCAGCAGAGGCAGAGAGCGACTCTGCTTCATTGCGAATTCATTCATTCATTTCGTGCTTTTGCCTGTCATATTTTGCGGTCTTATCGCAAAAACCCCAAAAATGAAATTGGCAGCCATTTGAAGCGCCCAAAATGCACAAACAGCAAAAAAAATACAAAAAGTAAAAGGGAAACAACAAAAATAACAAAGTGCTGCACACAAAATGTTACCAAACATTGGCTTTGGCCAGATATCGGATTGGCGTCTGGCTGTCCAGGACTAAATTGGCTTGTTCAAAATGTATCTTGATAAGCAGTGACGGCCTATTGGCACCGAGAGTCAGCCAATTGTAATGGAAAATGTTTTCCAGTCTTTTGTGTTTCGGAACTGCAACTCACCTGCAAAGAGAACAAGAATAGTTTATGAATTAATTAAAATGTTTATAAGTGATTATTTTCTTAGTCTTTAAATTTTATTTTGATCTTAAAAAATGTTTAAATTCCTCTGGATTTTTATAGCTCAATTATGTCTTAAACTTTTTGCAATATTTGCAATAAACAAAATTCCAAAGTGACTGGAAAAAATATATTTATGAGCGGATAAACGAGTTCTATAAACAAATCAAGTGGAACGAGAACAACGAGACAACGACAACAAAAGCGGCAAGCAAATACAACAATGTCTTGTTTGTCACTAGAGCTGCTTGTGAGTGTTGCTTTTATGGGCAGTTCACTGTATCTGGCAGCAGCAGCAGCGTGTGGGCGTCAAGTTGAACGACAGCGGTCGACAGCGGCTGTGTAAGGTCAAGCCGCGTTCACCAGTGCGTATGAGCAATAAGTTTTTTAATTGTCGCATTAAGCAGTTAACGGGCGTCACGATTGTTCCCCCGACACTTTCAGCTTTTCACTTGTGGTTCGCAATTCAATATTTTTTGTGTTTTTTTTATATTTTCAATTTCTTTTTTTTTAGCCTTTAATTGTTTATGTAAATTAGAATTAACTGGCACTTTTGATGAGCAATTTAAATACAAACATTAAGTCGTCTTCAGGAAGTGTAGTCAAGTGCGCAGCAATTTTGTTTTGCGAAAGTATCTTGTATCTTTGAGCTACTCTCAGACCGGTACAGCGTGCAAATAAAGGTGTGCGCGCATTTTTGCGGGTAAATGTTAAACAGTTCGTGACAATCCGGTAACCACAAGCAGTGGCAACCCACTTGGGTTGCCAGTCAACAAATTGACACTCTGCGTGGCAATTGGTTCAGTCTGCAGTTTGTCAGCTGCTGTGGCATCTCGTTCGCATATATACCGATACATCATCATCCAAATTTGTGCAACTCTTGACCACTGAGCAGAATTTTGTGGTCAGCGTTCGTGTCATCCATCTTGATATGCTGCACATCCTGCCCTCCTGAACCCTTTTATGCTCCATCCTCTAGCAAATTAGCTTTTCTGGCAGGTAGTGCAAACGTCAGTTAACCAGCTCTTTTGTCATCACAACGCTGAGTTCAGAGTGTGTGTCTAGACTCCAGACCATTTGATTGAACGCTGCGTTGACAAAAGACATATGAGCTCTACCCAATAACCCGCAGATAACCCTTGTCCTAACTCATCAGTTGCCAGTCAACTTGTTCCAGGTTCAATGCTTCAATTAAATTCGCTGTCAATCAGTTTAAGCTATTTTTTCTCCAATATTTCTGTTGCTATCTCTTCATACACCTCTTGCTATTGTAGTGCTTTTGAAAATGTTCATTGAACATTTTTGAAAATTTCATAGTTGGCTGTGATTAGCAACCCGCTGTTGTTGACCATCAAATGGGTTTTTTGACTTTGGCTTTGACTTTGACTGATTTGCATTGTAGCTAATAAACTTGGCTAGCAGGTGTTCATCAGTTGGCAGCATTGTTTAGTTGAAGACTGTCTAACATGGTGTATGAAAAACTGATTTATTTTTAACATTCGTCTAATGTTTATCAATTTCTGTTTATCAAACCAATCTTCAAGCGTTCTCAAAACTTTCTCCATTATATATTTACCTTTAATTCACTACACATCTAACAGTCTATAACATTATGATATCTAAACGCTTTGACAATTGTTTACACCTTTAATTAATTTTGCAGCAGTCTTTAGCCTTTAAATCTGTGCCAAGATCTGATACAGTAGTACCACTCATGTTGTGTATTATTTACACCTCATTCTTGAACACTTATCATTGTATCTTTCTAGCTGTTTATCTCTTACGCTCTAGCTGCTCACCGCCCACTTCCTCTGAGGGTATCACCTGAACCGAGTGTAGTTCTGTTTAGTTTTTTGCCTACACACAGATATCGTAGATTTTAGCCCCGCAGCGTGAGAACTGTGCCAGGTGAATGTTTCTCTATTGTTCTCGGTCTCTTGGTCTCTTGGTTTCTCGATTCTCTTGTTCAGCGACATTGTAAGAAACTTTTCGCCTCTTTTACCTATTTTCTTGTGCAATTATTTATAATAGCGCCCGGTTCTTAGCTAGAAATTACACTGAGAGTGACAGAGAGACGTAGAGAGAGTAAAAGAGAGATAGTGATAGAGTAAATGAGCATACACCTTAGAGTTATGCAGGTAGCTGCTGCAGTTTGTCGGAACTGAGCACAGTTCATTAAGGGTAATGCATGCCAAAAAGATTGAAAGCAAGACAAATTGTCTAGCAAACAGCAAACACACAGACACACCTATACAACACACTCTCACACACAACTACACGCATCAATAGGTATAGAAAGAAAGGCGCCTTAATGATAAAACGACGTCTCGAAGTCTTAACGCTCGTGGCACCTGCTGCAGTTTTCCAGAAAATATTCCCTCATTTGTTATACGCCCACAACAACAATAACAACTATAACAATGACTTCAACAATTACAGCTAAGGCTCCTGTTTATAAATAATTAAATTACTGGACTTGCCTCGGCTGCATTTTATTGATTTGTAAGCTCTAAGTTCATTGCACTGACCCAGTGTCTGGTAGACTTGTGAATCTTTGCCTACTTATAAACCATGCACTGACAAAAATTAACTACACAGAAGTAAAAAATACAGACTACTTGATTTATTTTGTTGTCTCTGGTTTCTGTCAGTGCATACACCGCGTTCTTAACTAACTTAAATGACGACATTGTAGCGCCGCTCTTCATGCCTCAACTGAAGTCATACATGTGTTCATTTGAGTACATATTTCCACTGACTTGTCACAAACATAAGTACGTCTCATATTTCCGCAGTTGATTAGCATGTGTACTTGAAGGACCCCTCTAAGCAGTGCCTCTGTGTGTGGCTACTGTGCGCGAGGCTTGGAGTGAGGACAGTCCAAGGTTGAGATACTTGAGGTGCCCGTGAGAAAAGTGTATGGCGTTTGTCATCTTTTTATACATATTTTTCTTTTTAGTTTCTTATGTGCTAATGGGCGGTAAACATTTCGTAAGCTTCATTGATTTTTATGCATTGTTTATGGGCGGCACATTTCAAGTGGGTCACTCGAAAGCACCAGGGAATAAACAGCACTTTGATCAATGTGTGTGTTAGCTCAAATTGTGTAATGTTTATCATATCGAGTGTTATGGTAATTTATGACTATTGTTTACCTGAAAACATCAGATGTTTGGCTATAGATTGATTACTTTAAACAGATTTGTATTGCCTGTTGAAACTATATTCAAATTATTTCTTTTTAAATCCAAAAATAATATAATAAAATCATAAAATCCGGCAAAATTTTAAATTAGCCTCAACATTCAATTTCTTTTGAATTTTATATTTAAATTTTGTGAAATAAATTGTGTAATAGATTCAAACTATAAGCTTTTAATAAAATCAACTATTTTTAAACAGTTTTTATGTTGCAATTAAAACATCAATTTTTAATTAAACTCCTAACAACTTGCAGCTTGATAAATAATCTCAAATATCTGTAAAATGCGTAACTATTTATATCTTAATTTCAACTTTCACATTAAATTTTGCTTCCTCGACTTCCTGCTGCCATAAACTCGAACACTAAATTAAGTATCAGTTTACACCATAAACTTGTACACTAAAATAAAAATATATTTATGGTTTTTTAAAGGCAAAACAAATTAATAATAATAATTAAAATATTTCGACTCGAACTTGTATTTTTCTTGGCAACGCTTTTCAGCAAATAAAAATGAAAAAGAAAAAAACTAGTCAAGTTTGGTCGTTAGAAAAAGTGACACTTTGCGATGTGGCGAAAACAAGTTGGCTTTAACCACTTAGCTGGACATCGCCTCGAGAGTGAAATCTTGTCATGGAAAAGTGCTCAGCTCCAAAACATGTGCTGCAACTTGTGTCGAAAGACTTATCAAACGAACATCTCCCAGCAGAGAGCATTATCAACATAGTTATTATCTAAACTATCATTATGATGATGATAATCATTTTGGGGTAGCTCTGCGATTAACAATAGCTGCGTCAGTCTTTTGTCATCGCAGAGTGGGAAAGATATCGAGTTGTAGCTTCTGCTTTATGATAAATGAAATTTTGCACTAAGCGTTGCTTTTACTTAAGGCAAAAACTTTTGTTGTCTTCGATGTGTGTGACGGTGTGTGTCGTTATTATAATTTCTGGCCATAGGCAGTTGGCCAAAACAGCACAACACGCACGTCTTTCTGGCTCTCTGGCTGTGGGGACATTTGGCACAGAGCCAAAACACTTGGCCACAAACAAAATGCGAGAAAAAAAGGAGACAAGAACAACAACAATAACACCCAAATACAACACATGTGATTGATTGTAATTGAGGTTGGTAAAAGTTGTTGTGTCAATGTCAAAGCCGGGGTGAAAAAAAAACAAGAAAAAATTGGTCTACAGATTTGGGCTGCCAGTTGTGGAAAAGCAATGCCAAAGAAGCGGAAAATTTTCTACAATTTTCATAATATGGACATTTTGAGTGATGCAGCAGAAATTTGAAAAGCTTTAGATGGAAATGATAATTTGTCATTTGATTTAACAAAAGCAGATAATTTTGTTGGGAAATGTTTGTAAATTGCTTAAAGTTTTCTAAGCTGAAAATTAATTTAATTAAGCTAACCATACACTCGTTTCATAGCCCTTTTTAAGCAGAACTTGGTAGCTTAATTAACACAAAAACCTTGGCAACTTTAAATTAAAGCCAACAAAGTTTTCCAGCTGCCAACAATTTCACTTGCGAAAGTGGCTGCTAAAAATCAAAGTAAAATAAGTTAAGAGCACAGAGAGACCTGGCCAAGTTTTTTTTTCCCAACCATGTCGTAATGGCCAGGAAAATAAAAAGCACAGAAGCTCAGAGGCACATTAACACGTTTCAAATGACTTAAACATGTTGCCAAATGTTGGCAAGAAATTTATAACAAAAACAAAAAGAAAAACAAAACTTGGGAAAGTTGGCTATCTGGAAATATGTCAGAGTGTCAACAATACAAATAATGAACCAAATAATAATAATAATAATAATAATTATCAGCACAATCATAATGATAATAAGTAATGGAATGAAGAAGCAGCTCAAACTTGTTGTAAAAGTATCGCAGTTGTGTATCTGCAACTACTCGCAGCAATTGCCCAACATGGCTAAAAGGGGTGAGGCACCGCCCTCCGCCTTACATTGCCTCCTCTTTCCTTACCACATTTCTCACTCATCAGTGAGTTTGTGGCCTTATGCAATTGTCATTATTGTCTGTCATTGTTGTTGCTTTTCTTGTTGCTTTACGAATATTAAACTTGGGTTGTGTTGTTGTCGCCCATTGAGTGCGCAAGCGGCGTGTATCTTTAAGATACTTTTCAAGTCAAGTGTTTGTTGTCGTTGCCACAATTTCACTGCTGCTCATGGCACATGAAGTTGTGTCGGTTTTATATGTTGTTAAAATACTTATTATTTCATATACTTTTCGTTTAATTAAATGTGCCAAAAGCGTAAATTTAATTAATTTAATTGTGATACGAAAAAAGAGAAAAATGTTGTAGAAAAACTCTTCAACTTGGCAACATTTGAAGGCCAAGTTTGTGGCAGTTTGAGTTTATTGTTCAACGCATTTCACACTTGCAATTAAATTGCAAGTTGTTGCAAGGAAAGCAGTTCAAAATAAAGTTGTTTAATTGTTTATAGTCATCAAATAAACTTTATTAAAACTAAATTGATGGTCTGAAATTAAGACAGTAACTTTAGATGTTTTTTAGTTTGTAAAGTGTCTAAATTTGTAGCTAAAATCCTTTATAAAATCATCTTTCCCCCCTTAAAATCGTTTTGAAAGTAAACTACTGAGCGTTTTACTTAAATGCAGCCATTAAACTGTTAGAGAGGGGAACTCATTACTTAAAATACCAGACATTGTAGACTCACGCCTACGACAGATTACATGACTAATTGATGATGCTCAGCTGCAAAAAAATATTAATAAATAAAATACCAGACGGAGAATTAGATACACACACAGCAAAGAGCAGAAAGCATTGCTCACTTAAGCGAAAGTATTTTATTTGCCATAAATTTCTATAACGCTCGAAACTCAATGGTTTGATTACTCATACTGCCGAGGGGTTTTGCTGCTGGAGATCGAGATTCAAGTGAATCATAGTCCAAAGACGAATGGAACTGAATGTTGTTGAATGAGTGTGAATGAGTGCACTGTAGTGACAACGACTCGACTCGAAGCGTCAATGACGCAAATTCAAATTCATTCAGCAGAATCGTTTTGTTATTAACAAAATATTTTTAAAATCCCGCGTTTATATATAAATGTATTTTTAATATTTTTTGGCAAATGATTGCATTTTGGAATATCAGTGAGTGTACGTGATTTGTATGCAAATTTGTACAATTAAGTAAGCGCGAAAAGTGTATCTGATGGTTCCAAATGGTGCTGTCATGACGTGCAGACTGTATCTTTTTTTTTAAAATCGCATTTTAGTTATTGTTGTTGCTACTGGTTCGTGTTTAAACATATACATTAAAATAGCTGCGGTTTATGTTTAAATTGTTGCTGGTCTCGCTTGGCAGACGTGTGTATAAATTTAGTTAATATGGCCAATCGTTAAATTGAGGGGAATAGATCTACATACGTTTAACGTTTAAAGACCCTGTAACTAAATAGTACAAAGGGTTCATTTTATTTGTGAAGAAACTCAATTAAATCACTAAATAAAACATTTCATTAAAGCATAGAAAACTTTGAATATAGGTTAGTCTTGAATTAGTTATGTATTTAGCTCGAAAAGATGTACAGGGTCTTTTACAGTATGCCCGCTCGACTGCAGCCTTTACCTACTACTTTGTGTTGAATCAGTGGCTATTGTTAGAGCATGTTTTTTAACGGTTTTCTGACACCTGCCTGCCTGCCTGACCACAACAATCGAAGCATCACATTGGATTATGTAATGTTTATGACAGACTTTTATGAAAATTAATTTTGATTAATGTTTTGAGCTGTAGGATTAGATTAAATTTAGACTTTGCATAGTGTTTAAGCCAACTTTTTGCTTACGCAATTATGAAGTCATTTTATTTTTGCCATAATTATTGTTTCCGTTTGTTTTTCAGCTTTTTAACGGCTATATTTTTTTATTCTTGTCTTTTTAAGAAATGTCTTTCGGAAGTCTTTTAGTTTCACTCAATAGAACTTGTTTTTAAACATTATCATTACCATTTTTTTTTGTGTGAATTACATTTTTTGAATGTTTTATGTGACCGTTGAACTAGTTCACATTCGCAAGTGTCCGCTAAAGTTCATACAGTTTAACGAAACTAGTTACTTTTGCCGAAAAAAACTAGGGAAGCAGCAAGAGCGACTTTAAACTGTTCTGAAATGTTTTAATGTTTAGTTTAGTGTTTTTGTTATAAGCGGAACTAGTTAATTTAGTCAATGAACCAGTTAACCAAAGCGGAACTAGTCAAACAAATTATTTATAACCAAGCAATTGCTCAACAGTCCACTTGTTGGAACTAGTTGCTCCGAAACTAGTTCCCAGAGCATAATTTGGTTGATTTATTTTTGGAGGGAAAATTTTGTGTTGTCAGCTCGTTAGTATTTGGGTTGCTTCCAAAAGTCGCAGAAAGTACTCAATCCAATTAGTTGCTTTCACATTTCAACAGTTTACAGCAAACTGTCAACAGTTCTTGCCCCTTTCTGCTACTTCTTCTTTGCCTCCCCAACTCAATTGCCATTTCAATGGGCCACTAAAGATGTCATTCTTCATTTAAAGAGATAATTTCTATGCTAGCCGAGGCACTCGGTGGAGCAGACATTTCTGACGCTTTGCGAAATCATTGAGTAACATTTTTGAACACATTTTTTTTGAGAAGAGAAAGAAGCAGACGAAAACTGACATTTGACATTTTCAGTTAAGTGCTTTGGCTGCAATCGCTCAAAGGCGAAAACCATTTAAAAGTTTTGTCATTGACAAAAAAGAAGAAAACAACGAGAGCATCATGAATTTGATGAAATTATGAAAGTGAAGACTTTGAGATTTTCCAGCTAATTTAGCAGCTGTGCGTGGCAATGGAAAGTTAGTAAGAAAAGAGCAAAAAAGGCAGTGCTGGTTTGGCATTGGATACGCAGAGCGGACAGCTTCAATGACTGACTGTGCCAGGGGGCAATTTAAGTCTATTGTTCTTTTTGGCCCATTAAAAGCAGCCCCTCCAGTCTATGGAACAAGCCACACTAATGAGCGTCATGGCATGCATAATGCATGGAAGGAAAGGCACTGCCAACTAGCACCACTGCCACCACTGGTAACACTGACTTATGCCACCCACTCAACAGTAACATAATAGCTTCTGTCAAGTGCAGTTGTCATCGTCATCGTCATCGCCAGCGTCGCATGTGTAAAAGATACTAAGATACTTCCTTGTCCGAGTGCTCTTCCTACACAGTCGAGTGCGCGCACGAAACTAATGACAATATCAAATTACAAACAGTCTGTCCCTCTCTAGCTCTCTCTCCCTACCTCACTCACTCTTACAATGGATACGATAATTTGCATGACACACTTTAGCCAGGCCAACAGCATTTTGTGGGCCAACAAATCCTTGGCTGTCCACAACTTAAGCTTACTAAAACTTGTCTGTTTTCCTGCTACAACTTTTGGCATTTGGCAGTTTGTCAACGACTCGTTAATGCAATTTTCACTGTCAATTTCTAAAAAACCAAAGAAACAGAAACTCATCGTTGCAAACGCTGAAAATGAAAGTAATTTGCAAAAGCCACGCAGCGTCTTCTCTATGTCCAAACACAAAGATCGTGAGACTATTAACTCAAGTTAAGAGACCCAGAGCAAGAGAGAAATGAGAAGAGAAAAGAGAGAGAGAGGGAGGCAGAAAGAGAACAAAAACATGTGAAAGTCGCTGCTCAAATGGAGTCAAAGTTGTCTGGGGGCCAACGAAAGTAAAGAGTTGTCTAATAAATGTAACTTGGCTTAATAGTTTTAAAACTCTAAAAATAATAAATAAAAACAGTAATAAAGTCAGATTACGTTTTAAGAGGCGGTTATTGGGAGCATGAACTGCTGGCTTTATTTTTAATCTATTAAATCTTTAATTTAGTTTAACCAGGAAAACAGTGAGGCAATTTTATCGTATAACTAACTCTTCTTTATTTACAAATATTATTATATATTATTTTGTTTTATTTTCTTGAAGAAACATTGCTTTGATGTGTGTTTTTCTTGTAATTAAGCCTAACTCCATTTGTTACCCTTGTTAACTGTCTTTTAATCACAACTTTTAAGATAGTTTCCTGTACCTAAACCCTTTTTTCACACTTGTCTGTAATTGGATGAATTATCTCTGTACCAAACTCAGTCAGTTTTACTTAGTTACCTGCCCCATAAGTATTTTTATAGCATTATTACCAGTTGTCGGTCTTCTTTACTATAATTTCACTGAATACCTTTCGCTTTACTGGCTTTTCTCTTTTGTTGCTTGTCTTGCAATTGATTATCTCCCACACCTTACTTTAACAACTCTTTGCTTGCTTTTCCTCATTCTGGTAGTGTATCTCTGTCCCTCCCTCCCCCATCTACCTCTGTCTCGTGTCTGTAAATAACTTCCTGGATACTTAGCTTACCCCACCTTAATTAATCAAAAATTACGTCGGTAAAAAGTATTCACGCGATCTACTCGACTCTCAGCTGAGTGCACTGATAAAAAACATAAACTTCCTCAAAATCATTAGTCATGGCAAAGCTATAGATAAGTTTAAGCTAAAGAATTATGAATTTACTTACTAGGAAATCTAAAAGTAAATTAATTACTGTGCAAAAAAAATAAAATACTTAAGAATGCAACTTACTGACATCACAACGAAAGGAATAAAAAAGCATGAGAACAAAAAGATTAATTATAGAATAAAACATAAAATGTATAAGTAAGTTAATCTATTATGAATTTATTGCCAGATCCAGCACCAAGCGTTGCCCACGTCATTTAATACTATAGATGCAGATAAAGTATCTACAGATACATATTTATATGCATCTGCTTTCACAGTTGGCCATTTAATTGGGTGCGAACAAAACAAATTGTACAGTATTATGTGCATATATATTTTTAATGTTTTTAAGTAGAGGACGGCGAACTGAGTGAAGAGTGCAAGGCCGTAATTATCTTCAGTGTTTCCGTTATGCGGGGGCCCTAAACACAGCGTTGCCAGATCACTGCAATCGCAGCATGCAAGCTGTTATTATCATTAACATAAAATTATTTGTTTGATTACATAGAAAGACACACACACACACACTCACACACAGACGACTCTCATCATTTGAAGGGTTGTCAGTTGAATGTTGCATGGTGTAAATAACATGCAACACATTGACCCTGACTGACTGATCAACGGGTCGTTTCTTCTTTTCGAGTCAAATTGATGAGAGCACAAAGCTGTTTCATTGTTCATTACTCTTTGGGCATCTGTAATTTGTCAGCTAATTGGTCGCTGGTCCCATCGTAACATTATTGATGTTGTCTGATCTTTGAAAGGCGGAAGCTGCAACTAAAACTCAGCCATTCTCTGCGATTCTCAGCCATTGTTCAACCCACACTGAGTTGGACTACAAGTCATAAAAAACTTTAAAGTAACATCTATTGACAGCAAAACATTTAAATTGTCACCTCGTCCAAAAAAACTTGAATTCTTTTGAAATCTATTTCGTGTGCCTAACCGAATTTGGTCAGTGCCAACCAAATATGGCTAAATAATTTTAGTGCCACAACGCGTGTCTAAAATGTTCAGATCTACAAAATTTGCTTAAGATTTTGGACTTGTAAGTCCACTTGTTGACTTTGAAACTCCATTTGGCAACTACGCAACTTGGCTAAGACCTTATCAGCTGTCGTATCTTATCTGTAACACGATTTTCTGTTACAAATGTTTATTTTTTTGTCAGTTACGTCACTAAAACTATTTTCATTTGGCGCCCAGTAATTGAAACGCTCGGGTTAAGTTGGGTGAAGGGGTCAAGAGGCAAACAATTAGCGTGCCCAGCATGTGGGAGTTGTGGGTGTAGATAGAAGAAAGAGAGGGGCGAGGGGCATGTTATGTAAACTCGTAAGTGATTAAGGTCAGACCTCTAATTAGAAGACCAATAAATGAAAGTGGGTGAGCTTCAGGAATGACTGAGAGGTGCTACATATACAGCGGCTTATTTGAAGTAGAGCTGGGGAGGTAGAGAAGTTTCAGGGAAGCCATAGAGAAGTTTAATGAGATCAGTTTGCCTGAGGGGTAAGAACTTTAGAAATGAGTCAGAAATGCTTTTGGGAACAGAAGTTTTGAAAATTAAATATATAAAAAATTTAACACTTTAAAAGCTGTGCTTTGCTTTCATAACTTAATTAAACATAAAATGGTTTATGTAACTTCAAAAAGTTGTCAAAGGTTAATGCTATTAAATTAAAAATTGTTACATGTAAATTCCAAGCAATTTTTTCTCTACTTATTTTATACTGTCTCCCTTTTAGCTGCAAATGGAAGTTGTGCAATTTTTTGCAGATTTAATTAAATGTTGACAACGTTGCAACATGTGGCACGCCACATTTCAATGCAAGTTTGCCTAACGACTATTGACAGGCATCAAAATAAACGCGAAAAGCAAAAATCAAAAAGCAAAAGAATACAGAATACAGAATAATCGAGTTGCATTCATGTCAGACTGTTACATGTGGTCCGAAAAACCAAAAAATGCTCAACAATTCAATAGAGAGAGATGGGAAGATGTGAAGTTAGAGCGGGATGGCTGTGAACCCTAACGAATCGTGGTAAATGCCAACAGGAAAACTGCCGCTGGTTTGACATTTTCCAGAGGGACAATTGCACATGGCAATGAAAGGAAAACAAGTGGAAATGCCCAGCCCAAACCCATTGTTCGACTACGAGAAGCAGCTGCCAGGAAAACTCAATTCCTCTTCATTGTTCCTAAAATCATTTTTGCGCTGCTTAAATTTAACTTCCGCTCAATTGCATGAAAATATTTGTAGCCCAAAGACTTTGACTTGATTTTAGTGCTGATTTATATTGCAAGGCCTCAAGGCATATATTGAATATCAAATATGATTTTAAGACGTTGCCAAAGCAAAACCAAAAAAAAAGAACTCAAAACGACAGAGAAAAAAGAAAATGTCATTCAATTGAATTTTATGTCACAGCAGCTTAGGATGCGACTCCAACTCGACTACAGCTACTGCCTTGAATCTTGCTCTTGGGTTTGGCTTTATTCTTTTCTTTTTTAGCCTTTTTTACTGCACTTTACTTGGGCGCAACAATAAATTGCCTTTTATATATACTACAGATAGAATATGCCGCTCTTGCGGCTGCATTATGTATGACTACTATGATAAAGAATATATATATATGTATATATATGTATTTATATGTATTTAATACTGCATACATATATTCTCTTTGTGGCTTTGCCATTTATGTTATTAATGCAGCGCATGCCTTGCGGCTGCCACTGTCTGCAGCCCTGGAACCCGTTTGCCCAGAAGGCAATCACTGCCTACTTTATATACCCTTTGGAGTGTAGAGTATATGAGAATTAAACAAGATTTAGAATTTAGTATGCATTTTATGCTAGAAAAGTAACTACATTGTATTGGAATCGAAAGTGAAAGGAATGACAAATAATTGTAATTACCAATAGCATTCTCTTTTCAAGAGCTTAAGTAATTGTTCAAGTTCTTTATCTTTATCTGTCTGGCTATTATTTTAAATCAGTTTCACATTTCTACTGTCATTCTAAATACACTTATATATTTTAATATTTATCTATAGTTTAGTTAAGAGCATTCAAAATTCGTCTTCTCATTTTCCATCTCTATTCTCCTTTTTATTCGTTTGAAAATCGAATTTTACGGCCATGGCATATAAAAAATATTGTTGATTGATATCGCTTAGGCATTTGATGTAAGTGAAACGCGTGCGCTGCAAAATTTCATTAAATTTTTATCCATGTTGCTCGCATATTTCACACAGCTGCCATAATTAATGGCCATGAGGAGTTGTCTTCACTGTACTACACACACACACACACACACATAGAACTTGTAACCCCTTTGGCAATATAATTACAGGCACAAAGTCTACAAACATGTGCAGAATCATCAGCAGAGCTCCAACAACTTAGTCTAGGGCTCTGACATAGCAGAAGACTCTCTTCTATGTAATTCTTCTTCTTCTTTTCTTTTAGTTTTAGTTTTACCTTTTTATTATATATTCTTTTGATGTGCCTTTCGCTGGAGCTCTTCTAATAGCTAAAGACAATAAATTCCTGTTGTTTTCTATCGAGTGTATTAATCATTTGAGGCTTTTAACTATTCAACTGTAGAGGCTTAAGTGCTAGATTTGTGTGTAGATTTCTTTTAACAATAGTTTTCTATTGATTTGCTTTTGTAAAACGCTATGTTATCGTATTGTACTCCGATAAGTCTACAATCATTAAATACCTACAATATTATTGGAACAGTTTAGTTGATTAAAGCTGCTTGAGTAGAGAATTTTGGAAGTTTTTTTAAATTTAATCAACTAAATTTTTGATGCTTAAAGGCAGAAAACCTTTATGGCTTCAACTAGTTAAATTTAATTTTAAACTCTTTTAATTTAATGTATGTACCGTTTGCAATTTATTGAATAAATACAAGGTGGTTGCAAAAACAACTCTCTAACCGCTTTATAAGTTTAACAATTTCCTCAATTTCAATTTGATATGCGCGAATTGAGTCTTTTTTGTGGCTTTTTGACTGCCGATTAAGACTGGAAAGTCAATCAGCGTTTGTTCTACTTAGAAATGGTCAGACAGACCGCCAACAATTCAAAATGAAATTGAAAATTACAGAGTACGACGAGATGGCATTTTAGCTTGAATCAAAAATATACTGAATCAGAGTCGCAGTGCTACAGCTACAGCTACAGCTACAGACACAGCTCATTATGTGGCCAGGTAGTCAGGTAGGTAGATAGTGAGGTGCTCATACACGTAGTTTACAACTCTGTAAACCGGTTCACACCACAACGAATGCTGCGCATGCGCCGGAAAACCTGTCCAACGATTTGCTCTGCCCCCAAAGACAATATACGTATATAATGGCTTGGGAGTCTTCGTGGTAGTCGTAGTTTGAGTCTGAGACGTAGAGTCGCAGCCTCAATGGCGCATCAATTATGTTAATGAAGCTTTAAATGTGTCTTGATATTGAAAAACTTGTACGGGCCTTAAAGAAAAATACAAAACACAAGCTCACAAAAATGAAGAAGAAGAAGCTGAGAAAAAGGCGGCCGGCAGAGTTTGACCGGTTTTCCAATTGTTTACGACGGCTGCGACAAAATGTCAGTTCAGCTGCCGCTTAAGCACAATCTACCACAAAGTACACAAAAAAAAATATATTGTATATGCCATAGTATAGAAAAAAAGATCTAAAGAGCGATTTGCATATGGCGACCTTTGCCACACACTGAAAAATCATCGCAGTATCGAACTTAGCCCACACCTTCCAAGCTGTGTCATTTTCACAGCCATTACACATTCTGTTTTTCTTGGCTAACGAGCTTTTGTTTATATTTCACGCTTGCCAGCAAAATCGGTGGGGGTAACTGTGACCCTGAGCTGATTTATCCATAGTTTATGGCCGACACGTAACCGACAAATACTCGTAATCCATGTTTTGCCATTTTTCATTCTGGCATTTTAAAATCTTGTGCTGTAAATGCGAGCAGGTATTTTGCAATAGATTTATCCCTCATCAGTAATGCCAACTTAAGGCCAAAAGAGGAGAATGTTTTGAAATAGTCCATGCATTTATTAAGATTTAATAAAAAGTTCATTTAGTAGGTCTTTAATAACATAAACTGCTTATTGTTTGCTGGGTTACATTGCTAACATTCTCTCTGTAAAGTAACTAACAGCTGTTAACTAACATCGTGAAGCTTTTACTTTTGTATATTTATTTTATTTAACAAATATAGAGTTCAATTGAATTGAATTAAAGTCGTATTAAGTATAAAATAAATAACCTACATTGCAGTTGAATATTCTATAAATATTTAAATAAACATTTAGTCAATATGCCAGCTGCATGCTCCGCAAATATTTAAATAAATATTGCATTCCTTTAAAGCTAGTCTCCACAGTGCTGTCTATATATATGTATATTATATAGAAAATCATAAAACTCAACTCTTACATGCTCTGAGAAGTTATGCGCGCTGGTTTTGAACGCCTGAGTTGCCTTGGCAAAGTCATTTGCTGGCATTTTGTTGGTTGGAGGTTTACGACTATTACACAGTGGTATAATCATAATTATTATTATTATTACTATTGTGATTATAACATGTTCTATACGCGTTGCATTTACTGCAACGCTGAACTTGTGCACAAAAAGTTGCTATGCAAATATTTGTAATATAACTAAAGTGGAGTGTAAAAAAATGTGCGAAGGGGGTGTGATTGGGGGTGGTGTTGGGTAAGGGCACTTAATACTACTAAGCCAGGCAAAAATAATAAATAGTTTAAAAACCAAAGCCAAGAACCATTAACCAAAGACCAAAGCAATTATAAAACTAATAAAAAGTTTATACTTTCATGTTTTCGATGAAAATTCATGGAAAATGCTTTTCCGTGCCAATAAATAAACTACGAAATAATAAACAAAATTACGTGGAACCATAACAAAATAAAGCTAATAATATCCATTATGATATAGATATTATATGGTATGTTTGTTCACTACAGCTCATTAGCTAAAACCATAGGTTGATCTATATAGTTTATAAAGTTTATAGTAATGCCATAACCATGCGAAAGAAAACTATGAAAACTATAGATCTTTTGCATATGTTTATAGCCTACCATATCGGGCCTGAAGTAGACCTGCTGCGTGTACATGGAGCTTTTGAGGGAGGACGTCTTATCCGGAAATAAAATGCATTTCCCGGTCATTGTTCCTCTCGGTGTTCCACCATTAATTGTTGTCATTGTGGGTGTCACTGAAGCTCCTGTTGTTGCTTTTGTTGTACTGGTTGTTGTGCCTGTTGTTGTCAGGTGATGATGGCCAACACCCACGTCGGTTTTCTGTGCTGTCAGACTGCTCGTCGAGTTGACTTTTGAGGCGTGCGACAGGCGTTTCATATGCGTCCACATTTGATATATATTTTTCTATGTAATAGTGTTAAGGGATTTGTTGTATTGAGAGTGGAGTGGAGTGTACGAAAAAATAGAAATAAATATAAATTCGATTTAATTGAAATTTGCCAATTGAGCAAACTAAAATGGGGTTTTTTTTGTAACAATTTTATTTGTAAATAAAAAAATATATTTGTATAATGTGATATTTTTAACGAATATTTATTTAGTTTAGTTAGTTGTCTAGAAATTTGTTTTTTATTAATATTGACTGTGTGCTTGAGGGCTAGTGAACCCCAATGAACATGTTATACATGCACTTAGCACATGGCACACACTTAACACCCTCACACACGCAACCCCCCACCCATTCACCCCACCCACAACGCCCCCCATCAGCTATTCCGTTATGATGTCATACTAGACCACAAGCCAGCGAAGCAAACGACTAGAACGAGAAACGACCCAACGCCAACGCGTTTCTAACAACAATTTAAATTTTATTTAAGTTTACTTCGTTTCCCTTCTTCTGTTTTAAGTAAGTACACACATAAAGTATATGTATATAGTATGTATATACCCGCTTGTACTTGTATGGCTTTGTATGATGTCAACCTTATAGCATTTGCGCTGAGATAACGGTTTAACGGCGCGTCGCTTAGTTTTGATATTTGATAAGAAATTCAGTCTCTTTTTTTTATTTTTTTGTAATTGTTTAAGCAATGCAGTTGATAGCTCTGACTAAGTTCAGTTACTGGAATATTTATGACTTTTGTTGAGGTAGTCAAACTATATTTGGGCATGCACAGCAAATCTTTTCAGAATTGATGAATCATTGTAATGAGCGCTGATAAGAAGTAGCTATCAAAGAAAGATTGCTATTAAAATGAAGATTCTATTTTCGGTGGATAACGAAATTGCTGCGAAATAAAAATACTCTGATAACTTACAGAAAATTTTGTTTTTTTTTTTTCTGATTCAAAAATTCATTGTAATTTTTAGATTTAATATAAATTTGTTTATAAAAATCTTTAATAGTTTTCATGGTATTTTAAAACTTTACTCCATTCTTATTTACTGCTCTATTTTATTTATTTATACTAAATTTCTAGTATGAGTTTATACAATATATATAGATAATTATCCCCCTTTCTATTTCTTGAAAAGTGCCGCCATTTATTGCCCTGTTGTTATACCCTTGTCAAAGCGCAGTTACATGATCGTGATACGTATACGTAATACATGAAAACTGACAGTTGCTGTGGCCAAGGGTAAACCTAAACAATTGCTATACAAATCCCCATAGCCCCCACCACTGGTTTAACCCTCAATCATATTCATAGTTTATATACAAAAGGCGAAAACCCAAAAACCCAATGCGGTCAGCAATGCATTTAAAAGTCATGCCCTTGTCGCTAAATACGAGTGTGCTGTGTTTGTTGGGGTCTACAACCGCATGGCGCTAGCGAAAGAGACAAAGTGGTAAAAGGGGGGAGTAAGAGAAAGAGCGGGGTGCAGGGAGAGAGATGGGAGTAAGAGGGGTTAGCGTATACACCTACAATGTAAAGCGCTAAACAAATGAAAACGATTTCCGTTAGTCATGCAAACAGTTGAGCTCCCCTAAAAACAAAAAAGAGGCAACACGCTGCCATTTGGCAAGTGCAACGTCGACAGCAACAACAACAACAACAACAACAGAAGCAGCAACTGCAGCAGCAGCGGCAACGACTGCAACAACAGCAAACGGAAGCAATGAAAATGGGCACAACAATTGCCCGGCATTAGTTCACATATGTGTGTGCTGGAGTGTATATGTGTGTGTTTAAATGGGTGTGTGTGTGCATACAAGTGTACTGTAGTTGTTGCCATGACCCACACGCTCCCTTCTGATGTATATAAATTCTTTTTTTTTGCTTTTTATTTCATAAACAATTCATTAAAACGGGAAATGGCAATTAAAGTATGCAACATGAAATTCTACATACTTTTCATACATATAAAGGGCATGCACGACATGTGAAAAAGGAAGTTCGCTTCGAGGTCAACTGTGTAGTTCACATATTAAAGATTGGTATTTGAGTTTTGCTGGAAATACTTATTAAAATGATTAGTCTTTAGCTCCAACTCCAACTGCAACTCTAATGATTGCAGGTTGCTCACCGAGTTACTCACGCATTCAGACACGCAGTCAGTTCAGTTTAGTTATAGACTCTGACTGCGATTCTCACAATAAATGTTGATTGCAATGCGACTTTTGTGTTGAGCTTCATCTTCAGTTGCATTTATATGCTCGCTCTTGTTTTTGCTTCTTCAAAAGACATGCCTCGTTTAACGTGCAGTTGGTTAGACAGAAAGGGGTGGGTCAGAGGGAGAGAGAGGGTGTGGCTTGTAGGAAGGGCGCTTAACTCAATTGCTTACTATATGCAACAAACTGCAACAACATCAGCATCAACATCAGCTGACATGCAACATGTTGATGTAATATGTAAATTTTATGCTTTTCCATTGTTTTCAGTTTTTTTTTTATCTTCTTTCTTTCTCCGAAATTTGCCAACATCGAAGGCAACAAGAGGAAGCTGCCCTAAGCTGAAAGCAAGCTTAAGAAAGAGCCAGAGAAAGTTTGAGAAGTAAGAGAAAAAGAGAGGGAAAGAGACTGGAAGTCTGATATTTACTTCTAAGAAAGATGATGCCTGTTGAAGCAAAACAAAGCTCAGCTAGTTAAAGTCACTAAACTGTAAACCCAATTAAAGTAAACAAGTTTTCAGGGGCTGCTTAAAAATTACGCAATGCTTAAATATAACATTTATAATGAGCGAATTATGTTTAAGATAGTTGAAGCAAAAGTTTCTTTAAACAAAAAGGGTCAGTTTATGTCACTAGCGTTACAACCAGTTCTTGTAGTTATTTAATCATTTTACAGAAACTGTTTAGAATATTAAGTAAACTCATAAATTCTGTAACAAAGGTTAAACTCTAGTTAACTTTGACATAAATCAATAATTTTTAAATGCGTATTTAAATCAAATTCACCTATTTAAGAACTCGTTTAAAACTTTGAAAGCTTGTGCCGTAAGTTCAGTCTACTTCAAAACAATTTAAAAAAGTTGTTTAGGATATTTAGTTGTCAATTTAATTTAATTTTAACTTTAGTTTATCAACTTAACACCAAAACTCTACGTTTTTTGAAGATCTTTTCTGAGAAACTGTTACCCCTTTACTCTGTACTTTCATTAAAATTCAAGTTCTGGTACAGTCCACTTGTGGCTTACATGATCTTTTTTTTGGGGTCAGCCCCTTTCACACTTTACTTGCCACATTCATGCCACTTGGCGGCACGTTGCATCCCACATTTTATCAATTTTACCCAATTTACATGTTGCTATATATAAATTAACACACTGTTCTACTTAAGTCACTCCCGCTGCCTCCCTTTTCCTCCCACTATCTCTCCCTCTCTCTGTCTGTTTCTCTTGCTGTCCAGCAAATGCAATCTATCAAAGTGCATTAAAATATGTGTATTTTCCTCTGTCTCTGGGTGCAAGTTTCATACATTTCGGGCTTGTTTTATGGGTCAAAAATGTTCCGAACGCTTAATTGCGATATATCACTTTACACTGAGAGCAAGAGCATTAAGATATCAACAACAACAAGAGAAGCAACAACAAACATCAAAAGTCGAGCCGATTACTGCATTATTTCCACAAATCTTTTAACTTTAATTTGAGTACTTTAAAAATTATGCTTAAATTGGTTTCAATTAAAAACTTTATATATATTAAGAAGTAAATTATTTAACAGAATAAATATTTACCACAACTAGTTGCTGTATAATCAGTCCCACAACACAGTTGTTTGCTAAATTTTTAAAATAATTTTATGACAATAAACATTTATTTCTGTTAAAATTAATTTAACTAAAAGTATACAAATGGGTAGGTTGTTATTATCTTTTACCTCTACTGTGGCAACTACTTATATTTCTGTTTGCTCCGATTTCAGCCCTTTTATTTGCGGGCAAGTCGGCTTTAAAAAGCATTTTGGCTTTAACATTGTTTGTGGCAGCAATTTGGGCACATTTGCTTCTGCATTTGATTTGGTTAGCTCGAACGAGCTACTTTCCCTCTGAACTTCACATTTGCAACCCCCTTTTCACCGCCAACACCGCGTGGCACACAAACATTGCCAAAAATTGCACTACTGTGTGCCATTTGGTGCTCTGACTGGAAATTCCCTTGCGTAACTTGTCTTGGACCTGAGCTCAGAGTGTCGGTATGAAAATGGGCATGGGATTGAGATTGGTAACAGAAACAGCAACAGCAACTGAAACTGGGTCTTGCTGTTGCTAGTGTTGCTACAATGAGCCTATGAAGCTTTTCATATACTACACGGGCGCCCCGCCCCACTCCGCCCCTCTCCCCTCACTGTTATTTGCATTAAGCCCGGCCATTTATTTGTATATTTTATTGTAGCGCATATTTTCCGCTAAAGTTTTTCGTACGTTGTGTGCGTCTTGCTTTTCCGCTTTCGCTTTATGAATGAAAACATTTTCTTTGGGGGGAGTATATTTTCTTTAGAAGGGGGGAAAATGAAGGAGGTTCTATGCTTCGCTTTGTTGTATATTCTTATTTTGTTGGCTCATTTTTATTTTTACGCATTTCTTGCGTGTCTCTGCTGACGCCCGTTTGCTGCCATTGTTTGTCCCTCCGGCTGTCTGTCTGTTTGTCTGCCTGTCCCACTGTCTGTCTGACAGTTTAGTTTACTTTTAGTGCAGCTAATGGGTCGGGAAAACTGGGTCTATTTTTTGACTTTGCAGATAAGCAGGCAACTTGCCACTTGTGCCCCGTGTTTATTCAACAATTTTCGATGCGTGCCTTTCGACAATCAACTTGACTCAAATTACCCAGTTGCAGTTTTAGCCTTAACCCTTCAAATTTATTTTCTTTTCTGCCATTCAATTTATTTCGCTTGACGTATTTTGTACTAATACAGCGATGTTTCTCGGGGTCTAATTCTATTTTTGGTGTTGCTATTTATGGTCTAATTTATGGCCTAATAATTGCCCCTTTGGCTGGAATTCCAAGTATTCTCTGATTGCGTGTCTTTCGCATAGTTTTTCTGCAAGCTAAATGATTATGGCAGCAATTAGTTTACTTTCAGTTTGCTAAAATTATTTGCTTTAATTTAGTTTTGTCTTGGTATTTCGGAAAATAAATGGTTTTGTAGCGAGAATTTGTTGGTTGCTTGTAAAATATATTATGATTAACTGCCAAAGTGATATAGTATTTTTTAGGAACAGGGAACAGTTTTTATCTACTTTTGAAACAAAGAAATTTATTTCCTTATATTTTAAATATAGATACCTAAGTTTTATTATTGTGGTTGAACTATTGCTTAACTGATAAGCTCTTTCTATTGTTTTAATAAAAATAAGTTTACATTTCTATTTATTTTTTGCTTATCGTAAGACCTTTCTGATTTATTAGATTTCTTTGTTGTATTTAAATCTACCTTATATATTATTTTGAGTAATTTGTTTAAAAATAAATCATGTGTATTGTTTTAATTTATTTAAAAGTCAAAGTACCTTACTTCAGCTCTGCTGTGCACTACGCTCACCTCCAACTCCTCCCCCTCTAAGGCACTTTACTGATGAGCACTTTTCACCCATTTCCCATTGTTCAACTCCCTGAACTTCCTGTAACCTCCATTGGGAGCTGACCACTTCTAAGGCCTCTACATTGCGCATTCAACCAAGTGGAAAAACATTTTTCATTTTTCATTTTCCATTTTTTTTAATTTGTTGCAAATACACTAAAAATGTAACATGCGAATATTTATTTTTTCTGTGTTCTTGTTCAGCTTTGTTGTTTGTTGTTGTTGTTGTTTTTGCTGTGCCGTCAAATTGAAACGCGCGCCAACAGCAGAAAATAAATTGACATTGAACGTAAAATTTATTGAAATTGTTTACGTGGGGACTGCAATTGTTTTGTTTTTGTAGTTTTGCCGTTGTTGTTGTTGTTGTTATAGCCACTGATATTTTTACCGAGGGTCGTTTGAAAATATTTTACAAGCAATCGAATAGATTTCATTTCATTTCATTTCAGCAACATTTCACCCACACATACACACACCTGAAGATACATAGATACATTTCTTCCAACATTCCGTTGCAGGTTTTTCTGCTCCAGATACGCGAATTGTGGGCCCTTTGGCAACTGCACTCGTGTGCAGCGAAGCTTGGCCATATCCAGAGCACAAACTTGGCCAAAAAGACGGTCCATGTTTTTGTGTTAGCCTTTGAGAGTGGCCACCCTAGCAACTATGGCCAAGTCCGGCCATATGGTCGATGGGCACGTACCAACTTTTTTCTTTCTTTTTAGCCGTGATTTTCACTGTTTGCTTTCCATTTGTGCACTGCTCGAGTGAGTCTACAATTGCTCTGGCGCTTCCTACTCATAACTTTGTCAGTGTCTTTGTCTCTGTCTCCAGTTGGCCATCTCCAGTTACCAGCTTACCTCGCTTTGCTTTCTGCCTCACTCATATTTCGCTTGGCCACTAACGGGCAAAAAAATACAAAAAAAAAAAATCATAAGGGCCAATGGCTTTTTAAGTGTGACTATTTATGAACTCGTCTTAATGTCTTAAGCACTTGAAGCGTTAGGTCGTTTGCTGGACTGCTCAGGTTTTTCTTCTCTTTGGCTTTTCGGGTTCATTGCACCAAAATGACCCCAAAAACTGCAATCGATTTTGTGACACGCCAAAAAGTTTTGGGTACTGCCAGAAGAAAAAAAAACTTGGCTTAAAGCAGGTCTACAAGTAGCAAAGTTCACGAGAATTTATCGTTCTGCCACCTTAGCCAATCTATTGACAGCTCTAAAGCAAAATCAGTCCAAACAAACTGCATAACAGCTGCGCAAATATTTTGGCAACATTTTGTTGCAAGACGCCAAACGTTGACGCTGTCGTAGATGCTGTAGAAATTATGCAGGCAATTTGCTGCCAGACAAATCCAACAAACTATTTGTTATGCCCCCAAAGGGACGGGGAGTGGGTAAGACCAAGGGCAGGGATAAGTAATCTAAAGCATTTGGCAGCATTACTAAAGACTTCCATGTCCGACTTTTCAGGTAATCAATCAGACAAGCTGTAAAAGCCAGAAAACTGGCTGCCAGCCAAAGTGAATTGAAAAGCAAGCTGAATTGATGTATGTTCTAGATACAGTAGGATCAGATATCTTACTTATTGGGAGTGCACTATGTTTGCTTTATGCATGTTTTTGAAGTAAAATTGACTTTGAATTGTAAGATGATAACTTGTAAGGGGCACGCTTTGGGTAGTCTAGTGGGAAGTAAAGCTAAGGAAAGACAAATAGAGCAAATAATGGCAAAGGGCGTAACATGAATACAGGATAGACTGATAGATAGATATATAGAGATATAAATAGGGTATATAAGTTGGTAGAACATGTCTTATTTCTTCCTTCATTTCCTATACGTATAAAATATGTAAGTTAATTAATTTTTTAAAATATTCTATACTCAAAAGCTATTACAAAACTACGTTAAAGAGCTGTTACTCTATAAAAGGGCTTTCACTGTGGGGCTACCACTTATCTCTTTATTAGATGTGGCACTGTCAGCTTGGAAATCTTGAAATCGATGTCAATATGTGCTTGGTAATGCACAACTCGCACACTTTCGAAGAGCAAACAGAGACTATCGATCATGTAATGAGTTAACACAAATACGAACACACGCACACAAATACACACAGAGATACACACACCAGATAGCGAGTGTGTAAGTGATTATGGCTATCTGAAGTCTGACTGAGCTCAGTCACTAAATGAGCTGTGTCTAGCTGTGTATCTTTTGCAATTCATTATCTATGTTTGCCCAAAAAGAAAAGGTAAGTAAGCCAGAAAACATGTTGAGCTACCTGCCTTAGATTTTAAGCTACCTGCAAAACACAGTTGCGAGTACGAAATGAAAAATTTGAGTATTCTGTCATAGTCGCATTGACTAAGCTTTAAAAAACGAGGCAGAGCCTAAAGAGCTTAGGTTTTTGAAGATGATGATGAGAGCGCAATGACAACAAGTCAGTGTCGCAGTTCAGATAAAACCCCAGAGATAACAGTGTTAACAAAATAATAACAAAATAAAAAGCATTTACATACACGGTCAGAGGGCCAAGTACCCACTCTCTGCTCCTTTGCTGCCACTAAATGGCCCTGTGACTGGACCAGGGATGGGGTCGAGGAAAGGAACAGTGACAGGGACCAGCCATTAGTGAAATGTTGTCAAAAGCTGACTCGACCAACTGCCTTACAACAGTAGCAACAACAAATACGAATATGGCTTATTCGGTTTAGCCGCATAACAATGACTGCAAATGTGAATTTTCTGGCACATTTCGTTTCGTTACGTTTTGGCTCAGTCCACAACCAATTTGGCATAACCAGAAAGACATTTATTGCCAAATAGCCAAAAGTGAGTCAAGTACTGGGCTTAGAGCTCATCGGAATGAAAGATGAGACACGATGGCTAATACTCCAAGAGACATGGCTTTAATGATCTTTGGGTAGGTTAAAGCTTTTGACGTTAGTAAAGAGTAGAAGTATGTAGAGGAGAACAGAGAGTCTGGTCTGTCCAAAAAGAAGCAAATTATTATCCTTGTGGGATTTTGGATATCCAATAAAATCATTTAAATGATGTATTCCAATGAATAACAATTGATTTATGGAACTCATAACAACTGAACATCTGAAGAAAGTGGCATACATATAAAAATATTTATAGTAAAAAAAAATTTAAAATTAAACACCAATAAACATTTAATAACAATATTACTCAATTATTATTTGATTGTCCGTCATATCGGAGTATATTTTCCAGCTTCGATAAACCGAAAACCGCAGGAGACAGATCTTTTCTAATCTTCTGAGAATCAATGTTTACCAACAGCCATAAGAGGCTTTTATCACAAACACAACCCAAAGGATTAATCTCAAATGAAATGCGCATAACTTTAAGTGCTGAAACCCTACGATCCTGCGATCGTTCTCCACTCTTATAATTTTCACATCACAACTTCCCATTCCGCACCCGATCAACAGCCCAGAAGGAACTCGGCTTAATTGTAATTTATAGAGATGGAAGACTGGAAGGGAACACTCACCTTTGGATCCAAAATGCTGCGCTCCAGGCTATCCTCGCGATTCATGGTTGTCGCTGTGCTGCCTGTACCGCTGCTGCTTCCCCCTCCCCCTCCTCCGCCCAATTGACTTCCCCTCTGACTGCTGCGTTCTCGCTCTCGTTCCTGCTGATGCTCGAGACGAATGCGAGCGCGTTCCACTCGAGCCAATGTGGGACTGTCCAAAATCGAGGGAGCTCGGGAGGGAGGACGGGAATTGTTTGATGTTGTTGTGATTGTTGTGTTTGTTGTTTGCAATTGCTGGAGTTGTTGTTGCAGCTGTTGCTGTTGTTGTTGTTGCGTCTCGAGTGTTGCGCTGTTGTTCGATGACGTGGATCCCGGTGTGGGCGTGGCCGATGAGGATGAGTTGGTCATCGTAGCCGTCGAAGTGGTCGATGTGGTGTGCATCAGCATCGTGTGTGTGTTTGTGTGTGATTTAGGGGGCGTTTTTAAGCCGAGATTAGTTGAGAATCGAGTTCTCTCTTCACTTGGGTATCGTTATAAATTTAAAAACCCGATTACACTTTTTCTTGTTATTATTTAACTGCAAGTTTCGAAACAAACATGTGGAAAATAATAATTATTAATTGAGTTATTTATTGCATTAAGCCAAGTTGCTTTTTGATAACTGATTCTATTGCCAATATCGAAGTGAGGAAGATGACGAAAAGCAAGCAAGAAATAAGGAAACCAAAAAGAAAACAAAACTGAAACTAAAAACAAACGCAAATTGCCAAATGGCCAATAATTTTCACAAAACTGGTTTCTCTCTTGGCCCGTTGGCAAGTGTTGCAGGTAGTTTTTACTTTCGCACAAAACGAGAAAAATAAAACAATCAAAAAACCCGAACTGAATTGAAGTGAACAAATAATAAAATCTCTGGCAACTGCAGAATCTGCAAGCGGCAAGATACAAATTTATCTTGTAGTACACTTTGGGTCGCGTTCTGTTTTGGTTTAGTACATTTATTGTTTGCTGACGTCTTTTGGCTTATTATTTATTTAGTTGACGCTTTGGCCGTTGCTTTTTTTTCATATCGCATGCCAAACACGTTTGTTTTCATATTTCCGCTGACCATTTAATTCTCTGCATTAAACACATACTTTTCTGCTTCTTATTCCTTTTGTTGTTTACATTTAATTATTTATTAGTTTATTTTATTTGTTGCCGCGTGTCGCGTCGCATTTCTTCGCGTTGTTTTTGAAAAAACCAATTTTGTTGTATTTTGTCAAAATTTTATTTCCAAGTTTTCATGGCTCGCGAAAGCAAACGAGCGACGAGAACCGTTTTCAAATTGCAAACTGCGAAAACGCGTACTGCGAATTGCGAATTGCTAACTGCGAACTGCGAACTGTTCACGCCAGCTGCCCGTCGTTGACTGTGCGCAAGAAAACTGGTTTGTTGTCGAGTGTTTGTGACGCATTTGCATGCATCGGCATGCGGCTGCCATCGAACATGTTCGAGTTGCGTTCGATGCGAAATTCCCAGTATTTCGTGCCATTGTTGACTGTGGCCAAGCCAAGCAAATTCGTAGTGTTAAATTGAAAGTTTTACAATTTTTGAAGGAAATTCCAAGCAGGCATCGGCCTAAAATGTTTCGAAATTCAAACTGTTTATGTCGCAGCCATGTTGAGCTCTTCTTTCAAGCAGCCAAAAGATTGACAAGTCAATTTCCCGAAGCCTACAAAATATGCAAAGAATTCCGTATACCCAAGAGCAAAATGGTTCAGATTATCGATCGTATGTCCAAGGAAATTGAACTGGGTCTGGCCAAAGAGACGCACCATGAGTCAACTGTCAAGTGCTTCGTATCCTTTGTACAGGATCTGCCCACTGGCCACGAGCGTGGCAAGTTTCTGGGCCTGGATTTGGGGGGAACAAATTTCCGTTGTCTCTTGCTCAATCTGACAGGTGATCCAAAGACAATTGAAACAAAGTTCAAGTCGTTTGTCATTGAAAAGCCCCTGATGCGTGGACCCGGCAAAGATTTGTTCAAGTTCATAGCCGAGTGTTTAGCGGGTTTCTGTAAGGAGCAGGGAATTCAAGATATCGAAATACCATTGGGTTTTACCTTCTCGTTTCCACTTAAAAAGACGGCAATCAATAAAGGCATACTGACCACCTGGACAAAGGGTTTCAAGTGTTCAGGTGTTGTCGGCCACGATGTGGTGGAATTACTGCAGAAGGAGATCGATCTACGTGCTGATATTAATGCCAAAATCGTGGCACTGATCAACGATACGACGGGAACCCTGGTCTCTTGTGCGTACTCTCATAAGGATTGCCGCATTGGACTGATCGTGGGCACAGGCTGCAATGCCTGCTATGTGGAGAAAACCTCGAATGCACAAATGTTGGAGGGTTATCAGACCAACCCGAAACCCTTTATGCTCATTAACACTGAAATAGGAGCATTTGGGCAAAATGGAACTTTGGATTTCATACTAACATCCTACGATAAAGCTATCGATCTGCAGACAGTGAATCCCACAAAGCAAATCTTTGAGAAATGTACCTCCGGAATGTTTCTCGGGGAGGTGGTTAGGCATATACTAGTGGATCTGATGCGCATGGGCATACTGTTTCCAGGTCAAGGATCGGATGTTATAGAGGAACCATGGCATTTCAAGTCCCGATATCTTACAGAGATTATGTCAGAGCCACCAGGATTCTATTATAATTCCTCGATGATCTTGGACCATTTGGGTATCAGAACAGACAACGAACATGAATTGGCCTGTGTTCATTATGTCTGTGAATCAATATTGTTACGATCTGTTCAACTGGCTTCCTGTTGTCTTGTCGCATTGCTAAAAAAGATAGATGTAGAGCACTGCACCATTGGCATTGATGGTGGTGTTGCTCGTAATGATCCCAACTATATGAGACTACTTGAAGGCTATATGGTTGGTCTGTTACAGGATTCAAAGAAATTCACGTTGGTTCCAGCTGAAGATGGTTCGGGAATTGGTGCGGCATTGGTAGCTGCCGCCTGCGTACAGAATGCAGTCAGTAAATAAAAATTGAAAACCAGTTTTAACATAGTCTTATCAAATTTATTGTACCTATCACATTAAATTTTCCTATAATTATTTTAATAGTGTAGAAAAGTAAATCGAACTTTTAATTGGCAAATATGTTCAATTCTTTTAAATTTAACTATTATTAGTTTAATAATTAATATACATTGTTATTGTTGCACGAGTATTTCCCTGTTTGGGAATTTAAATTTCCCAAAACAAACGCTGACGCAACCAGACGCTGTTCAGACTGAAATTCCATAACAGCACAGCAGTTCGAACATGTTGCATTCGATTTTAGTTCGAAGGAAGTTTGATTGGGTTCGATTGAGGTTTGCCGGTATTTGTTTGAGTTTCGATTGCGCTATATCGTTAGAGGGAAACAGGTAAAAGCAGGTAAATCGTTTTAAGAGTGTTATTATATAGTATTGTAAATCTGTGGCTGGGTCTGGTCTGCTTCCTCTTTGATGTGATTTATGTCGCGTGATAGAAGCAACAACAACAACAACACTAACAATAATAAAAATTGTTGCATTTTGTTTGCAGTTCAATAACCCAACAGTTTGAGAGCAGTTTTAGTTCTATGATGAGCTAATCAAACACTTGACAATCACTTGACTCATTGTGGTAATTTTTAGACAGACAAATATTCCTAATTTTATATGTACATATATGACTACAATGTATATTCACTATATTCATTTTATTCATAAATGATTCACGCATTTGTCGCCATGCGAATCACGCAATTATGCAAATCAACAACTCAACTCAACACAACTCAGCTCGGCTCATCTTTATCTTTATCATTATCTTTAGCTGTATCTTTAGTTGTAGCTTTTGGTATGGGACGTGCCAATTTTAGACATGGCACATGCCACCTAATTTTATTTAAACATTAAAGAATGTTTGGACCGACTACCCAAAAAAAGCTCAGCACAAAAAAAACTTATTTTATAAAAAGGCAACAAATGTTCAGTTTTAGTTTCCAATTACGAGTGTGCGACTGTGTCTGTGTCTGAATCTGAATCTGTTGTCATTCATGGGTTCCCCAACTGGCGCCAACATTCATTTTTGAATTTCTTAATTTTCAGATACATTTGTTTCAATCCATTGAAAATCTGTCGCGTCTTTTTCTCTCTCTCTTTTGTTCTTTTCTCCGAATTTTACGTGTCGTTTGAAAGCCATTTAAAATATTTTTTGTTTCAATTTTTGTTTTGTTTTCTGTGTTCAAGTGACTTGATAACTTTATTAGCCCTGTATGTGTGTGAGTGTGTGTTTCCCCCCACCCTCTTATGTTGGCCTGTGATGATTGGGTTACAGTTTTAATAAAGATATCTACGAAACTATGGCACACACAATGGAGAAGGTCTTAACACTGTGTAAATAGTCATATCAGATTCTCTTGAAGGCTTTGGCTTTATAAGGCGGCATATCTGAGATAATCGAATAGTTTTTCAGCTATTTTCAGGTGTAGTGAGACTTATCAAATGTGGGAATGTTCGGAATACCAACGGAAATTTAAGTAATCTGTTTATAGTGATCAAACGAAATAAATACATTTGTTCTATAATGCTTCAGGGAATTATATTGTTTTTGGATTGTATCTAGTGTACAGTATAGAAATAAATAAAATATGAATATTAAAATGATTGCGTCTAGTTTATTTACAATACCAAATTATTTATCTTCAAACCTGCTGCATTATTCAACACTAATTATGCTTCTAAACTTTTAATTATCCACAATCATTTATGGCTTATCTTTTGGTAAAGACTATTAAGTATGAATGTTGTAATGTCTTGTTGGATTTGATGTCTTTGTCCACTTCCATATCGTTGTCCACTTTGCCACTATATTTCTCTGCCTGTCCATATTTCTGAGGAAGTATACGATTGTTCTATACAACCCATTTCTGGGTCTGTGTCGCATTTCCGTTCCCCGGGTATTGGAAAGTTCTTTCAATGCGTTTTATTCAAACATTTTCAACGCTTTATCAAAGTCGCCAAGTCGTCTGGTCGCCATTTGGACTCAAAGTTTCTTTCAGCGTTTTCCCCATTGTTTTTTCCATCTGCATGTAACTCTCTCTCTCAGTCTTTCTATCTGTATTTCTGTCTCTTTCCAATGCATATCGCTTGCCGTATCTTTTGTATGCATTCGGCGCTTTCGAGAACTTCTTTTGTACGTATTTCTTTATTCGATGGTTCTTTTTTTTATCGCAAAACTTTGGCAAGGCAGGAAAAGGCGCGTTTTGCTTGGACTTTGCGTGTTGATTTTTCTCTCAATTATATATATATAAATCCATTTACATATACCATGTAAATATGGTATATACTTGTATGCATATTGTTGTTAATTCTCGACTGATTTGTATGCATTCCGTCAGAGAATGCAACAATGACACTTCCTCAAAGGGGCGACGGGTTCTCTTATCAGCTGCTTGTGTCAGTTGCCAGGCTGCCTCTTTCTTGGCTCACTTAACTGGAGATAAGCCTACACTAAAGCCTCCTGATAATGTCAACACCACAATGCAGATGCCAAAGAGCAAACTTCGCTCTGATTGCTAATTGTCGATAGCAACATCTGATGCCCATCGGAAGACTAAATTTTAATTTTGCCATAATTATTGTAACTATTACTTAACTTTAAATTAAAGCGAAAGTTTTTTAAAATGAACTCTAAATTTTGCAGACAGTTTCAAATATGTTAATGATGTTTGTTGTATATAATTAATTATTCATTTTATGGCATTTGATTTGTTTGCTTTGATTATTAGCATATGAATAAACTGTGTGCTTTTCATAACAATATAAAACTATCAATGAGTCAATTAAATTAAATACAAAAAATTTAATTAAGTTGCAAAATAAACATAATTTATCGTTTATTTATTTACTATACAGTTAAAAAGGGAATTTAATTTTGAAAAAAATTGGTAGGAAATAAATATTATTTTTATTTACTGCGTAAATGCCAGTCGTTATTACTTTCTTCATTATTTGCCTTAATATTAATTGCATTTTTCTTTCTCTTAGCTGTTTGCAGAGGGCTCTTGTTTTTTAGCAGTCATCATAAATCATTGATAACACCTTTGTCGTCATAAAATAAGAATTTTCCATGTATTCACAATTTATAATTGCTTTATTTATGCGACGCTTGTTCTTTTCCGTGACTTGTGGCTGGTCAGGAACAGACCAATGCTATTAGTCAGCTCATAGAGTCTCTAATAGAAATCAAATGCTGCTCCGCATTCAACTCATACCCTACAAAACTCATTTCATCGTTGCAGCTTAGAAAATTCCTAGAAGCATATCAAACATTTCCCCATGACTTGGAAAAGGCCGGCGACTTTATGGCTAATCACGAGACACTTCATAGTTGAAGGCATTTTAAATAGCTCTATGTAGAAATTAAATTAATTAATTTAACTGGCGTTAATTACTTTATTTGCTTTGGCAACTTGATGTGTTCCCTCGGCTCAGATTGAATGTGGCACGCACTTTCCCGGAACATAGGAATATACATTTCTGGGGGATATAATGGAGGGTTTGCTCAATGAACTTGTTGGAATTTAATTGTAGCTAATAATGGAGTGTTACGAATTAAATTAAAAAACTTGCAATCATTAGATAAAACTGTTTATCCATAGGGAACATTGAAATAAATTATATAACTATTATATTTGCTTTCCAAAACTCATTTCACCTAATCCAACTGAAACGCATTAGCATTTGCTTCTTTTTCTGTGACATTGATCTTGAAATTATCATATAATATCATATCTTATTATATCATATTGTATAATTTCCAATCCTCATCATCCTTTGGCTTCTGCATCGCTGAACATGCAAGACAAGCCGCATTCCATTGGCCCGAAAGGGCTAACCTTGATTCGTCTCGTTTCTGACCGTCTTTTGTATTTTCTACCTGATTCGATTGACATTCACAGGTAGCCCGAAGTAAATACGGTTATTAGAATTTGTTTGCGGTCCGATTCGAGCTACATTTGAATTTTTAAAGAGGTTTTTGCTTATCTCTATTGGATTCTCATTCGATTCAGTTCATTAAAACCAATTCGATGCTGTTGCTGTCTCGCCTGCTTTTGTTTGCTTCATCAAATTTGACGCCAGAGTGTCTATACGCGCTTTATGATATCATTTGTTCAGTGATATTTCCCGAAATACTTAATATGTGTATCTTTTTTATTCAATCCATACACCAAAAGCACCGCTAAAGAGTCAGAGTATCTCTGACTCATGGAATTTTATAAAACTAAAGGCAGTGTGAGAAGGCCACTGAAAAATAAGAGAATGGAGGTGACAGGTTGGCACATTTATCAATAGTTATTAATTGATGAGCAAAAGAATTTACAGTCTCTCCTTGCATTCTTTTATCTTTAGAATTTTCGCATAAGACTTAAGAAATTTATTTCATTTTGATCGCATTCTTTTAAATACACCATTGCTAAATCGAAACATACATTTAAGTGTCTAACTGCCATTTACCATTTAGAATAAAAGTGCATTTAGCGTTATTTGCTGTCACTTCTGGTAGCACACTCGCAGAGAGACACTTCAATTACTCATCTTGTTTTAGACATTTATCCAAAACGAATTGAAATTTATTTTACTTGACGTTTTGTGAGTTTTCAGCGACTGTAGTCTAGACACACGCCACTTAGGCACGCGCCTTCTGTACCACGCCCTATTTTAGCTCCCTTCACATCAAAACTTTCAAGGCCTTCGGTAAACAACTTCCATTGCAGTTCAATGAGCGCCTAAAAGAGTGCTTTGCAAACCTGTTCTCGAATATTTATGTGCACTCAAAAGTATTCTATGGAAATGAGAATTTATGCAATAAGTTTCAGATGTTCGCAATGCATAATATGTGGACAAATTGATGAAGACCCCATTTAAAATTATTAAATGACTCATATTTTAAAAACAAAATATTACATTTATAACTTACTTGTAATGATATAATTTAATAAATATAAACAATGTACTTTGAGCTAAGCATAATTGATTATTCGATTGTATTGCAAATATGTTACTCAAAAATATACAATTTTGTACTTTTCTGCTCGTTAACGAATATTCAATTAAATATAATTAAAGCATTCATATGCCATTTGTTGTGCTGTTCATCTACATGTTCGAAATCCCAGCAGATTCTTTTTCAGACACAAACAGAAACTGCTTGAGCAATTCTTACAGAGTTCTGCTCAGACATCAGAGTTCCATCAAGCAGAGAAGGGAGGCAACGACGCATTTGGCGTTAATTAGTTTGGCAACGCTGCGGGCGTGTGACTTTCACCAATCATTTACAACAGACCAACTCAACCCCATCAACTTTGAGGAGAAAAGAAATATTCGACGTTGCCTGCATATTTTTTTGCAGAGGCCAAAAACAATTTTCATTAAGAGTCCGTCGGCAGACGCTGACAAGTTCAAGTCCCTTGCTCTGAACTGGATCTCCTTCAAACAGTTTTCTTGTCGTTTCTCTGATTACACGTTTTAACGCCATTTTTGGCGCAACTTTTGCTGAGCAAGTGCTGCGACGGAAAACCCTTTAGGCCAGACCAGAAAAACTTTTTGGCCATTCCCAAAAGTGAAGAGAGAAGTGGCAAAAAAATGAAAAGAATCTCAATGAAGGGGTTAACAAGCAAAATTTGATTTATTTGATGAGTTTCTCGTGTTGTTGCTGCCAACATTGCTTCAAAGACGTATTTAATGAGCATTAAAATGGGAAAAACTCTGAACTCTGAACTGTGTTGGGTATTGAAGGCATTTGGGAAATGAATTGCATAAATTGCAAGACTGGTAAATTAACCAAAAATCGCTGGCAATAAGCATAAAGAAAGAAAGTGTTGAAAAAAAGGGATGGTAGCATAAAACCAACAAAATTGGCTGAAACAATTTTCATTTCTTTCGATTAACTAAATAAATTCCAAGTTCTAGTATTTTTAAAAAGAAAAAGTTTATTAAAACAAAAAATATATATATATGTAAAGTAGAATCCTATTTAAAGTGATAAACAAACAAAGTCGTAAGGCCTTCCAGTAAAAAACCAAAATGATAATTGTAAAACTCCCTCTCTCTGTCTCCTCACAAACAATTTGAGTGCAAATGGGCACGAAAAGTGCTCATAAACATTCTACACATAACTCAACAGCACTGAAAATTGTTCTAAGCGCTCGCAAAGAGTATATAAACTATAAAAGTGACAACGTTGTAAAATATCACTCATACGCAGCGTGCAACATTGCAGTTAAGTTCTTTAACGGCTAGGCGTGCCCACTAACTAGAAAGTTACGAAGAATGACGCATAAAATAAGTCTTGTAATAATGAATAATAAAAAAAAGATTGTAAACAGGTGGAATCATATTTTTTTTATGTTCTCCACAAGAAACTAAAGAAAATATGAAAATGGAGCAACAAATTTGCGTTTCGCAACTGGCGTTGGACTTGGACTTGGGGCGAAGGCTGGCTGTCATAAAAATGATTTAATATGCGTTTTATATGAGAAAAGTTTTGCAATTTTTGCGCATTTAATGTCAGGGAGCTCACTTGACATTTGACTGAGAGTAGCTTTCTTAAAGTTCTGTAATGCGAAGAAAACTTAAAGTGAGTAGCTCAGTTAATTATGCAACCTCTGGCGGAAGTTGGAGCGAACCAATCCTAAAGTTTTCAAACCGGAAGTTGACTTGAGTTAAATTAAATAAAATTGAATTTAAAACTTGCGCCTTTGTTGGCATTTATTGGGCTGCTATTTGGCCAAATGTGATTACAATAGCTACGAGTTAGGAGCAAGATAGACCTTCTCATGTCCCCATTTCCCTTCCACACTTGGGAATTATTCATGTCACTTACCTCGACACGCCTCGACAGTTCCGACACACAAACCCGAAGAGAGAGAGAGTCTCCCTTGTAGCCACTTGGCTAATCAGCGGCTTTGTTGTCTTTACAAAAGACGAACAGGCTAAAAGTTTGCACTTATTGAATTTGGAGCAAAGTGTAGAATAATGTTTCACTTGCTTATTAGAAAGTTGCCGACTGAAATTGAAATTCCATTCCTGTCACACTCAAAGTGCCTTAAATGTGTCACACATAAACAATGTGAGACAAAGATAAAATCAACTTACAAACGTTCTCTTAAATATGTAATTAAGTGCTAAAAATATCTTGGATTGGAAGCAATTTGAAGGACAGGAATGTTAAATTGTACTTGTTGAAATCAGTAAAAAATCATTATATTTTCTAAATATTATCTGTTGAATAATTATATATGAGAAATTCCCTAATTTTTTCTTAAATTTCCTAGAAACGAGACGAGTAAAAAAGTTGATTTTGTTGAAGCCTTATTCAGGAAACAAACTTCTTCTGGATTATAATTATGTTCTCAGTGCAAAACTAAAGTTATTATTTTTACTGAATTGTTTAACAGTTTTCAGTAACTTATTCATATTTAAATCAAGGAATGGAGCTTAGCTGGCAGTTTTCCCTTTGAAGCATTCCATCATTCACCTTCTCAGCTTTTAACCCATTACAGTCCCCATTGTCAATGATTTATTCGCCGACTGCATAAACTTTTCAATCTTTTGCCAGCTGCCGAAAGTTCATAATGCAGCTGAGGACTCTGCAACTTTTATGTTTGGCATGCAAATCAAGTTGTATTTAGGTATGTACCAGTAAATATATATAAAATAGGTATAAATATTTAGCTATAGGATAGATTAACATAAGCAGAGCTCCTAAGGGTTGTTGGCAAGTGCTGAAGAGCTGTCTTTGGCTTTTTGACTGCAGCGTAAATGCAAATAATGCAAAATAGTTACCAGCTGTGACTCCAAGCCGAATATTCCCCCCAAAAAAGAAGCTAAAATGACACTTGACATGTGACAGTGGCAGCCAGACAATAATAATAACCTAAACAACAACCGCAACAATGCCTGACAGCCGCAACAAACAGTTTATAATTTGAGAAGTTATAACGACAAGTACAACAAGTAAGAAAATTACAGTCGAGCACGCACGACCCTATAATACTCTCTGTTTTTATTCCCGATTAAAATTATTAAATCGGTATTTTAATATAATTTGTGTTTGTGGTGCGTTTTGTTAATTAAAGTTTACAATTACTTACCGATGAATTTTTTCAAAGAGACCAAAGTGAAGCTTCGCTGGTATATAGCAATCGAAACCTGGAAAATATACAACAAGTTAGGTAAATTTAGTCAAACACACATTTTTAGAAGTTTTAAAGACAAATGAAATAAATTAAATTTGTTTAATGCTTTGATTTTTTACATAGTTGAGAAATTACTCACATCTTAACCATTTCCAATAATAAATTTGTATAAACTTTACATACTTCTCCTTTATTTTCATTTAACTGTAAAAATATATTTTTGTTCACTACATAAACTTGATTTTACGCGGCATTTTATAATTTTGGGCTGCACTTTTTGAGTGAATTTTATACGCTGCTATACAGATTATTGCTTTTGCTTTGAACCCTGCTGATTATTTTTGGAGAGAATTAAAAAAAAAATGAGATCAGCTAAGCATATTACTTTTTGCCTGGCACTTTAATCTGCACTTTTTCACTTCACTTTGGGCTGCACTTTCAATTACACTAAATTTTTTACGCTGCATTTCACATTATTGCATTGGCTTTTATCTGTCTTGCTGATCATTATTGGAGAGCGCTTAAAAAAAAAATTAGATCAGTGAGAATATTTTGTAGTGAGAATATATTTGCCGCCTGTTCACTTCACTACAAAATTTACCTCACTTTACACTGCATTTTTTTTACATATATTGATAATTATGCAGAAGCACAATTTCACGGCATACTTTTAGGATGCAAAATTAATCAGAAAAATATGCACATTCACTTTACACTTTTCCAATTCACTTTCTGCATCACACAAAGAGAAACTCACTCAGCTTAGCAGAGACACGCTTAGCAAAGACACGCACTTTACATATTCTAAGCGCTGAAGAGCGAGCGAGCGAGCAAATGCACCTTATTAAGAAACGAACACGACGAAGCTGCGCATGCATTCTAATGTATACGTAAGAGCGAGAGCGTAAGAATTTACAACAACAGCTATCACCGACAACGACGAAAAGAGCAAAGCGGAATGTGCGCAAAACGTTTATAAGTTGCCCGCAACTACGGGGCTCCGTTGAATGAAAAATTTTCAACGTTAATTATAGTAGATAATCCTTTAAATCTCAAATATTTTTTTTAATCATCTTTTCCACACGACACTGCTCTTTCGTTTGACACATAATTCAAGCTGATCGGGCCAAAATTAATTATTTTTTCAAGCACGTATCGCGGAGCTCGTTATGAAGCGTGCAGGAAAAAACGATGCGCAAAAGGAACTAAACGATGAGCGAGTATCGATGCTGACATTGTTCTCGCTTAGAGCTTTTAGTATCGAACTGAGCTTGGTGGAGCTGAGCTTTTTGCCAGCTGTGGATCGAAAAGCTTGAAGATGTAAATAAATGTAATTAATTTAAATGCAACAATAAAATAAATAATTACACAGCAAGAAAGAAAAACTCTACTATTTATATAATATATATATAATACTCTGAGCATTTTATTCCCAACTATATGATTATATTATTAAAATCTGATAACTATGGATAGTGCTTGTATTAGGGCACATTGAAACAAAAATAATATATATAATTTCTGTAGTTTTGCTGTAAAAAAATAAATTCCCATTTTGAGACCAATATAAAACAAGCTTAAACTGAAGATTAGTAAAATATATTGTTAAATGCATATAAATAAATTCCCGTCTATTTTATTTACGTACCAACCTTTATGCCACTATTTATTTGGACTGTTTATATTCAAGGTTGGCAAACATTAGTTAATTGCATGCGTGTGAAAATGGCGTGACAAGGGAAATGAGAAATGTGAAATGTCAGCACGCAAAAGTTGTGAAAATATTTATGATATTAACTAAAGATAGGAAACATTAAAGTCGTGTCACACTCCTGTTAGTCGGTCTTAAAGTGAAGTCCTCTAGGCAGCCACTAACAATATAAAATTTAAATTAGAATTGAAAGTCTGAAATACCAAAGAGGCTGACAGCGGCTGTTTGACTTCCGTAGCGGTGATAATCTACCCCAGAGACTAAAAGACACAAGGACAACAGCCAGGATAACACTCCGTCAACGGGAATCGACCGTCTCGATACAAACAGCAAACGAAAAGTGTCAAAGTCGCCAGACTTTTAACAGACAGGAGAAAAACATTTGGTTGGACAACTGATGGAATGAAATGCATAATAAATAGATGCTCGCAGAAGACAACAAAGACAAACTCACGATAATCAAATTCGAATAATGCGGCAAGTAGCTACAAGCAGCAGTTGAAAAGAATCTTGCGGATTGAGATATATCAGTCGTGTATGAGAAGGGTATAGGAATCTATTAAAAGAAAGTTTTTAAAATAAAACCAGTAAAGTCATGTATCTTTAATTGAAAGAAGTGTGGAGAAATGTTTAGGATTTTAAGGAAAATATATTTATTATAAGTTAAGAAAGACTATTTTTTAAGAAATCTATAGCACAAATTCCTTTGCGACTTTCTATGCTCTTTAGCCCAAATTGCCCAAAGATACAATTCAAAAACTGCACACAGAGAGTGTGTCTCGAAGTTGAGCTTATCACACTTGGTAACTCCATAGAATTTCGTACCCCAACTAACATTCTTTGTCTGTTTTGCAATTGTATTCAAGGCATTTACCTGCATTTGGAAATGCAGTGCTTGCCTATGGCTATTATAGCACAGGGTGACAGGGGCTTAGACCCCCACATAATCCTTGATAAATACGGGCACACTCTGCTCTCGGCAACGCATTCATTGGCATTCATAAATCGCTTGGCAGAAACCTGCTACCTTAATCTGATTTTGGCAACAATTTTGTTGCTGTTGCTGTTGCAGTTGCCTGTGTGTGTTGTCTGCCTGCATTATCCTCGTTCCTGGGCATAAATAGCAATTTACCAGCAGTGCAAAAACTTTCACCTCCCTGCCCAACGAGCAACGAGAGACAGAGAGAGAGAGAGCTCCTTAATTTGCACTTTGAGTGCAGCCTTTGGCATTTTGCAAATTAAGTGCATTTTATCGTAAAATTTGCGACAACTTTGATTGGCATTGGCAATTAGGTAGAAGATGTATCGATTTCATGTTTGCGTAACAGAGGAAGCTCTGTTGATGGCTAACTAATTTAATTTGGTCGCCTTTTAGACTTCCGTAGCATTCATTGCGCATACGTCACATTTGCCAGCTAATTTAATTCTGTCTTTCAAACGTTTTGCCAAAAACCTTCAGCTTTAAGTAAGTTTTTAATTGAATTTGCATTCGCAATGACTTTAAATATTTATAGCCAGCTAATGGCACAAATTCCATGTGAAAATTCTGCACAATTTCCTTTATAAAATTCTAACACATTTGTCTGGCAATCCGTTTGGTAGGGCAACGGAAAGATGCTCTTTTTGGGTCAATGTCAGCGGTTGGTGTGATGATAATTTATGTTTGGGTGACCACAAAAACCCTCCGCCTCTTATCAGACTGCCCTCATTTTTCTTGGGGGATGTTCTTTTTTTGAACTTTGCTTTTTGCCTTTTCAGACATTGAAATGGCCATAGTTGTCAGCTCGAGAAACTGGAGGGTTTTTTGGCCGTTGTTGGCCTTTTTTCGAGGGTGTGTCCGGCACAATTTGTAAATGCTGCGTAAGCTGACAGCGCTGGAGTGCTATGAATCAGATTATAAAATGCTCAAACTGATGGAAGTGACAACAAACATTTGTACACTAAACTGTAAATATTAAATTATTGTCTTGTATGACAAATATTATCTAATATTTGAGTGTGTTTGGTATGAAATCAAACAGAATGCAGTTGCATTACGAATTTACAAATACTAAGAATTTCTTAGTACAAAAACTTGCAAATATTGACAGCCAAGCCAAACAAAGGCGCTTCCACCCTCTGACACAAAGTTCAAATACTATTTTACCCCCCAATCCCTGCACGGTTTAAGCCATAAAACAAAACTGCGGGCCACTGCAGGCAAACAGCATAAAACCCTTCAAAGAACCCGCACAGCAGCAGCAGCAACAACAACATAAAACACTTGACCGCTTGACCTAAATTTGACCAATTTTTTCTGCTTCTTCTTCTTCTTTGGCGCCGGATTAAGGAGCGTCCGTCCGTGCTGACATCAAATGTCAACAGAGCCAAGTGCAAAAAAAGAAAAGCGGGGAAACTTGTAAGCAGTACAAGGGAAATGTTTTAAAAATTACAACACGTACGCAATTTCGGGTTGATGCGCATAAAATAGGCATAAAATATGGGGCGTGGTCGCACAACTATTGAGAGCTAATACATGATTCAAGCTCCAACTGATGCAAGGGTTATCAATTCCATACCAGCACAGCGTAGAGCAAAGAATTCGCCTCATTAGGCAATAGGCCTGAGGCGACATCTACAAACTTGGCCCTGATTTTTTGGCCAGCTATTTGCACAACCTTCTCACACACATCCGCACACACACACATATACACGCCTTAGGCAAGGTGTTGAAAATTGATTTACGCTCTGATAAGTTTCTTCTTCTTCTCAGCAACTTTCAGTTTTCTTCCTTTTGTACCTGCCATTGAAATTAAAGATTGCCTGCCACAGTCTTCCTCTGCGACCTGGCACAGATAAGCATCCAGCGACTTGGCTTGAAGTGCACGTACAACATTTTAGCACACTATTTAACCAGTGTTGAGCAGAGCCAGGCACAGACTTCAAAATGTGTCAATTTGGCGTCAAGCACATTGTGATGGGCAGCACACAATAACTGACAATATGTTTCGAGTGGTATTTAGACTAGGGAAATACCCTGGAATTTCGAGGAAAGTGTCTGTAAATGTGGAGGAAAGTGTCTTATGTTATATAGACTGTAAAACAATAGCAGTTGGCAGTAGGAATAGCTTATAAATTAAATTTAATTTCATAGTAAATTGTTTTTTTATATTCTTTAAATATGTCTTGCGGATAAATACATTATTAAACTATGTTCATACAATAATAAAGACTGGATAAATGATTAAACAAAGCAATACATCACACCCCTTGTCTCCTTAAAAGGAGTATACTGTTACCAGCAACAACAACAACAACACATGTTTACATTAGCAATAAAACAAGCAGCGTCTAAAATTGAAGCTAGCTGCAATATCAGCAACTGAATCAGTAGACGCAACATAAGCAGCTGCTGCCAAACCCACATTCTCCCACCCTTGAGGTGTTTCGCTGTCTCACGTACGCGGTAGGTGGGCGTGGAGTGGGTGAGAAGGTGATTCCCCCGCTCGGTTAGGCAGACAATAACTATAATTGTCGCATCAGCTTTTTTGCTCTTGCGCTTGAATCCGAAAAGTATGCAGTAAAACGAAGAGTCATTGCTGGTAGGGGGAGGTAAGGAAGAGGAGGGGAATGGGTACAGCGGAATGCCATTAACAGCAACAGACAGGGAAATGCCGACTGGGGCAAGTGACACGCATAGGCAGCAATTCCTTAGAGCGTGTGTGTGTATGTGTGTCTGTGTGTGTCTGCGTGAAGCATATAAAAAATTCTTAAATTAAAGTCAATTTGACGACTCGTTGGATGTGCAAAATGTCTGAGAATGTGCGTGGCATGGGGAAACTCAACTGAAGTGAAACTTAATGTTGATTAGGAAAATTGAAGTGATAATGTGTGGAGTTAGAGTGAAGCACAGAGGCATGTGAGGAAAATTACATTTAAATCGGAAAATGCTGCCAAGCAGCTGGATATGTGAGACGGTTCAGAACTGATTGCACTTGTGTTAAATAAATAAATGTTTAGTGGAAAATGGTGTTTAGTTTAAGAAAACTAACAAGTATTGAAAGGAAAAATATTTACTGATATTTAAATGAATGTGGAGATTTATGTTACAATTACTATACAGAAATATTAAATATTTTATTTACTGCATAATTTCAGTTACTCTTGTTGAGTAGTATAATGAAGTAAACGCTGCCAGAGTAGTTTTCGCTCAGCAATTTACTCCATTATAAAACTGTTAAGTCTTTTAAACATAAGAAGTTCTGTGTGCATCACATACGAAAACGATACATTTAATTTAAGCAGTAAATCAATAATTTGTGGTTTTCTGTTTGCATGAAACGAGCAGCTTTACAAGTTTAGAAATTGCTTTTACATATAATTTTCTTGGTTTTGGTTTTGCTTTTGGTTTTTGCTACGAGTTTATTTGTTTGCCCTTCAAATTCTCCTAGACTCCTTTTCAATTTGAACATTAATTAACTGAAATGAAAACCAAACAATTTACTTGTGTAAATGCTTCCTAAAATTTCAATGGACGAGACAATGTGCGAAACTTGTAAGCAATACTGGAAACTACATTTAAGTGGTTTCCTCCGTTTACTTCTCCTTCTTTCTTCCCTGTATGCTACACCCCGAAGGGTAGCATTTATTTTACGAGAACATTTTAATCTAATTTAACACACTTTAGATTTATATTTGCTTAAATAGAAGTTATCTAAGTGGCACGTGCCGAGCATTCACAACGTACAAAGGCTACGTTGGTCAGCTGCTGTTTCAGTAGAGTCCTTTTCGAGACAGGAGCAACAAAGGACCTCCCCAGACGCATTTTTATTATAGTTTATTTCTTGTCTTTGAACAGGAAAATGCAATTTCGGAATGCATTGGCCAATCGAATTGCGGACATCATTTTAAACGTTTATTGGCCAAAAGCTAAATACAATCAATTTTACAATAGTACACTGCTACAAAGCAGAAGCTACTTAAGTTGAAGGATTGGAGAGCTGGAAAGTGCTATAAAAAATATAAAGTCTTAATTTATTTAATATTAAATGAGAATTTTCTTTTAATATGTACTTTACTTTTAAATAAATGTACTTAAAATATTTAAATTAATAGAAAATTTTTAAAAATCGAATAAAAGTTGCAGTAAAGTTTTTAAATTATTAAAATAGTTTCAATACGATGTCTACTCCTAAATTAGATACTATAATCAGTTTAAGCATAATTTTCTGCAGGTGTACCTCCCATTTTTGATAACAAAGAAAAATCCCTTTGAGATAAGTACTCGAACTCAGCCATAAATGCGTCGCAGTAGCGTGAAGAAGGAGTAGATGGCATTCAACAGGGACTGCAGCATCTTTAGATTCATTGGATAGACGCCACCCACAAGTATCTAAGCAAATAGACGTAGACAAAGAAGTACAGTATAAGAAAGCACTCAACAGGCTAACAAGTAGACCATAAATATTTAATACTATATGAAAATTGATGCATTGTCGAGTAAAACTTACTGCAAGCGGCTTTTGAGAGCGCATAATGAGAAACTTTAAGGCCTTTTGTGTCTTTACATCAAAGTCCATCCAATTGCTTTCATAAGCGGCAATGGAAATGTTTAAGCTCTAAGCCAGATTTAATTAAATATAATACAAAATTAATTGGATTAATTAAGTACCTGAAAGTAGAGCTCATTTGCCACATAATAGAGCACGGAGCTGTTGGCAAATATCATGACCACATAGAAAATAACCACGATTGCTTGGGCGTACGTTTGGGCCTAAAGAGGATTTAAAAAGGTATAATATTTGTAAAGAATTACTAAAGAGAGTCAGTAAAATACCTACAATGATTAAGGAGAAGAGAAGCACACAAAGCATCGCTCCGAAGCACAAGAACTCGACCAAATGTAGAGTGGTATTCAATCCATTCATTGTATCCACAAGTCTGCATTAAGTTCAAATTGAGTTGTTGATTGAAGCTGGAAATTGCAGGTAAATATACTGAGCTTACCCTGTCAACTTGATCTGATATTGTATGCACCATATAATTTGCTGGTGCACCCGCGACACCGGCAGCAGTTGCAAGTTGCGGAGTTTGTACTGCAGCACGCGACACATGAGAATGGCAAACAATGTGAAGGTAACTACCAAATTGGTGTAGGGTATGTACATGCAGCAACCCATGGGCGCCATTATGGCCTGCACCACAAAGAAGAATTCATAGTAGGGCGTGGCATATTTGTCAATAACGGGCACATACATGCCATAGGGCAGCACTGTAAATACCACAAATTGGGAATACATTGAAGTGCAATAAGGAGACAAGGTTTACCTACCACGTTGGGCGCCAAAAATGGGATAGGTCACAAATCCAATGCAGGTACAGGTGCCCATTAGCAAATTAATTCTACCGATTGAATTGGATAGTCGTGTTGTTTCAGAAACCAGCTGAGCTATGTGACTGTCCGCAGAGTTCTGGAGTGCTCAGTTACAAGTATTGAGCAAAATGTTAAAAGTTATACAATTTTTAAGGTGGATATATACATATTTGTATTTAATTTTATTCCCCTTACCAAAAGTTGAAGATAGTAACCCCTGATGAGCTCTATAAATCGCTCATAGCGTCCGCGGTTGAGTATTAAGTGGATGCCTCTTACCAGAGTGTTTGTAAAGAGCACAGTCAAGTAGACATTACGTATAATGAAATCTAAAGACTCTGTGCTCAAATAGATGTCCACATATTGTGTTCCATTAATGAGCAGATAGGGTGTCATAGCCACATAACGTCGCCAATTGTGTACATACAAATACGACCAGAACTTCATGAGTTTCAGTGTATTACCAAAGATGGGCAGCTCTGTTGTCTGTAGTGCCATGTTATATTTAGAACTGAGCCCCTTTCAGCGATGTATGGAAGTGTGAACTGCGTGGTTGTCATTTGAATCACTTTTATACGTTTGCCAGAGGCTTTAAGGTGTCATTACGGCTGTCTAATTAACGGCTTTGATAAGGGGTTATTGGCTGTTGCGTGCGAGGGTGTTAATTAGCTTATAAGGACTTAATTAAAGGTGTTAGAGGAAAATGTGGCTAATTAAATAATGTTGTAAGATTTCCAGCCCACTTCAATCACTTTAACTTTGTATTACACTCAATTTTTAAAGTGCTTTCTGTCTTTATGTTGAAGTGGCGAATAAACCAGGTCACCACATAAATTTTAGCGCATTTTTTGGCCATGTTTGTGAACCCAATAACCTGCGCTGGCATTCGAGTGGTAAATATTTGCACGGTGTGGCGACTGCAAGCGGCATGTTGACAGTTTTTTGGCCAACGAGAAATTGGCAAAAGCGAGTCAAAGGAATTTTGCCGAAAAGCACTTCAAAAAGAACTTAAAAAGTGTTGGGAGACACGACCTAGGCCAATTACCGGTACTAGTCATAAATTCCAGGCTCTGCAGCTGAAAAGTATGTAATACTTTTTGAAACTTGTTCACACACACTGCTCTTGACCTCTTTGATACTGATTGCGGTCTCGACATTTGCAATAAGCGTCGAAAGGCAGACGAAAAACTTTTAATTGCACATGGTCTGGCATAACATAAACCAAACTGGGTGTGACCAGTGGGTGTGTTGTATCGTGTGTGTGCGTGTGTCTGTTGCAATGGACATCAGACAGTGTTCAGTTTGTCTTGCTGTTTGTTTGCCAACACTTTTTGCATAGCCAGACAACATACTGAGGGCCACTAAATTGAAATTTTCCAGTCTTGACGCCCCAAAGTTATGCCACAAAAAGTTATGATTCTCCACATGAGATATATACACTCTGTTGACTTGATTTGTTGCTCTTGTTGTAGTTGTTATTGTTGCCAGTCGAATTAATGTCGATAATGCATATGGGGAGTTCTGTAACCGTCGTTTTGCGCTCTGTGTACTGCGTCAAATTAAATGCATAATTACTTGATAATTGGATTTGTGGTCGGCTCAACTGGCTGTGCAAAATTTTCTAATTAAAATGTTTAGTGGCTGGCGAGACCAAAGCGCCGTATCCCCAATTGCCACTTGACGGCGTTAAGCCTCAGGCACGTACTCCATGGTAAGGCCAAGAGGCTGCCCGCTGTGAGGCAGCTTTGTGTTGTTTTAATACCCTCGAAGGCGGAGTTGAAGCAACTTTGCTAGGGCATTGCATCAAGTCGAAACTGTAACCGGAGTTAGCTTTTTGTTAAGTTACTGGTTAACAGTGGGTTCATTTTTCTACAAACTTACGTAGCGATCAAACATGTAAATTAATTAATTAAGTATTTAAGAATCAATAAAACATTCACGCAGTTAAAATCAATTGATGATCAACGTGTGATCACTAGATTGGCCACTACTGTGTAGATTAGCAAGCAGTTCATTCAGCAGATCGCTGTTAAGCTACAGCAACAGTAGCTCTGTTAAGCTTAACATAGCTATGTTTACGCACACTGTTCAGACAATTACTCAATGGTATTTGATATTCGGTTTGCAGAAAATGGTTTCGACTTTTTTATTTCTCTTACGCCCACTCCCACTTCTTACTCTTTCCCTCTGCTACCTGTGTAGGCGTGACGCTTTAAATAAGTAATAAACACCTTTTCTGTCTCGAAGACGTGGTCTGCCCACGTTTTGGTGTAATAAATTTCCATTCTGTTTGTGCTGCTATTTTTGTTGATGTTGTAGGAGAATGGAAGGGTCTGTGGGTGAAGCACCTGATGAAACGGGGCGGCAATCTCAGTCGGGGCACATAGTTTGGCGCTTTTAAAATTTTCATAAGCAGCGTCGCATTCGTAATACAAACGAAATTTATTGCATACACTCAGGCGGCATTGCCTGCTAACTTATTCATATGAAATTGCCTGATTACCGCCCACCCGTCGCTCGCTGTAACTCTCTCGCTCTCTCTCTCATTTTAGCTCTGAAAATTCTCCTGGTATTGGTACGTGTTTGAATTATATGCCGGTCATGCCACACCAGTTGAGATTGGTAGATTATTACCCATGTAATGCGCCTGTTTGTATGGCAATCGCTGCGTTGGGCCGCATTTTTTATGAACTGTCGGGCCATGACTTTTATGATTTGTAATTTTGGGGCCAGCTACAGGAAATTGTAGTGCCATCGAGTAAGCATGTGCATGTGGGATTTGAGTGTTTGCCAAGTACCAACTCGCTAGTGTGTAGTTTCGAGTCACTGAAGTCATTGAATTAAGCAAATGGTCAGGCAATGCGCCAAGAGTTGGAGACACTCCAAGCAGAATGAATAAGTAAATTCCGAATGTTCGACTTTAAGTACTATATTTAGTTATGTCTATAAATAGCCTGCTGTAGGGATTATTTGCCAATAAAAATGTAATGACCGAGCGAATTATTTATTTGAATGAACAACATGATTTCAATTTTAGTCAGTAACTGTGTTCTTTAATAAGTTAATGCGGGAAATGTCTGCAGACTTTTAAAATATTATTACTTAAACTAGTTTTTTGTGTACAACTTTATAAGTAACTAACTATAATTTATAAACAGAAATTAAGTTAGTTTAAGCCAACTCTACCTGCTGCTAGTTTATCTCCCTCTCTCTTTCTCTTTGAAGTTTTGTAATTGGTTCTCGACACTCCTAAATATTTATACTTTTCTATCCTATCTTCATTTTCTTTGGCCAACTTGCATGACAAACTTTCAGGCTCTATCAATATTTTGGTCCTACAGCAAATTCCCTTTCGGCAAACATAACGCATAAAATCTAAGGAGCCGCACGTGCTCAAAATCTCAGTCACACACTCAACACACTCTACACACACTCACACACACACACGGAAGCACTCACATATGAGAAAAACAAGATATAAACACCTTGGCAAAGCACTAAAATATAACTTAATCCCAACGAAATTGATATGAAATTTTACACTGACTGTTTGCTGGCAACACAGTGCGTATGTGCAATATACGTACACACACACATAGGCACTGAAGTTTACACCGTTAGCTTGTGTGTTGCTGTTTATTTATAAGTATAAAATTTAAATTCCACGCATGTGAGGTGTGAACATTTTTGGTGATTTGCCTTCAAAAACTTTGATCAAATTTTCAACTGTCTCTTTCCGTTGTTGTTTAGTTTTTTACCTTTTCGTGTTGCTAATTTTTCAGTCTCGACACTTTTTTTTTTTAGAGGTGGGACTTTGATGTTTACTTTGATAATTTTAGATTGAAAAAGTTTTAGGTGCGTGCAGCGTGTCACGTCGCAGGCTTGATGAAAAGTGAAATTACACTCAAAGTTAGCTATTTTTGTACACGCTGCACTCTTTAAGCACATATTTAGATTATTTCTTTAAAGCACAAGACTTTGTATAAAAGTCCTTAATAGAAATGGACACAGAATTGAGCATCGACCTTGTGCCAGATTTTCGCTTTCAAATATGACAATCTGTGGCAGCTTTTGCTCGACCGCCTTTTCTTTTGTTCTCAAGTCTCAGTGGGCAGCCACGCCCACTCGCATACTTTACAATTACTTTTAGCCCAGTGCTGTCCCCTTGGTATATAATTTTATCTCACTTATTGCCACACTTAGCTCGCAGCTGCTTAATTTTTAGACTTGACACAAACTCGTCGACGTCTAAACAGAATTCCTCGAGGACAGAGGCACAAAGTTTTTCATTTTTACAATTGTTGCCTTTGTTACAGTTAATAAATTGCCTGCGGGGTGTGGGTGCTAAATTTGAAACAAAAGTTATGGAGAATTTAAACAAAAGTGTACAAATTTGGTGCTGCTAAAAATATTTCAACATTTCATACACATCACATATAAAATACTGTGCTGAACTGTAGACACTAAGATATATTAAGTATACGCTGTGTTAAGCACATAGTTTCTTACCCTAAAAACATTAAACAATTCTGTTTATTTGTTAGAAAACCACAATAAATTTTGAAATACGGCAGACACTTCATAAACTGAATTTACAGGAAGCTAAGTAAAGTACAGGATGTTTGCAGGGAAAGGAACTTAAGCCCGTCAGTTTTCTTAACCACAGCTAAACAAGTAATTTTGAGCACATTTCACTTGTCATATGACACGTACTTACTTTCCAGCCACACCCAGAGAACGTTTCTATCTCTCACACCCAATCTGTGACTCTCGTTTCGTCTGTCCGCTTGTTTAGTCTGCTGTCTGCTGTCTGTTGGACTCTGTCGTGTCTCGAAGCGATTTTCTTACTTAGCAACTGGCAAAATGTTGCAAGTTTCTTGCATTTGCCTGCCACCTCGTGTCATAACGTTCAGATACAAGATACAAACTAAAAGATACAAGATACAAGACTGCTGGCAGCGTACACTTTGCTTGTTAGTTGGCAATTTGGCGCTGGCAGTCAAGCCTTAAAGCTGCAGCACTTCGATGGCACTCAAATTATGAACATCGCTTTTATATGCTCACCAGGCATTTTGCAATTGTCTTTATGCCTTTTTGTAAGAGCCCATTTGGTGGTCACGTTCAGCCAATTAAATGTATAATTGCCGCACATAAAAACATAGAATTTCATTGCAACAGCTTTAAGTTCAACAACTGTAACCTCAAGAAGACTGCAGACTGTAAGTGACAGCTAGGAAAAAGGCAAAGTTTCATATTCTGGCAGCCAAATGAAGTGCAAGTAATGCGAGTGCGGTTAACACCTTTTGCCACTAAGATTACCTGACAGCTGACAGTGGAAAACATTGCGCAACGCTGCGTATACGCAATGTGCTAACTCCACTCTTAATTAAACTAAAGTTTCTTTTCATAAACCAACTGCACACTAGCATGAGTTGCCATCATTCAATATAATTGTGTGATTGATGATGTTGTCCCTGAAAACATTTTCATTAGTTGTTCTCACATTTCCAATTGCAACTCAATTAAGATGGCAATCTGGCAATAAAAGAAATATCTTCAACTCTATTTCAAGTCTTTATATATAAACTGCTGTGCTCCCTCGCTTTCAGCACACATAAATATTTGTGGCAACAACAAAATGCCTGTCTGGGTTCAAAGTTCAAAGCCACAAAAGGTCTGCCAGCTGTAATTGGCACACAGCCTTGTGTGTGTGTGTGTGTGAGTGTGTGCTTAGTGAATTTGTTGTGGTCGCTTTAGTAATAATGAAAAAGGTTGCTTTATAATGCCTTTGTTGGGCTTTGATTTGTATTTCGGGATAATTCTGTTTGGGCTGCCTGACAAATTGCAAGCGATTAAGATTTTTTATCTGACAGACGAGGAGCTCAGCAAGAAAATTAAATGCCCACAAAAAATTATACAGGCGCTTTAACAAGAACTATTGGATTTACAAAGGTAATAGACACAATAAGCCACGAATTTCAATTAAATTTGTAACAAAACAGCTTAAGATTCATTCGAAAAAATGTAGTCTTAAGAAATAATGAATAAAATACGAAGTTGTGGCTAAGTAGCAACTATATTAACTACTAACTAACTTAAACCCTATACCACTTCTAGCTTAACTGATTTGTTTTAACTTACGCACATGCAAATCAATCGATACTTGATTCGTTTCGGGCCAAGAATGTTGGCTTAAATCATGTTTATTTTAAGCAAAATCCCCGACTTTGCCTTGACACACATTTCTGCGGTAAGTGGAAAAGCCAAAATGGCGGCAAAAAGGAAAATCTAAAACTTTTCTTAGGCTCAACTTTCGCGTGGAAAAGGTCGAGATTGATGGGTTTCAGTTGCCTTTGAAGGAACGGTGCGTAAAGTTAGACGAGGGTTGAAATTAAACTTCCCCAGCTTGGCAGCATGAGATGGAAACATTAGTTTTCTATTTTTGTCACAAGTTGAACCAGTTTTCACGTAGAATTTAAAGCACTTAACTTGTGATACTATCGAATTTCATGTTTGTTGTAATACCAAAATATCAATAATGCTTCAATTTCATTTAAAATTTGTTGTTGTTTGCAGTTTTACAATGAATATGCACAAATTGCACTGGTGTGTAATATTTTATGCATATTATTTAATTAAAATGTATAAATGAAATATAAATTGCATTGCTATTTAATATGCGCTGCTGTGTGTGGGTATTTTTCAACTCTCATGCATTTAAATTAGTCACATGAATTTTTTATTAGCCTACACCACAACAATTTGAGTTATTAACATGTTAAATTTAGTTGTTTTTAAAATTAACTGACTGAAAAATACCCTGTGTATGCAGCAGAGATTTAAGATAAGTTTCATATATAATAAAAAATTATTACTGGTTTAAAAAACCTACAATTTATGTATTGGTTGCATTTTTAATAAGTATTAAAGTAAATCTAATTTATTTATTTTTATTGGGGATACATTTGTTCATTTAGACTTTCATTTGTCTGCTTAACAACTTTTGAATAGGCAGTTAGCAGTCCATTAATTTTGTTAAAATAAAGATTTAAGTCAATTGATCAATTAACATTAACATTAGCTCTTTAGTAAATAAATACTATTTAATTCGAAATACTTTCCTACTTCTGCAGCTTCAATCAAGACAGCTTAAAGTTATCTAGACTGTCTAAAGTCAATCAATCAATGACAACAATATAAACCTCAGTCCAAGAGTCAAGTACTTACTTACTCCAAACTTCTGGCCCACTTTTTTTTTTGTATATACGCAACTATTTAGGCTGTAAATCCGCAAATACAAATACAAACAAAGAGGAAAGCAGACCAAGCTGTGTGTCTCATCAATAAGCCAGTCGAATAAACAGGATGTATGCTTCAAGGATATGCCGTCAGCTGCTAGAATTTGCACCCCGAAGATTTAGCTAGACTCACTCAATCAGCGCGACCAAGTGGAAAATGCCTTCGCGTAGAGCCAGACACCTTGTTAAGGAGAGACAGAAATAGAGCGAGATAGAAAGAGGGACTGAGGTATAAAGAGAGAGAGAGAGAGAGAGGGAGAGAGACGGGAGTAGTAGCACAGCGACCGAGAGACTTATTAACATTTAGATGAAATGTCATAGAAAAGTTTGTGGGCAGCAAAAAAGGGAGAAAATGCCTGACTGATTTAGCATTTGAATGTGAGGCTTTTATTTACCGTGATTTAATTTATATGGTAAGACTAAGAACGAGCGGAGGTGTAGTCAATAGAAGGTGTCAGCGGTTACTGTTTGATTTGCTGGCCTCGGCAAAAATCGTTAGCCGCGCTTTACTTCACCCCTCTGCTATCCCGCGATCTAAGTGTTGTTGGTGTTGGCTACCTAACCTCCGACGGTAAATTTTTCGTTTGCCGCGCAAATCAATTTTTGTTTTTGTAAGTACGCTGTAGTTCTGCTCTAGCTTAGCATCTGTTTTATTTAACCCTTGTGTTTACCCGTCATTCTTTTTAACACTTGATACAAATTGCTAATCTTGTAATCTTCTGTGTTATTTATTTCTTATCGCAGTATAATTTTTTTTTTCCATTTTGTTGTTTAAATTTAAATTTTTACTATGTATGTCTGCTATAATAAAAACTGCCAGGTGCGAACCAATGTTAAGGTGGGCTATGTTTGCTGCTGGCTGTGTGATAATGTATCACACGAAAAATGCGCTGGCCTGAACGGCCGTATTATCGACCTGATTAACTCCAATTCGGGTATTAAATGGACATGTGAGTCTTGCAGGAATGTTGAAAGGGATATTATGGGCTTCATGAGGCAAACTAAACGAGGCTTTGGGGAACTATTGGGCAGATTTAAGAACCTGTTTGATAGTTTCTCCTCGTTGGATAAGGACTTCAAGAGTATGAACCTCTTGAATGATTCTCCAAAGAGGAAAAAGGCCAATTTTAGGTTGTCAATTGGTCCTAATGAACTTTTAGTTCCTCCTCATATCTCCATAAATTCTGATCCTTCTCTAATAAATCTTTCTACCCCTTCTCCAAATAGCAATGTCAGTAGGAATGATAATTTTACGTCTCCCACAGAAGTTATTCCTATAGACACCGAGCAAATTCCTGATACTGTCGCTGTCAATGCGGTTGTTGTCGACCAACATACCAATGATGACATTACGACTGGATCAACTAGTCAATCAACCAGTGCTATAAGTTCAAACATTGAGATAACAGTGGTTGATAATAACATGACTCTTGTAGGTATCCCACCGAAAAAACAAATCTTTGTTTCACGGCTAGCCCCTAATACTACATCTGATGATGTGAAGGCTTTTATACAGGCCAAATCTATAGCCAACTTTACGGTAGAAAAATTCAAATTTTCTTATGCTCGGGAGATTTCTTCATTTAAAATAAGTGTTCCGGCCGAACAATTTAGCAAAATATGCTGTAAAGAGTTCTGGCCGGACCACTTAGTAGTGAAAGAATATACTGCTAAAAAACGAAATCGGACTCCGATTGCGTTACCTTCTATTTCTTCCTCTAACCAATCAGCTGGTAATAACAAAAAAAACTAAACTCCTCCCTCTTGCTTGCCTATCAGAATGTAAGAGGTCTTTGTAGCAAACTTAGCAACCTTTACTTATCTAGTGTTTCTTTTCCCTATCATGTCATTGCCTTTACTGAAACTTGGTTAAGGCCTGACATTCTTAATGCAGAGATATTCTGCGACAAATTTTCCATTTTTAGGAATGATCGTACTTCTCGTCGTGGTGGTGGTGTACTTATTGCTGTAGATGCTGATCTTACCTCTGAAGTAGTTAATCTTAACATTTCTACAGACTTAGAATTTATTGCTATAAAGCTCAATATTTTAAATTTTAGCGTTTTTATTACTTGCTCTTATATTCCTCCTTCTTCTGATAGTTCTGTTTATTTTGAACATTTCTCAGCTATCAAATCTGTTTCTTCTTTAACTTCTGATCGGGATATCCTCGTAGTTCTGGGTGATTTTAATATTGCAGGAACTACTTGGATCTCTACTCCAGGCTCTGCTGTATTGACTTCCACGACCCAAAATGATTTCCTTGATCATTTATTTGGGATTTCTCTATCTCAAATTAATGGCATTCCCAATTCATTAAATAAGATGCTTGATCTTATTTTTGTCCTAGATCCAACATTTCCATCTGTTTCCCGTATTGCTCCCCTTTCTCTTCCTGAAGATCCATATCATCCGACTTTGGAATTGTTGATGGAATTGCCTACCCAAATGGGAAAGTCCAGCTCGAGACCTAAAAAGCGTATTCGCCAGTTTCGGAAGGCTGATTTTAACAAGTTAAATCAGCTTTTATCCCAAACTGACTGGTCTTGGCTTTTCAAGTGCCGGGATGTGGATGAAGCAGTCACATTTTTTTATCTTACTATAAATAATTTATTTGACCTTTGTGTTCCATCTTGTGTTCCAATTATGTCTAAAAAACCTATTTGGTTTACAAGGGAATTAACACGTTTAAAAAACATTAAATCTAAATTTTATAAGAAATTCAGGGAATCTGGCTCTTCCCTGGATCTCTCTCGTTATGTGATTGCTCGATCTGATTTCTCTGCATTGAACAGCCTGTGCTATCGGAATTACCTTAGGAGCTGTGGTCAGCAGTTTCGAAGTAATCCTAAACTTTTTTATAACTTCGTTAATGCGAAGCGCAATTCATCAACACTTCCTTCCTCAATGGTCTTTGACAATAAGACTGCTAACTCTGATCAGGCTATAGCTAATTTATTTGCTGATTTTTTCCAATCAACTTATTGCATTCATCAAAATAATCTAAATTTGCCTTATCCCTACAGTGTGAATGCCTCTAATTGTAATTTTAGGCCATTGATCACTGAAGAATCGCTCTTGAGTGATCTAAAGGCTGTTAAACCTGTCTTTTCCCCGGGTCCAGATGGTGTTCCTGGTTGTGTGCTCAGAAACTGTGCCGACGGCCTCTTGAAACCTTTGTATAACTTATTTAATTTGTCTGTTGAGTCGTGCTCCTTTCCTGACATTTGGAAAGCATCTTTTATTATTCCCCTTCATAAAAAGGGTACTAAATCTAATACTTGCAACTATAGGGGTATCTCTAAGTTGTCTGCAATTCCTAAAACTTTTGAGAAATTAATAACTTCACAATTGCAACATCTATGTAGATCTATTGTTTCACCTTGCCAGCATGGGTTTATGAAATATAGATCTACTTCCACTAACTTATTAGAATTTACTTCCATTGTGATACAGGGGTTTCAAAATAAATTGCAAACGGATGTCATTTACACTGACTTTAGCAAGGCTTTTGATACTGTTAATCATTGTCTATTAATTCATAAACTTAATTTGCTTGGATTTCCAGATAAATTAATTCTTTGGATTGCGAACTATTTATGTTCAAGAACTCAAAGAGTTAATTTTAATGGCACATTATCCAAGCCCGTGCGTGTTACCTCGGGTGTTCCTCAAGGAAGCCATTTGGGGCCTTTACTTTTCTCATTATTCATTAATGATTTACCTTTAGCTATTTCTAGTTCCCGGGTTCTGATGTATGCCGATGATGTAAAACTTTGTTTGTCAAGAGATGACTCTGGTCTGAGTCACGGTCTACAAAGTGATCTCGACACACTTCAAGCCTGGTGTAAAGTTAACCTACTACATCTCAATTTCAGTAAATGTAACGTAATGTCCTATAGTAGGCGAATACCTACCTTTAATAACTACTTTCTCGACGGCAAGCCTCTTCAGAGAATAGAGTCGGTCAATGATTTGGGTATCCTTTTCGATCCAAAACTAAAGTTTGATAAGCACATATCTTCTGCTGTTAATCGAGCTTTTGGTGTCTTAGGTTTCATAAAGCGGTGGTCTAAGGAATTTGACGATCCCTACCTAACTAAAACTCTGTATACTTCACTTGTACGCCCTATTCTTGAATATGGATCGTGTGTATGGTCTCCCCAATACATTGTTCATCAGGAGAGATTAGAAGCTGTACAAAAACAATTTCTTCTGTTTGCCCTTAGGGGCCTTAGCTGGAATACTAATTTTCGATTACCTTCGTATCGTAGTAGACTCTTGTTAATTAACCTTCCTTCCCTTTTGGATCGCAGAACCATGCTTGGTGTAGTTTTCTTACATAAATTAATTAATGGTGAGATTGATTCTCCGTATCTAATTAGCCAAATTAGTTTTGCGGTTCCGATCCGAAATACCAGAAACTTTCTTCCTTTGTCCCTTCAACGCTGTACCACGAATTATGCTTTACATAATCCGTTTCGTATCTTATGTAATAACTATAATAGTCTTTCTCATGTAGTGTGTGCAGCCACTTCTTTGTCTTCTCTTAGAATGTCACTTCTTTCTTACCTATCTAGTCAATCGTAGTATCTTTTAATATACTTCTTTTTTTATCGTTATCGCGTATCTCGTTCCCGCGAGCCTTATCGTTTATCACCGCGTTACTAACACCTGACTTTATTTATTTTATTTTTTTTTTTTTTCTGTTTGGTCTGGTTAGTGTTTTTTCTGGGGTTTTCCTAACCCTTGCAACGAATGTTGGACCAACGTTTCTAATTTTTGTAATTCTTCCCCAGTTAGTTAATTAATTAATTAATTAAACTTAATTTTAATTTAAAATTTTTGTCGTTTTTAACGTTAAATTGTACTCTTATTTTTAAACTGTTTATTTTAAATTACTTAAATTTAATTTATTTTTCTTTTTATGTCGACTGCTCATAGTCTGACAATAAATTAATAAATAAATAAATAAATAATTTGCATAGACTAATGAAAGCAGTTCCATCAAGCAACCAATAAAATTACAAAGAAAAATAAAATAAAATAAAAAATATAAATATAAATTAAAGATAAGATATGGCTTTGAATTCAGTCTCTCAGTGGCTAAAAATAGTTATGTAAATAAGGTGCTTTAGTAATAAAGCATAATTTGTATTGAAATATTCTTAACAAATCTCAACTCCGCGAGATTTTCATTATCAGCGATGAAAAGTTTACTTAACGTCTCGCTGAATTTTCACAATTGCTTGAAAATCCTTCAAAACATTTCTCAAACAACTTTTCACTTCCTTCAAAAACTTTTGTTGTTGCTGCAAATTACAAAGGGCCCCAAAGGCAAAGACAGTTGTTAGAGCACACAAAGAGCGACAGGCAGCAGGACAATTGGTCAATTGTCTCAATTTCATCATCAGCTTTTGCTACTCGTTGTTGTTGTTGTTCTTGTAATTTGACATTGTCTGCATTTGGCGTGGAATGCAAATTTAATGCAAATACCCCAAATTGTATGAAGAGTTAAATAAGCTACGGAAGTACAGTCTGAAGTGCTGCTAACTAACAGTACTACTCCCAAGGCAAGACATTTGGCCCAGATGTTCTAATTAGCCATGCACTCAACGTGCTAATGGCCGAGTTTTGGGGCCAATAAAAATCTAACAAAAATTGCATGATTAGTGTAATGGTAAGCACATAAACTAAGCAATAGAAAAACCCACACAAGCATACATAAACTACTGTGTGTGTTTGTCTGCTTATTACCAGGAAAAGCTTAGTTGTGCTATAAGCAATGCCAACTAAACACTTACAGCTGCCTTACTGTGCCTAAAGCCTCTAATAAGCTGGCCAACGAAGGAATACAAATACTTAAGACAGCACAAATACTCAATAAACTAACAAGCGAATAGGTCAAAGGAGTATTTAAATGCACTACAACTTAAATAAAATAATAATAAGTCGAAAACTATGTCAAAATTAAAGATTAAATTCAGTTAAATACCAAATTGAATTTATTATGTAATTAATTTTATTATTTTCTGCTAATATGCCCTACTGCCTGTGCTGTAGCGCATTTAAATATGCTTAGCAGCAAGTCTGTAGTTAAATAATGAACTTGCCAGCTAAGTCACACACAGAGCAGAGTAAATATTCTCCAGTAAGTTGTTGTAACTGACAGTTTCAGTTCTTTTCAGTTATTCAAGCAACAAACAAAAAAAATACAAGTTAAAATGATATTTTTATCAGCATCAAATTTAAGACGACTTTTGTATATCCCACACCCTACTTGAGTTGGAGTTTACCGCATTTTGTGGCAATTCCTGTATTGCTTATAAAACAATAAATCCCACTTCCTGTATGCCTTCAAGCAGCAGCGGCAGGAGATGGAAACAAGTAGCGTTGTTTATATTAAAGCTGGCCAAAGTGGAGGGCTTGAAGCGTAGCTGGCTTGCAAATACCCTGTAAAAAGAAGTGAAACAAGCAGTTAAATAGCCTGTTATTAAATTAGTGTAATCTTACAGGCATATACTTCATTATAAACTAGAGTATTTAATGTTAAAAAATTTAATGAATAATTTAACAATATTTTGTCATTTACTATTAATATATTTTCCTTACTTCCTTGTCTTTCAATTACTTGTCTTTAATAGTGAATAATCAAACCTCCTCACTCGTTTAAGTCTAGGGTAAAAGGAAAGAAATTACGCTCAAGTCATGCGTGTGGCACATAAACAAGTGGCGTATACTTACTATGCCATGTGTGTGTGTGTGAGAGAGTGGTAAGTGTGTGTGAGTGCGTGATCAACTCAAGCAGTCTCTGCATAAGTATGCACACATGTGTGTGTGTGTGTGTGTGTGTGTGAGTATTTGCTTACGCTGTGGTTTCAATGTGCCACGTCTGTCGACTGGCAATGCCTTTTGGCTTTCCAAAGAACAAAGCCTCACCAATCAATCTTTATAAAGTGCGCTAATTACACGCATTAATAATGACAGGCAGCGAGGCACAAATAACTTGGGGTTGGATTTTGTTACTCTAACGAACCGTAGAAATGAGGGTGAAGCAACACGTACCACAAGATGCCACACCACATTGCGTATACTTAATTTGTTAAGCTTGCTTTTAAAGTGCCACAGAAGAGTTTGTAGCAAAACTTCGAATTGTACTTCGATTACTGCAGAAAACTCTTGAAATATTAATTATTTACTTGTGTTGTATGCAAAATTCAAGTGCTTTAATTGCCAACGAATTATAAATAACTTTCAACCGATTTTTAATATCTTTTGCCAGCGACGACAGCGGCGATGACAGAAAATTATTCACACTACATGAGAGCAGAAGAGGAAAAGCAAGGAAAACTACTGATAAATGCATTCAAGCAGCAGCAGGTACATGGCAGGGAATAATGTAAAATTTAGCACACAAGCAGACACAAGCAGCCCTGAAGTAAAGTGAAAAAACCAAAGAGAATTCCGCAGGCAAGACAAGTGAGAGAGAAAGGAAAACTAAAGCTGGGAAACCTGAATAACTTGCAATTAGTTGCTGTCAGTTGCCAGCGTTGGGTCTGCTGTGAAAATTGTGAAAATAATTTGCTTAAGTTTAAAGCAAAACTCGGTGGTGAAAAATTGCGGTGAAAACTTATAAATATAAATGATATTAAAGGATAGAGAGAGAGACAGAGAGTACGTGTTTCCGGCTCTTGTTGCACTTGAACTTCAATTTGGTATGCTTCCTTTTTTGGCCCTGACATTGTCAAATGTGCAGCAAACTAAGGAAAAGGAATTCGGTGAAAAGGAAACGGAAATGTTGCTCAATTGTCGGTTGGCAACAGAAAAACGATTGCTCTACGGGTAATGAAAATCAATGAAATTGTGTACTCGCATATAAGAAATGTGTCTGGTTTGGAATTGAGTCATCAAATATATGAGAAACGTGCCTGGAAAACCAGAGAGGTAGAGCCAAAGAAATGTTAAAAAATAATAATTTAATAAATGTGGAAGACGTGGAGAGTACTCAAAATATTTCTTATAAAATATATATTAAATAAATTGACAAACTTTATTGTCATTAATGGGCATTGATACAGTTAAGAGTCTGCATATTTCGTGGGCTCGTGTTAATGCCTGCATAATTGTTATGGACTCGCCCACATAGACCTTTATCACTCATGTCATTGAAAAAAAGGGCTTAGTTGCTAGAAAAAACCTCAGCTCACACACACACACACATGGTGAATTACCTTTTATGGGCTTTCCACTTCCTTAGCAACGAACCTAAACCACACCTCAATTTGATCTCATTATTATGCGTAAGCTGTGCACCAGCTGAAAATTACATTTTGATGTCGTCTTCGGCGGCATCGTTGAGTTTTGTTGATATTTTAATGGATTTTGTATTGAGTCAATTTTTATAACCAGTGGAAAGGTTTGTTGAGTTGGTTTAAGGCATGTAACAGGCAGCAGAAGGTGTTAAAAAACACTTGTAAGTAAATAAATTATTGATAACAGTTGAGATAGTCAAGTTCATGTGTCCCTATGAATAAACTGCCTTTAGAGACTTAAAAAGACACCTTACACGTGCCCTGCTGTTACACAGAGTATAACATAGTCTACTAAACTCTACTATACCATTCTTTCACACTTGGGTCTGAATTCCTTTAGGCACAGTCTGTTGTCACATTGAATTTGCCTGCTGAATGGGTTGAACTCTGGCAAAAAGTTTTGCTTCAAGGCTCGTTATGGCCAACCACAGGTGAGGACGAAGAAGTATGCTTTGTGCCCTGGTAATCCTATCTGAATATCTGCATACGAAAGCACTAAATTCCTAGACACAAAACTGCCTAAAGGCAACGAATTAAACAGTGACGAAAATGTTTATAAAATTGAAATGGATTTTTAAGGAATCGAAAAATAAATATAACTCAACATGTGTCAGTTAAGTAATCCACTCTAATCGTTACTTAATTCCGGCCAGAACTCATTCAACTGCCCCCCTCTAGGACTACCCCTACTGTCGTTTGACAGCCCAAGTTTAACACGCCTCTGTGCAATAAATTTCAATTAATTTGTCGCATTTTATCTGAGAGACCTTTTTTCATTTCTCTTTTTTGTTTTTCTTTTGTTTTTATTATCTCACATTCGGGCTGCAAATAAAATGAAGAAAAAATACGCAAATCATTGCTTTATGGCAATTTAATTTTGCCTTTTCTATACCCTGTAGAAATTTAAACTGGGTGTTTAGCTTAAAACTGGTCTGTTGTTTTTAAAATTGGCTCAGGGGCGTACAGGATATTTTTAAGTTCAAAATACTTGAGAATTTTGCTTGTTTTGGGTTAAGACGTGCAATAAATTATGCACAGAGTGTAGAATGCATTGCAGAGCAAGAAAAGAAAGCGTAAATCAACCGAGGCTCACATCAATTATTTATAACAAATTGCCCGATTACTTTGTATGCTTTTCATTTAGGTCCAGTAAAGAAAATGATTTTCCTGTTTTAAAGCACAGTCATGTTGGAAATTTAATTCTATTTAAGTTGTGCCCAGAGTGCCCTCAAAAGAAGGTAACTCTCACAAGTATTCTGCTCTTGTATTTGCATGACCATTTTGGCAGTTGCAGTTGCACAAAGCTGTCCACAAATTTAGCATCAACTTGGACCTGCCATAAAATGGCAACAGACAGTGCAGTTTGGCTGTGGGTTGGAGCTGCCTCTAGTTGCAGCCTTATTGCAAGCAAATCTACAGACAGACACAGTCATTTGGCCAAGACACGTGAAATGATGTGCAAATCTTATTAACAATTTCTGCCAACAGCAGCCATTGGCCAAGTGCAGTTACTCGGCTCGAGAGGATACCACTGGGCTCTGTCTGTGGTTGCTTCATGCTTCTAACGATCTATTCCCAACCATTCAACTTTATTCAATGTAGTTTGAATGTATGGCTGGACAGGTCCTTGCACAGTTAGCTATGCCATTCGTTTATGCTCAAACTCCTGAGTATTTGCCGTATTAGACCGCATACCAGTTGAAGTAGCCCTCAAGTTGTGCAGTCTCTGAGAGTGAGAGAATGCAAAGTAGTGGAACTAACGATAGGAATATTTTAAATATTGCAATTTAAGCAAGACTATGCAATATACCTTTTTAAGTAGGTAAAAATATCAAAAAATCCTTATTCAATTATTTAAAGTGTAAAAATATTAAATACTCCATAAAACTCTTGTCTTAAATTTCAATCATATTCTCCAAATTTGATTATAACTAGGCTTAAGTTCAAAATGAACACGAATTGAAGATAACTCCTTGTGACATCTGCTAAAAGGACACCCCAAATATCTTTATTGTACCCCATAACTCGGTGGCCTAAAACAATTTTGTTTAGCCAAGAGTCCGCTGCTTTTCCATTAAAGCCAACTAATAAATATCTAAAGTCGTTGTGCCCCAAAGAGGGACAAGTCTCAGACGGATATTAAATACTTAAATGCTGGCATAATTTTTACTATTCCAGCGACTAAGTATTTAATTTAATGCTGACCCCCGAAAAAGCTAAGCTGAAAACAAATAAATTGAGCCAAGGGTGAGGGCGAAAGCAGCTGGAAAAGTCGACAGTTGGATAGACAGGCAAAGCAGAGGGGAAAGCCAAGAAAAAAAGAAAGTAAAGAGAAAGGGAATTGTGGCTAGCCCATAGAGTTGTGGCAAATTAAAGATTAAACGCTTGCAAAATATACTAGGAGTCAGCCAAGTGGGGAAGCAACGATCCAAAAACAATGCACAGCTAGACAGACAGATGTGAAGGGAGTTTTTGTGGAAATGGGCGGGGTCAAGTAAAACAAAAGCTAAATGAAATGAATGCACGCGTGTCTGTAGCAGACTTGGCTGCCAGCTACTGAACAAGGGGCCAAAAGGCGAGGGAATGAAGCAGTCAAAGGGCCAACTGGTCTACCAATTTATGCGCATTATTAAACTGAATACATGAAATGCCCGACATACCAAAGGTGCCACACTTTCCCGGGATAGACAACACCAGAAGTCAAGACTCTAGCCCAAAATGCTACCCACTTTACGGGGCTACCTAGAGCCTGTCACTCCGCTGTCCACGTACTGAACCGTAGGTGTCGTAAATGGACATTTATTTATTTAGATTTCAGTTGAACACAACGGCTGCTTGCAGGGCGTTCTTGTGTCTTATTAGAATTATTAAATCAAGCTGCATTGGGCATAAGTTATGCCGTTTAAAGGTGGGAAATGCTGTGAGTAGAGCTGGAATATATCTGATAAACATGTAGAGTTTTTATACCCTGTGAGGGTATATTGGGTTTGTGCAAGCCTTGACCGTCTGTCTGTCCATATGAACGCCGAGATATCCGAGCTGGTAAAATACTACTTTAATATGCAGCCAGATCATGCTTAAATTAAATTTTTTCCAATCCCCCTACCGCTATCGAGACCAATTTCACATGTTATGTGTGAAGTTCTATTTTAATTATTCGTACCAAGTTTGGTCCGGATTGGACAACTATCTCATATAGCTCCCATAGCAAAATAGGTTATTTGTATGAAAAAGTGGCGAGACAGACAAGTGCAAGCGAGACAGAGCGTGCTTCTTCTTCTTCTTGCTTTGTCGCGTTTTGTTTTGATTCATCTTTCGACACCAGTTCTCTAGTTCACTTGAGCGATTCATTATCGATAAGTTTATAATGAGCTTAAACTACGATACTAAATTATCGACTTTGATCAGCTGTTGAGCTATAACGATGGAGTTGCGTTTACTAAAATTAATTTATTTAACACGCAAAATTAAGATTTCTATAATCTCAAGTCGGGATCGGACTTCTCACAGGATATCTAACTGTGCTTTGCTTCTTGTTGTAAAATAAATATTGTTAAAACAAAGTATTAGTTAACATTTACTTCGACTATGTGGCTCATGAGTTTCAACTACAAAGGCTACAATAATTAGTAACAAAATCTCGAGTTCAGTAATTTATAAAGTAGTTTAAATCATTTCAAAACTCAAGTCACAAATATTCCGAGTTTACTATAAACTTATTAACAAACGCTAAGTTATTCTTCCAACGTTCTAATCTTTGTTGTACATTTTCCACTTCATTTAACCATTTTGAATGCCCATAAGGCACTGATCAATTGGCAGCTGCATCATTAAACATTACTTTAATGGCATTAATATTAATTTATGCACACTTCAAATGCGGCTGAAATCATAAGTTTTTAATGTACTCGGAAATATTGCGGAAACTGCTGCAGTGCGTCGCATTAACAACGCGCCATTTAAATGAGCCTGGCTAACAATAGGCATAAAAATCAATTATGAGCCATTAGCCAGCACAAAAGGCAGTCCAAACTGTGGCACAAGCCAACTTGTTGTTGGTTGGTAGATGGTGGGTCGTGGGTGGACAGGGGCAGGTTCAGAGCCAAACTGTTTGCCAGCACAAGCAAGCAAAGTAAAGCTCATAAATCATCTGGCAGGCTGTTGCGTCGCATACAACCTGAGAGAACTGCTCATTCCCTTACAGACTCCGACAGTCGGCCAAGAATCTCCCAGTTCAATTTCGCAGTTGTTCACGCATTAAATATTTATTAAGCAGGATTTTAATGGAGGCAAATAAGTTAAGTGTACAAAGGCCCAAAACGAGCAAAAGGTGAAACAGAACTGAACAAGAATAATTCAGTCTAACTTTGGTGTCCTTTGGTAAGGATGTGTTGTTGTCGTGGGCGTGACAGGAGGCAACTGTCGAGCGTCTGTTTCCGGTGGGTGTGTGTGCGAGTGTTTCGTTTTATATCTGACAACTGTAGGCTGAGAGCTCAGAGCTCAGAGCAGACAAATTCATTTTATTCGTGCGGAAATTAAATGCATGTTTGACCTATTTAAATTTTGCACAGCATCTTAAGAGCGTTTCAAATTTAATTTATTGTGAAACACATTCAATGGCTGAAGCTGTTGCTTCGTGCTGCTGTGGATACCATACCGTGTGTATATTGTGTGTGTGTGGGTGCGTTTCAATTGAGCCATTATATTGAGCTCAACTTTATTTGACTATAGACAAATGAGTGTTAAGCAATGTTATTGAACACGCAGCTTTTTATACCCGTTACTCGTAGAGTACAAGGGTATATTGTAGTCGTTGAAATGAATGAACGGGTATCCTAAATTCGCGGGGCGACTAAAGCATTCTTTCTTGCTTAGTCTTAAATGTTTTCTCTTTAATAATGCAACTGTCTTTGGTTAATTAGGAGCTTTTAATGAGCTTTTATCAAATAGAAATTTACTTTTCGTGCCTAGTTTTGACAATAGAAATTATTACAAGCAAAACTATAATTGTCACTTTACATCCATCAAATATACTGCGTGCTGAATTACGGTGTTTCCAATCACGATAATGATTCACATCCACCCAAAAATTAGCTCGCCTTAGCAAGCCCTCTATTATTGTCAGCCCACTAGCTACTCCAGCTAATTTTCCGTCGCATATTAATGGACCACCGGAGTCACCAGGAAGTATAGAAATTGTGTCCCGTTGATACATGAAACTAAGAGTTGCAGATGGTTTCAGTTTGTTTGAAGATTCAAGCACATCATAATTGGCTTTTATAAATGCAGTGGGATATACAAAAAGTATAAAAATATAAACAAATAATTTACAATAGAACATTTTGCTTAATTTATTACAGAACACTTTATACTATTGACTTTCAAACTCCGAAACTTGCAGCAAAAAAAACGCAGAAAAATAATTTTCTTTCAAGGCATACTGATTAACACTTGTACAACAATAAAATTATAATAGTTTAATAATTAATATATTTAATATATATACAGAATCTTCTTCTCTCTGGTTTGTTTTTGAGTAAGCCTTAAGAGGTAAGTCAGTTGATAAAAAAGATGCCGATTGCCCAGAAGTGTCATATGTGCTTGGCTAGCTAAAATGCGGAGTTGGAAAACCGGTGGCTGACCACGTCAAATATATATGTAAGTATATTTTATATCTATTAAAAATACTACTGATTTTTAAAGCAGATGCTGCTCAAATTACAAAAACACCAGTTTGAAACAAAAACTTTATTCTCGTTGATTACGGAGTCCAGAAAGTAGGCTTGATTTCTTACTCATTAAGGTTTTCAACAATTAATATTTCTTTCTTTTAGCCAACATGAAATTCATGTTGCTTCTGGGTACTCTTGTTATGGCTATTATATGTGTGAGTTCCTACAATAAAGTGATACGACAACGTAAATATTATAAACATTTTTATTGCAAGTCTCGATATATTTAAAAAAAAAAAACATTTTTGTTTTAGCCAAGTGCTTGTATATGGCCGATGTTGGACCTTGCAATGATCAGGTTAAAGTTTTTGGCTATGATTATTTAACAAATCGATGTGTAGATTTTATGTATGGTGGCTGTGGCGGAAATCCCAATCGATTTAGCTCAAAACTGGAGTGCATGAAAGAATGCCATGTGGAGAGCGAAGAGAGCGTCGAGGATGAGGTTTATTTACTGGATGATATGTATATGAAAACCGATTTGTAAACGTATTAGTTTTTGAGGCAGAGCTTATGTGTAGTTCTAATCCTTTCTTACAGTAAACAATCTTCTTTAGAGGTTATCAAAGTCCATCTTTCTTAAAGTTAAGACTCCTTAAATGTATACACTTGGAAGAGCTTGCAAAGCAACTCATCATTTTTATTACCATGGGAAGATAGACGTTAAAGTTGTCTAGTTTTTTATTCTTTGCATATTTGACTAACGATTTAGTGACATTGATGGGACTGCGAAATGCATTGAAATAACGAAAAGAAGAAATAAAAAAGAGAAAAGTAATGGGATTTAGACGACGCATAAGTCACACAAACTGCAGTGGACTTAAAGTTTGTAGCACCGGAAGCTAAAACGGAAGCAGCGGTCGGATATGAGAAGTCATAATGTAAAGCGTCAGACGTGTCGTATGCGTAACTTTTTTCATTGATTCTTGTCTCTTTCTCCACGGCTTTAAGTGTCTCGCTGAATAAATCGATTTAATTTCATTTGTAAAGCGATTTTCACTTAAAATGTGATTACGCAAATTTTCAATTTGAAAACGATAGCGAAAATTGGCAGCATAGCGAATCGTCAAGAGATGGAGATCCTTCGCATAACATGCGTTGTCCCCAAGGATGCCAGACGCCATCGCTTTATGTCTCGCGGTCTTACAAGACTACTGCTGTAATAATTATATTCTGTACTCAGAAGTGGAGGGTGAATTTACGTACATAAATGTTTTCTACGGAAAGAGGGCGAGCGAAGAGAACAGATCAATAAGTTACTGCCATGAAGCTATCAAGGAAGAATTGGACTATGGAATTTTCAGGCTGTTTTCATAGCTTAAATCGTATAATTATTTTGTCGGTTAAGATATTGCAATGCATGGTGTAGATAGAAAAGTAGCTGACTTAGTTTATGGATTAGGATTATACTTTTCAGGGAAACACTGATAAAAAACAAGAAAAAAAGGTTATCTTCGGCTAGCCGAAGATTATATACCCTTGCAGTCATGCACATTGCGTTAATTTTTTTTCAATGACCGATTGTTCCTATGGCAGCTATATGATATAGTAGTCCGATCTAGATGAAATTTGGTGTACACATAGGATTTTATGCCAAATGCATATGGAGCGAATTTTTGGTTCAAATCGTACAAGAGACACAGAAAATTTTCATACTAAGCATTTTCAACCGATTGTTCCTATGGCAGCTATATGATATAGTTGTACGATCCAGATAAAATTTGGTCGGCAGATGGATAATGATAACAAATGCGTATTGCGTGAATTTGGTTCAAATCGTACAAGAGACACAGAAAATTTTCATACCAAGCATTTTCACCAGTTTTAATTTGGTTTACACACGGGATTTTATGCCAAATGCATATGGAGCGAATTTGGTTAACATAGCTCAAAAAAAATTTTTTTTTCATCCTATTGTTCCTATGGGAGCTATATGATATAGTGATCCGATTTTAACAAATGTTCTGCGTGCAAAGGAAATACACATGTGTACCAAGTTTCATTAAGATAGCTTTAAAACTGAGTGACTAGTTCGCATAGAAACAGACGGACAGACGGACATGGCTATATCGACTCGGCTGTTGATGCTGATCAAGAATATATATACTTTATGGGGTCGGAAATGTCTCCTTCAATGCGTTACAAACTTCGTGACAAAAACAATATACCCTCTGCAAGGGTATAATGAGGACAAATAGTCATAAGTTGCTGCTTAAAATACATTAGAATGTCAGAATATATTGTACAATAATTAAAGCAATGCAATGAAAACTTTAACAATCCCGATACTTTATTAAAAAATATCTAGAATATCTAAAAAGCGTAAAAACTTTGCTCTAAACGCTTTTTGCACTGCAATTTTGATTGAATTCTGCACAATTTGAAACGGTGAGTTGCGAAATAGAAACTCGTTTACTACCACATACCACCAAAATCAACTGCAAGTCCGCAAAACCAAAACTGTTAACATTTATCGGCAGCCACTGAACAACATTTGGTGAAACTATTCGATGGCATTCACCACTGAGCCAGTCGTAATCGCCACTGGCCCAAAAGGACCTCAACCAACACTTAATTAAGTTTCAGTTTGCCAGTCCAGTTAGACTAGTTAGTCCAGTCCACGATTCTAGTGTTCAGAACACACCACAGCAAAGCTCAGTGGCGACCGCTAATGCGGTTTGGTTTACGTATTTTCCACCCCGTACTCAACCCCCTACTCCATGCCCACTCAGTGCCTCTCACTGGCTAGCAAAAATTGAACGAAATTCGAAACATTTGCTGATTTCAGTGCGTTGATTATTGCACCTGTCCGACAAGCAACTGCAAATTGTTACAAATTCGGGCAGTTGGCATTTTCAAATTTAAACAAATTTGTAGAGCAAAGGTATGTTGTTGCTTAAGCGGAAGTGTACCCTCATCAAGTTCCAATAAATTGTCAGAGCTGAGCACAGGCGTTGGCGGCTCAACCGTGTGTAAAAGTGTCAAAATGTTTAACATATGCCCACATGAGACACGCCCCAATATCCACTCCTGCCCAACATTCCCTCTGTCACGCCCCCAGACGCCGAAACACGTATTTTTAACCTCTATCCACAACTTGCTGTTGAACAAAATTTGTTGCTCTATGCAATGACATTGTTGATAACAATGACAATAACAAGCTGCCTGGACTAACCCAGCTGATTGGGGACTTTGCTCATGGGCTCACTGGTTGTGTATTGTGATTAGAACTAAACCCCATTCTGCCTCACTCTCCAACCGCTCCCAAGAGCTGTGTTCTGTGAGTAATCACATGCAATGAGCGGTTGATCTGCGACTAGTCGCAGAGGGCAAGCAATTTTGATGAATGCCAGTGCTTTAAACTGGATAGAAAAGTACTGGATAAAACTGGATAAAAAACTAAATGTTGAATTTATTTGTTAATATAATTGTTTAAAAAGCTTAAAATAAAAGAAATTCTCTTTCGGCTTACCCGCCTTAGACTTTGCCACAGTAATTGCATTTGCTAAAGTTTTATGCATTTATATTTGGCAAGCAATCAGAAAACTCGTTTTAAGTACTTTTTCTACTTACTTATCCCTTGACTACACTACGCTAATTACCAACCTGCCTCATCTTACCACAGTTGGCGAATATTTTCATTAGCTGTTAGGGGCGATGACGGCGTCGTATTTAGGCATTTTCTCCACCGTTTACAGGGAAATGCTTTAAATTATATGAAATTGTTAGTCTAAACTTTGGGTGTGTTCTTAAAGGTCTTTGGACTGAGCTAATGCTCAACTTAATTTGAACGAGCGAGTTAACAAGCTAAAATTTGATTTATAGCCAGAAAAGTTTTCGTCTCTCGCCTTCACTTGATGAGCTTGAGAAAGTTTGTTCACTGTATGTATGTGTGTGAGTGTGTGTGCGTGTTTGTGAGTGTCTCTCAGTCTTTTCCGTTGCTTTTTGTGTCTCCCACCCTGGCAGCAATTCCTTTGCGTGTTTTGGCGTCACTCTTAAAATGCTATGCAAAAACCGCCACTAAACTTTAATGGGCTAACATTGAGGCGCATTCGTGTGCCATTTGGGCGCCAAAAAGTTTCCACATGCAGTGCGCGGGTCTGTGGCTTTAATTGCTTTCCATGCTGTGTGAAATTGGTGGAGGTTCGACTATGTTTTTTTTATGCGCATTTTCATGACACACCAGAAAATAATTTGCAACAAAATTCAATAAAATTTTTAAGGCCAATGCCATTTGTTGGGGTTGGTCAGTTAAAGCTGCTTTCCTGTAGTTTCTGTTGCAATTACGCGTTTTGTTGCCCACTTTCGTGCGCCGCTTTTAATTTGTTTAGTTTCGTAGCAAGCAGACAAAATGCACTTGAGCACGTGCTAAGTTCCTTTCAAGCAGTTCAAGCAGTGCTTTTTAAGCAGCGCCCAAAACTATGCAACAACATATCTAAACAACACTAGTGTTTGAATCAAATTAAAATGCAATTCAGTTTACTTTCCAATTAAATTGTTATACAAAACTTTGCAGCTTATTTATTTACACATTTCTTTAACAATTGCCTGCATGTAATTTATGCCATAGGGAATATTAGGTTTTACTCGTTTCCCGACTGGTAAATTGAAGTGCTTGCAATGGACAACATAAACTGCTGTTAATTTCCATTACAAAGCAAGAATTGGGAATGCTGAAGGGTGTCAAGTGGATTTTTCATGTTGCCATATCAATATGCAAAAGAGGTTTATCCAAGACTAGCACTAAGTGAATGTGAAAAGACGAAGCGACAGCAAGAACATGAAAACCAAAGGGAGAATGGAGTTCGCAGGACACAAGTAGCTAAACGTGACGAGCATACATTAGCCAGGATAGACCTAGGTCTAGCTAGGGGGAAACCAGCCTTGTCTACATATTTTGGCCACAATAAATGCAAAAAATATGTATAAAGTGCCAAACATGCCAAGGAGAAAGGCGTTCAAGTGTCGTTCGCAAAAAAGTGCGAACACCAGCAAAAAAACGCCAAAAATAAAACCGAAAAAATATTCAATCAGACAGTTAGACAATGTGAAAGGGTATGACAAGAGAAAGGGGTAGCTGGGGAAGGGTAATAGGCAAAATGCGTGCCAAAAATTAGAAATATTGTTTGAAAACTGTTGGAAAAACTGCAGAGATAAGCAAAATTACCTGCAACAAATTAGTTTCATATTAATGATTTTCTTAAGCTACAAAAAATATTTTAAAAAGATTATTAAATATTTTCTACAACAGGAACACTGATAGTCATGCAAATAAAACACAACTAAATCAATTAAAATATCAGAATTCTTAAAAACTAATGTCATAATAATAAATAAAACAAAAACATCGTTAGCCTCAGTTAACTTGGCTAACGAAAAATTGCAAGTGCTTTATGTGCTTCACCTTTGCTTATATTTTTTAATGCATATATTAATCCTGATGCTTATTTCGTTTCAATGGAGTTAAGAGGCAACAGCAGAGCTGAGCAGGATGCTAGAAAAACCTTTGGCAAAAATCCATTTGTTGTAAAAAATTCAATTTATATTCGATTACGCGACGATGTCTAAGTAGACGTTGAAATCTCAAGCACTTTTTTTTTGTTTGCCTCGGGAGCGTATTGAAAATGCGCCATCATGCGTTAAAATTGAAATTTTTTTTTGCTCTTCTCCTTTTCTCTATTGGCAACTCAAAGCAAACGCTGAGGAGCAGAAATGTTAAGCAAATTGATAAATGAAAAAGCAGGCAAAACCCGTGTAATCACATCGTTCCACAAGGCCCGCAACTTCTACATTTTCATGGCACTCAAAGCTGCCTCTCAGTCTAATTGTAAAAAGTGGGAGGGACTGATGGAGGGAGGAGGGAGTGTGGATAGAGGGTAGGCAACTGGGCAACAAATATAACAATCATAGTCAATTGTAGCTAGTTAAATATTCAGGGCCATTTTCAGGGCGAGAAATAAAACTGAAAGCGGAAACGGAAACAAGTGAAACCTTCACATACTCAAACACCCCCACACACACCCAACTACACCCAACCACACACACATATGGAAATGACACCCGGACCCGGAAGCGGGTCGCTGATTGCCGATTGCCCAAATGCCATGTGCATAGAAAATGCCCATGTCTCTGTATTGGAAAACGATTTGAGTGCCACCTTCAAACAAAACCAAAATAAAGAAAGAAACAAACAAACAAATAGATAGAGAGACAAACAAACATTGAAACTGGCAAAACATAGACACTGAAACAGAATCAGAGATATAGATATAGAAATAGAAATAGGAACAGCATAACAATACCAGGAAGACGAAAAAAAAGGGCAGCACTTGCGAATTTCATTGCAAATGAACGAAAAACGTTTTATTTTGATTTTCTGCACGCGTTCGAAACATTTCGAATTGTAAACGAGCAGCGGAAGGCACTTCAAAGGCAAATGTTTTGCCACTTCCACGAGTATACCCTGTAATAAGGGAGAGAGAGTTGTGCTGTTGTGTAAGCAAAGCCTGAAAAAGTGGCTTAAGATTAAATGGCACATGAAATAAATTTGAAGCCTATGTAGTTGACATACTCTTAAGTCATCAGAGTTTAAATGATTGTTATAATTTGTTTAAATTCTTTTCTTTTCATATATGGTACCACATAGTCCAGCATACCTCATTTAAATTACTGTTTCTACTTAGTCTTTTTTGTTTCGCAATGCAGCGCCAAAGGGATTTTTTGTTGTTGCTGCTTTTTACGTGGCCAATTTGCGGGAAACTCAGCCAAAGAGAGACAGAGGGAGAGAGATAGAAAGAGAGGGAGTGGTTGACTGACTGAGATAGAGATAGGCCTGGAGGCGCCACATGTTGACAGCCTGCAGATCTGCCACATGGCAACGCTTGTCATTAAATTAAAAGGGCTAAAATATTAAGGCTTAAAGCATCAATATTTAATTAAGCGAATTTAAGCGCAGCAATTCAGCTGTTGCGTTAAATAAATATTTAAATTAAATAACTCTATACTGACTAAGACTATTTAACTATTGAAGCCATACATATACAGGAGTGGTCCAAAATTTAAATACTTTTGCTGCATTTAAAATGTGTGTAAATACTTTTGACGACTGATAAGCAGCAGTTCAAATGCTTCTATTTTTAGCAACTAACAGTTATTTTATTTAATTCCCCTTTTGTTTGCTTCATTATCATTATTCTAAGTTGAAGAAGCTACAAATATCATGTTGTGTAAATACTTTTGAGTACCCCAGTACATAAATTACTGTATTAACGCACCAAATTAAAGCTAAGACAATCAGCAGCAAATCAGTTCTCCTTTCTCTAAAGAAATCCAACTCAGTCTAATGCAGATTAATTCACTCACAATTCTCCATCACTTCAATGGAAGACATTTCTTTCAACTGCAAGTAACAGTACAGAAAAACAGATGTTTCGACTCAATTCAACAATTCGCAATTGCAGCTCAAATTGAACTTTTTGTGTAAGCTAAAAAACAACAACAAAACATTGGCAGTAACGACAATTGGCTAAGAAGTCCTTAGAGCTATGATTTCCCTACCACGAACTCATACGCCACAGATGCAGATGCTTGAGTAACGCTGAGAGTGGAGTGTTCAATAAGATACAGAGAGAAAGAGACACTGAGAGGAGGAGATTTTGCCAATGTCGATTTATGTTATTCGCCTCGTTGCAGTTAAAATGCTTTTCATGTAAACTGCTCAGAGCGTTGTGCAAGAACTTTGCTTAAGCAGACAACTGTATGGAGGATAGGAGAAAGATAGAGAAAGAGACACAAAGAAAGGGAGTGAGAGAGTGGGGTTAAGCAAGCAAGTCGAAAAATATCAACAGCCGAGTATCAACTTATGTAAATTGTAATGAAAAGGACAGCTGGGAGAATTCTCTTACGCTCAAACCTTCTCTCTGGCTCTCTTTTTCCCTCACTCTCTCTTGTCCCCATGTTGCATAGTTGGCACTACATTGAGAAGAGCGTCTAGTCCTTTAGTTGTCCGTAAGGAATTGCGGGCATGTTTGTTTCTGCTGAAATGAGCAAAAATAATTGCAAATCGTAAAAGAAAAAAAGAGAAAAATTTGTCGAGGCTGTCGTCGCAATTCTCTACACTCTGCAAAAAGTTCTCAGTTCTCATATGTGCACCGCCAGACGGAGGCAGACGGACGGACAGACAGCGGGACCTGCAGACAGTTAGACAGACAGGCAAACACGGTCGGAAACGGAAATATGCAATGAAGCAGAAGTTGGCAGGAAATTGTTAAGACGCCGCGCCTCCGTTCACTCTATTTGCCTCCCATATCTACAGCCCCCTCCCCCTACCACACCCCCTTCCTGCTGCTTTGCTCTATTTCTTTTCGGTTTTTTTTACAGCCTTACTTTATTTTGCATCATCGAAAGGGTTTCCCCTTTTGTTCCTCTGGTTCGTTTTATGTTCTTAGACGAATTGAAAAGCCGCATGCAAATAAAATTTGCCTGTTTTTAGTGTTGTCCTTTGACCCAGGACCCAACACACATCGCACACACACAGGACTCAGTCTGTCTACTTTGCCAGCCTTTGCCTGTTTTGTGGTTTTTATATTTCAATCGAGTCTGTTCCTGTTTCTCTTCTCGTCTCGTCTCCACTTTTCTTTTCTTCTACATAAGTTTAAAGTATTTTCTGTATTTTTTTGCGGGTTTTTCTTTTCTTTTGAATTCGGTTTCGACATCCATATAAAATTTATAAGCTTCGTAAATGATGATGTATTGTTTCAGTTGCACCCAAGGGGGCGTAGCAGGAACGAGTGTGTAATGCAATGTTATATAATGGACTTGCGTGTTTAAATAAAGTGTATTCCACACATTGATGGGAACTAGTAAAATTACGAAGTAGAATAGAAGTAGAAGAAGAGTAGTAATGGGAAAAAAGTTTTGAGAAAACTGTCAATTATACTTTTCGAAATTTAGAACAGTAACAAAACTTTATTTAGTACTATAATAAACACCAGAGTGTTTATCAAGAAAATGGTAACGAGTTTTGATCTTCTATAAATTTTAATTCATACATGAACGAAGGAACTTCGAATTATTTAAGAAGTAGATTTAAAAAAAAAAGTTAAAGTTATAAAAACGTATTTAATATTTCTATATCATTCTATTTAATATTTATATAATTTATAAATATATCTATATAATGTTATTTTAATTTTTTTACTTTTCCATCATTGTTAATAGAATATTAAACAATTAAACAATACATGTATTTAAAGAAATTTAATATTTTAAGCTTGAGTAAAAAATTATATTTATCACTTATGTATAAAATTTAAGATATATTTAAAGTAATCTCTTGAGTAATGTCCCTTTTTATAAAATAATTCCTAAATTACTAACCCATGGCCATTATTTTAATTTTAGCTTTACACTCTTAAACTGTGGTAATCCATAATTCCCATTTATCATAGAATTTTATGTACTAACTCTGTTATTACCCAATGCGAGTCCCAGTTTTCAGGCCATAAAACGACAAACGCACTAATTTTTTCAGAGAGCTAACAAACTTTGCATAATTTTTACAGCTGTCAGCATAAATTTGTAGAACAAAAAAATAAACTTCATAGCAAATTGTTGGCCAAATGCGTAAAGTTTTCGCCGCTTAGTGCCAAGAAAAAATTTAAGAACCCGAAAAAAATCCTTGAAAAAGGGGGCAAATTAGGCGAAGGGGAAGTAAAGAACTTTTGAAATAAAGTAAACAATAAAATGCGCCAATTGTAATTATGTGTCAGTGCAATAAACGTAATTAGCTACAGTTTTGCCTGCATGGAACGAACTGCTCGTTCAGGTGGGGCTATAAAAATGTAGAATTTATGTCAAGAGTTTGCCAGAACAATTAGTTCCACACGTAATTAGATGAATTCAGTTGGAATAATAGCTAAGCGGAGTGTTCGCCTTTAGCCAGTGCTCACTGTAGTTTTGGCACATAAAGTTGGCTCATTGAATAATAAGCCATCAAGTCGGTCTATCGACGATAAATGGCGCACAATGTTATAAAAAATTATTTGCAATTTAAAAATGCACTTGAAAATGTCGACATGGCTCCACAGAGAGGCAGACAGAGCAGGAGGAAGAGTAAGAGAGGGAGGGAGGGAGTTGCAGGGGGGCGTGTCATGCACATGCACACACGTGTTCCGTTTTAGGGTTTTGTCTGCACGCGATTTTACCCCCTTCCCCTTCCCCTGGAGCAACAAAAAAATAGCTTAAAACGTGACGTGCATTTCAAATTGGGGTTGATGCGTGCCTGACATTCCCGTGTCTCTTAAAAAACTGAACACCCCCTCTAGCCCACGCCCCCATGATCAGTCTCCCTTTCAAGCTGAGCTGAGCACCTGAAGGAATCGTTTGCCATACGCCGACATGAAGCGCTTGCACTTTTCTTTATGTCCTCAGGCGAGTCGCGGGAAATTGAAAAAGTGCCAAGGGCCACAGTAAAATGCTGTGGGCAGCGTGGAAATGTTACTAAGTGGCCAAGCCAAGACTTGTAAGTCTCGTGGAGTATCTGTGTTACCTGTTTGCCACAGACAACATTAGCATCAGCTTACAAGTTGCATTTCACACGTCATTAGTTCGCTGAAAGCTTGATGTGTACATGTGGCAGCTGCAAAGAGCGGAATATTGCAATAAGTTGGATTGCCACAAAAGTGATTTATATGAGAATGTGACTAAAGGAAGCAGCAGTTCGCGAAATGTGACTTTTACTAATTACTCTTGGCAACTGAGTACTTTAAGCAGTATAAGTTATGGATAAAATATATGTAGTCGAAATTAGGCGCTTTAAAAATATCATTTTTTAAAATTTTAATTTAATTACTCAGTTTACAGCCTACTGAAGAACAACATAATTACAGAGCTGTTAAAATTGCAGTGCATAAAGCAGTGATAGCATTACGCTGTAAACTGCACGCTGTTAAATGTTCAGCCAAGTCGTAGTCAAGACTTACACCTGCGACAGCTTAGCTTGGAAAGCTTTTCACTGCTTTCTTATATTATATTCCAAGTGTGTCCTTTTACCAAAGTTTCAAACCAACTCGCAGGAATGAAGTATAAACTGAAAAGCTCGTTGTGAATTTGTTACTCTATTGTGAATACACCGCAACCAGGCTAAGGATGTTCCGAAAAATATTTAAGCAAAAGATTCGGCCATTAACTTCTCAGTGTGATTTTAAATTAACTTTAAGCAGTAAAAAATTTAAATTTAAAACTATATGCTTTAGTCTGAAAGATATTTTTACTTGAAACATAAAAATAGCTAAATACTTTAAACGTTCATATACATTTAATATTGTAAATATTAAAGTTAATTCTATGGTTTAAACAATTATTATTTTATTTAAAATATAATTCCTACCAAGTGATTTATAAGTCTATAATTTATGAAGATTATGGATTATGCTTATTGATATTCCATTGCAGAATTGCTGTTCTGAGATTTTGACTCTTGCTGCTCCATGCTGTGCCAATTGATGTCAGATTTATAACGACAAATACTACAAAACTTGTGCACGGTAAAAGTCAGCGTTACTCGACCCCCATAAATGGGCCACAGACGCGGACACACACACACAGAATCACACACAGGCACACACTCACTCAGCCACAGACAAAGAGGCACACACGTAGAACTCCCCGTTTGTGTCTGAGTTGCATGCCACAAACTTCAACTCGTGTGGAGTTTGGGGGGCAGAGTGTAAAGAGAATTTCCTTGTTCACTTTTCGAGCATCATTATTGCTTTTTGATTTTGGTGTGAATTTGCAGAACGAGTGTTGTGTATCTGAGTATGAGTGTGTGCTTGTGTGTGTGTGCTTGGGTGTGTTTGTGTGGCTAAGATGAGTTATGGCCACAGTCATGTGTCTGTGGAGTCGCTGTGGAAGCCTTGTGGAGTCTGGAACTGTGCCCAGTCAGAGGCAGCTTGCAGTAGGTATGTGAATGTGTGTCCTGTGTGTCCTTTTCAAGAACATATTAATGCAATTTTATTTAAATTATGCAACATTTATGCCTTTTATTCGCTTTGATATATTTGCTTTACATGCGCCATCGTCCGCTGTCCTCCTGCCATATTAAACAATCGACATTAAAGTCCGGGAAATGAGCACTCTGTCCGTATTGTCCCTTTCAATTTATGTGTGTTTACTCACACTTCTGCTCTCTCTCTCTCTCTCTTTTGTGCTCTCCCTTCGTATTTATGAATATTAAACAACTTAAGTTGAACTGATAAATTGAAAGGTTAATTACACTTATTGTTGCCAATTAAAACATTAAGAAAATGTATGTTTAAATGGTTGGTAAATAAAATAAAAAAGAATTGTAACAGCATTATTTTTGCTGTGAAGTTTTTTAAGCTGAGTGAAGACTTTAAACGCAGTTTTTAAGAGTTTAGCTAATAAGTTTTTTTTAAGCAACAATTAGACTGAATTCTTGTCTTTAAAAAGTCTGTAAATAGCTCAAATTTATTAAACAAAAATCAGTTAATTTTCTACACATTTTGCATAATTTATTTAACTTCTGGGAAGCAGCTTAAAAAATTTCAGAATGAGATAATTAAAGCACACATGTAAATGTGATTTAACAAACGTCTCAAGCATAATAGAATTTTTCTCAGACAGCAGACGCACACCCACACACACACCCACACAACCACACACTCAAACACAATTGGAATTAAAGTTAAGGACCCGCAATTATGGCACGTCAAAACCGGAAATGTTAAAGTGGCAAAGCGGAAATGGCAGGCGGCAAAATGCAAATTTCTACAAAATAAAAATCTACAAATAATAAAAATATTTGCCAAGTTGTTTGGCAGAAATATATATTTGTACATGTAGGCGACTGTGCAGGTGGCTCGAGTTGCTGGTCGAAACCCCTAAAGGAATCCACTTGAAGCGGACGCTTCCCACTTCAAAGGGGCACTTCAAATAGAGCGTCTGGCGCAAACTTGTTGTACATTTTTTAAGGCCCTAAAGTAGCTGTATAAATGCAAAAAAATATTAAAAATTGAGTAAAGAAAAATGCTGGAAAAGTGCAAGGAAACTTAATACTTTGAGTTGATTTCAATTATTTTAAGCCGCTTTTAACACACACAATTAATTGAACGCTTTGGCAATAAATCTTTATGAATTGACTGTGTGTGTGTGTGTATACACTTGTATTTTCACTGAATATTTAATACACACAAGAACAACTCATATGTCAAAAGCAGGAAAAGCCGGAAAATGCATTTCACACACACAAAGGCCGGTCGTTTTTGGTCCTTTCGAAATTATAACTGCCTATGTCTGTAACTGTGTCTGTATCTGCATAACTGTGTGCATACTCGATACAAGTGTGTGTGTGAGCGTGTGTGGGGATGTTGTTGCACAGGTGAAAAGTCAGAGGTCTACGCATTAATTCCACTTAATTTGTTTTTACCACAAACGCATATGGGCGTCACAGAAATGTATATGGTCTAAAAGCGCTGAATTTATCAGTAACGGTTTAGTTCCAAGGTGCTTTATAAGTTGCATTTAAAATCTTAAATTTAAAAAATAAATTTATTACATTTAATTTAAAGTTAACTTAACATAACTAACTCCAGCTCAGTCATCCTATTCATGTTAAATGAGTTAACACTCTTTGTATGCTGCTTAACATGCCACTGTTCAGTTTCTCTTTGAATGTTATGTTAAATTAACACCAAAGTCTCTTTAACTGTCAATGTTAACTGATTTCCCCTGCTGCCTGTTAATAACATGTTTAATGTTGCCTAACAGAAATGTTAATTGGCGCACTTACTCTCTTTACTGTAACTACCCCACTGTAAAAGCAAGCTAACAGTAAAGCTTTGCAGCTAATTTCCTGTAAAATACTGGTAAATTTACCCCAGAGAAAAGCTTCTTGTACGCTAAGCTTGTAAGCTTTATGGCTGAGCTTTCGTTTACAGTCCTGCAGCTTTCGCTCTCATCAACCCCAATTAGAGCCCACGCCAATCCCGTTCAGCTTAGAAACATAATTCGCTTTTCTTATTGGCTTATAAAAGTCACAGCAGCGCCCAATAAAAGTTCAGTTGCTTTCTGAACTTGGACGGAGCATGCTGTGCTGACTGCGAGGGAACCTACGTGTTCTTATTGGATCTGCATTGTGGAGTGGTACTCTTATGTAAATTGTATACTTTGTAAAACGCATATAATAAATATTAAAAACTTGTTAAATTGAGTATTATTTGTTTGAAGGTTTGTTTGAAGGAAAAATATAAAACTGCAGCAGATATACTTTCTGTGCTTTAGTTAAAGTTAATCCACAAAATAGTTGCAGTGTGATTAATTTTTATAGCAGCTAGAGTTAGTCGACTTTTGAGCTCTTTTTTTAACCTACCAATTTATATACAATTAACTGACCATTGCGTAGTTTAAAATTCTTCGGATAGTAAAATATAGTAAAATATGGATTAATATTTTAAAACTAAAATTTACCCAAGTTAACTTATAACTTAAGCATGTGCATTGGTCCACCAATAAAGCATGAATATTATTTTTGGTCTCTAAAGAACAGCCTGACAACTACTATTATTTTATAAGGACATTTCTTAGAAAAAATTAATCACTTGCATAATCATAAACTAACAAAGTCATAAAGTTTAAGTTACGAAAAAAAAATGAAATTAATAAATATTAAAAAAAATATTAATTATTAAAAAACAAATAAATATTAAAGAAATACAAAAGTCGCAACTATTTAGACTCGTATGAGGTGCTGATTAAAAGGCGTTCACTGCGACATCGTACTAAGTCACAATTATCGTATATTTAATTATTGTATACATAATATATGTATATTTTACATTTGAAACAGTTCATGGTAACGATGTTTTAACTTATATCAATTTTAAGACATTTTTAAGGAATAATTTTAAAAATCTGTCGGCTTTACCCAAACTGTTCCCATATATGAAATCCCTCTATTATAAATAAATACCTGAAAAGTATTACTAAAATTAACGTATCTTTCATTAGTTGTGGTACACCTTCATTAAACGTATGCTGTATGATTTACAATCGTCATCAACTTACTTTTTGCCCTACCCTAATTAGAGACCGTTAACGAGGTCTAATTACTGCGCCCCTTGCACCCGATGGCAATTCAACTGTGTCATCTAACTCTAAAATATTCCACTGAAGTTCAACGAAAGTCATGTGAAAATTAAGTACGCTGCTCCCTTTGGCTGAACTTTTCCGGGAAATTGGAAAGCGCAAATTGCGAAAAATACCCCAAATGCAATTGAAAATGCAGTTAGAATGGCAATTGGGCCAAAACAAAATAGAAACTAAAAGAATGCTACGTGCCAAAATGGTTTGAACTTGCGGCAATAAATTCTTTTTTATCGTTGGCGAAAATAAAAATTGAAATAAATAAAAATATAAATGAAAATTCTTAATGAACAGAAGCCTACAAATTGTATTATGGTTTTTAGCTCGCTGTCTCTGTCCAGTGTCTGTCTCTGTCTATGTTGAGTGATGCTTATTTTATAGTTAAGAAGATTATAGGTAAGTTAAGTCTTAACCTGTCTGAAAACTGTGCTTCAATTACTCTACAAATTATAATGCTTAACATTTTCAAAAAATCAGTTGGGTTTTGAAATCAAGCCAATATATTAAAGAGTATCAGCTGTTCGATCTGTATGGTTTCTTTAGTTTTTTTGTTCATTTTTTTGAGTTCATAACGACTAGTAGTCAGCTATAGCCACGGATGCTTTATATGTAGATAAATGTGTATGTGTGTGTGTCGATAGATGGATGCTTTGAAAAATTACTCACGTAACTGAAACAGCAGAAAGACAGAGAGAGAGAGGGGAAAATGCAAGAAAGGCAAGGGGGATAAGAGACTTTGGGTAATCCCCGAAGGCGTGACAGTACGCTGGTCGATGGGCAACCGAAACTAACGATTTTTAACGCACAAGAGCCACAAATAAAACCAAAAAAGCCAAAACCAAAATGTTGTTAGAATTTTCTTGAACTGAAATCAACTTTTTGGCTGAGAATTAAAGCAACAGTTCATCAAAAGAAAACCACACTCAACTGACACCGATAGTAGGGTCCTATTTAGTTATGCCAAAGTACAGTTAACTCATGTTGGCCATTCAAATGTTAACTGTCCATTTAAGGTTTATCCCATTTGTGTTCTACTTGATTTCATCAGGATTCAAGTTGTGTTAAGACCCCGTAAAACATATGCCACAAATAATTTGTTATTCAATGCGAAACACACAAAAAGTACACAAAGCGGCAAACGAGCTAAGCACACAGACACACACACACACACACACATATAGGCACGCTGGACATTTAGTAAATTGGCTAACAAGTTTTTGTTAGGCGCTTCTTTTACTTTTTGCTCTTACTTGATTGTTGCTAGTTACAGTTGTTGTTGTTCTTGTTGCTGTTGTTGTTTTTGTCTCCTGTTGTGCAGTCTGTCGTGTCGTGTTGTGTCCTGTTGTATCGTGTTGTGCAGCAGCTGCTTGACCGCAACTCAGCACCGGAAACTCTGCAAAAAAAAAGGATTAAACAACATTTAAAGTCACTTTTGAGCAAAGACTGTGGCTGTTTTCTAGCTTGAATTAAATGTAAACAGTTTTAGAAACTTTAACTAGTTTTTAAATATTTTTTATACATTTATGAGTATTTCTAAAACATATTTAAATACCACTTTATCAGCTACTGTACCATTTCTAACTATTAAAATTAGTGCACAACTTTTATTCGATCTTTTGCTTTACTCAAATTTCTGTAGTTTTCAGCCAAGCGATCATAGCTCACATGTGTTCACTTAAGCACACACATATGTCACTTGACTTTTAATATACTTTTACAGTTATATATTGCAGTTGAGATTATCGCAGCTGATTTAAAAAACAACCATACGCCCCGTGATCCCCAGCTAGGCTTCACCCTGTCAGCGTATGTCTTTACCCCTACCTTCCGCCATCCTCTTCTACCACTACCCACATGAAGCACTCTCTATTTCGCTTAAAACGTATGTCGACACATTCCTAAATGTATTTGCGTCAGGGCGTAGTCGTGACTGCAGTAAATTCCTGCTAACAAAACGCCCAAAATACAAGAAAATAGCTACAGAAATGCACATTTGAAATTTTCAAGCTGCAATGCATGTCGACAATTTTTTAAGCAAACATTTTATTTGCTACAAAACGAAAGCAAGAAAAGCAGTTGGTAAAGAGAAATAAAAGAAATGTGGAGAAACTTGAGACAAGCAGAGAGAATCCGCATCAAAAGACCAACTTCTTTTCGTTTGTGTTCATGTTGTTGTTGTTGACATACGTTCCTGTTGACATTTTGATACAAATCTTCAATAAAATAAAAGCAACTCAAGTGGCCACAGCAACAATAACAAGCGGAAGTGCAGAGAAATGGCAAAAATAAGCAAAATAAGTGAAGAAACAAGTGGACAGATCTTTCGAGCAATGAAAAAGGTGCAGCTTGGGTAGTAAGCTATTCCATAAGTGGCATTGCTCAAGGAACCAGCTGCAGTACTGACTTAGTGACTGTCATATGACTGGCTAAGTTAGCTACTCAGTTACTTTAAATACTAACTAAGCTTAGCTATAAACTTATCTTTTCACATATTGGTTAGTGAATAAATTATGTTATTTGCTTACTCCACTTAATTTTACAGTCATTCGATGCTCAAACAAAGTATAAAGTTTATTTTGAGCTACATAAAGTTGAAATAAAGTAGCGTGCGCCATAAAAAATAGTGTGAAATGCAATACTGGAAGCTAACATTATTTTGCATAAAGTATGCGCCATGTTGCACACAAGATGCTGTGCCTCTTGTGTCAAAGGGGGTGGCAGCAGCTAATCAAATTGCCAGCGAAAGGCAAACAACGAAATAAATGTCTTAAGACAAAAAACATACGAATACTGCCTGATGGAATGCCAAGACACTTACTTCGTCTATTTCTAGTAGTGTTTGTGTTGCTTGTGCCAAAGAATTTGACACGTTGACTGTCTGGGGAGCATACTTCTACATGTTTGTGGGGGTGTGTGTGTATTTGAGTTGATATATTAAATGTACTAGTCCCAATTCTACTTTCTGCACTGAGCAGGTTACATCAAATCAACACAAACACAAATTCAATTACTCAACAGAGACAACGACAACAGGAACAACAACAGGAACAGCAACAATAACGAAACTGGCACACGGTGCGTATGAGTGACATTAATGCGATTTAGCCAACTGCCAATCATCGGTGTGTTCCCCATTGCTGTTTGAAAACGCCTAAAAATATATATAGTGTCAGTTCGTATTGTTTTTACGCCGCTTTTTGATGTTTGCTCTTGTCCAATTTGCAATTTAATCGATTCAACTTAAATATACAAAAAAGAATTTGAATATATTTATTATCTTAACGTTTAGTTGAACGCATGCTGAAATATAGTGGGGAAAATTGTATACTCTTTTTTAAATGAGATTAAATTCATAAAGGCTGGAAATTTAGACAGCGAAATTATAAAAACTAAATTGTTTTAAAAATGTTTATTAAATAAAAAGTTTGTACTCCGCTATGTCTACTTTCTGTATATAAATTTAGGTATTTATTATGTTTAAATATTTTATGTAGATAAATCAATGTATATATTTGGTGTGATTTTATTTTAACTATTTAATGCATGGCATATTAAAATTTCGTTAGCAAAATTATGCCAGCTTTGCAAGCAATTAAATTTAACTATCAAACACTTAAAAAATATATTAAAATAGGTGATATGGCGATTAAAAATTAAATTATAAGTGTAAGCAACTTAACAAGCATGGTTTAATAATTAAGCCTAAAAAAGTTTAATGATTTCCACTTTGGTTTATTTAAATAAAAATTTGGTTGCCAATGAAACAAGTGAGTGAAAGCACCTGCCAATTCTCCGACCAATTGCAAGAGTGCGCTAATAAATAAACAACACATTGGCACACTCATTAAAGCCCAACAAAAAACGAACTGAAAAGTAGAAAAATAGAAAGCAATGACTAAGAAAACAAAAACAAAAGAAACTGTGACAACATAGAGAAGGTTAGAGATAGAGAGAAAGAGAACGTTACAATGTCGAAACTGTCGGCAGATTAAAAATACAATTTACGGCAAATCAATTGCGGCTAACATGGCAACGACAGCAAACGAAAACCAAAATTAAAATGGCCAACAGAAGAGCAGGAAAGAGAAAGATAGAGAGGGGTAGTCACTGGGAAACAGCTCGAGCAAAAAATTAAAAACAAACAGCGAAAAGTTGTTAAAGAAAAGACCACAAAGAAGAATCCCAAAAGAATCCCAGAGAACGCAAAAGAAGCAAACAACATCGTGAATGTGAGCCAGGATAACAACAACAGATGTTGGCATAAATTTGTGTCCATAATAAACAATTTACGATGATTCCCATTCCCATTGCCAGTTGCTGTTTCAGCACCATTTCCATAGCCAGTCTCAGTCCCTGTTCCTGTTCCCTTTCCAGTTTCCAGTGTCTTGGATTTATGACAGACTCGTCACTTGGTGTCCTGCTCGACAGTTTCTGTCTTGCGCTCAGCCTGCAATTGAAATAAGCGAATTGCACGCATTCGATCCTCGCGTTTTAGCTGACAAAAGTATACCAATCCCTTGGACAATTCGCAAGCACACTCCAGCAGGCATTCATCTGCCTCGGGTCTGGGCAGTTTCATCACCAGCTGGACTATGAACTCCCTCCATTGGGTTGGCGCCAAGGTAAATAGCAGCATTGTCGAGGGTAAAAGGCTGAGCAGACAGAGAACAAGGTAACTACACCAGCGACAATTTGGACAAAGACGTTGACTGAGCTGATGGATGAGATGCTCATGTCGCTGCCAGCCAATAAGTATGGCCAGTTCCGAGATGAAGATGGTGCCCAGCAGCTCCACACAGCTAAGAATGTATGGATAGAAATTCACATAGCAGCGGGGCAACTCACAATTCCAGAGCACAAGCAGCAGGTACAGCACAAAGCACCAACTGACCACTGAGAGAGCCAGTGAGCACTGTGAGTTCTGATCCAGCTTCGGTTGGCCTGTGAACATGGAGATGCCACAGAGCTGCAGCAGCGTTGAGCTCACAATTGAGGGCGGGGTAACCATCTTGGGGCGTGGCGTGGGGCGGGTAAGAGTCGTCAAATTGTATACGTTGCTTTATTTGTGTTTTTCCTTTTGGAATTTAGCTACAATTTGGATAACATTTCAAAATATTCTGTGTGTTGAGAGATCTCGCAGCGCCTGCTCTCAGCGGCATTAAAAATGCGATGCGAAATAAATACATTGGAAATGCAAAAATGTTTTCTTTTTTCTTTCACTTCTTTTGCTTTTGGACGAAAATCGCATTAACTTTGTCTACGCTTTCTGCCTTTTATCGTTCGTGCTCTGCGTTATCAGTGTGGCAAATCTAATCAAGTGTTAGACACAGACCCATTCGCACAATGCTTCCACGCCTTTGAAGACAGACAGCAGACAGTCGAAGCAAAGGGAAAAAGTAAAAGTGTAGCATACTTTTGGGCTCAGTTTAACGCTTCACTGACTCCCAACAACACTACACACACACGCCCACATACACACACTCAGCTCATGTCTTTGGTTACCTGTTTTAACATAAAGACTTTTACGGCGCTCAACTCGAAGCTCAGTTGGCTTTCAAACGTGGCCATAAGTCTTGTGCTTGTTTGGCCTTAACATTTATAGCATACTTTCTAGGGCCATGGTATTTAAAATGTTGCGTTAGGAGTCTGCTTTGCATTGTGGCATGTGGAATACCACAAAAAGCTGGCTAAAAAGTTTTTATATATAACTAAATTTATACCAACAGAGCATTTAATTAGACTGTAGTTTAAATAATTAACTAAACTAAATAACGAAATATGAAAAATTCTATTAGATGATTTGAGAAACTTATATAATCTTTATAAATGTTAGAGCAATGACTATAGGTACTCTATTTTCTTAAGCATTTATGTTAATTAAATTTTTAATTACATTTATTTTAAAGCTTTGATGGGCCAACAACATTATTTTATGTGCAATTTTAGGTAAAATGGATGAATATATTTAGCTCCTTACCTTTAAAGTTTTAGAACCTACAAAAATACTAAACAGCAAATAGATTTGAGAGACTTTAAGGAATAGATTTCAATTCTATGTGGTAAAATATCCCAAGCAGAGCATTTCCATTTTGAAATGTGGTCTAGGCTTTCATTTAAGTTTTCCATGTCAGTCAGTTGCGGATACTTTGAGTATTATATTTTTATTGGCTCAATAAATAATTTGTGGAGTTTTGAGATACTAGACCAGAGGCAGAGGAAACTTAAGTGCCAGCTTTGTGGCGTTTAGTGAGCAATCAAACAATTTTATGGCCTATATAACATTTAAACAGAACACACACACGTAAAAGTCATGGGGAACTTGGAAACAGACTTTAAATGCTCGTAATAAAAGTAAATTTTTTTGAAAAGAGAAAGTCGAGACCTCAATTAGGAAATGGGAAGTGCATTGACCAAGTCAATGACAAAACTTTTTGGCAAGCAATAAAAATCAACATTATTATGTTAATTGGGCAAGGGAATGGACCAAGGTGGCGCCCTCTAGCGCCTGTCCTGAGCGACGGCAGCTGCTGTACAGATTTTAATCACTAAATTAGTTGGCAGCAGAAAAAAACGACAAGAGTAAAAAATCATATTTCTTCTTCGGTAGGCAGGTAAAGCGCCTAAGAGCATGTTGCCTTTATTTGTCTAACGGTTTTGGTCCGAGCAAAGCGAAAAAAAGGTACACAAAGCTTTTGTTAACTGCGCAAACTTTGCGCTCCCAAAATAATAAGTAAACATTATTTATTTTAAAGGAAGAAAAGCCGTTGCATAGCTTGAGGCGCCACACGGGCGTGCGCTAACAATACCAAAAGGGGGGCCGAAGTAGTAGAAATGAGGCAGTGGGAAAGTGGTAGAGGGGGGTAGGGGGAACTAAGCGAAACGTCAAAGTAATTAAACAAAAGTAATTAAGATTAGCGCGCTTGGAGTAGCTTCAAGTCATCAGCAAAGGGCAGCTTCTAGTATATACCTGGTCCTCTCGTCCATTATCATCATTATCATTATCATAGTGAAAGAAATAAGTGTGGCGAAAGGGGAGCGGGAGGGGGTTAAAAGTATGAGAAGGTAACGGCAACAATATGAGAGAAAAGTCCTGCCAAGTTTGACGTCATTATAGCTGGCATACCTGCAAGGAAAATACACTTAGCCCCTCGTTATGCTCGCTTCTTAAGTTTTGTTGTTCAAATTGTTGTGCCTGTGTGGGTGTGTGTGTGGGTGTGTGGGTGTGGGTGTGCCTTTGGCTATTTTCTGAATTATTATTTGCCAGTGAATGAAGTTTTTACGCTACGTACTTGCTGAAACTTTAGAGCAATGCAATAATGCTTTTGGGGTTCTATCTCAAAGTATTTGTCAAAAAAAAACGTAAAGAAAACGACCGCAAAAACAAATTCCTTTCACTTCAGCCAATCAGCAGAGGTCATAGCCTCGTTCTGGTCAATCTCTCACACACTAACACACACACCCACACGTAACGCTTCATTAACTCACACATTTGCAGCAATCCCTTAACAATCCTTGGCTTATGCTTGACTATCAGAGAAATCCTTGATACGAGCACCCCACATAAAACTTGCCGACAAGTTTCGCACACACATATATTTTCGTTTTAGCCTTAAATTATATTTGGTAGTGGCAAAGGTTAAGTTTAAGCCTCCAAATGAGATTTATTAGCATTCAAAGCGGCATTTTAGCCGCTTATTGCCAGCCTATTGGCTATTTTTCACCCAAAAACTTTTGTTTTGATTAAATGAAGCTTAACGAGCAGCCAACAAATGCCACAACAGCACGTGGCAGCCACTCCTTCCAAACTGACGTTGTAGGGGCGTGTGGTGGGGGCATGGTCAAGGACTTGCCTGCCAACTTAACTAATGAGCTGATTTACTGCCAAAAACATGTCGGTGCCAAGGCATTGACTGCAGTTCAGGCAGTTCACTTCAGGTAACTGTTCGTTAGAGCCACGTTGAGGGTCGTATGACAAATGCGCTTTTGCGTTATTTATGGTGACCGCAGGACGAAATCAAGTCCTACGTGTGGTCATTAGGCCTCAAGGTGTTTGCCGTCTCTCCGCTTTAAACTCTCGCTCAACTTAAAATGTAAAACACATAATTTTGTAGCGCAGTGTTCTCAGAAACAGCAACTAAGGAGTTTTTGGGTGTCTAAGATAAGTATAGAAATTTGTTGCCTTATTGAAAGAGTATTTAAATTAGAGTTTGTATAAATATATAAGTCTTTCTTGGTCTGAAAATCAATTCACATTAAAACCTTAATAGTTATGCAAAAAGCTAAAGCATTAATCCCATTTTGAAACAGCATTAAAAGCGTTTGTTCAACGCTTTGAAATCGTGTGCTTATTTATGCCTGTCTGTTGAGGCGATTTATGAGTTGTCAATAAAGTCACTGGTAGCCTTTGAGTTTGACTTTAGCAATCGTCAAAGTGATGTCTGAAATCCTGACAGACAAAGTGTCATCGTGACGCTGTCCCTGCTTAGCGCTGTGCTTTTCCATGCCCATTCTGGCACCCTCCTTTGCTCCTTTGCTCCTTTGTGTGTGTGTTGTGCTATCCGCCATAATCCCTAATTAGGCATTTGATATATACGCCGGAGTTGGCAGACAAACCTGAGCCGGCTGACAAATCGTAATTGCGTGGCAAACAAGCTGAAATCGGCTTAGCGAGGGGAGAGTTAATGTTGTGGCTTTAGGAGTTGGAGAAGTAGGTGGCAACAAGCCACTCCCACACTTGCCGCTTTGGCCTTATTGAGTTATTAGCCGCAGAATTGCTGACTGCATATTTTCAGGCGCCACGCGACTCAATTTGTTAGCGTCTCCGGAACCGAAAAACTTTGCCAAACGCCTCGTCACGTTGTCTAATAAAGTGTGGCCTACTGATGCTTTCTTTGCTACCTTATTGACAGTCGCTGGCAACGCAAAATATCTTGGGGAATGACAAACCATATTCTAATCACCATTCACGCGTTATTTTTAACAATTTTAAAAGCATCATTTTCCACATGCCTGCTCCAGCGCCTGCTGTTATGCAATGCTTTGCTGCTTGATTTGCCAGCGAAATTCCTTTCAAATGGCAAGAAAAACGAATGCGAATATGAATACTCGCAATTTCGTCATGTCATTTTATTAAATTCGATGAAAAAGCATTGCATACTTTTAGGTGGCGGGCACTTATGCGTAACATTGCGTAAGTGCAGCTGCCAGCGTATCGAAAGGGCGCGTCGAAGGGCGTTGGGGGGCGGCGAAGACGGCAAAAAGCTACGATGACAGCATATGCACTGCATGGCAGCTTGAGTGTGAAAATTACTGGAAAATGCAACGAAATTTTGATTTTTTCCTACTTTCATCCTCTGATGGAAGTGAATTTTCGTTTTTTTTCGGGTTCTGTCTGTTAGAAACATGCTTATTTTATGGCATATTTATTTGACTATTTGCGAGTGGCTTTTAGCAATATTTGCAACACATTTACACTACTTTTGCATAGTTGACTGCTTTTGATATCAAAGTCATGCAACTAATGTTATTCACCTGAGAAATATTTCAAATATCTGCCGCATAAATCTTTATATCGTTAAGAAAGTTTCTGCTATTTTACCTCATTTGCCAGACTAGACTTAAAAATGTAGCCTAAGAGATAGCCAGCTGGGAAGAGTTTGAGAGAGGGGTGTAAGTTGAGTTGTATAAAGTTGCATAAAGTCGAAGCACAACTGCAAAACAAAAACTTTCCATTTTCAATTTGCTACAAGTTACTATATCGCATCTATTTTATTTCAGTATCTTTTTGCAAGTCGCCGTCTGCTTTAAGCCAAGAACAACAGTATGACCGACAACAACAGCCGGAAGAATAACATTGAACGCCAAACAATCAGCAGTCAAAAATTTCATTGTCGAGTTGCCAACAACAACGTGCAAAAGTAAAACTTTCGATACGGCGTGAAAAATACAATGAGGCGCCACCGAAAAGAAAAAAAATAACAACAACAACTGTAGAAAACTTTGCCATGGCAAAGAAGTTTACAAAAGCAGCCAACAAAGTGTTGTAATGACCGGCAAAGGACCTACACGCCCCCCCTTGTGCCCCTCAGGACTCCCCTTGGTTAACACACTTGACTTTTGGCGTCACAACAGCGTTCAAAATGTGTTGCAACGACCTTTGTGGCCTCTGCGTCGCGCCACATGCTGCACACACACACGCACACATGGAGTCCGAGGCGCAACAGTCGGCAGCGCGGCACGCCCACTCCCGCACTGCCGCACTCACAGCCCCTTGGGAAATGCCTCTTGCCTTACATAATGAACACGCCATGTGGTGTGTCTGAACTTGTTGTTGTTGTTGTTGGCATTCGCACGTACCGTACTATGTAGTGTGCAGCCCTGGTCGAGCTACTCCTCCCTGAGTCCAGTCTCGTATTCCCCGTCGGACCGCTCACTCCCTGCGTGGTATGTCTAGCCTTGTCAGTTTTAATGTTGTTGGCATTGAGCGATGCCTGTGATTTGAAAGAGTTCATTAAGCTTGTTAGTTAGTTCGCAAAACTGGCAAGAAGAATTCTCCATGTTATTCTTGTAGTTGTTGCTGTTGTTGTTGCTATTTCTCCACAGCTGTTTAATTTCAGGGCAGCCAAACTTTTCAAACCGTTTCAGACTGCGAATTAATTAGTTCGTTGTTCAAAGTTAGGAGATATGTTTTAAAAAAAAGTAGCGAATGCAAGTAAATTGTGGAAATAAATCATGGAGAGGAAAATGCATTTAAAAATTGGGTATTTATTGTATCAAAATAATTATTTATACTTTATTTAATATGGATTTACTTTTGGGTTAGTCTTTCCGTTTAGTTTTCCTACTGTGGAGTTATCAAAAAACAGTTTACTCAGCAATTAAACTAGTCATAAGTTTGAATTCATAAAACTTTTGTTTTTTCCTGTGTCAAGTTTAATTCAGTTTCCAAATGAATTGTGAATATTAAATTTATTTTTGCACACAACAGGACTTTAAATCGAGTTCAAATAAATGAAATTAATTAACTTGCTTAATTAAATAGAAGTTTAATATGCAGAGTTTGCAGAAAATCACACAAACTTGTTTTGATTTTTGTTTTGCATTTATATTCATTCAATTAAACTCGAAAATGCAATGGGGGAATTGTCAAAGCATTCCAAACTCAGCATGTCAACTTGTTGCAAGGACACGAATTTGGATTTAAGCTGTGTGTAAAGTTCGAAACAAACCAAAACCAAATGCAACTCAAACCAGTGACAGCAACAACAGTCCCGGAAGTCATTTAACCGACTGTGTAAATTGCAACAGCATAACACAATGTTAAAGTTGTCGCTGTTGTTGTTGAGCGGGGTGTGGGAGGGCTGTGTAATGTTACGGTTTTGTAGCTCTGTTAACAATTTTGTCGCGTGTTTTGCGGTCTGTTGTTGTGGTTGCGGTTGCACGCAGACTACAAGCCGACGGACCGACAGCAATGCCGGCAATCGTAGCAACAATAACAACCACAACGAACAGCATCCGAAACGAACCGTTCGCTTCGGCTGACGTGAGCTTCGTGTGTTGTGTGTTCGGCTTCGGCATTTGGCCTGTTATCATTCGTTTACGTTTGTGCTTTATTTTTTTTCCATTCGTCGGTTCTTTTCTGCCGTTTGCTTTGCTGTTGCCTTATGCTTACTGTAGTTGTAGTTGTGGCTGCAGCTGTTCTTGTTTTTGCTGCTGCTTTTACTGTTGTTGTTGTTGTTGCTGTTTTTGCTGCTGCTTCTGCCAGCCGGCTCTGCTTTATGTGTGCTGTGCGTATGGCCCCTGCCGACGAATCAGTTTCGCTACGGATTCTGCACGAAGCGGACGCGTCGAGTGCTCTGTTTCGCTTGTGTTCCTACATAAGATCATTTCAGAACGAAATGACGTGTTTAAAAACCTAACTGTAACTTTTTCGAGTGCATTTTCGAACGATTTGTTTGCAGTGTCAATGTGAAAGTGTTCTCAGTATGTTTGCCACATAATTTGAAGAAATTAAAAACGAATCTCTTAAAAATGAGCCTAAAATTTGATAGATCAGATAAAATAATATTTGAAATTGCATTCTTGGAAGACTCTAAATAATTTTGTTCTTAACTGATCACAGTTTTAATTAAAACAGGAAACTCAAAATAATTTAATCGCTCTAAACCAACTAAGTAAACAATTCTAGAACTATTTTAACAACTTTTAAAAGACAATGGAATTTTTAGCAAAAGTGTTGCCTTTTTTACAGAACAGCTTATCAATAACTTGATCACTTAAGTACACTTTTTTGTCACTATCTTAGAACTCTAATCAAAGAAAGAGCTCAGCTTTTATGCACTCAGCCTTACTTTTTTCAAAACTGCAATGAAAAGAGATGCTTCTTGGCCAAGCTTAAACACTTAACCTGTGCAAACACTTAACAGTAAACTCGGCTAATGCACATTTCATGCAATAAGAGTAAACAGAATAAAAACATCTGCTGAAAGTGCAGAAAGCAAAGAGACAACACTCATGTCATCAGAGAACATCAAAGGCTTGTTTCCAAAAAAAAACTTTAGACCAACTTATGAGGCACTAAATGAATAAATGAATAAACCAAAGTTAAATGGGGTCTTGACTTGGAAGACAGTACGATATGCCCATAGATAAATTGGCCTTGAAAGGGGGTCACTCAGTGTGAGAAATGAAAATTTATTTCCAGACTCGAATCAGAGATGCAGTTGTTGCGACTAAAACGAGAACAACACGAACGACAACAGTAATGCAAATATAAACAAAGAATTTAGCTTAAAAATACATTAACCCACTGCACACAAAATGGGAGAGAGTGGAGAGAAAGAAAGAGGAGTAGAGTGAAGCAGAGAAACAAATAGTAAAAGGCTGAGGGATAGAGGGAGAGGGAGGGAGGCTAAAGTCCCCGGAAAGCAGAAAGCAGCTTCAAAACTGCATACGTAATACGTACGTATGTGTGTATACGTATTGTTGTGTGTGTGCTCTTAGTACTTCTGCGAGTGTTTGTGTGTTTGTCTCTGCCTGCTAGCGTCAATGCAGATCAATGGCAGTTGCCGGGCAAAAGCAAAACTTTTTGCCAGTCATCGTCATTGCAGCTTATTGTTTTCTCTTTGGTGTTGGATTTTTGCGTATTGCGCTTTAGTTTTTGTCTCTTTTGTTTATCGTTTCGGCGTAACAAATTTACAAATTGTTCAGAGCAAAGCAAACAAATTGCAAAAATATGATGCCATTCCCATTCCGTTTCCCAATTTCCATTCCCAATCCTGTTCAGCATTGCCATCGATGACGATGTTGATGATGATGACGTGAACGGGCCACAGTTGCTATACTCGGTGGGGATTGCCATTTGAACCTCCAACTGTGTCAAATTGGGCGAATTTATTTCGGTGTGACACAAGAGAAAAGTTATTGATGCAACTCAATGGGACGTAATGTCTTCATTTGTAACAGCTTCTTGCGGCTCGATCTGTCGCTTTGATAATTATTTGGCAGTGTTAATAAAGCGCTTAATATATAGATTAGTTCATTGTTAAAATGTGAATAACATATAAATAGATTGATTATGTTTAGGACGGTTGAGAAAGGTATTTTTTTTAACAATATTTACATATGTAAACTTATTAATATCGACATCAATAAATCAAGGATTTATCAATTATTTATCATATCAGTTTTAAAGTGCAGTTTAATAATTTTATAATCAGTTATGCCTTTGAATGCCTGCATCAAGCTGATCGTTAAGTGCACTGCTTTATAATGTGGCCGCCATTGTCAAAAAGAGGAAGAAGCAGTGAACAGTAGAAGCAAGCAGTAAACTGCTTAACATAGGCAATGTTTAAATTAAGCAGTTTACATACTGTGATCTCTGCTTAATATTCTTCAAGTTCTTGTATTAAAATTCTTTAAGAAAAATACACGTTGCTACATTTTAAAATACCTGAAAATATAGCTCTGCTTGGATTATATTAAAGTCATTCCAATGGTAATTTCTTCCTTCGTAAGCCCTGAGTTACTCGCAGCAGATTCCATTACTCTGAGCCGTGTTGAAAGCCAAAAGCTGTCAACGTTTAGCGACTGTCGTTTAGGCCACAAATAAGCCACAGGGTGGGTCCACTTAGGCTGGTCATTTGACACGCCCCGAGGGGAGATTCGTCCACAGTTGCCTTGGCTTATTATTATTATTTTTTTTCTGTTTACAATTTGTACAAATTGTGTTTGTTTTCTCATTCTTTTTTTTTTGGTCAGGGAAGTGAGAGGTTGGGAAACCATTGAGAAGCACTGTAAAAAGCTGTTCGCATAACAATGACACTTTGTTTAATAAAGGAAACAAAAATAATTCCACTTAATTTAACGCTATAAATTCTATAAATATTCTCATATCGTCTCACTCTCAATTCTCTGCGTCTCATACTCGAATGCGTCACACATGTGCGGTATCCTTTTAATTAGGCTAAAAGACAAGAGCAGCAGTGAAATGTTGGGGTAAAAAAATGGTGAAATTCTGAAAATTAAACCGTGTCCCCGACATGACTAACTAATGGATGTCAATGCGGCATTCGATGTCTGTTTGCACTGCGGACCTACTTTCTGAACTGACAATTTGCCCATATCTGACCAACTCCCTTTCCTTTTTCCCCCTTTCACAGTCCTACTTGATCCATGTCCAATTGCCCATTGCTGTCTTGCAGCAATTTGGCGCTAATTGGTCACATGTTTGGCATTGTTCAGTTAGAGTATCGAGTCCCATACCAAAACCGAGTGTGAGTGAATTTTTTATACCCGTTCTATCAATAGTCGCGAGTCTATTAAAGCGATTTTATTTGCTTTGTTTTCTTTGGACTTCAAGTATGAGTTGTTGCATTGATTTGCGCTTTGTATTTATAATCTGCTGATGTAACAAATCGCAATTATAATCCCTAACTTTCAAGTTTTCTTAAATTAATGTTCCTAATCACTCGCAGTATTTGATTTGTTTTTGAACATCGTTCCTATAATAAACTAACGTCAATTTCAGTTTAAATATTTGCACATTCATTTGGATTTTCTTTACTTTACTTCGTTTGGATATTCAATAACAAGTTTTCCATTTGTTTAGCCTAAAAGCAAAGGCTGTGTACAAAAAATTGGCAAAACCACACACGCAGAAATTGCTTAATTCCCGAGTTTTCCATACGACTTTGGCGTTCATAAATTTGCTTTCAATGCACTTCTCGGCTTTGCTCCCCTTTCTGCTGCATGTTCCTCATTCTCTGTGCCGATTGTTTGCTGTCTAGCAACTTGTGCTTTCTACTTCCCTTCCGGACGGACTCGTTCGCAGCTAACCTCTCAGATGCCACACAGATTTGCCTGGGAATTCAATAAAGTTTGGCAAAATATTATGCCAGTGTAAGCCGCCATATTCTGGATGCCACGCCTCTTTTACAGTCACCGACTGCACGTGCCACACAAAAGTTTTAGCCACCGAAGAAAGCAAAAAAAAGAAAAGAAAAAGCAATCGAAACGAGAACCCTTTTTTGCTAGACCAAAAATTCAAAGAGTCATAAAGATTTGGCTCTAAGTTTCCAGCTTCCCAGTTCTTTCCAGTCTGCAGCGCCCTCTGGCGTCCAATTGATAAATGGTCGGGGATATCTGCGTTTGCAAATAAAGGTACACGACACTTTTCCATACTTGCAGGTGGGCAAAGATAAAATTAAAAGTCTAGAACAGAAAGTTGTTGCCTGTTCCATAATTTGAGCTAAATAAGTAAATGGCATAAATTTTCATACCTTTAAGTTGAAATGTAATTAAAGAATATAAATATTTTTCTATTTTTACTTGATTTCTTTAATATATCAACATTTCTCCATTAAATTAATAAATTCCAAGCAAATCTATACATTTCATTCCATTGTTATTCTGCCTGCCACATAAACTATATCATCGTCTTTGATCAGAAACACAAAGGGATGATCAATGCGTACATCAATCACAACCATTGGAAAGTTGATGTATGAAAATCGTATCTCTGCAATTAATACATTAAATAATTTGCCAAATATTCTTCTAATCAAATAACAAACAAACCTTCGTTAATAAACATTTCCGATCCCTCTTCATCTAGTTCTATGGCTGCGCTTTGCCTTATTTCATCCACTTTAAAATCCCCTTCAAACAACTGATTAACACCCAGGTTTTTCAGTGCCTTTTTCATGTCTAAACTGACACTAACTTTAAATTTGGGTAGATATATTCTGACTTCCATTTCGTATGATTTTGGTGCCAGTTCATCCACATCCAGTGCATCCAAATTGGCTATAAGTTTATCCAAACCGTCAACGGAATTGGGTAGCAGAATTACCATGGAAATATTTGTGTTTTCATAGGGCAGTTCCAAAGACAACGCATCCAATTTCTCTATGGAGTTTAGTCTGTGGCGACCCCTTCGCAACATCATATCAACTTTGATAGTCCGCGTACCTCCAGTTGCAAGAGGTATATAAAAGTCTTCCAGTCGTGTGAGCTGTGTATCAAATGGATATTTCCACAAACTTCTAAAGCTAAAAACAATTAGAAACATTGCTGTCATTTCGCAATTAGTTTGATCTATTAAATTGGTAGCGTTGTGCATGGTAACCCAGTCATTTATGGCTCTCATTGTAGCTGAGGAATCAACGAAATCCACAAATTGAGGTTCACTTTGAAATATTTCTTTCCATTCTTCTAGATACTCTGGCAATATATTAACATGAACATCCAGAAACAGATTACTAGCCCTGTACCAAGTAACATGTTCTAGGGGTATTAGCTTGTTGCGATAAATCATATAGTCCTCCAAAGCCTGGCTTTTATTTTGGCCATTTAATTGTAGTAGTTGGCTAATTTCATCAGCCCTTCTGCCCTCTGCTGCCAAATAGAGTTGCCATAAGCCGTCAGTTAGCAGCGCAGGTGAAAATACTGAATTTTGTTCACTGTTTTCTAGCACTTTTTTAATTATTGCGGTGGTTACGTTGTCTCCTAGCCCCGCATCTACTGTTAGCAGCAAAATTACTAGAAATTTGCTATAAAACTTCCACATTTCAATAGAACTGCAGTTGGAAATTATTTCGACATAGTTTATATACTAAAAGTTTTATAATGCATTAGCTGCACTATAATTAAATTAGTTACAAATTTAATATTTCATAGCATGGTCTATAAGCACCAGCTGTAACATAATCAGTTGTTACTTCACAAAGAGTTTTGAGCAGCAACAAGAAACAAGTGATAACAGTGATAACACACACACACAGTAGGCAATTAATTTAAAAGCTGTTTTTAAATGTGTTTGTCCTGAGTCTGAATTGGCTTTTTACATTTCTGTCTAACTTTGTGCCTGTTACCAACTTTCTCTGTGCCTTAAAAGGAGCAGAAAAAAGTATGTGAAACATTTTATGTGACGTGCGTGTTGTTGGCGATCTTCTCAAAATTTGCAAAAAAATGAAGAAAAAAAAGCTAAATAAAGCTAAAGGAAGTAAAAGTTTTTGTCTGTGTGCCATCCATGGTTTTTTATGGGTTTTAAGCGTGTCGCCTTTGGGTTTGAGTCCACAGCTTGTGGAACACACAAAACGCACAAAACTTTCTCCCTTATGGCCCGCTTATGAAATTAAGCAATTTTCTACCCCCCTTTGAAACCAGCTTTACCCACATTCCTCCGTCCATTAGCCAGCACACACATGATGACGTTTTGGCATAGACAAAAAAAAAAAACAGATTTACCACAAACAAAAAATCAGAAGAAAAAAATGTTTGTATGGCAAACTGTAGGAGTAACAAATTTTATGCACTTTTTTATGAGTTTGGCAAAGTGTTTGTAATGAAATTAATAAAATCTGGTTGCCAACAAACATTTTTCATGTTCACTCAAATTAAAATTTTAATTGTTTAACTAAATTTGCTAGCCATGGATTATTATTTTTAAACTCACTGCATAATTGCTAGGTGTTTTATGAGTGATAAGTAAATTAGTGACAACTGGCTGCAAATTGTAGCAATTAGTAGTCTCATAATTTCATTTTATACACAATTTTAGGTAAACTTAACTTAAAAGCAACCAAAAAGTCAAAATACGAAGCTTTTAAATAGTCTTAGCTTGTAACAAAAGCCAGCAAAAATAGTTTAAACTCTGCCGAGCACCACAAAATAGCAGAAAGTGGAGCCGAGCTCCTAGAGAGATGTACTTTAGTCAAGCCACGAGGCCATCATTGGTGCTCCTGGCTAGAGAAAGTGGCAAAAAAACGGCAAGTTGATGTTGCTGCCTTCTTGGCATCTAATTGGAGCCCTCCTAGTGCTCACGGCAACAGCGGGGGACTCCACCAATAAGATCATCTTGCCACAAATTCTCAACGGCAGCGTCAACGGCGGCGTAGGCGCCAACGGCAACAGCAACAGCAACAACGGAAAGCACAGCAAGTCAACGTCACCAGCAACTGGCATTGGCAATGGCTTCAGCACCGCCAATGGCAACACTGCCAATGTCCTTACCACCAATGGCAACACAATCCTCGGCAGCAACGGCGTCATTGTTGCTGGCGGTATGCCCAATGTGCCAACATCGAATTTAAATAGTAAGTTGTGTCTATTAAAAGCATGTAACTATATTTAAAATGGGAAAAAATCGTTTATATAACATTTATTTTATACAGAACATGTAAATAGCAATTATTTAAATATAATGATTATTATTTATTTGTACTTGTTTTATACATATTTATATATTTTATATTTATATAAAATAAAGTTTATTATTTATTTGTACTAATTTTATGATCAAATCTTTATAAAAACGAAACGTGAAATATTCTGAAAGCTTAAATAGTATTTTACTCAAATAAGCCTCATTCAATGCCTTGATATTTTGACTGAGCTGAATCAAAAACCAACAAATTTCTAAGGTATCTTTTATGAGCATTGAATTATAGACGATTATTAAAACTTTCAATTTACTTGCCGTTTATTTTAATAAAATATTATGCTAGGTGTTAGCTAGGTGTTTTCTATATTTACTTTGCTGTAAAATATGTATGTAACATATTAAATAAAATCTTCATTAATTCTAAAATTTGAATATTTTTGAGAGAGCTTAAAGATGTTTTTGTATTTAATTTCCCTATTTAATGTTTGTTCTTTAAATATATAATACTTCACGTAAAGGAGTCCATGCAAAGGAGTTACTCATATATTTGCATAGTATTACTTGAAGTCTTAAAAAAATATATCTTGTTTATAAAAACAACATTTAAATTCACACCGTTTCAAATTTTAAATATTTCTTTCAGTCCTTTAAGGGGAAATTTTTTTTTAGTAATTATACAAATAAATATAAAAATAGAGTATTTTAAAGGCCTAAGAGACTGTAGAAAGTGAGTTTATTTAGTGGTGTTTCGCAATTTGCAGCACAGTGTAATTTGGTGTGCTCATCTTGGTTATCTTAATGCCTGTTGCCATCGGCTGACATGAAAGTCTGATGCCATCAATAACACTCGTCTCGCAGGCGTCTGACCTCGGGCAATCATATTTACACACACAGCCAGAAATACGAAGGTAGAGATACAAGATACGAGTTACGAGATGCAGAGATACAAAAGTGAGAGAAGAGCAGAAAATTGGCTGTTGGATGGGAGGGGGTGTGGCAGCTGTAGGTTTGGCAAAATGTTGCCCCGGGTCATAAGTGATACACGGCTATATGCCAAAAATTGAAAGCCAGCAGCTGCACAGATACCACCATATAATATATACCTATCTATAACTTTGTGTATATCTCGCGTGAAAAAATGAAATCGGTGACAAGACTCCTCTCGCACTCTACCGCTCTCCCTATGAATATTCCCGCCTATTGCCACCCGACTGTCATTGTTCTCAGGTGCAGCCAGAACAGGCAGGTGGAGAGGAGGGGCATGGAAATGACAGAAGAGCAACAAAAACCGAAACAAATGTCGCTTAACTGTGCGCAAAATTTTATTCAGGCAACGCAATTTATGTCGCAACAGGCGACATCAACAACACAGTCGTTTCACTGCTGTATTCACTGTACTTCTCTTTCGCTATCATTCTCTTTTTCTCCCTCTCTATCTCCCTCTGTTTTTCTTCATCATTCTCAGCCTTTTGCTGCTCTGACAAGCCCGTCAACTGCTGCTGGCCAATATCATTGCCAACTTTTTATATGCAATGCCAGACATAAAGTTGTCAAAATCGGGCATATTGAACTTAAATCCACAAGAAGATAATGACAATTGTAGGAGAATCGAAGACCACTATTTATAATATGATCAGTTTAAGAACAATTTATTTTATTTAGATATTTAATTTAATTTATTATCAAAACTAAAAAAAGATAGAAGTAAATGATTGCGATAGAATTGTATATTTATGAAAGGACTACTCATACGCTAGTATGCATATTAGAAAAAAATAATCAACCACATATAAATTACAACAAAATGTCAGTTTTCTATTCCCCAATTTGTCTATATTAATTTCTCAACTGTTCTAGCTATTTTGATATATTTTATGGTTACTTATTGAAACATTATTATAGATACCCCTTGAAATCAGCATGTTGATAATATTCTTACATAAAATTTGGTTGATAATACCCATTAAAGCTATCTTTCCTTCACTACTTCTTATCAGTAGACAGGTCATCTGAGAGTCGTCTAGTTCAGTGCTCTGTTGTGTCTCGAATAGGGCAAAATGTGGCTGTATATGAGGGCGATGTGTGTGTGTGAGTAGCTGCGTTTTGTGGGCCTCACAAATTTATATGCAAACACGCGCTCTGGCGCGAAAATTGCAGCTGGATGGAATCCCATGATTATGCAGAGAATTTGAAACTGCTGCAAAAAGGTTGCACGCTTGAGTTGCAACGCCAGTTTCCAGTTCTTCTTCTTCTTTGCCCTTTTTCCCTGTTTCCCACTTACTTTTTTTCCCCTTTTGACTGTTCTGTTGCTCTTTATGTGCTGCACAGAAAAAGTGAATGTGAGTGCGTAAGTGAATGTGAATGTGAATGGAAATGTGAATGGGAATGTGAATGTCATGGTTACATTTGCCTTGAGTCTCTGCCTAATTTATGCAACTTTTGCTGTAGTTGTTGTTGTTGTTGCTTCATAATTAGAAGGCTACGTACATGTTTGTGGGCGTGGCCAATGCAATATGTCAAATGTTTACCAACTGCTCATGCATGAGTGTGTACACACAGCAGTGTATATATGTAAGTGAGTGAGTGAGTGCATGTGTGTGTTTACACCCAAGGGGCAGTTGGAGTTGGCAGAGCAAATTGTATTGACTTCTGCCTTCTCCACTGTACCATATTACACAATTGTCCGTGTGTGTGTGTGTGTGTGAATGTGTGTGTCTGGCGGGCATTATAAATATCTAATTAGGCAAAAGCAATGGCCGAAAACTGTAGCATACTTGCGGGCGTGTATCACAAACCACTGAAAATTAAGTTAAATAAATAGAGTTTCAATAAATTTCAACTGAATTTCAGCTAACGAAAAGTGAACACGTATTTTGTAGAGTATTGAGCTACTTATTAAAACCCTATTAAAAAGACTGGCGGTAGTAAAGTCATAGAAAGTTTATAAACAAAGCAGTAAATAAATAGCAAACATTTTTAGTTTTAGGGAATTCCATTTATAAACTTTGAGCTTATTATAACTAACCTTAATTTACTGCCTTTCAGCGAAGTGATTTAATAACTGCAATGCTAACATGTTAATTGAAATGCAATAGTAGTTTATTTATGCCTGGCTCAAAGCAATTGACTACATTTAAGCAAATACAGCTCTGATTAATATTTACTCTACTATTTTATTGCCAAAATAAAGTCATAATTATTCTACAAATCCTACAAAGTGAAGAGAATAGTCATAAATAGCCCAATTTCATTTCATTCCATTTAAATCTTTTTTTACTTGATAAATAGGTATATTTCTTTTGCACAAATTCTTTCTTTTGTGTGAAATTTCTAAGAGAGTATTTAAATTTCGTTATACTGTAATTCATTGATGTTATTGCACTTTTAATGGTTGTTAAATTGAAAAGGATTTCTGACAAGATCTTTGCTGTGGCTTTTACAGCAATTTAATCCATTTACAAAAATTTAATGGTCATTAAAAATGAAATGAAAGCTGTGATGAAAACTCAAAATGAAATGTGAAAATAACGACTGGAAAATGTGAAGCGGGAAAATGTTTAACTTGTTGATAGTTAAAGTAAATATGGAAAATATGTGTGTTGATTGTTGACAAACAGTTGCTCAATGTTATTTGATTTTATACATACTTTTTTTCATCAGTTATCTTTGAGTTTATTGAATAATTTTATGCAACAGTTTCTTGTTACAATAATTGTAATGAGACCAATTAAAAATGCGTTATAAATTGTAATAAATAATTGGATTTAATTTGATATAAAATGTTATGTAAATAAATATTATATTTATCACTTACAGCTGTTGTTGAAGAACCCGAATTTACTGAATACATCGAAAACGTAACTGTACCTGCTGGACGAAATGTCAAATTAGGTTGTTCGGTGAAGAATCTTGGCTCTTATAAGGTAAGCAAAACTATAATTAAATTTCTTAATTTTATATAATTATATAAACATTCTTAACCCTGAAATTAGTTGACTTCAAACATGATTTGCTAATTTATCTTGCTCTAGAAATTCTCTAAAGTCAACCACTTAATACATTTAATTTAGTTTTGATGCTTGCTCTAATCAAATAACTAGACACAAGTGAAGCAGCCATTTAACTAGCTTAAAACCCAATTGCTTATACTAATAAACCGAGTTCAATTTGTTAGCTGCTTAAGCATCTCATTGGCCAGAATTTAGCATAGCTCTGGACGGTGTATAAATGGCTTTAGTGGTTTGCTCTTAGCCATGTTAGTCAACCTTTAGAGCAGCTATTTAATAACATTTAACGACATGCAACATACTTGGGTTAGACCTCAATGTGCTCACGTACTCGGTTTGCAATTTCACAGCTCAGCACAAGACCAAAAAAAAAAAAGAAAATAAGAGAATGAAAGTAGGAGAAAAGGAAAAAGTAAAATCCAGAAGCGTTTGGCAAAAAGCGGAAGCGAGAAAATTGCATCATAGTGTCGCATATAAAAATAAACTGAACCGAAGAACACGAGAGTCTGGGGCGTGAAAGTGTGCGGTGATAGCTATGAATTACACGCATGCAATACATGAGAACGAACCTGCCAGTCACTCTAAAAGCAAGACAGAGATGGCTGCAAGGACTTAGGATGTAGTAGAAATCCTCTCTCCCGCTCTCTCTCTCTTTCTTACTCTCTGGCATTTTTTGTAAACTTATTGAAGGAGTAATCTTGCTCGCACAGACATAGCTATTTAAACATGCCATCAGCTAAACCGACTCGGTCTACACTTTTTGCTACCTGTTTTTTCCAGCTTTTCCTGCTGCATCTTCCTACATTTTCTTTTTATTTTCTTCAGCATTTTATTTACTAGATGCAATACACGTTTCACGTGTGCGACGCTTTTCTTGTTGCTCTCATTTACACCTCAATTTGATTCTATTTCCTGTTGCCTGTCAAGCCAAAATTCAGTCAAGTTATTGGATAGCCCCAGTCGTCTTGTTAGCGAAACTAGTAGTTTTTCCTCTCTCACTCCTTTTCCCTGTCCTTCTCACTCTAACTGTCTGTCTGTCGGTTGAGCTACTTGAGCTTCAACTATTGAAGTACTCGGTAATGATGCTCCAAGACGTTCGCTTGCCCCATTCAAGTGCTTTTGATATTCATAGCCGTGTTTTCATTTTCATGGTAATGATGTGTTTAAATTTAGTAAGTCCAACTAGTGCTTGATCTTTTTGCGATTAACCGTCATTTCTTCAAGCATATTATTAAAAGCGAACATCTCGTTATGGCCAACTAAGACTTCACATGGCGTATGCGCTATGTCAGCTACTAATTAGTTGACTTTAGCTATGGATTTCACTATTGCTGCATTCATACTTCTTTGGCATTTGCCTTCCATCATTTTATACGCATCTCTATCTCTTTGTCTGTGTCTTTCCCTTTCATCCACTGCTTTTAATCCTTCTCTATCCCTCTTTTCAGTTGGTCGTGTCTTTTGACAAGTAATCAAATCATTATCGCTCATTACACGCTGATTTCCTTTCCAGCTGCTTAATTACTAAATCTTTTGCAATTTTTCTATGCTTTTTCTACTTGAAATCGAGTTTATGGAAATAATGGTCAACAGTTTTTCCGTTTTTGTGGTTCATTTCACTTTGCTAACAAGGTTTTAAGCAAGTGATAGTTGATTTAATGGTGGAAGAAAGAAATGTTATTTCAAATTGTGTGTGAATATTTTTGTAGAATTTTTAAATGGGTTCCATTGAAGCTACTTTTGATTTCTCGGTGTATTAAAAATTATTTATAATTCCTTTACCTCTTTTTAGGTCGCCTGGATGCACTTTGAGCAATCCGCTATACTCACAGTGCACAACCACGTGATCACGCGCAACCCACGCATCAGTGTCACTCACGATAAGCACGATCGTCATCGCACCTGGTACCTGCACATCAATAATGTGCACGAGGAGGACAAGGGGCGTTACATGTGTCAGATCAACACGGTGACGGCGAAAACACAATTTGGTTATCTAAATGTTGTAGGTGAGTCGAGTTTATGGTTATAAATGGGAATTCTAATCATCGCAACGAAGCCCCAAAGGTAGTGAGAAGTCGTGGAAAGCGCCACACGAAAATCCTGTACAAATACGCGGTGAATTAAAAAATAATTTATTTGCCTTAAAGCGTGGAAAATACACAAACACCACGGGATTGTAAGAGAAAGAGAGGAGGGGTGAGCAAGAGCGAGAAAACAAAAAGCATGCAGCAGAAGAAGCCGAAAGCAAAATTTTGGTGTGTTTGTGTGCGAGTGAGTGTGTGCGGGTGTGTGTGTGTGTCCAGTGCACAGTTCAGTGAATCTTTTGCCCAGGCGGAATTATTTTCCTGGCTGGCTGGCAAACAAACAAATTATTAAAAATTCATGCGATATTCAGCGAAACGGCAGCGAATATTTTTTAATTAAAAGAAAAAAGATTTTTACCTACTCGACCCCCCGAAACATTGAGTAATACAACAATAAAATGAATTAAATAAATGCAAAAACTAATATTTAAATGCAATGTGTGAAACAATTTATTACTAATAAATATTAGAATTTGTCATGCTCAAATATTGCGCTAATCAAAATGCAGAAGAGTTTTCGAGTTAACTTTTCGACGAGAAAATACCCTTTAAACTTAAATAAACCATTTAAATTAAATATATTTGTTGAGTCTACATCTTAGACTTTTCTTAGAATTCTAAGCTTTTTTTGAAGGTTTAAAAATTATAATAAACAGTTTTTTAAATATATAATTCTGCCCTCATCCTCAATCAGACTTTTTTTTTTAAATTTTTAAATTGAATTGTTTGATAAAAAAAGAAACATAAAATATGCTTCGTTTAAATGCGTTTAAAATCGAATAAAATAAATAAAAAGATCTCGTATTAAGTACTGTACTTTAAAAAATACTTTTTAAATTTAAACCAAGAGTAATTTCTTGTCATAATTCAAACTATTTTTGTATAACTTTAATTCTTAAGCGGCTCCACTTCAAATAGAATTCAAATAATTATCAAAAATATTAATAATTTATTACCAAAGCTTAGTTTTCAAATCCAAAATTACTAACTTACGCTTGACATAAAGAATACATTGAAGTTAATTGATTTGGAAAATTAAACTACAATTTCGCAAAGTGGCTATAAGTTTTGATTAAAGCCAAATCAATATATTATACGAATTGTTCATCAATAGCACAATTACTGCAATAATTATAGAATGCATATTGAATGCAGTGAATTGAAATTGAAAATATTTCAATTGCAATTGCAATTGCGATTGCAACTGAAACAGAAACTGCCACAGCAATTTCCTGTTGCCAGCCAAATTGACACCAACAAACAATACAATTTATCACCTATTTTAACTGGCGCTTAAAATGAGACTACACTGTATTTTAGGAAGTGTCCATTGTGCTGGATTTAACAATGGTGGTAAATATTTACGATATCCACACACACACACCTCATACATGTATGTGGCAGGCCTTTAATCTTAAATGGCTTTCATGATTACCAGTTGAATATAGCGGTTGATATTTGACTGTTTTTGTTGACATTTAAGCGGATTATGGGTATAACAATTTAGCATTGAACATCAATTGTGAATTGTGAATAAATTTTGATTTCGATCGCATTATTCATTGTTTTTTTTTGCAGTGCCGCCAAACATTGATGATTCACTGAGTTCGAGTGACGTCATTGTACGCGAAGGTGCAAACATTTCGCTGAGATGTCGAGCCAGTGGCAGTCCACGACCCATTATCAAATGGAAACGTGATGATAATTCGCGTATAGCCATCAATAAGAATCACATAGGTAAGTGCAGAGCTCAACGGACAGTTTCCAATTGAGCATCAATCATTTAATGGCAATTTTCATTGACTCTTGTACCTCTCCCCCTCTCCAACTCTTTGCAGTGAACGAATGGGAGGGAGATACGCTGGAGATAACCCGTATCTCTCGTCTGGACATGGGTGCTTACCTCTGCATTGCATCCAATGGGGTTCCCCCAACGGTTTCCAAGCGCATCAAAGTCAGCGTGGACTGTGAGTATAACGGCATGAACATTGTAGCTTCCCTGAAATGTTTGTCATGCCAAAAATGATAAAGTGACTCTTCTGTCTGTCTGTCTCTCCGTCTGTCCATCTGTCTCTCTGTATTTTGCTGTCCATATTTAAGCAAACATTTACAACAACTCGCTAGATTTTTCTATAAAATTGGTCAAAACTAAACACAGTTTTATAGTTTATACATGGCGCTTCAGTTTGGCAACGATTTTCAATTTATTTTTCATTACGTGCCACGTTTGTTGACCAAACCATCGTTTGTTGCCTAACCAAAAACCAAATGGAAAATAAATAAAAAATATATATATAAAGATAGGGAAACCCTGAAAAATCTACCTTTATAAATTTGTAGTGTCGGATTTAAGTGGAGCTGAAAGTGGAAGCGTATTCGCTGTATACGAAGTACGTGTGTTATTTGTTCTGTTGTCCAGGCAACTCATATTTCCATTTCGCGACTACGGATTAAAGTTGATCTGATTGAGGGTCAAATGGCTGTCACAGTGGTCAAAATTCAAATACAATTTTAACCAAATTGTGATTCATTTAGAAAGGGAATGTTTAATAAAGTAATTATATATGAACTCGGATAGTTTAAGTAATTATTGGTTGAATAGGAATTGCTCAACCTTTTTGTGATGCTATTAAGTTATTTACAAAAGAACAAACATATCCTTTAATATTAAATTATTTAAGATATTATATCTCAAATTTTATCTTTATTTTTGTCATTAGTTGTATTACTTATATTATTTCTTAGTTCTCATTAGTTATGTTATACTTTTAAAAATATGTTGTTACTAGGAATTTAAGGGCATAAATATTGGAAGATCATGAAAAAATTCTCAGATAGAATAGCTTCTTTATTGAATACTATAAATTATTCCATTAGCTAAAATATATATTGTAAATTTTCCAACTTAAATTTTATTTATTTAAATATTTTATGCGACTGCACAACTTATTATTTCAAATAAATATTTCTTTAATTAATTTCTCTATTGATCGATTGAATCGAACATAATTTAATATGTGCCCCACTTTAGTCTCCTCTGTTCCACTGTGCCCGGGTGATTGCAATTTGTGGCAACACACTTGTAGCTGCCGCAGCAGCGAAATCTCAGAAAAAAATAGGTTTTAAAACCAAAAAAAAAAAAACGAATGAAAAAAAAAACTCCAAATCACCGTGCAGTTCTTTTCAAGATTTATTACAAGCGACAGTCACATCACATGTTGTCCGTGTGCTGTCATGTCAGCAGAAAGGCAGGCAACAATTGAGGCGGAGGTGGACAGTGGGCGTGGCAGTGGCTAGGCAGCTGAGTCGTCACACAAAATTTGCTCGTTTGCTGTCACTTAAAAATGCCGCAAGCATAAATCTATTTTTGTTTTGTACACGACATTGCTAACAAAACAAACCAACGACACAACCCGAGGCCACTAGCCACTACACAAGTACCCAGTGCCCTGAAACTGGTAACTGGTAACAGGTAACTCTGTGGTCAGCTAGCAAAAAAGCGCAATACAAATTACACGTGTGCACAGTTTCGCCATAAAAGAAAAAAGCTGCAAATGCTTGATTGCTGCAGACACACAACGGTTAAAAAAAGGACATGAAAAATGTAGGGGTAGCTGGGCAAAATCACTAGAAACAGATAGCAAAACTATTGAATTCGCGATTTAGTAGTTGTGGCTTACATAAGCAATTTATATGCATTTTTCTAGGTAATAGATTAAATAAAATTATAATAAATTAATTTCTAAATACTATTTAGTAGTATTTATGTACTTATTGTGAAAGATCATACTAAAATAGACTGTTCAAATAAAGAAAGCCATCAAACTGATATTTAAGCTCAGATTTATCCTAAATTTAGTTGAATCTGGCTTTAAGTGGAGTAACTGAGACACTATTTTCGTAGTCTCTGTACACACAATTAACAGAAATAATCCGATGCCTGTCTTAATGCCACAATTTGTATGCACTTTGTGCAATGCCACCAGGAGATGCCACAAAATCCAATTTGATACTTTCACCAAATGCATATTGCAATAACACAGTCCCAGTGGAAAACTATGGTAATAATTTGGGGAAAAGTATTGGGAAGAAAAACGATTTTTGCTTTTCGTATAAATAAATATCAAATCGTACGCTGATTTTTAAAAACAAAATTGTTGTTGCTCAACAGTTTGGTAGGAACACCAAGAAAAGAAGAAACAAATTTCCAATTCATTTTTGAGCATAGCAAAAATATGTTTGAATGTGTGTGCTGAACCTCCCCGAACAATTTGTTAAAACAACTGTGACAGCTTGCATATGTCCTTTAGCCAGGACACACACACACATTAACCTCGCTCCATACTTCTTCTCCACTCTCACCCTACTCTCTCCTCTCCTCCCTCTCCAGCTCCTTTGGCTTATTTTGCTGTGTATTTGTACGTTTATTGTGGCGTGCGTTGCTTAACAAACAGGAAGCAACAAATTCAGCTACTGTTTCCGTTCTAAAAGTGTGTGCGTGTGTGTGTTTCTGTGACTCTGTGTGTGTGTAAGCGAGTTTGTTTCTTACATTTCTGACTGCATACTGATTTGTTTGCCTTGTGCAGCAGCAGGACACACTACTCGTATTCCTTAGCACAACATATGCTGCAAAAGGCCCTTTAACCTGACGCCACTTGTAGAAAAAGCAACAAAGCTATATCCAGTTTTTACCCAATCTCAGTTTTGTATCTCAAATCGTCAACACAAACAGCTAATTTGGTATGCAATCCAGATCCTTTAGCTTTGATATAATTTCTTGTGGGTTTTTATACAATTTGTCGCTGCTTAGCAGTGCTTTAAAATGCCAGTAGCCAGCAAGTGATCAGCAATCAAATGGCAGAGTGTGCTTACTTGTCACATAACTGTTGAAAAACTAAAACTCTGCTTAAAAATACATAGTAAAAATACTCTGATAAATAAATAAATAATAAATAAATAAATACAAACAATAGTAAAACTTCATGACTGTAGGAAATTATTTATGGCATTAGAAAAAAATAGATAAATTTTATTTAAATTTTAATTTAACAGATCACAAATTGAAGTCTTTTCTTGAACCCATTTTTGTTTTCTTTTGAATACATTTATTAAGTTCATTTAAACATGAATATCGCAATTATTTTCCAACCAAGTTTATTTCTTTTAAATTTAATTTCTTCACTTTTTCCCCTAACTATCGTAGCCACTGAAAGTGTATAATTTTTACACAAAAGCACTCGACTTTTGGGCGACAGAACAAGCGCTTTCCACCCACTACTTGGCACTGATTTAAATTACAATTGAGTGGCGACAATATTGTGAAAGCTGAACAAAAGCTGAGGGAAATAGCTAGCGAAGCTGCTAAGTGGCCACTGGCGAGTCAGAGACAGAGTCGGAGTCGTAGTCGGAGTCAGGTAAAAAAGGGACTTGAGTCAACAATAATTTAGCCTGGCAGCACAAGGATCAGGAAAGAAGTTGAAGAAGTTAGCTGAGTGGTTTGCTGCTGTTTTCGCCTCAGTAGTCAGTTGGACAGTGAGTGACAGCTTTGTGTCTGTCTCTCTGACTGTCTGTCTGTCGGTCTGACTGTGACTATTTCTACAGAAAATTGCAAGGTGACATTGCTGAGTGTAAACAACTTGAAAATTAGCAGTTAATGAAGCCTCGTTACGGGCTGCGAGTGTTGGCTAAGGATTACACTTGAAGTCTGTAAACCTTTTGGCTTTGTTCACTGAAGGGAGCGGAACGTGGAGGGTAAAGAGGTGAGACGGGGGTACGAATTGATTGCAAGAAAAGGATGTTAGCACAATATTTGCGGAATTAGTGTAATAGCAAATGGTCAAGACGTTGATAATGAAGCTGGTATTCAGCTGATTGCATTGTTATTGGCCAACAGCAGCTAAGGTGAATGAAAAGTGCTTCCTGATCATCTAAATGGAACAAAGAGTTCTTTGATTTGGAAAATTGTTTAAGAGCTGCTTTTTGTATGATTTGGAAAGATTTCTGTGCTGGCCAAATAGTGAGATCAGTTTGCATGAGTTTTTCTTGTGCTCCACCCAAAAATTCAGTCTCTGTCCTTTAGCCAAATAAGTTGCAGACTTTTTCAATTACTTGCAGCTTGTTTTGGTTTGCAAACTGCATAATTTTATTAGATAATTTTTCATAGCCCTAAGTGCTGACATCTTCTAACCAACGTAAACCAAAAGCAAGGCAATCTCTTTAATTCATTTTGGTAAGTTTCTTAAGTTTTGTTCCCTTTCTCCTGTCTGCATATTGACAAACAAAGTTTCAAGTCCAATTTATGCATACATTCTGCTTGTTTGGCTCGTCCAACATTTCATTTTTTTCCCAGAACAGACTCAGACTCTGACTCTGGTTGTGGTTTTGGTTTATGCAAATACAAAGTCGGGCCAGATCTTAAGTATAATTTTTTATGCAACTGATTTTCATTTAAATTGAGAGGCAAGTCGGCAAGTCACAAGGCTGTGCCTTTTCTTTGCCCGAGAAGAAAGTTCGCTACACTTTTCACACACACACACACACACACACACAGAGAAAACTATTTTTGCTCTTAGCGAATGCATCTCATGAAAATATCTTATGAATAGCATTATTCACTATTTTGCTTGGCTTGTTTTTCCAGTCTTCGGTCTCTCTACAGTCTGTTTTGTTATTTGCGTGCATCTGTTGAACTCTTGTGACTTGTAATTATATAAAAGACACCTATACAAAATTTTGTCAATGCGGCTGCCAAAAAAAAAACAAGGAAACACTAAAACAAATTCAGAAAAATGGAATTTCGCTGACAATTTTTACCCACACTTCAGGTGCAGCACAGCATACAGTTTTAATTAAGATATTAAATGAGAGTCTCAGGTTTTTCATGCCATTCCATATTTTCTTTTTTTTCGCATTTTCTCAATGAACACTAATGAACATTTTTGCATTTTCCATAGTTATTGTTAGAGCTTGAGTCTGAGTCAGGCACTGTCATCATCATTAGGATGGGCATAAAAAGTGCTCGGATATAGACAATGGATACTTCTTCTTTCATCCATTTGCCTTGTCATTTCGCTGGCTGTTTTACCTTTTGTTGATTTACGTTTGCCACGAGCTCACAATTAAGCTGCGGCTCAAGTCCAAAGGGTTTTTTTTTCCACCCTCCCTCTCTCTTAATTCCCATTGCCCCCAACCAATTGAAATTTTAATCAGCTTGGACACAAATTAGCGTCGTTTTTATGTTTATGAAAAGTATCGTGAAGCATCTGAGCTTACGGCTGCCTTTTGATGGGTTTGCTCTGTTCTCCCCTTTAGTTCAGTTAATTTTTTTTTTGTTCTGTCCTTAATCAAAAGTATATTAAGTATCACGAGGCTTAAGTGTGACAAAATGCGCTACTTAATTAACTTGTCAACGGGTTAAGTGAGTTGAGTGGTCATTAACTGAGCTGTACGTTATAAACAAGCGCATTTTGTATTAGCGGCTGGGGCTTATATAATGGTTCAAATTAGCTAACTTGTGTACAAGTTTATGAGCTCTTTGGTATGGCGAACTAAGCCTTTATTTTATATAATAAGATAAAGAGAGGGGAGCTCTAAAGGTATTAGTATTAATTAGCACATTTAAACATTGCAGTTCCACCCATGCTGCTCATACCACATCAATTGGTTGGTGCACCCGAAGGTTTCAATGTCACCATCGAATGTTTTACAGAGGCGCATCCAACGTCCTTGAATTACTGGACACGTGGCGAGGGACCAATCATACATGACTCCTACAAATACAAGTAAGTAAATGAACTCGGAACTAAACACAAATTATCTAACATAACTTATGACTAAATCGCATTTAATTCCCCACTATTTTTATGCCACTTTCAGAGTGGAATCAAGTGTCGGCATGCCTGCTTATAAAACGCATATGAAACTGACAATTATCAATGTGGGTAGTGGCGATGATGGCATATATAAATGTGTGGCTAAGAATCCCCGGGGCGAAACTGATGGCATTATACGTTTGTATGGTAAGTAAATAGCTGACTGCAACACCATTAAGCACTCACAACTCAAAACAACTCAAAAAATGTTGAAAAACTTACTAGCAAATGTATTTTTAATTGTTTGGCAAACAAATGTTGCAAAAACATTGCGCATACGCCGCGTGCTGCAGCTGGCAACTAAATGTAAAGTCAGCAAATTTATTTGCTTGCAAGTAACTCAATAAAGTTCTAAAGTTTCAATTGACAAACTATGAAATACTATAAATTACAGACTTTACTTAAAGCGTAGAAATTTAATAAAAATAAATTCGTCTTATTCTAATGAGTCTTGTTCGAACTCTCAGGTCGAAGCGGCTAATTAAGAGATTCATGTCCAATAAATGAAAGTTGGGAGGGTGTTGAGGAAAATTGCCGCATTGGCCTTAACACAAATTGACAAATTTTAGCCATTTATCCATTGAGGCGAACAAAGCAATACACCACAGAGAAAAAAGAGCAGAACAAAGAAAATCTTAACCACAATGGCCCACAAATGGGCTGACTTAATTGCCTGACACACTGCTGGCCAACGGTCGAGCACAGTTCAAGGCTTTGCGAAGAGGAAAGCTAGAGAAAGAGAGGGAATAAGATGAATTCGTAACACCTTTGAATACCCTACTGGGCACTTGGCACTGACTACATTTGCTGGCTAAAAAGGCAGGCCCTTGCCATCTGCTCAGAGCTATAATCAAGCCACTGAAAATCAAGTCACGTGCTCTGCTTGAGGTGTGGTATTGGCTGGGCGGTCTTCTACGATTGTCGTGACAGAAGTTTTTTCCAACTGAGGGTTGGAGAAAGTAGAATTACAGCAGCCAAGGACTAAAATTGACTCACATGAGTTGCCAAACCTCAGGATAAACTTAAATTTCTATCCCTTCAATGGCATATATTTTTTTTTAGTCTTTTACTTTTGCAACGCTTCAATTTTGTAGCTCAAGTTGAGAGTTAATATCACGTTTTTAGTTTAATTACGTGATGGATTTGCTGAGACTAGCTAAAAGTTGCTGAAAATAAAGCTGAAGACTTGCGATTGTACAATTAACTTAAATATCGTAGTGAGTCTAATTATAAAGTATTTTATTGACTTTAATTTTAAAGTCAAGAGTTTTAATACTGAATAATGCCAAAGGGCTTCAAATCAGTGCTTTAATTAGATTCAAATTCAATATTTAAATTAATAAATAGTACCAAAGGCATAAAGCATTTGACAATCAAAACGATTTTGCACATTTAAAATAGTTGTTGGAAATTGCAATTGGGATTTTGGGCAAATACGCAGAAAAAGTTTCGAGAACGGCATAATTAAAACGTGCTTTAATTGAAAATATCAATAATGAAGTCGGCAAAACAGGAGTACAAATAGCAAGAGAGACAAATTTCAACAGAGGGGACCAGGGGGAGATGCTATTATTATATGAACATTGGGTAGCTAACGAGTGTGTGTGGGAATTTTGGGGCTGGCAAAAGGGAGATAATGTGTGTCATATATTGTCACATAATGAAAATATCAAATAATTAGCATTTTGCGTAATCAACTCGGGCGTATGCGCAACTGGAGTGAGCTCAAAAATAACAGACAGCACAAATTTTAAATAAATAAAAAGAGGGAGGCAAAAAAAAGTCACAACAAAATGAAATCAAATGGAATAAAACGTGCTGAAAATGTCAAAACTGAAAATTGTTATGCAAATTTAGTTTGCAAATAGCAAAAGAGAAAAAAAACACGAAATTTGAAAAACATTTAGCGAACAAAAACAATCATATGTAAAGTAATCGTAAACAATAAATAACAATAAGAAAATAGATGCACAACTGTTCTAAAATGTTTCTAACTGTTGATGGGATGGTTAATATATGTTGATGAGTTGAGTAGGAAAATATGTAAAATCATCAGACTCAATGCAAATTGATTTATATGCCCTAAAATTACTTTGTCATTTCAGTTTCATATCCACCAACGACAGCCTCCTCGGGTATTTATATAACTGAGTCCCACTGGAGCGAGGGAAACGGCAATAATATTGGCTATGGAAACTCGGACTCGACGCGTTCCATGTATGGACAGGATAAAAGTGAGTAGTCAATGCAGTTCAGCTGTTCATCGTTAATCTCCCTGGCACCATATTCACTTTACCGCAATACATACTCTTTATCTTTCTCTCTCACACACTCTATTTCTGTCTCTCTCTCTCTCTCTTCTTCTCTTTATTAAATCCCGTTTTTTTTGATTGCCTCTCATGTTTGATTCCATCATTAAGACACGCGCTATCAATCCAATTTGAATGAAATCGGTTTATCAGAACAAAAATCATTCCTAGATAAAACCCAAATTGCGTCAACCGGAAACGGCAGCCCCTCGAGCCCCGCCTTTGATGGCAGCATGGAGGGCAATGATGCCAATAGCATTGTGGCCATAGCGTGGCTATCAGTGTTATTACCAACACTGTTAATATTACAGTCAGCTGAGGTTTTTTCTAGGCTTAGCTTAAGTTTATGTTAGCTAAAGCAAAATGTATCTTAGAGCTACATATCTACATAATCTAGTGTTAAGGCTTAAGAAACACACAAACTAGCAGAAGATACGCACACATATACAAATATATACACATACTTACCGTATCAAGTACTCGTCTAGACCTTAGTGAAGAAGATGACCCTAGTTACGATCCGCCCCCCAAGAAAAATGATTGCAAACAAAGCCAAACAAGAGCTTGCTGCAATGAAAAAGAAATCCAAAATGTAGCCACAAAAATAATGAACTTAGCTTAGACCTGTATAGGAAAATTAACTTATAATTTAAGAAATCAATTGCATTGTAATTATTATTTAATTATTCATTTAAATAACATCACTGAAATCAATTGTTGAAAAGATTGTACGATGTATGTGCGTTAAACGCTAAAGGCATTTTAAAACTTAAATTCATACACACTAACAACTTACACACTCAAACACACACTCACATAGGCAGACAAACAGTTAGTTATATATACGCCTTAAGGTATGCAACGTTAAATGCAAAAACAAAACGAAAATATAAAAAAAACCAAACACATATCGAGAATGAAAATCTTTTAAATTAAAGTGCTTATATGCAGATAAAGAATTCAATTAAAATTTCATTGTTTAGTAATTTACTGATAATTGGTAAATTACTTATATGGCTTACAGCTGTCTATGGTCAAGCGCTTTATAGCTAACGAGGCTCTCAAAATGTATATGAATAAAGAAATTTACAGCTTAAATAAAAATAAAAACAAAACAATTCTTACTTCATAAACAGCTCACATGTAAATGTAGACTATTGCTATATTCTAAGACTTCCAAAATCATTCCAACTTCCAACTTAAATTGCTTTAATCATTTGATCATTTCTCTGCTGTATTTCCATTCGAAATTCTCAAATATTTAAGCATAAATTTAAGTAACGTGTAACTAAAGCTTAAACATTAATGTAAAATTTAAAACCAAATGAAAAATACTTAAAAAGAATGTTAAACATTTAAGCAAAAAAAACAGTTGTGTTTTGCTTTACATACAGAACAAAAGGTGTTAAATATATTATATTATATTAATGAGTTACAAGTAATATGCAAAGCTAACGACACAAAACTATATACAAAACAATATATATACACAGATATATACACTATAACTATGTAACATGTATTTAAGCATATGAAATGAGTTGTAACTGCAAAAACAAAAAAAAAAGAAATTAAAACTAAATGGCGCATATCAATTGATATCCAAAGCCCGATTCAAAAGTGAACAAATTGAATGAATTAAATAAAAAAAATTAAAATAAAATAAAAAAGTTGAGAACAACAAACATATAAAGAAGTGTATGTGTTAAATGCTTAATTAGCAACCAAATTAAACAACGCTGCAACGAACAACCAAAAACATCCATTAAAAACAATAAAAAAACGAGAAAAAAATGGAAAAAAGTCCAGAGTTTTAAACACAAATTTACCCTGCAGAAATGAATAACTCTAATAATTCAAAAAGTGCATATTTATCTTAGTTATAAATGTGTGTAGATTAACAGCTACTTACCTAATCTTCTGAATTATTTTCTTACTTTCTAATCGATCTACTTATGAGCAAATAATTTTCTATTCACATATACCCTTTTAGGCTACTTTCCTCATTAATTGCAGCGTATTTAAAGTGCATTACATTAATAAACAATTAGTTGTTTGGCCAGGTATGAGGTAACTTCTGCAACACGACCGCATTTTATTTGTTGTGCCATTTAATTTATATATTTTTTATTACGCGCAAACCTTTTTTTCTCAACTGATTTCAGCAACAACAACGAAAACATGAAATAAATATAATAAAAATCATACAAAATATTGCCATATTCAATTTAATTAATTGTTGTATACGTGCCACAAGTTTATCATTCATAATTCATTGCAGTTCTTTAATTTTTAATAAAAATTTAAGTGCCGGCTCTCGATATTGTTGCCATGGTTAATGATGCGTTGCTGGAAATTTTTCAACTAGTTAAAAACAACAACAAATTGGTTACTATTAATGGCTTTGACAATGAAATGCTTTTTAAATGACTGAACTAATTGGGACTAGGGTTTATTTGAATTAAAGTTTGTTTGTTGAACAAATCTTATATTTGAATTTAGTCATTAAATGGTAATATATCACTTTGTACTAAATATATGAAACTGACACTTTTATTTCAAAACAATTATGTTTAGACAAGCACTAAAAAATTACATTAAATTTATTTCACCCCATAAACTACACACTTTAACGGGATATTCCACTCATTTATTAAAAGGTTTGACTAAAAAGCCAAACATAAGCGGAAATTAAATTGCTTTACATTCAAGAAGTAACATTTTCTTTTTAGCTTAGTTTTTTGCAGTTGGTAAAAAAACAAGAACCACAAGCAAAAAGCAGCAGATGAAATAAAGAAAGAGCAAAAAACGAAATCAGCTTGAAATCGCGACACAAGATGTCAATTTCATTACGAGAAAGGACCTTAGTTAGGACACCCGGGACACCCGGGACACCAAGGACAGTAAGAGGACTGCACTCATCTGCATAAAGGGGAAATTATTTTTTCTTGCCAACAACAACAACAACCGAAAACACAAACAACAACTACAGCAGGCCAACTAAATGGCAGCTGCAATCGCAGCTGCTCGGCAAAAGTTTTGTAAAGCAGCCAAAAATAAAAGAAAACTAGCTGAAAAAAAATCTAGAAAAATAAAAAATAAGTCCAAAATGCAAACGTAAACTGCTGAAATGAACTATTCACGACAATTTCCGCAGAGCAAGAGAAAGCAAAATAAACTCGAAAAATTTATGTAAAGCAAGTTAACAAAGTCAACAAACAAATACAAAATGAAGCCAAATACTGGAAGAAACAAATTACCCAAAGAAGAGGAAGACATAATAAACCAGTAAGATATTAGCGATTGGGCACCTGGAAAACTAAATTATACTTATTTATGGAAAGTGGAAAAAGTGCAGCATCTTTTCCTTATTAGCCCTGGAAAACTCTAGAAAATGCACCCAAAAGAATGCCACGCATTTCATTTTTTGTAAAATAACAAAGAAAAATTCTTCATGCCTTACCAGCCTAACAACAGTCGCGGTAGACTAAAAAGAGGGCGTGGCCAGGGTTAGGAAGGAGAAAAGAGTGCAGAAAATGTGAGGCAAAGTTTCGTGTGGAACATGTTTGCCATACTTTTTATCTGTGCCCAATTCTTTATGCGACCAGTTTATTAAAGGATGCGAACTAGAAGAAGAGCAATGGAATAAAGTGTCCTGCACAAAGGAGTCCTGAGTATGTGTGTGTTTAAGGAAGGGGATAAAAAGTTGTAAGTGCATTTCGCATAAATGGAAAATTGTTCAATTTATCGGAGCACAAAGGAACACACTAACATAGTTAAGAGCAAGAAGTTGGGAACGTGGCCAACGAATAACTTATAGAACTTTATGCAATTGAAAAGATAAATATTTATATTGGTCAACTGAATAACCCACCAGCCCAATAACTGGTTAACCCACAAACTTAGTTCCTCCTCACTTTACCCTTCTTCTCACTGAGTAATTGCCACAAATGAGGCGCATCAAATTTGATTTGATTTGAGCTTTTAAGCCACAACAAACAACACGAGAAGAGAACAACATTTAAAGCGCTAAAAGCAGCAGTGAGCTGGATAAAGATGGAAAGAGAAGAGAAAAGAATGAAGATGATAAAAATATCAACAAGGCAGCAATAAAACATTCAAGATTCAAGGAGTGCAAGGAGAGCAGCCAAGTGAACATTGGACCATTGTCGAAATGACATCAATAAAATATTTAAGGCGACAACAAAGCGAAGCAGCCACATTCGCATCCCTGAATGGCCTTCATTCCTCACCCCACCTGTCTCAGTCTGTGCCCCTCTACCTCTGTCACGCCCCCTTAGTTGACAAAACAAGCTGAAGAGTTCGCTGAATGGAGAACTCCACTCGACTGGCGCCGTGGCAAACGAGCTTAACAGAATAAACCGATGAGAACTGAAGATGAAGGATGTGGATGAAGGTGGAGATGGAGGTGAAAAGGAGGTGCAAATGGAGTCAAGACGAAGGAACTCAGTTGAAGCTGGATTCAGGTTTTCACTCGTCTCGGTTTCAACTCGACTTTGAAGTGCAATATCGGAATTTGAATTCAATCGCAATTGCAATCGCTTCCCTACCATTCAGTTTAAGTCTTATTCCCATTCTAAATTTAAACTCCTTCACAAAATCAGCTCCATAACTGGGATTTTATTGCGGCTTCTGCTTCGGATTCTGTTTTGCTGCCAAGCGGCTTAGACTTGTTAGCAATGTCTTCCAAATGTTTACGGGTCTTAGACTCGCAGACTCTCAGACTCCTTAAAGGGATGGAAATCGCGGCTGGCAATCAGGGAAGGCATAAAGATGGGATACCAGAGATAGTTGAAGGAGAACTCTTGTATTTGAAATTGGTATTGTTATTGGTAATGGTAATGATTATCGTATTGGCCAGTTACTTCAACTGCTGACCAAGTGAGCTATTTAAAGCATTGAATGTCTTGTTGTGGTTTTCCATTTCTCATAATTTTAAAAATTCCAGTAAGAGAAAATTCTTTTTCTTATCGCTTATCGCTTTTTATGAAATTTACATATTTTAATCTGCTAGCGTCGATTTCCCAGCGGCAATCAATTTGCCGTCATGGTTTCATTTCGTTTCGTTTCGTCTCTCGTCTTTTTTAACTCAACAAAAATCAGTTGAGATTTTATCTTTTGATTTCCTTTGATCTAATTTCGCAACTAGCGAGAATTGCAGTTATTGGCAACAATTTGTGGCTGCTGTATAAAATGTAAATTTAACTTTTGTCTACACCTTTAGCTACACTGGACAATATCTGGTGTGGGTGTATGGATTCGACAGAGCTGTCAGTTCTGCGTAGAGTGGGGAGCGACGTGTCGGCGGCTAGAAATGATAAATGGCTTTTCCTCGCGTTTTATTGCTGCTTCCTTGGCAAATTTACATTTAATTTTAAAGCGTTTCGACTATTAATAGGTAAGCAACAAACTGACTGCCTTGTGGTTGAAGCCAAGTCAATAAAATATCAAATTACCATTTTGTACCCAAGGGCCATTCCAGTAATGAGTTAACGCCCAGCTTTCGCTGCTTTTGAAGTGGACCATTGAGTGCGTAATAAACAGCTTAATCCTCAAAGTTAATATTCCGTTTTATGATAATTAAATATTGTGTATTTTTGGGGCAATTAAAAAACTATTGCTTCTCTATTATAGAAAATAAATTAAAATTCATTAAATATAGAAATAAATAAAGGAGTGCTTAAAATTTCATTAAGTTGTGTTCATGAGATTTTTTAAGGCTAAAGTCGTTTAAAAAATGCATCATTTATTTTTTATAATTATCTATTACTTTTTAATCTTAAATCATTCATAACTTATCCATAATATTTTAAAGCCACCTTACAGATCATCTCTTTTAGCCGTCGTCTCCAACAAATTTCACACTGGCGGCAATTAATTCAATTATCACATTTAATGGCAAGCCACAATGCATATGAAATTTCCTGCAGCCGGAAAAGTCACTCACACACCCATACACACACACCAGAGACGCAAACGTCGTTGCGCACTTGAAGTCTCGTGCCAAAAGCGGAAACTCCGCTGGGAGTTTCGTGAAGTGGGACAGAGAGGAGAGTGTGAGACGGAGGGAGAAAGGTAATGGGAAGGCAGGCCATTCAATTACACCTGCTTACGAGCATTACAACACCATTACGTACACTGTGTATGGGAATGTGTCTGGCTGTGTGTATGTGTTTGAGTGGAAGCAACATCCTCTGTGATTTCTGCTTTCTACCTTGTGCTTCAGAGTTGCCAACAATTTTATTACATTTTCGTCTGTCGACACTTTTGTGCTGTCGTCATGGTTGTTGTTGTTTTGGTTGCTTATTACTTAGCAGCGGCTAACAACAACAGCAACAACCACAAGAGGAGCAATAAGAATAAGAAGAACATGAACACAACTCAAGCCCAAAGTGCCAACAATAATAATTACAGTAGCAACAACAATCACAACTGCAACTGTCTGCCAAAAAAGTTTTTTGTCAGCGCCGTGTGCCAAAAAACATTCGACGAAAATGCCACATAAAACATAAATGAATAAATGTAACAACAGCAACAATTAGAAAAGCCATATTTGCGCAGAAAATGATAAACCAAGTAAATACCCTGCAAAGCTACATGTTAACTTAGTAGCATGTATTATAAGCTTATATTATTATATCGGTGAGTTGAATTTCTTTAAAGAATTTCATGGATTATTTAAATGGATCTGAAAAACACTGTCAGTTTTTATACAACTTGCATACTAGAGGGTATAACAATAACAGCTAACAACAGCAGCATCATTTTGTGGCACTTACATACATGTAAACCAGTCAGAGAACTACAGCGAGAGCGAGAGAGGAAGAGAGTCAGAAGTTTGTAGAAAAGAGAAAAAATCTGTAGCGAAACTCGGCTGCAAATTTTTGGTTATTAAATTTTCAATGTGGATTTGATATTCCCTTGTTGCCGCCCAAGTGTTTGTTCCCTTGGCCTGACGCAAAGTGTTGAAACATGTTGCAACACTGCATGCCACAACAACAACAGGAGAGAGAGGGAGAGAGAGCGAAAGAGCGCGAGAGAGAGAGACAGAGAGAGTGGCTGCTTGTTGGCATGCTTTTCGTGCAGATTTAATTAGTTTTTATTACCACAAAAAGAGAATGTGACGCTGGATGCCAGCCACCATTGCATATGGAGCATTTTATGACTGTTGTTATTGTTGTTGTAGCTGCTGGCAGACTGTCGCTGTCGCTGTCTCTTGTGGTGTTGTCTGAGCTTGTTGCGATTTGGAGTAGCTGGCACTGCTTAATAGTTGCATTTTATGTTGCATACTTTTAAGCTGTCTGCATATTCAACTGTTTGTCTGTGCCGCTGTTAGTGCTGACAAAGTAGCAAGCTTTAAAAAAAGGCTAAAAATAAATATACATAATATGTTTTTAAATATTTTACTTAATTTAATTTGAATATTTGTAGCAAATGTACAACATGAAGTCAATAAGCTTTAACAATTTATTTAAAGAACGCCTTCAAAATAGAAATATTATATTTAAATTGCTCAGAAAATTAAAACAATTCAAGAATAAATGCTAATATATTATTAAGTATGGATTTATTTTAAGTATGAAAATATACAAACTACTTAATGTGTTTGAAATGGTTTCAAAACTGAATTAATGTGGATCTTTACCTTAAATTTAGCTAACATTCCCTTTAAAAAAAGCTAAACTTTGCCAGCGCTGACCACTACTTATCTGCGTGCATGTTTTAATCTACGCACAGGGACATAACTGTTTACAAGCTTGTTTATGTTGTGAGGTGAGAGAAGTTAGAACAAGAGAGCAAATTAGATCAGTGGGAGAGAGACCGAAGCGGAGAGTGAGGGCAGGCGAGTAACAGTTATACAAAGCAAGAGAATTAAAACGGTACTTTAAAATTTGAAGCATTGCCTTAAGAACAACAAGAGCTCAACGGAGATTGTGAACCGGTGAGTAACAGTTATACAAAGCAAGACAAATAAAGAACAACAAAAGTTCAACAAAGCGTAGAAAACTCTATTTATCGACTACGACTGCAATTAAAACAAAACTTCAAGTTTTTGATGAATTAAAAATAATTTTTTATACCAAATCAATTTAGCATTTAAGTAGACAATAAATTGTCTGCTATGTCAAGCAGAAAATTGCCAAACTCACACTCTACACACTTTATCCATTTAAAGTTTTTCAAATAGCCATTAACGAAATATGACATTCAAATGTTGGACAAATGATTGCCATATTTCACTAAGTAGTTTATCCGTTTGTTTCCCCTTTCCCCGCTTTCTGTTGTCGCTGCGGTAATAGACCCAAAAATCTCAACAATCGCAATTTGAAAACCGCAACGACAACAACCACAAAAACAACAACAGCAACAACAGCGGGAACAACAGCGCCAACAACAAATCCGATGAGAACGTAGAGCAAACGATAATGAAAAAGTGTAGAAACAAAAATGAAGCAAAACTTTGGCACTAAATTCACAAATTGTTCAAGTTTTAAAGTTTCGACAGTGCGTGGAGGGTCGAGTGGGAATTTCTGGTACAGGGAAAACTATTCAAAAACAGAGATTTACTTCAATTTAGACGCCAGGGACGCAGACAAGGCATAGGGTGGCCAAGAAGTTAGAACTAGGGTTGGCTGGGATAGTTAACAGATTTGCTTTCCATAGTTTGTGGGTTGTTTCTGCCTTCATTTAACTGCCAGTTGGTAAATTGAAACAGTAGCAAAGATTGTTGTTGTTGTTGTTGTTTTTCATGTTGTTCTTGTTATCGCTGTTATTGCTGTTGTAACCATTGTAGTTGTTGTTGTTAAGGTTGTTTTGCCAGTTTTACTTGGCTTAGTTGAGTTATTAAAAAGCAATTTGTGGCCGTCAAGCCAAGTGTGTGGCAGATTGAGCGTAAATTCAGCTGAGCCAAAACTTGAACCCCACACAGTGGAGAATCATTTCCTCTTCCACTGAATTGGTTAGGGGGTCAGCGTTGGTCTAAGCTGTAGACACTGTGGCTGGCATTTGAATAAGCCAATTCAGTTATGAATAGTAAAGTCAAGAAATTGCTTATTTATGCGACATAAAATGAAATAAAAAGTATATTTGATATGGTAGGTATAATTTAAAATTTATAAATAATTTTAAGAATTTTCCAGCAACTTTTTTCTACTAATTTAAGGCTTAAAAAAAATTTCGAAATTTGTTTAACTTACAGCACAACAAATCTGTAAGCTTATGCATAAAATACTTGATGATAACTAACAATGATTTTATGCATTTATCTTTTCTGCGTAATCTACCTAAATCCAATGGTTTTCTTCACAAAACATTCTTCAAAAGTTTATTTAAGCAACACGAAGGGCAATAAATTTAATGCAGCACCTAAACAAAAGGACTAGACACGGAGTCTGCCACAGCTTAGGGAAAAGGCAGAGATCATGGAGAGTGAGAAATCGCATGCAAATAAAGCGAAAATCATTATCTGAACATGAAAATCTGGTTAACTTCGTTTAGAGAGCAGCACAGAACCAAACAAACGAAAATAAAAAAGAAAAGCGAACAGGAAAGTGGGAAATTTTTCAAAATGTAGTCGAAAAAGGCGAAAACAAACAAGTTTCACGTAAGGAGCGAATTTTCTGGCGAAATGCAAATGTGCTGGCTGAAAAGTGCTGCCAAGTGGCGACAGGATGCCAAGGGATGGCAGAAAAGGCAAGGACAAGTAGGTGCCAACAAGTTTCTAGCGTTAAAAGTTGTTGAGGGGGCAATGTCATATATTATGTTAGTCAAGGCAGCTGGCAACGGCACATGCAACAAAAGCACAGCCAGAAACAACAACAACAACAGCAACAATGCCACTTGCATTAAATAACGGAAATGAAAACAAAAGACTTCAACTTCCGGTCGAGGCGTGAGAGTGTGAGAAACCAAAGCCACCAAATTGCACTCGAGCGAAAATGGAAAGTGGAATGTGGCAATGTGGCTTTTGTTGCCAGTCTCGCTACCCCTCTCCCTCTCTCCCCCTCTCTTCCCATCTCCTACTGTTTGCTGTTGCTTACTTTGATTGCATTGCCTGTTTGCTGTGGTGCAGGTGTGTTTGAATCCCCGCATGTGGCATAAATAATTTGCACTCAACGGGCAAAACAAACGACTTGCAAAGTCGGCACTTGTAGCGCTCTCTTCGAGCGTTAAGAGTGGGGTTTTAAAAGGGGAACAGTGGGCGTGGTCTCTTGAGCAGTGAAAAACATTTTCCTTTGGGTCACATGCTCTGCTGTTTTTGTGTTCTATTGTTCGGCTGCCTCCCTTTCTTCTATTTTTATTATATTTGCCACTGTTGCTCAAGTGCAAGGACACGACGCGAGCTGAACACGTGTCTTTTGCCAGCACTGTGTCTGGTAAGGGCTACAAACAAGGGAAATGGAAGCCACTGACTCCAGATGCAATGGTAAACTATGTGGAAACACAAGAACTCTAAAAAAAATATATACTCAAAAAAAAATATAATAATAATCTATATAACACATATGAAAATTATTTTAAAATTTAAATTTCAAGTAAGGATATATGCCAAATAAAAAATTATGTAAAATAAATATATTGGAATATAATATAAAATTAAATAAAATATATTTACTTCCAACTGAATATGTTTTGCGATTTCTTTTATATATTTTCAAAATACATTTAAAACCTTCGTTCCAAAAATAATGAATTCTAAAGCCCCGCTATAAATATTATTTAATCACTTTAATCATTATCTTACTATTATAAACATTTATTTAAAGCTTAGTATTTAAAGCAAAATATTTTAACTTATTTAATATGCTTTAAAATTAAATTAACTTTGAATAAATTTCCTTTTTAAAAAGGCTTATATACTTTATTTTAGCCTAAAGTGCATGCAAATTTCGCCATTGTGCAAAAACTGCAGTCATGACTTAGTTTTATGTGCAGCTAAAAAAATTCTAAATAATGTGATCCGAGGAGCAGGAACAGTTTGCTACTTTGCCACTCCACCAGTAACAGTTTCATTCACTATTCCATTCCTTTGCTTGCCGCACTCTGTGGCAAGTGCGGTGCAGTCAATGCAGCAGCTGGTGGCACGTGTATGAATAAGTGGACTGGCTGGTATGATAACAGCTAAAATTTATTGGCAATTGAGGCTGTTGAGTGTTCAGTGCTCAGTGGCTCAAAGAGCAACAGAGGGACACGATTCCAGACTTGGCGCTGGCACAGTCTTAATAGAATTGCAGCTGCACAAAAGGATTAAAGAACAGAACAAAACGTGAAGGAACAAGACAGAACAAGTCCAGTGCAAAATAGAAGAAAACAAGAGACGAAGTTCAAGCGCAAATAAACGAACTGAGAAATACTTTCAGCGAGTTGAAATTTGTATTTATGATGACATTAAATTGCCGCCAAAAACCCAAACCCAAAACAGAACAAAGGCAAAAGGATGGAAGACAACTGGTAACCAGGCCAAGATAAATAGCAAAAACAAAAAACCACTCAAAGCCGCGTAAATTGAAGTGACCTCAAAAAAAAAAAACAACTAAACGAAAAAAGCCATAGTGGAGTGCACTAGACACAGGACTACTCAGTATGCTTTAAAAATAATTAGAGTCTAAAAATTCAATTAAAAAGTCAATAATTTAAATGGAAATATCAACACACTTTATGTCTTCAACTACACCTTTCTTCACTTCTCTTACACCCCTCTACAGGGTATATAAAATACACTTTTGCCTTCCCTTTTTTAGTTAGTTTTGCGGTCAGTTGCAAGAAGTAGACAACAACAGCGTAGAGCAGGACAGCAAGACACTTAGCACAAGTTGCTTCTCTCATTTTTTGCAAGACTTATTTTCTTATAGTATATATTGTAGTACTCTCCTTCCATTGTTCCGTGTTTACTATTTTATTATGGCGCGACGGGTTTCTCTGCTCGACACAACAAAAAGCGAGACAACAACAAAAAAAAACTTAGCGTTAAATTACTGCGAGTTCTCGAGGGCATAAAACCGAAAATGGAAATTTATGTCCCAATTGCATTTCGGAGTTTTCCTCTTTTTTCCTTCCTTTCCACCGCGAAAGTTTCCCTAGGAAGGCAGATTATTGGTTATTTTTAGGCTCTGCCTTAAAGTTCTGCTCGCCGTTAGGCTAATTGTATTAAATTTGCATTAAAATTGTAAATTTAACGACTCGATGAACACATAAGTTTAAAATTCTATTGCGTCTCTCCAACCACCTCATTAGGCACTCGCATATTAAAAGGTAATTTGATATTTTATTGACTTTTGCCCCACGGTCGACCCGCGGTTTGAATTCTCTGGGTTAGTTGCTATTATTAGCAAACGCTTTAAATTAAATGCCAACGAAGCAACAGTAAACGGCCTCATTTATCACTTCCTGTCGCTGCTCTAAGCCGACGACGCGACTAAGGACACCGGAGTTGACAGCACCGCAAATCCTTAGTCCTGGACAGTTGCTGATCTTAGATTGTGTTAAATTCAACTTTAAATTCTGAATTTGTTGCTATGAAAATTGCAACTACTGAACAAAATTAGATCAAAGGAAATCAAAAGATAAAATCTCAACTGATTTTTGTTGAGTTGAAAGAGACGAGAGACGAAACGAAATGAAACCATGACGGCAAATTGATTGCCGCTGGGAAATCGACGCTAGCAGATTAAAATATGTAAATTTCATAAAAATGCGATAAGCGATAAGAAAAAGAATTTTCTCTTTACTGAAAGACTGGAAATTATGAGAAATGGAAAACCACAACAAGACATTCAATGCTTTAAATAGCTCACTTGGTCAGCAGTTGAAGTAACTGGCCAATACGATAATCATTACCATTACCAATAACAATTCCAATCCCAAATACAAGTGTTCTCCTTCGACTATCTATAGCAACCCATCTTTATGCCTTCCCTGATTGCCAACCGCGATTTCCATCCCTTTAAGGAGTCTGAGAGTCTGCGAGTCTAAGACCCGTAAACATTTGGAAGACATTGCTAACAAGTGTAAGCCGCTTGGCAGCAAAACAGAATCCAAAGCAGAAGCCGCAATAAAATCCCAGTTATGGAGCTGATTTTGTGAAGGAGTTTAAATTTAGAATGGGAATAAGACTTAAACTGAATGGTAGGGAAGCGATTGCAATTGCGATTGAATTCAAATTCCGATATTGCACTTCAAAGTTGAGTTGAAACCGAGACGAGTGAAAACCTGAATCCAGCTTCAACTGAGTTTTCTTCGTCTTGACTCCATTTCCACATCTTCTCCATCTCCTCATCCACCTTCATCCACTTCCTTCATCTTCAGTTCTCATCGGTTTATTCTGTTAAGCTCGTTTGCCACGGCGCCAGTCGAGTGGAGTTCTCCATTCAGCGGACTCTTCAGCTTGTTTTGTCAACTAAGGGGGCGTGACAGAGGTAGAGGGGCACAGACTGAGACAGGGGGGGTGAGGAATGAAGGCCATTCAGGGATGCGAATGTGGCTGCTTCGCTTTGTTGTCGCCTTAAATATTTTATTGATGTCATTTCGACAATGGTCCAATGTTCACTTGGCTGCTCTCCTTGCACTCCTTGAATCTTGAATGTTTTATTGCTGCCTTGTTGATATTTTTATCATCTTCATTCTTTTCTCTTCTCTATCCATATTTATCCATCTCATCGCTGCTTTTAGCGCTTTAAATGTTGTTTTCTTCTCGGGTTGTTTGTTGTGGTTTAAAAGCTCAAATCAAATCAAATTTGATGCGCCTCATTTGTGGCAATTACTCAGTGAGGAGAAGGGTAAAGTGAGGAGCAACTAAGCTTGTGGGTTAACCAGCTATTGGGCTGGTGGGTTATTCAGTTGACCAATATAAATATTTATCTTTTCAATTGCATAAAGTTTTATAAGTTATTCCTTGGCCACGTTCCCAACTTCTTGCTCTTAACTATGTTAGTGTGTTCCTTTGTGCTCCGATAAATTGAACAATTTTCCATTTATGCGAAATGCACTTACAACTTTTTATCCCCTTCCTTAAACACACACATACTCAGGACTCCTTTTGTGCAGGACACTTCATTCCTTTGCTCTTCTTCTAGTTCGCATCCTTTAATAAACTGGTCGCATAAAGAATTGGGCACAGATAAAAAGTATGGCAAACATGTTCCACACGAAACTTTGCCTCACATTTTCTATTCGCAATGCTGCCACGCCCATTGAACGCCCACAAAATACTTTTGCATGCCATGCTCAAAGAAAATTGTACGTTTTGCTGATAATTTTCTTTATTTTTCGTGCGACGCCTAAAACTATGCAACTTTCTTATAAAATTGGCTCACAAATTGTCGCAAAAATATGTTGGAAATGCAACTGAAAATTGCAAGCCACATGCAACATTCCGCTGGAACTGAAATTCCTGAAATCCTATAATTGAATATGAATGAACACGTGTGGCATTTGATGTGCGTATTTCTTATCTGTCGCTGTGAAATATGTCTTATAAATTGTTAAATTTAATAAGATATTTTTGTAAATTGTTTAAAAATATATTTATATTTATTATTTTTCAGTTAAAATGAAAACTACTTTAATTAAAATAATATTATTATATCAAAAATTCCCTTTAAAAGTTTAAGTCACAGGCTTAGATTCCTTAAATATTTTAAAAGTTTAAATAAAATGTTACACAAGACAAATTTCTTCACTACAATTTCCCATGATCTTTTTATTTTCACAAGATTTTCCTCTCATGCTGCCGTTTAAAACTGCCTTGCTTTAAAAAGTGAACTTCTTGTTCTTCCGATAATCGAAAGCTATTAAGCCAACGTTAGACTGACGCCCCGTTTTCCGGTTGTTGTTGCTGTTGTTATTGGCATCGTTTTTATGCAAATATTTACATATGCGCGACGACACACTTTTCACGCCCAGTGTCCTTGCGAGTCCAAAGGGGAACGAGGGGGAATGGGGGGAATATGGGAAGCAGGAAGACGACGTTTTGAAAGCGTCAACGATTATTTTTCGACTGTTTGCTAACGCCTTTCCTTCGCCCATCTCTCTGTCTCTCTCTTCTCAGCTGTCTCTCACTTGCTCCCCATCTATATATCTTTTTTTCTGTCTGCTTGTCTCGTATTTTATTGTTATTTTTGCTATTAAATTGCGTCGGCTTATCGCACGTTTAAAATAGCAACAACAACAATGGAAATGATGTGTTCTCCCCTCCTTCCCTTCCCTACCCTTCGTTTTCCCTCCACCCTCTTTGAATTGTAACTTTTAACTCCATTTATTGTAAATTGTTGTCGCTTGCTTTGCCGCAGGGGCGGCTGTGTTGCGTGCGTGGGCGTGGCATCTATCATTACAGATAAGAAAAATACGCGCGTGTATTTTGCTTTCTTTCTCCTTCTTGCTCTGCTTCAAAATTTTCGATTTTCCATAAAGAGAAAATGCTTGCGGCACGTTTCCTATGCCAGACACTCAAAACGCGTATTTTAACTTAGCTCCCGTTTGTCTTTTGTTTGAAAAAAATATATTATTAACAAATTTTTAAATTATTGAGCAAATTCTTCAAGATTTATGTAATTATTAATAAGATTTATGTTGCAAAGGAATTGATTTAATTTAAATAAATTATTATTAATTGATAGGGATGATAATTCAAGTCATAAATCAATAAATCATTTATTTGAATTCAATTAAAATTAGCTTAAATATTTAATAACAAAAGAATGTTATAGAATATGTCTTAAAATTGTTAGGAATACAACCATAACTTACCTGGAAATGGAATTATTGTGAGCATTATACATTACAATAAGTAGTTTACAATTCTTAGGTCAAGAGATGTTGACTCCTTTTGTGCGTAACCTGGTAACTAGCATAGGCCAAGTCAACATAAAAGCCTGAATACAAACAAAACTCCCTAAGCACTAAAATAAAATAGTAAATGGAAAGGAGATGAACAAGTGGAATGAATAGCTGTCATCTTGACTGACTGAGAACTGAGAGCAGCTCGACTTGAAGCATCCAGTTATCCATCCATTCATTCCACCCACTCAATTGTGAGTTTTCAAAGTCTAACTCAACTCCTTGCCAGAGTTTGACAGACTGCCAAGACTTTTCAAAATTGAATCAACACAATTTTCTTTGCCAGTTGCGTCGTCTACCTCCTCCCCCTCTCGTGTCTACAGTTTGTTTTTTGTGCATATAGCAGTGACCGGAGAGACCAGAGAGACCGAGGCGTAGTGGAGCTCATCATGGCGGCACTCGGCAAGCCACTTAATTACAAAATAATAAAGATTCCTCAACCAGACACTGACGCCTTCATTAACACAATTCTGATGGGCCTACCTCGATGTCATACTCTATAGCCCACGCCCCCCTTCAAACCGCCCACTAAAAAAGTTATTCTAATTTGAGCTCTACAATGACCTGGTTACTTTTGTTGCTGCTGCTTTTCTGTGCTCCCCTCTGACATGAAGTTAATTTCAATTTGTAAAGTCGCCAAAGTTGTCTGCCAAGCGACCTCTGGGAACTGTGTGTAGTTGAAGGTGTGCGTGGGCGTGGGTGTGTGGTTTTGTGGGTGTTGTTTTGGTTGTGGTTGAGTTCGTGTTCGGTTTGCCGATTTGATTATTAATTGAAATTATGCTTGTCGGGCAAACGCGCATTGAATTTCTGACAGTTTTGGCAGCCAGCCACCGTTTTCCTACTCCAATTTCCCATTTCCCAGCTACAATTTTCCAATACCCCAAGCACCGCCATGCCAATTAATTAGGGCAACTGGACGCTTGGACAACTGTGACTGTTCACCATGTCAAAGCTATAGAAACCTGATTCTTTTATCTAGTTATAATTTTGTTGATTTTCTAGTATGTCAAGGGATTTGTCTAAGCTGCCATTCAATGCGGCAATAAAATTTATTTATTTATTGTAAATATCAAAGAAATTTTGAAAGTGATTAGAATGAAAACAATTAATAAGAGCATTTTATTTTAAAATAGTTTTAATTGAATTTTCTTACAAAAAAATATATATTTATTCATCCATTTAAAGGCTTTTATTAAAGGCCTAAAAGAACTACCTATATATAAATTGTTCGATTGTATCCATAAATAATCTTTGAACTATTTCACTAAGCACCTTTCAATCAGATGAAAGCACCTTTTGGTTTTAATTCCTGTCTAGCTCTATTTTGACATGCAGCAACATGTCAGTGCATGTCTTAACTGTTCTTCTTTTTGCAGTTCTTTCTTTTGTTTGTTAGCCCTGCTAGCGATGAACTCTTCTGACATTTATGATGACAGGCGGTCATGTTGTGCGTCATCCCCGATGCTCAGTTCCAGTACCAGTTTCAGATGCCGTTCCAATTCCACACCAGTTTTTCCACTAGCATCAGACCCAGCATCATGACCAGGACGAGGAGCAGTCACAACTGATGTTGACACGTGCTACATCATCATAGCCGGCGATTCTTTTTGCGTTTTTGCTCAGCTGTCGTTTTTCTGAGGCACGTACAAAACATAAAAGTAACTGCACTGCGCTTTGTTGAAATAGTTGCAAAAGGAAACGAGCAGCAAAGCACCACAGGACACCGCAGGACTCGACTGGGGCACTTGCCGCTATCCGGCAATAGATGCACACATACAAAAAAAAAAAAAAAAAAGAAAAGAGTACAAGAAAAAATATGAAAAAGGCCAGCATACAACGGCCAATTTCAAACTGGACTTCAAAGTGTTAAAATTGCAGCGTCACGGCATGTGGAAATGAATGTGTGTGTGTGAATGATTTCGGTTGAGTGCAATGCACATAAAAAAAACAAGAGAAAGGAAAACAAATCTATGCAGACATAAGCCCAAAATAAGAGGAGGAAAAGCTTAATGACAACTCTGATGCTGAGAGGTCGTAGACAAAAAGATAAAATATCTCTAACTCTGCCTGTATCTCTGATGTACTTTTAAAAATTCTACTGAAGTCCCTGTAAACAGTAATAGCGAAAGACATGACTTCTTTGATCCTGCATATGTTTAACTTTGATTTAACAAGACTGACACGGCGTTCTACTCAAACAATTTGCAGAAAATATTAAAAAATTATATAAACAGTTGGTACAATTGTAATTTAAATATAATATTTTTTAAAAAATATATATAGTAAGATTGACAGAAAAGAACAAAATCAAATTTAAATATTTATTATTATTATTATTTTTAATAGAAAGCTATTTGATGGTGCTTTCTAATAATTATTTACAGGCCAACATAATTATAATAATATAAATATAATTATTGTTCTAAATTCACAGTTTTAAGACTGATTCATTGTAAAAGAAAAATCAAATTCATATTTTCAGTTTGAAAATTTCAAATAAAAACACCTCATAAATCATTTAATTTCTTTCCTTTGCTTCATAATTATCTAATAATCAAATCCGCCTTCTCATTTTAACCAGTGCTGGTCAATTTTTGTAAAAACCGCTAACAACGCAGTAACTCCTGATTACATCATATATTTTTCATGACGCTTCAAACAATTTTTAAATGTTTCGCTTTGTAGATTTGTGCATTTTTTGTTGGCTCTTCCATTTTTTCTCTGTTTTATAATTTATGCAAATTTAAATTTCGCACTTGACGGCACTTGCGGCCTGCGCTTTGGCTTCTTGGTATTTTTGGTTGTATTTCGTTACATTTTTTTTTTTTGTGGCATTTTGTTTTATGAGCTGTTTGCCTGTTCACTTTATGCCACTTGGCTTTTTGTCTCTCTTTACAATGTTTTATTTACAGCAACAAAAGAGAAGGAATGACGGTATGGAATTTTACAGCATTCTTTTGGCTCTCGCACAGAATGTCAACATATGTGAACACAATGACGTAAAACGCGAAAAATTATGAAAAATGCTCGGCAATTGGCAATTAAGTGAGGTAATCATAAAAAAGGTGCAGGCATTAAACTTTAACGAGTAATTACAAACAAAAAGGGTTGAAAATGGAGTAAAAAGTGGTGGAAATGTCCACATTCAATGACGTAAGCTTTTCCAACACAGCATCGACTGCTCAAATGTGCAAATAATGTGTGATGTTTAGCTTAGCCATCACTTCATTTGGCCAAGACACGAATAGACAGAAGTAAAGCCATTTTGCCGCTGGCATTAAGCATTTCCATTGCCGTCTTTTAGGCGCTGGCTATAAAACGTGATGCGGCAATTGTGGATTCGTTAGCACTATTCTTATAAGGACTTCTTTTACTCTCATGTCCTTGGTACTGCATCAACACGTCAATCGCGTGGCCAATTAAGCGATTATCGATTACTCTGGACTTAACGCCAGCTTTTGGCCTGAGCAAAAACTTCAATTAGACGCCTCAGCGACTGGCCAGGCTCAGCAACTCAGCAGCAGCTTGGCAAAAGCGCTGACTGTGAAATTTCAACGCTGCATATTCATAAATGGATCAGGTGGGATAACAACGCATGCACTGAGCAAAATAGTGTAAGGCAACTATAACTTTGCACTGAAGTTTAAAGAGGTATTAATATATAAAACAAAATTTTAAAAATATTCCATTTTACATATTAATATATAAAATATTTTATATAATTTAGAATTTTTAAAATGTAATCAATTTTTGAACTGCTTTCGTTTTTGTCAGTGTGGCCAACTCCTCCTTGAAATGGACTTTAAGCTGCTTGCTTTAAACTAAAACTGTGTATGATTTAATAATTTATTCCCGGCCAGGGCCGCGGGTTTTAGCACAGCTCAGTGAGTTGCTGTGAGGGGCGTGGTTGGGGCGGTGAGGGCACAAACGCAGCACAAACAAACGGCAGGGGCAGGGGGCGGTCTGAACGTGGGTAAACACGACGCTGAAAATCATTGCAAGGATATAACCGCAACAACAACAAAAACAACTACAATAACAATAACAACAACAATTCCAAATGTGTATTGTGCATCAGTCGCTCTCTCTGTCTCGCTCGCTCACACCGTCTGTCTCACTGTCTGTCTCTGTCTCTCCTGCTGTCTGTGGTAATGGCATTGGCAACCTTTGAAGCTCTGCAGCAATCCTGCGAAAAGGATCTTTGTTTTCGCGACTCGTGCTTGTTTGCCCAGCTTTGGTTCGTTTCGCTGCGTTTCGCGTTTGCTTTGCCCCTCTTCGTGTTCGGGTTTGGGTTTGGGTTAGGGTTTGGGTCGGGGTCTGAGTTTGCTTTGGCTCTCAGATAGTTGGCACGGTTACCATGAAAATCAGTTTCATCGTTTTCATAAATTCTTAAAGCAGCCATCACTGAAAAATTGCTAGTAACCTTCGCTACTGTTTACATGCTTTTGTTTATGTGCATCAGCAGCAGCAGCAGCAGCGTCAGTGAATCGCGATACATTTGCTGATACAGTTACAAATGCTGCCAAAGAGATACAGATACATTTACTGATACTGACACAGACAGTCTGCAGAAAGGGAAAGAGTTTGTGGCAACCTTTACATTGATTCGAACATGAATTCCACTTGCATGCAGTCAAGTGAAAGTTGCCACTGACAAATACACAACTAGCAGAGCACACATCGAAGGGAAAGCTTTACAAGGAATGATTTTTTAATCTGATAAACTTTTAGATATTTAAGAAATTAGTTAGTAGTATAAGCTGAAGTAGTTCTGGTATTCTTGATTGAATTCATTAAAGAAATGAACCATTTTAATTATAGATGATTTAATAGTTAGTAATAACGTTTAAAATCAATTCATTTTAATCCAGCATTAAATTTATTCAATTTTTCTTTTTAGTTCAACATCTTCATCTATTATCCTTACTTAAAACCCTTTATATTTCAATTATAACTAAATATCTCTTCAATCCATTAACTATTCACATTTAAGTATTAATTGACTTCATTATCTATTTACAATCACCTGTTCTGAGTAAATCATAGAGTTTATCACCTCAATAATCCTTTGACTAACTTAAATACTTTATCCAATCAAATCGTCTATCATCATCCAAACAATATTCCCATACACAGACATCACAATATGTTAGACTAACCAAGGGGCAAAGTTCAATCCACAGCAACAATTGTCAAGCATATTTGGGGGCATTAATTCTAATAACTAGACACGTACACACACACACACACCTCTCCCTGCTGCCACTATAGCAATTTCGGGCCATAAATATGTACAACAACAAAAACTATTAACGCAAACACAACACTGACTTATTAGAGCAAACCCAAACGATAAGAAATACGAAGAGCCGAAGAGCCGAAAAACCGCAGCTTGTCATAATAAAGGACATGATGGGACGTACGCTTAGATGGGCAAGGCAACCGCAGGACATCCATAAAATCATACAGAACGTAAGCAGACACAGTCACAGACAGAAAAGGACCGAATAGAAGATAGGACAGCAAGGGCAGCGAGGGGAGTCTTAGCAGTTGGGGTTCCTGTGATGGACATGGGCCAAGGCATTTCGTACGTGACTTTGTGATTTTATTGGCGTTGAAAATGCCACACGTACTCTGTAAGGATTTTGCCTTTGTGGCTAACCAGCAAACACACACACACACATACACACACACACACACATGCACAAAGGGACAATCATATATCCTTTTGCATTAACACTCAACTAGTAGAGCGCTCTGAATGATTTTTATGACTCTGTTTAGTGAAAAAAAGGGATTCAAGTTGATTGCTCCCTAAAGAAAACTCTTTGGATTGGAAAAAACACGAGGCTCAACTAGCAACTGTCAAAACTTAATTGGCTGCTTACCAGTGTTGCCACTGGCAATTAAGTCTTTTAGCACAACTCTATAAATAATCAGGATACAAAGCGAAATTATATTAACAGAGAAAAAGACTTTTAAGACAATTTTATTGAACAGCAGCAGCATTTCAAATACTCTCCTTTTAATTTATAGAAAATTGTCAGAAATGGTAAGTAAGCTAAGGAAACTATAAATTATTATAAGGTGTGCTTTATGCCAAAAATATTGCTTGTAAATGGCAAAAATTAATATTTTAATGAACTGTAATATTTATTTTAATTTATTTCAATCAGAAAAATATATCTATTCTATAGATAATAAAAAAAATCTTTGGAAATAAATTTGTATTAATAGAATAAATTAATAACATTATACCGATTTTAATTTAAATGTTTAAATTAAATAGTAAAAATTTAAAAATATAAATTCAAAGCCCATAAATATTAATTTCTTAGTAACAATTTATTTTTATTAACTTTTGGTCATAAACTGATTATAAAATCAAATGAACCCTTCAGTTAGAGTACTTTGAAAAGCTGCAGAAAAATGAGAATAAATTCATTTGATTTGGCAAAAGCAAAAGGCAACGGATAAAGGAGTAAAGGAGACTCTCGGAGGTGCTGCAAGCACCGCTTCAAGTATGCAACCAGGAGCAATTTAATGGAAAGTCGTCTGTGAAGTTTCCTTCTTAAAGCTGGGGAAATGTTTCAAGTGCAGAGTACAACAAACCAGAAAAAAACCTACCTAGAGAAAAGCAAAAATTTTCAGTGAAGGGAAAAAGAGGCGGCAAAGCAAAGGAATTTTTTGCGTAAGGAAAGAAATTGAAAGACAGCAGCTTCGTTGTGTCTGCTTTGTCCTTTGGTGTTGCTACTTCTGTTGTTGTTGCTGTTGGCTGCTGGCAGCTGCAATTCCGGCTGCGGATTTCCTGATGATTTTATTGGGCCGCCAGCAAACATTTTTGAGTGTAGCCAACGGCGCTCACGACTGCGGAATGCGCCAAAGTATTTGGTAACTTTGTTTCCTTTCCTTTTTCTTTCATTCTTTCTTTACTCTGTGTTCTTTTTTTGTTGTACCTCCAACAGTTTTTATTTCATTCTGTGTCCAAAAAAGAAACAGGCAGAAAGGATTAAGCGTTTGTGCCGGCAGGCCTGCAAATTGTTGTGAAATTTTCTTTTTAAATTTAATTTCCACTTTGTGGACTTTGTTTCCTTAGACTCGCCTCTTTTAAGACTCGCAGTGCGCGCCAAATTGAAGCAGACAACTAAAATGCTACAAAATATTGAATGTAATGGAAATCAACAGCGGGAACAGCTAAAAAGTGTGGGATAAATTTACACCCTCGCACATGTGCAGCGAAGCGTTGCCTACTTTAAGGCGCCAGCTGGTATTCTGCCAGCCAGCTTCAGTTGCATTCCTGCCTTGTTGCCTCTCCACTGCCTGCTTGCAACGTTGCAGCCATTTGCACTTGCCACTGGCTTGCAGAATATTCCAGCAGACAGCCTGGCGGCTACTTATGGCTCCAAAGTCGAACATAGAAACCAGGCCAACACCCACTAACCCACACACACACACATACACACTTGTACACATACTTATGCTTATAAGTGTGCACAATATATCGCTACAGTTTTTCCTTGAGCTTTACGTATCGCTGCTTATAGACTGTGGCACTGCTTCTGGCACTCACTTAGCGGTTACTCTATATATATACACACACATATATTGGAGTACTCGCATGAATCTGTGAGTATGGGCTCGAATCTTAGCTGAGTGCTTGTTTAGCTGGCTTAAGCCCACCTCCATAGCCCTCAGCCTTGAGTATCGTGTGCGTGGGTTTGTTAAATATTTGCTTATGTTATTACAAACCACTTCAAATGTGCCATAAACTTGCTCTTGTATCGAAAATAACTAATCAGCCAATTGCTCACAATTTTCACTACTTAAAGTTTAAGAGGAGAAAATTTAATATACATTTAAATAGCTTAAACTTTAATCATACCTAAAATATGCTGTACTATTTAAACCTGCTTTTATTTTGCTGCTTTCCTTTTCTCCCCTCAATTTATTAAAAAGTTTTTGCAGCCATGGAAAGCAAAGTTTAAAGCTGCTTAAAATGCTTGGCAGGTGAGAAAAAGCCAAATGTTAGCAAGTAATTAGCACAAGCCAACTAAAAGCAGCCAAAATTAAATGTAGAACACGACAAGTTAGTGCAGTTTTTGAAAGTATTTTTCACTTAAACTCACTGTATCTTTGTTGGCATTTTCAAAGCGAATATACAGCCCATTGAAGTGCAGAAACAAACAAACATTTCTCACATATGTTTCACATTTTTATGTGTTTCAAAACACTTCCGACTTCGCTCCACTGCGGGCGACATTCAAGCGACAGCCGTGCAACACAAATACACTGACAAACTGACAGTGAAATGACAACGTGGCGCAAAAAAGTGCAAAATGCAGACAGAGAGACAGTCAGAAGGACTGAGAGCTCGAACCGCCAATGTCTGTCCAATAGTCCTTAGTCTGCTACCAACTGCTTTTATCATTTTTTTCCCGTCAGAGTTTTGTGCAGTGACTTTGATTTGCACACAACGTGGCGTATGCGCAATGTTCAAGCATGTACGTTGCGGTTTTACGCGTTATCTGCGTTCAAGTGCCTGTGAAATCGCCTTTAAGTCGCCTTATTATTATTGATTTCTTCAACTAATTAGGCTTCAACATTGGCTTAGTCACGTCTTTGGCTAAGCCAACTTTCTGGCCAACTATTTTAATTGCAATTTTGTTGGGCTACGCTTATTGATTCGTCTTGAAAGTTTTCAGCTATTCAGTTGGAAAAACAGTTCAAATTGCATGGCTGACAAATTGTTTGTCTCTCTCTCTCTCTCACTCCGCCTCCCTCTATCTCTTTCTCTTTCTTTGTTTCTGTCGTGTAGGAGTGTGTGCGCTCATTTGCATAATTTTACCTTGACATTTTGTTACAGGAGGCAAAGAGTTGGTATATGGAAGCTGCGAGTAGTCAGGTCAGGTAGTTTCTAGTTACCTTGAACCCTTGAACATACGACAGTAAGAACTGCAATCATTTATCAAATGAAAAGCCCTTTTGTGTTGTAGAGGTAAAGTGTCAACCTAAATGCTAACCTTTCCCACCCACGGCGACTAGCACGCTTATCTGACCGGTTACACTTGACGTATACGTAATTTCTTGGGGGAAAATGATTAACGAGTCTAGGGCAAAGCAGTATGATCTTGCCTTTCTGACTTGCTGGCATTGAAATGATTCCAACTTCAACTGAAAATATAAAGAGTTAGTTTATATAGATATCTAATAGGAAACTATGGAAATTAGAGATACCAAATTATTATTAAATTCGATTGGAAAAATTTAATTATAAATTTAATCAAGTAAAGACATTTTCCAAGCAATTAACTGTTAGATAATTGGGTTAGTTTGCTGTCTAACCAACAGAATTTCGTATCAATTTCATTGCACTAATTTTCAATATTTTTTGTTGTTTTGCGTTAATTGATTTCGCTGTTGTTCTCACGAGAGTGGCTGAAACTGTTGGATGCTTTCAAACGGCGATTCCATAAACAAGTCAACCGTGGCAGGAATGAGGTTGGCAAAAAGCTAGCCAGGCCGACAACATATTTTAGCCACGAAATTTATGCCACAACACACTAAACGTACAGCAGAGGCCTTTTCAATTGCAACAACAGCAGCAGCAACAGCAACAACAACAACAAGAAGCGGCAACAAAGGCAATTGAGTAAAGTCGCAAACGACAAAAACAAACAATGCAGATAATTTAGTTGGCGCGGCCTGTTTGGGCCAACAACCAGCAACAAACACGCAATGGGACTATAGACTATGAAATACCCGTCGAGTAGCTTAAGTTAAAAAAATCACTGCATACTTTTAGGTGCCCACTTAAAACTTTAGCCAAAGAGCCACTAAATAAAATGCTTGATATAACAAAAGAAAATGTTTGTTACCTTATACCACACAGCATACCCCATTTAGACAACTAACGGGTATTTAAAATGAGAATAAAATAGGTTGGTAGTGAAAGAGAAAGCGAGAGCAATAGAGACTTGTTAAACATAGTCACTGCAGTTGGTCAGTTCAACAGAATCCATTGGCACGCCACAGACAAAAATAGTTAACTTTGTGCAAGCCACGTTTAAATTATGCAGGCAACACAAAACAGAACACTACTTAGACCCCCTTACCACACCCACCCCACCACTGACTCCTTTGTGTGTTTGTTTGCCAAAAGTCTGTACGCGACTTTCTCTCTCCCTCTCCCTCTCCCTTTTCAACACACTGTTTGCATTTGGTATTCAAAAAGTTGTGGCAAAATGAAATTAAGTTGACTTGAAAGTGGCTTTAAGGCTCACTTCGTCTGAAAGTACTCTATACCAAATGTAGCTCATTTAAACACATGTCACAATACTTTCGCACAGCTGTCACTTTGACAATTTTCTAGATGAGTTTCCTGCGTTTCCTTTTGCCTCCGAGAGGGAAAAAATCTAAGCTTAGCTGCCATCGCTGCCTTATCGCCTTATGCGTAGGTTTGTCAACGTCATCATCATAATGTTGTCCTCGGCACGCATACAAACACACACTGCTACACACCCACATACACACACCCATGCAAGCACACCCAAGACGCTGTCTGTCTGACTTCTTGTCGAGACGCGTAATGAAAACTTACATCAATATTACGAGTATTAGAAAAATGGCAGCAGCTGTGAGTTTTTCCATTGCTGTATGTGGTTTTGCCCTCGCTTTATCTTTAGCCAGCGGAGTCTCAGCTGAGCCAGCGCTTTAAAATTATAGCAGTGCATTTAAAATATAATTTTTTATTGCTTGGTAATTGGCATAAGAAATTAGTGAGCAATTTTTATCACATATTACCTGATTTCAGTCACTTTCCATCTTCTATTTAATAATTCATTATATAAACAATATTTTGTGGCCTTTAATATGTTCTTACATTATTAAAAGACATGGGTCATACATTTTTCATAGTTTTTTTTACGAGTTAAATACTATTTCTTAATAAGCACATACTTTCTCCTACTCTTCTGATATACCCATAATTTTATTAGGCTTCATATTTATATTTATTCGGATTTAATGAAATTAATCATTGTTTTAAACGATCATTGAAATGCTTTAAAACTTTATTGGAAAAGCCAATTAATCATGTCTTAATATTCGAAGTTTAATACACTTATATTCATATTCAATTTACAAAACGTTTCGCTGACTTGAGCTACATGCTATCCCTCAATCTAAATAGTTTTATTTTTTATAAACAACCCAAGACTTTGTGATCATGGATTTTTCCTGCCCTTATTTTCTACCTCTCAACTATTTTCTACTTTCCAGCTTTTCTTCAGGTTTTTCCCCTTGAATTTATACCACAAAGTCTGAGCATTACGCAAATGATAAGTCATGGACTAGCTGAAATAGCCATGAATATAGCTATTCTTAGGCACTGTAATTGTAGTTTGGTAGCATAAAATTTCACAAAGAGCACACGCCGGAAATAGGAAGGATGCGCTTTGTCGCCCCGATCCTTTGTGCCCCTACTTCCTACTTCCCCTTCTGCCACTTGGTTCTTGTGTCAGTCTAGGAGATGTCTCCCTACGCGTGTGTGTGGCTTTCTAGGAAGTAAATTTCGTTATCGTTTATTATTATTATTATGCGCGATGTGTGAAATGTCTGTATATAAATGTATGTGTCGAGTAGAATGCTGGCATCGCCAGCAGCCTCATGTTTGTGTTGTGACGTGGGAAATAAATTTATATTCATAACACAAGCACGAGCTTGATGTAAAGATGGCTGAGATGAGGAGGGTGTAGGGAGGAGAAGGAGTCACCGACATGCATACAAAGTGCTTTATGTGTACCACAAGATGCTGAAGTTGTTGTACTCGGTAGCATTCCATCAACAGCCAACAGACTAGAGACTAGCAAGTTTTTTGATTAAGCCCAAGTGGAGTTCTTTTGAGTCTCGGGTTTGTTAAAGCCAAATGACTCTAGACAAACCATGTGCAGCTAATGGGGATCTGAGAACTGCATTTGTAGCATCTTTACATATTGATTACTAATTTACTTGTACTAGTCGTGTACTACTCGAATGTCTTAAGTTTAGTCCAAAAACTTGGCATATCACGTCAACACAAATGCAGATAACTTGATTTTAGTTTCAGTCCAGACTCAACGCTGACACAACACAATGATGATGATGATGATGACGATGGTGATGACGTTGATGCAGGTAAAAGTTGATTCCTGCGTCCAGGTAGACATTCCACGTTGCAGTTGCTTTGGCATACCCCAAAAAACAACTTCGTCTTCATATAAAATGTTCAAAGCGACAGTGCAAAAGTAATTTTGCAACAGTCGGAGGCGCAAGGACTCCCCAACCCCAAGGGGTCTTCCAGCTAGTTGCAGACCCAATATGAAGTTCCACTCAGAGCCACTCATGCATGAAGTCAAACGACAAACGTCAACTCTCGACTCTCGAACCCAAAGCCTTCTCCTCCAGCCATTGCCTGAAGCCTCAGTTCTACATCCTTCGTCCTACATGGTCCACGATAGTCGCACAACAATCAAAAAGCGTATGGAAGTCAAAGACGCCATGGGGCATAGTCACACAGACAGATGAAAGACAGACAGACTGTGGCACAGTCAGGAAGTGGTAACTGGTTACTAAAAACCTGGTCACATCAACGCCAATAGGTTCAATGCAATGCAATAACTTGTTCCAAAACTGACACCATTTCCTTGGGGCTCACTTTTTGGCGGCGAATATGTAATGTTTTCTGCTACCATTTCTCGTTCCCCCCAAAACTCTTTGCCAATATGTACACTTTTTGAAGAAAAGACCACTACACGCACGACTACTCATCATGTGTAGCTACAGTCAGCGAAATAGTAGACGGAATGTGTTTAAAAATATATAGAAATTTATTTAGGTATCCAAAGAAGTCGGCTGAGCATAGAAATGGTTATATGTTTAGAAAAATCTGTATTTTATTAACAGAATAAGTTCTTATCAATGAAAACTTTCAATCTCTTTAACATTTTTTCCTTTCGCTTCTAATAAAAACTTTCTTACAATATTCAAAATTAAGCTAATAAATTTAATAATCATTTTAGATATTAAATCTACCAAAACTAACCCAACGATTGTCAAACAAACACCGAGTCAAATTCAAGCGCCGATTAACTTGTCTAACATTTCTATATGAATTTTATGCTGTGGATAACTTTGCACATAATTTATTACAGTGTCTCAATGTTATTTCGCTCACAATCATTTTGCTGGGTGTATTCTCGATGGATGTACTGCGAAATCATGCACAAATCGAGCAAATTGCATATTTCTTACGCTGGCGATTTAATTTTTTATGCGATATGCAGAGAGAGAGTCGAGAGCCAAGAGTCAAATAGAAGTAAAAAAGTCAGTCGTCGTCGGTCGTCTTCATCTTGAACTCCGACCACATCCTAAGGTTTCCACTTGACGCATTTTCCTCTTTTTCTTTACGCTCGTGTGTGCCTTGTAAATTTCCCCTGTTGAAGTGCAGCAGAGGCGCTTGATTGAGCGCACGTTTTCCCGGTTTCCCGTTTCCCGTTTTGCCATTTTCCGTTTCCACATTCCGAGTCCATTTCAGTAGACTTTTCTTCTTTTTTTTATTTAAAATATATAGTTTGATATAGACTCATGTTCATCTCCATGTGCACCACGAAATTAAACAAAAAAGGCATTCGGCTAACTCTTTTTATTTCCCAAGTGCCAAAAGCTGGCGCAATTTTCCTAGTCTCTCTTCTAGTCCTCTTGATTTTCCTTACTGATTCGGCAGCTCTCTCTTGCTCTTGTACGTGTTTTGATAATTTATTTAAGTTTGCATTGCATCACATTCTGAAATTGTACATTCCTCTACGACTGTGGTGTTAAATTTTCGCTATATCATTATCAACATCATTAGAATCATTGTCCCTTATCCCAGAACCCAAACATGCAGTATGGTATTACAAGTCCTTGTCTGTATTAAAGTTACACTTCCATAGTCCGACTCCTAAACAATATTTGTGCTTGTCATGCTAATCATGAGTATGTAAATTTTAGCTACTTTTCCCCCTTTGTTTCCTACCCTTTTTCGATCCCCTTTGTGGGGATAATATTATACAGTATTAATGTGAAAAAGTATAGCGTTGATTTCACATGTGTTTGTATCTTTCTCCATCTACTTTCTCTTACTCTTGTTCTCTTTTCTCTCCTTTTGTCTCGACACAGACAAGAGAATAGAGCAAATTCCCTTCATGGCTGTGGAGCCGTTTGAAAAATGTTGCAAAGATGCAAAACAACTGTTGGCAGTTTGTCAAATTTGATTTGTCATACATCAAATGGCTTTAAAATGACACGAAGGACAGACAAATGGGTCGAGAAGGAGGAGGAGAAGGGGGAGTTCCTACACAGAAAAGCTGTGGAAAATTTTAAAAATGGAATTTGTGGTGAACGGGGACAATGTGTTGATGGGTGAAATGGCCTGAGGAAAGGATACTATTTTTAAGGCATCCACAGTAAATTAAATTGTATTCTTTTCTCACTTTGCTATGTACGAACAAGCACAAAACTGTTGAGAGAATGTTACACCAAATAAGACAAATTGTAGTTAAAATTTATATTAAGTAGAAGTAGAAAAAAAATATAAAATAAACAGGAGAAAAAGTTGTGTAATAGCATTAAAATTATAGAAATAGTAGTAGAAATTATAGTATTTAGAAAAAGTAGTATTAGGCGTTAATTTTATAGTATTACTGGTTAAAGGAAAGTAGTAAAGTAAGTAAAGTTCTGAAATTATAATAAATAGTCGCTGGTCTTGTAGGTTTATTAGGGAAAACATAAGATAATGTAATCGAAATTAAGAAATGACACTAGAAATTTGTGTTTTGAAACTTAAAAAGTAGTATTAATAATTAAGAAGATAGTAGATAATTTACAAATAGCAAATTCAAAAGGTTATCAAAGCAAATTCCCTCATTACTCAATAATAATTAGGCTGCACACAGCTTTAGGGTACATATTACAAAGTAATCCTTCTTAAAAGTATCTCGGTAACACAGTAGTCCGTTCTTAATAGTCGCTCCATCAGTCTACAGGCCATGCTGACGCATATATTAACTAAGCCACAGCCACAAATTGGCGTTACTTCTGTGGACTTAAGTAGTCCACTCATTTACCTAATATTCTAATATAAATTTAACGCACTCCATCAAAAGTGCAGCACTCGAGGAGCAACAGGAAGCAGAGGGGAGGCGTGGTTAGGAGCAGAGCTGGAATACCGGCAGGAACTGACGCCAGGCAGGCAAACACTTTAGAGCAACAACACTCACACACAGACAGTTTGAAGGACATGAAATGAAACTCATTTGCTTCATTGGCCTTGAGGAGGAAAGAGGTGGCAAAGGAAGTGAAGAGAAGCGAGTGGAGGGCAGCGAGAAGTGAGTGGAGAGAAGTCCTTTGTGGCAAATGCCACAGTTGGTTTTTCCTCCGGACTTTACTGGCATTTGTGCAGCCATGACACGCAAATTGCCAGGAAGCACACACCTCTCTCACAATATAGTATGTATATCTATATATATGTATATAGACAATGCAGCATGTTAAACTTCGCCTACGACAAGTCAAGTGGGAACACAATGAACTCCGACAGTCCAGACACTCAGTATTTGGGCCAGGTGAGCAGCTGTGTGTATGTGTGTGCTGTCCATGGGGTTGACCATGTCTAATTTGTTGGCAATTATGTTGGACGAACGTCTCCGGACTGGGCCACATTAGCATAATTGTTGTTATGAGCGCGTCACAGGTGTGATTTTCATGAAGTTACAGTCGACATGGTTCACTCCATCAATCCAACAACCTATCAATCTATCCAGCTATCCATCTATGCGCCATTCATCCCGATTCCTGCTAAATGAATGTTAACTGTGATTGGAAAACCCTCAACACATGATTATGACTGTGTTCTAACTCTTTGAGCCGAGTTAACTAACCTTAATTGCTCTTCCAGACCGCACAGCCGAGAGCTCAGTGCTCTTCAATTACCCAACAATTAAGTGGGCGTGTCATTTGGCCAACAAACCAATAGCATGGTCAAGAGTCCAAAAAACCCAAGAGATGTCTAGTAGCTCACTTAGAGCAATTCCAGTTAACGATCTACGAAGAGCAACACTTTACATAAATTAATTACAATATGCTTGAAAATGTACAATGTAATTGTTGTTATTGTTTTTGGTATTCTTGGCTACTAATTGTTGTTGTCGAGCTAAACAATTAAGTGCAAATTGTAAAACATGCTGAGCTGCGGTTTGCGGCCAGCTCGGTCTGTCTCGGTCTGTCTCTATCCCTGTCTATCTCTATCTCTCCCTCTCTGTCTCTGCCTCGCTCGGCAAAGCCAACTGCGGTTTGCATTTGACTGACTTCTTGGCTGGAAACTTTGTTTTCATACCTTTTATACCGTCGTTTTGTTGAAGTCATTAAGTTGCCCCAACTAAACTTAATGAGTTTAACGGCTCTTGTCTCAAAAAAATAGCAGTTTAAATAGTTTTACTTAAACTTTAAAGTTAAATGTATTTTATATACATTTATATTTTATCACATTTGTCGCTACTGTCAGTTGACAGCTAAATTAGGAAATCTAAATCAATTCCGGCACATGACTTTCCCTCATGACCACAATTCCGGGATATCCCAATTGAGGTGGGCTCAAATTCAACTCTTATCCGGCGGCGTCGCGAGTATTATAGAGGTATTGACACTGATACCACTGGATGTGGTCAAGACGCGTTTGCAGTTACAGAGGAACACGATAGTGAAGTCGGCAAGCCATTACACAGGTGTGTTCGATGCATTTGTCAAGATCTATCGTCATGAGGGAATCGTTGGCTTTTGGCGTGGCCTAATTCCCCCTCTGATCTCAGATACGCCTCGTAGGGCGGTAAAATTTATGGTATTTGATCAACTACAACCACATTTTATGTTCGGCTCCCCAACACCAACATTTTTAACATATGGCATATCAGGAGCAATTGCAGGCGGTATTGAAGCTGTGCTGCAAAATCCATTCGAAGTAATCAAAATTACACAACAGGCGAATCGAAAGGAGAAATGGGGCACCAAATGCATTGCAAGTGCGATCTATAGAAAACATGGTTTTGGCTCCCGAGGATTCACCAAGGGAATTGGTGCAACAGTTTGTAAGCATGCTGTCTTTCACACCATGTATTTTGGATTCTTTTGCACTGCCAAGGATGTAACCACCGAGTACAAGAATAAAATATTAGAATTCCTTCGGAAAGCAGCTTGTGCCGTTACGGCAGGCTTATTGGGCTGCTGTTCCTGTATACCCTTTGATGTGGCCAAGTCAAGGATTCAGGGACCACAGCCCGTAAAAGGGCAAATCAAATACTGTCGTGTATTTCCCACTCTTCATACCATTTACAAAGAGGAGGGCTTCAGAGCTCTCTACAAGGGACTGACACCTCAGATGATGCGGTCGGGTCCTGGTGCTTGCATTTTACTACTGACCTATGAGTATCTTACCCTTTACTTGGCCAGCCACTTGGCTCAATTCTAACCAAATCATAAAGTCAACAGAAAATTGGTTTTAGTTTTAGAAAAATACTTTAAATTGTGTAAAATTTTGTCATATTTATACAACAAAATTTTTATTGCTTTTGCACTCGTATTAATTGATATAATTATATAATTTTGATTTAATAAAAATAAATTTAATTTCCAGAAATAATAAATAATAAGGGCAGTAAAAAAATGTTTTAAAAAATACCGAAGGTATATTAAAAAAATTATTATAACTATGCAAATATTTAATTTTGTAAAGCTTAATCTAAATTAGAAGTAAAAATGTTAAATAAAATTTATTGGAAATTTTAACAGTATAAATAAATAAATTTTATAATTTTGATGCAAGATTTTTCTGCGTATCGTAATTATTAATTCATAAAAATTATTTTTTTAACATTTTATTAGTCGCCATTTAGTTTTTTACTGCTCATACCTTAAGTTCTTGCCAAAATCCCACAACCTTAGTTAAAAGCCATATTAGCAAAACAAACATTAAATATCTTATAACTAAGAAACAATTGAGCAACCAAACCAACAAATTATAACCGCTAGGCAATAACAACAATTAAAAACTAATACAACAATAAGTAGAACAACAAGAAGATCAGCAACATTATTAACAACAACTAAACAATAAATATGTTTTGGCTTTTCTGGGCATTGGTAATGTCTCCAGGGTAAAATTTCCAATGCAATTACACACGCACACACACACACCCACATTCAGCTCATACACAAAATGTACATACATAGATTAGTGTAATTACGAGTAGAATCATGAATCGGAATGATGTCGATGTAGAGCTCAAAGGCATTTCACTATGAAATTGATTGAGAAGGGAGATGGCAAGTGTTTGTGTGCAATAGAGATAGATAAATATATATATTTATAAAGGGAAAGACAGAGAGAGAGGGAGGGAGAAAGAGAGTATGTGTGAAATGAATGGGATGCGACATTTGGCATATGGCAATTTGGATATCCAGCTTTTGATTTCATTTCATTACCCATTGCAATTTCAACTATGAATAATTGAATATGTGCATTGCATACTTCAAGGCATCAAATTGCCATTCCAATTGTTTGTTGTTGTTGTTCCTACTGTTGTTGTCGTGCTTTTGGCTAATTCAGCTGGAATATGCTTATTACGCATTAAAACTAATTTGGCATTGCAATTTTGTTTACTCTACCTCCCTGCCACCCTCGCAATGCGAACCAATTTACAAAATTTAGTATTTAGTAATTTGATGTTTGTGTTTATATTTGATTGATATCAGTTTTAAATTGCCAAACATTCGTTAAACATACATAATTGTTGCTTTTACAAAGTGTTATAAGTTTAGCAATAAACAGGTGTTAAACATAATGCGAAATTAAAATTATTTCAAAGGAATTTGTGGATTTATGTCATAAATTTCCAGCTCTTTTGAATAAATTCTTATAGCATTTAAATTGAAAGAAATCACTCAATCTATATAACATCCTTCTATGCACTTAAACACAGTGCTTACTGCTAGTGTTTCAGTTTTTCTGTCAAGTCAATAAAATATGAAATATTTGAAATATTTAAGCGCAAAATAAATCAAATGCCAACACTCGGCATCAAAGCTGAAAAATAATAGAGACAAAAATGGCAGAGAAAACTGAATTTACAGCAGTTTCTGTTTCTGTTTCTGTTTCTGTTTTCTCTTGATGTTTCTGTTGTTGATTTTTTCAGGCTGAACACAAATTTTTTATCAGCAAACAGCACAAATTTCGTATACGTCATGTTATTGTTGCCAGTAGTTCATGTTGTTGTCGTTGTGGTTGTCTAAATAAATTTTTTATTGACCATGGTTAACGCTTCAGTGAGCAATAAACGAACGAGACAGACGCAGCATGGGAAAATGGAAAGTGGAAAAAGGGAAGTGGAAACTGGTAAGTGGGAAAGAGATGTGTGAAAAGCACAAAACCTCTGAGAATTTTCACTGCTTCGAGTCCAGTTGCTGCCACTCTACAAAATGCCTCGAAGCATGCCACAAGTTATTTTACACTCCCACACAACGCTCGAGTCAATTGTGTATGAGTGTGTGTGTGTGTGTGTGTGTGTGTATTTGTATGCGTGACTGTGTTGTCGGCTGCATGAAATAAAATGCTCGAATTACACATGTTATACAATTGTTGGGCGTAAATATGATTATTGCTCTTGGGCCCAAAAAACCCAAACTCAAACCCAAACACGATTTCAAGACCCTTGCCAAACCTCAATCCCAATCCAAGCCAACACAAAACGTAGATGCTTGTGTGTTTCTGATTCATATGTGTCGGTTTGTGTGTATTTTTTAGTGTTTGCCTTTGGCTATGTGATTTCTGTTCACTTTATGAAAGTACTTGGAAAACTTCTTACAATATGTCAAATTTAGTTGACTGATTTCAGGACTAAATAAAAATTGAGTCTGTGATTTATATATTATAGTCTTTATAGCTTTTAATAATTGTTTAATATTTCCTGAATCTACTTAAATAACCCCTAATAAATTAAAATAGCATTCTTTACAAAAGGGTATCTAAAGTTCATATTGCAGTTGATTTAACTTTCGCAGAATTCACAACACGTTTCGATGTCAGGTTGCCAAGTCGATATGAAAGTGTCAGACAAATTTTATACGTTTTGAGTTGGCATTATTCTCATTATTATTATTATTATAAGTATATATTATATTTATTATACGGTGGTCATTGCCCCTGAAAGTTTAAAGCGGCCACGTAAAGTGCTGTGAAAATGAAATGAAATTAATATGAAGTTTGACTTAACGCCTCATAAATCATTGTCCAATTTTCATGTCGCATGCCCCGCAGCAACAGCGAGTACGAGCAAGAGGACGAGGATGTGGACAAGGACAATCTTATGCTATGTCCTACGTCCTACGTTCTGGGTGCATGTAACACAAACACACTTAAAATGATTGAAATATATGTAGCATGATATATGCGTAACACGGTACTACATTGCCGCAAAATGTGAACATCATATCGTAGATATATATATACAACAGTCTGTTCATATATGAGAATGTATATATATAGAGTTTACTACGTACGAAGACAGGACTGAAGACTTCCTCATTACACGCTTGTCACGTGCACATTTAATGTTTCGCCGAACACTCACACACACACACACAGACTGTGACATAATTACACACACCCACACATACCAGCAACACGACAGTCATTCATATTAATATTGTCGGTCAAAAAACCTCAAACAGACACTGTTAAAAAGGCGCTGAAAAAGTAAGCGAACAAAAACATTGCAGCAGACTTACATATAAATATCGTAAATATCTTAAAGTTCTTTTCATTTACTAATCAGCTTGATAAAGCATTTCATATGTAAAGGAATACTTTAAGTATTTCACAAAAGGTTAAAACAATCTTGTGATTTTAATCTTTTTACTTAAATACAAACATATTCAGTTTTCATGTCTGTGAAAAGTTCGTTAAACTATCAGAAAATAATCTTTTCTTTTAGCAGACAAAGACTACAAATATTTAAATCGCTTTAAAGCTTGAAAATGCCTCAACAAAATTTTGTAAATAAATAAATTAATAATGAGCTTACATGGCCATATAATATGCACATATTGAGCTATTAAATTTGACCTTTTGTGTAGTTTTTTGTGTACAATAAATCAAAATCATGCTGCATTTTAATACGTCTAACAACTCAATTATGCAATTTAAAATTTGTAAAATGTTTTTACACAATTTTCAAAATTTTTCATAAATAAATTGAGACAAACAAATGTCTTCAATATTATTTCGTTTAAAATAGAGTTTATTAAATGCTTTCTTATTTAAATCAAAATTTTCATTTGGTTACCAAATATTGTTAAGCAATTTATTTAATTAAAATTCATTCAGTTTCAAGTTTGTGAGACTGAGGTGTATACTTGACCGCTGACCACGCACTACACATACACCACATGAGGTCCCTTCGCCCTCATTTACACCCACACACACTTACATTCGCACACACATTGAGATTAAGATAATTAAACATGCTGCGCACGTGCAGCGGCTGCTTTCAACATTTTATGCTTCGATATTCGAGCAAAAACAAATAAAATGCATGGGGCGTGTTTTTATATTTGTAGTCAGTGTAGACTGGTCTGGTTTGGTTTGGGGTCGCAAATTGAACCACAAGTAGCCAGAAACTACTTTGCACAACTAACTTTATGGGTCTGCTGACCGAGAAAATTCCAACAGCAACAACAACAACGACAATTTTGCGACTGCTGGCAATTTTTATATATTAATTAAAAGGAATTTTACGTGCTAATGAAATAAAATGTGGAAAGCGTGCGCCAAAGTGAATGTGTGGAAGGATATATAAAAAGAACTCTGTGCAACAGAGTTTTATGTATTTATGAAACGAAAAACATTAAATCTTGCCTAGGATTTTGTTGTGTGTTTCACAATTTGTTACTTGAAGATGAAATAACTGTTCACATCAAGCATACGGCCCATTGTTACGTTGCTTTTGATACGATCTTGGCTTAAACCGTGTAACGTCTGGGACAGTGTTGTAGTTCCAGTAGCAGTTGCCATGAAACTGAATCGAACTGACGATGAAATGTTCTGCCGAAAGTCGAGGCTTCAACATGTTGCGCATACGCCATGTTGCATCGAACCAACGAACTGATATGTTAACCGTTAACAGTGAACGTTTTATTTATGTTTTTATAAGCATTAAAAGCAAAAATATTTAAGCTAATATTAATTTAACTGTACAAATGGTTTTTTCTATATTTAATGATCTTTAAAATATTATTTTCCTTTTATTTCCATATATTTTCATTTATTTTCGATTGAAATATTATATTCGGCTTAAATTTCTGTGACAGCGTATTGTAAATTTAATTAAATTTTAAGAGTAAAAATCAGGCAACACTTTCATTTTGCAACACACAACAATTTGTGAAAAATAACAAAATATTTCGTTTCCTGCGTGTGTTTGTGTGTATGTGCCCGTTGGTCTTGGCATGCAGGTAAATATTTACGTAACCCATAAATCTATAAAATTTAATTTTAAGCAAATAAATCACTGCAAATACACAAATTCTTTCTATGTGCTGTTGTTATTATTGTTTAGCATTTTGAGCTCTACAGTTTACTGGCGATAAACACCGTAAATACACAAAGAATTTTTCCATAATTTACGAGATAACTGCAAATTCCAAAAATATGCAATGAAAAGTGAAAATTGTGATATGACAACCGCAGCAAGCAAACATAAAATCCATAAAATCTGCTAGCCATAAACAAATCAAATGTTAAATCTGTAAAATGATAATAATTATTGCAAAATACTTGACTTTAGTTTGAGGTTTTCCAGCAGATTAGTAAAAGTATTTAAACAGCTTTAAGTTTTATCTGGTTTTGTTCTGGTCATGAGAAGCCTTTAGAACTTAGTTGTTAAGTTTCTGGCTTGCTTGAAAGTCATTAGAAGGACTTCATTAGGCAAACACACACAAGTTGGTGGTCAGTTTTGTTCAGATAAGCAAGTGTGCTAATGATTTCAACACTTATGACTGTAAAGTGAAAGATTAAGAGACAGTTGAGTAAGAATTGTAGTAACAATAAAATAATAATTTGCATAAGAAAGTTACATAATAAGTTAGACTATGCTAACTTTATCTAAAATGTTTCCTAATTACTTTTAAATAAAAATATTATTTACATTTAGGCTTTGAGACTGTTTTCTTTAAAACTCTTTTCACATACTGCTCAAGCCGCCCTCTTAAGTAAGCAACTTCATCATTATTATTGCCTTCATCAGCTGTGATGTGTGGCAAACCTCCGGGGCTTCTACGGTTCGGTTGCATAACTTGCACAATTTATGCATGAGAGCAACAGAGTTAATCCTGCAAGACGTCGACGTTACTCAGACACTTCGTGGGTTGCCAGACATTCCCATTTGGTTGTGGAAAGGGTGGCAAGGCTTTCATGTTGTTATTCGCAAGCAGCAACAACAACAAATCACAACAGCTGTACGGGCATTATTATTAACACCAAAATGACAAACAACAACAGCAGCGATAATAACATAAAGTAGCTACAACTAAAACAAACATGAATAACGACAGATATTTACAGCAAAACCAAAGCTTAAATTCACTTATTTATAATTTAAATTTATTTTTATTTTTATTGACTTTCAATTGCTCGACCTGGTATCAATTGCCATCTTTGCTTAAGAGCATAAATCTTTCAGTCATAAATGTCCTTTAAGTTGTCTCATTTTCCCTTTATAGCTCGGATTTTCTGCTGCTTTCTTGCTTTCGCTTTAAATGACGTCACAATGTGAAATCAGTGCCACATATGTCGGTCAATAACTGACATTATTGACTGTTAATATCCTTGCAATATTATTGCTCAAAGAGGAGTAAATTAAATGTGAACGAAGAGTAAATACCCTCTGTAAATAAAATAAAACATACTATTCTGAGGTGTTACTCAAAATATCAATAAAATATATAGCTCAAAGCTAAATTCAATTAATTGTATTAATTTCTGTTTCATAAACATAATACCCGCTTCGCTTATAAAATGCGGCAAGTGCCACATTTCAATAACGGAAATGCCAATTAAAATTTTACAATGGGGCTGTCCAGTCGATGTCGGTCAAAAAGTTGGCGACTCTGAAAACGCGGCTAGCAACGAATGTCAGTTAAACGAGCAAATAGCCAAAAACAAACACACAACCAACAGCGACATCTGCATCAGCCGAGAGTCTGCCCCTATATATGTATATATACTATATATGCTGTACATATACAATTTGTAAAGCAAGCAGGAAGCGCAGACAGCAAAGCGAGAGATGGGCAGAGAATGAGTGAGAGAGTACATGGAGCTCAACGGTCACTTCCTGGCATATCCTGATGCATTCTCGCATTCCTGATATGCGCTGGTAATTGGTATTGTTTGTCTGAACGCGTGGTTATAGCTGGACAGTGTTGTAACACACTCAAGCACACAAACACACACATTAAGGGCGGCGAACACACACATTTGCACCTTGGCGCCAGCAAAAAAAATACACACACGGAAACCAATGTCATGCAAACAAACCGAAAGTGCAAAAAAAAAAAGCTTGGGAAAACCCGCTAGGTGGAGGGCGTTTGTGGGGGCAACTAGCAACTATTAATTTACCATTATAAAGAGACAAATGGAAATATGCTGGTGAGTAAGGAAAATGTTTGAAAATGGTTATAGAAGGAAAGCGGGAAAACAGACAAGTATAAATTGCAAGCATGTGAAGGTCGTCTAATCAAATATTTGACAGGAAAAATAAACGGAATTTTACTTAAACTACACACAATTAAATATTTAGGAACTCAGCCTAAGAAACACTTTTATTTAATTGTATAAAAATTCAGAATTTATTAATGACTGTTAAAATAACATTCTAGCTCATTCTAGCACATTCTAGCTCTTATATAAGTATGAATGTATGTATACCGTAATGTAAAGTTAACATTTACTTACCGATTAATTTTTTCATATAGACCAAAGTAGAGCTTCGCTGGCATCAAAAATAGCAATGAAAAACTGGAAAATATACAACAACAAAATTAAGCAAATAAAGCCAAACACATATTTTTAAAAGTATTGAAGACAAATAAATTAAATTAAGTTTGTTTAATGTTTTGACTTTTACATAGTTGATTACTCACATCTTAACAATTTCCAACAAGAAATTTGTACAAACTTAACGTACTTCTCCTTTACCGTCACTAAATGCATAAGGATCACAAGCCTGACAAGACCAACAGGGCAGCAACACATTAAATGATATTCTACTACGAATATCAACTAGCAGAGTCTGACTCTGACTTTGTACACATTCACACTTGGAGAGAGAAAAAAATATTAGATCAGCTAGGCATATTACTTTTTGCTTGACACTTCACTTTAATCTGCCCTTTTTCACTGCACACTTTTCATTGCACTCTTTTCACTTCACTTTGGGGAGCACTTTTGCACTATACTTTATTCTCTGCAATATACATTCTTGTTTTCGGCTTGGAATCTGCTAACCATTATTGGAGAGCCAAAAAAAAAAAAAAAACAAAAAAAATGTAGATCCGCAAAGCATATTAATTTGGGCATGGTACTTCACTTTAATCTGGCCTTTTCCACTGCACACTTTTTACTGCACATAACACAATTTTCACTGCACAATTCGATGCATTTTCCCTTTTGCATTTCACTGCACATTTTTACCGATCTTTTTACACTGCACTTGACTTTCACACTTTACTGCACTTTTCTTTTCATTGGCCGGCGGCATACGTTGATTATTATGCAGTAAACACAATTATACTGCATACTTTAAGGAAGCGGGATTAATCAGAAAAAATATGCACATTTACTTTACACTTTTTCAATTCACTTTCTACATCACACAAAAAAATTTAACACTTAGCTTAGACACTCAGCAGAGACACGCACTATACATATTCTAAGCTCTAAAGAGCGAGCGACCGCAGCTTAGCAGAGACACGCACTTTACATATTCTAAGCGCTGAAAAGCGAGCGAGCGAGCAAATGCATCAAATACGACGAAACGAACACGACGAAGCTGCGCATGCATTCTGATGCAAACGATAGAGTGAGAGAGTAAGAATATACAACAACAGCGTTCACCGACAACGACGAAAAGGGCAAAGCGGAATGTGCGCAAAACGTGGATCTGTTGCCCGCAACCACGGGGCTCCGCTGAATGAAAAATTTTCAACGTTAATTATAGAAGATAATCCTTTATAACTCAAATATTTTTTTCAATCATTTTATGCAGACGACACTGCTCTTTCGTTTGACACATAATTCAAACCGATCGTACCAAAATTAATAAATTTTTCAAGCGCGTAACGCGGAGCTCGTAATGAGGCGTGCAGAAAAAAACGATGCGCAAAAGGAGCTAAACGATTAGCGAATATCGATGCGTTGACATTGTTCACGTTTAGAGCTTTTGGGATCGAGCTGAGCTTTTGGGCAGCTGTGGATCGAAAAGCTTAAAGCTTTAAATAAACGCTGCGTTCGCATGTAACAAATTAAATTTAAATACTGCGTTCTGTCAAAAAATACTTTCCTTAAAAACTTTGCAAATATTTCATACAATTAATATTAAATTTTATCTGCAACATTATGACATAGCCAAACATATAATCTGGTGATGTACAATGCTTTTTATGTACAAAAAAATATATAAAATTTAATAATTCCTTGCTAATAATTTTAGTAGTAAAAAATAATAAAAGATGCGTATCTTCGGCTCGTAAACTTCTTGACAAAAACATAATACCCTCTGCAAGTGTAGAAAAACAGATTAAAAATTAAATATTGTGTTTAACTTGTGCATCTCCCAGATTACACACAAACTAAATTAAACTGAACTTTAGAAGTTGAACTTTAAGAACGCTGTGTGTACACACGATTTATGCATATTGAGAAAAGCCATTGCCATATCAGGTCTATTTGGAAATCCTCGGAAAATCCAATGAAAAGCCGCCACTCACCCGCACTGTGTTAACGAGCAAAACCTATACAACTTTCACGTTCGCATTGTTTGCCAAAGCACGAAAAGTTATTAAGATGCATAGACGTGATTTTGCATGTTTTAAAAAAAGTCAGGGAAAACTATGGAGACTGATAAGCAGATAGGAAGAAGAAGAGAGGGCTGGAGGAGGGTAGAAGGAGAGTGGAGGGGAGTGAGGCTCGACTTGAAGACATTTAAAGCGCTCTTAATTTTGAAAACAAACTTCCATTAGCGAATGGAAAACCTCACATTAAAGACTCCAGACTCCAGTGACACCAAATGTCGAGCAACTGCTCGGAGCAGTCTCATTGACATGCCTGACAAGAATTGAATTAAAAGTTTTTTGTGCTGCTAAGAAGCAGCTGAACACAAAATGAAAAAACTGCGCCGCTTTTCAATTTTCATGCTGAAGAGACCAGTACATAAAAAAATGCCACAAACTTTCAGCCTCGAAATGCGCATTTAAATTGATTTGTAATTCGCGGTTAATTTGGTTGCCTCCTGGTCAATTTGACATTTTATTCATTTTTTTTCGCCCTGTTGGTTTTTTCCTGTTTCATGTTATTAACGTAATTCGACACTGAATGCGTGACAGATGCGTTGCTTTTTAATTTTCACTCCAAATCCTGGTGTGAATGAGGGAAAGTCATGATTTCTGGGTGCATTATAGGCATTAATTATTCATTAAATTGTTAACTTGTCAAATGTTCGTTCTATGCATATTTTAAATGCAATTCCTGTGGCTTTGCTGTAGAAATAAAAGAAAAAAAAATTAACACAGCTTATGTCAATCTGTGAGATTAAAATTGTAACAATTAAAAATTGTTAATATGTCATTAGAATAGCAAAAGAGTTAAATCACAATGTTTTGACCGCAGTTGAGCAATTGAAATGGGATAACATTCCAATCGTTGACATTTTTATACAACAGTTTTTTACAAAAATATCATAGATTTAATAAAAAACAAAGGGAGCATAATGAGAGCTGTTCGCTATTATTTAAAATATTAACTACTTGATAAGCCCACAAAGTAAAGAGGAATAAAACAGTTTAATTTGTCAACTGCTGAAATATTAAGTTGACTTTCATACTTTAACCAAATAACAGTTACGTAGTTGTAATAAATGTGCATAGGCTCAGGGGAATAGCAGGCATACAGGCTACATAACAAACTAGGGCTAGAAAACATTGCGATCAAAAACAACAAAACAATTGAACCGTAAAACCAATCAATCAACATGGGTACCTCTGTAAAACACTGTCCACACACACACATGCCACAAACACAGTCTCAGCTTTGGCATAACCCAAAGCGTCTCACTGCAAATGCAACATTTTGTGCCCAAAAAATGCAAAACAACAATACAAAAATTAATTGATGACGCACCCACACAACAACACACCCACACAACACACACACACACACACACACACATGATGCGCCAACACTAATTGGCAGTAACAACAACAACAACAATAAAAGTTATGTGGACCCACGAAGTCGATTTGATAACAGGAGACCGAGGGTAAATCCATTGGTTATGAAACGACTGCTGCCAAAGGGCCTGAAAAGCCATAGAGAGAGAGAGAGAGTGAGAGAGAGGGGGAAGTGGTAAGGGAGTGGAGCCCTTTCGAGTGGGCGTAACAGAAGGCAAATCGTTGCAGACATAGACGAGCAGCAATCAATCAATTAAATGTCTGACTGCAACCGCTACAACACCAGCAACAACAACAACAACAACTGCAACCAAAATAATGTTGAGCAATGTAAAAACTGTTGCAGACTTTTCGGCGCTGCCAAGAATTAACAAAAATTTTCAATGATTTATCTAAGTTATTGGAACTTATTAAGAGTGATTTGACTAGCATTTAGAGAGTTTTTGTTTAAAAAGCGATTTATTAGGATGCTGTTAAAACTAATAAGTATTTAATTAATAGTTAAATTAACAAAACTTCAGTGTTAACTGAATTAAAGGAATCCTATAAGAAACGAGAATGTAAATATCTGCCTGAAGTTTAGTACCGTTTCCTAAATTTATTTTTATTTGTTAAATATATTAAAAAATATTTTAAATTCTGTCTAGAGTTTCTTCAATAATATTTTGACTTTAATATAATCCAGCTGAGCAAACTTTAACGGGTATGGATATATAGGGTATACTTCTGCGTTCGACAGCTGGTCCAAACAGTTAGAAATAAATGCAAGTTGTTCTTAAACTTGATGTCATATGTGTTGAGATATACATATATACAATTTTAAAAGCTGGCATCAGCAACTGAATTAAGGCTTTAAATGACTGCCAGTAACACAGCTGCCCTTAATCGCCGTCAAATATTCACTTGATCAACATGTCCATAAAATATTTATTATTTTTCTTATATTTAATTGGCTTTATGTACTTAGCTGATGGCAAACGTAAGTGTGCATAATATATTTTCTAATAGTTAACTTTAAAGCCAATTGATTTGCAGGTCAAAAAGTTAGCGGTACAATGAGGGATGTCAAAGCAATTCGAGTGAAGTTGTTGCACCTTATGCAAGAATTGCGACAGTGAAGAATTGTCACTATTAAATTATTATGTAATTATTTACCCCCGGGGTCTGTAAAGAACTAAAATAATTAAACACCTTATCAAAATCAAATATAACTTTTAATAAAAATGTATATGAAGTTATAAAGGAATGCCCCCAATTAAGAATAACTCAAAATTGTGAAATCGTCAGTTAATAATGAATTCACTTCAAAAAAGTTCTTCACTTCCCTATAATCTAATCAAGTATTCGACCCGCTGGCAAATAAAACCAAAGATAAGATGAAAGTTGAAAACAAATAGCGAAGCAATTCAAAATAAATAAATATAGTTGATTTATTTATATAGTCCATAATATCTAGGCATATATCTTGGCCAAAACCAGACCCAAAACTGTGGCCGCAATTGTGTAGACACTGCTGCTCATTTTACCAGCTGGATTCTTGTTGCAGTTGTCTCCAGAGCAGACGTCGCATCTGGTTCTTCTCCAGTTGGAAAACTGAGGTTTCAGTGACAAACTGCAGGGAGCAACATCAGGATGAATACAGCCATGAAGTTGATGGCTAATTGAGTTGTCTAAGATGTGGAAAAGAGAGAAATTATGTTTAAGTGATCACATTTGATTGAAATTCATTAGAAATACTCACTGTTGGGGAAGGTATATTTGAGTGCCAGACAATTGAATCGAACACTGTTCAATTCTCTCACATAATTGTGATAAATACCCAGCTGATAGCTTGTAGAGTTTGCGGTAGCATTGGAACAAGTTTGTTTGCTTGGATTTTTGCAATCATTTGGATTCCAGCAGGTGTAACAGGAGAGCGAAGCGGCTACATAAATAAATGCATTTTCAATACTTTTATTCAATTTCATAATCCCCTTTTATGACTCACCATATTGCACACTGATAAGGGCAACTATCCCTGTGATAATCAAAGCTTTGGCAAACATTTTGTGTTGATCTGGTAGTTTTCCTCGCAGCGTTTAAGACTCTACTGAACGCGGTCAGCTCTGGAGTCTTTATATATTCTCGATAAGCAGTGCGATTACTGGGTACTTCACCGCCTTGCAGCGAGTTTGCCTCTTACCGGCATGAAGTCACCGCAGTTGACAGATTAGCTTATCAAAGAGCTGATTAGTTAAGCAAGCCTATGAGAAAAATTATCTTCATTTGTGCGACTTTTAAATGCTCTTAAAATAAATTGGAATATTTATTTATTAACGCAATGAATTTAATTAAATAATTTATTTATATTTAGCTTAAGAATTAAAATTAATGATTATATTAACAATTTAAGTTATCTAAATCTATAAATAAAAGCAATTAATTATTAATACTTTAAAACAATATTTTTAATTAAAGTTTGTTAATTTTTTAATAAGAAATATAGTATATTATAAACAGAAAATATATATATGGAGAATTTAAAACAAGGCCTTATTTAATTGAATTAATTAGGAGCAATAGAACTTTTTTTTGTACTGTTATCTTATATTTTAATATATATTTTCTATATTTAACTATACATTTAACAATTAACAATTTCATTCACTCACACCTATTGAAAATGCATTTAATAATTGGATCTCAAGACTTCAATAAAAACTCGAGTGCGCTTTCTCATTAATTTCCGTATCGGCTCAGCTTATCGATCATAGAGTTGCATAAACTTATAGGGGATTCCTTCATGCCTAACTCAATTTAGCTATATAAATAGCTTTTTCATACAACTTTTCATGACTGTAAATATTTATCCCACATTTCAGACTTTGACTCGAGTGAGACCCATATGATTTGTACAAATCGAAGCTATGAGTAACGCCGCAGATAAGAAAAACAATGGCAAGTTTTAAATTGTAAACAAGTGACTTTATTGCACAAAAAGAATTCAAACAGTTAAATAAGTTTAGCAGCCAGAATTAGAGCCACAATTGAGCCGAGAATGGTGTAAGTGCTTTTGCTGAGAACTCCAGCTGGATTCCGATTACAATGATCCCAGTTACAAGCAAAGCAATGTCTCTCTAAGGGAGTTCCGGTGATAGTTGTATTTAGCTGGCAGACGTCAACTGCCGGATGGATGCAGCCCAGATACTCATAGCTTTTGACATGATCTGCAAAGCAAAAATTTTGGATTAAAGCTTCACACATTAATCTTAAATTGGCTGAGTTAACTTACTTGTGACATAGGTGAGGTTCATGCACTTGAAACTAGAGCTGTGTGCAACAGCAGTAACATTTAAATGAGTCGCACTCAACCAGCTGCTTGTGGTATTTGCTGCAGAATCGGAGCATTGTACCTCATAGGGACTATTACACGACTGTGGAGAGTTGCAGGTGTAGCAGACCAGCGAGTCGGCTAAATTGATCGTAATATTAACAAGTCTTCTCTTTAAAGTCTTTATGCACATTCTTACCAAACTGCAGTCCTCCAAAAGTAACAAGTACAAGTGCTAAAACTACTTTGAACATTTTTAGAAGCGTGAACTGTTCAATATTTGGTCAGAATTCGAACTGAAAGGCTTTAGTTGTGACTACATTTATAAACCAATTTGTCACGATAAAAAATATGGAATATGTTTATTATGCTCATAAAGATAAGCACAATTATCAATGTATTGCAAAAGATTAGATTTGATGTGAGTGAAGATTAACAGCAGTAGGGGAGAAAGCAAAAGTCTCGTGCAACAAAAATGGTTATAGATTTTCAAACTACATTTAAAGCATAGAAACTGCATTATAAGTAGTTTTACGTTGTCAAGTACTCAAATGTTAACAATAACTGCTTTTATGCAGAACTCTGTCTATACAGATAAGACAGCAAAATCGGTATTATATCAGCTTTAATAAAAAAATTCCCCGCTTCGACTTTTATGGGCCATATACGCTGTTCATAATGACGAAACTCAACCGAATTGAAGCAATTAATGAAATAAAATTACTCAAAGAATACCAAGGAAAACACCTCGTTTTGATTGACAAATATTATTTATTATGCATTGGCCATAATTAACTTAATACATCAGGTAATAACCTTCAATTTGTCTAACACGCCTACCTGACAAACGTTTCTTCAAAAGGATCGTACGCTCAGAGCGTGAGCAGCAAATCAACCCCTATTGACAGCACTCCTACCTGTGAAGTGCAGTCGACTTGCTTGTAATTCCCAAGTGTCTATTCGCCTTGAATTCAGTTTAAATACAACATTTTGAGTACAGATTTCGTTCTTGCTTCGGCAGAACATATACTAAAATTGGAACGATACAGAGAAGATTAGCATGGCCCCTGCGCAAGGATGACACGCAAAATCGTGAAGCGTTCCACATTTTTTTGTAGTTGCGGCTATTTATTAAACACTTAAATTTAAGAGAATATATTTAAAAATTGTATGCTTAGTTTAAAACTACATAATCTTATCAAAAATAGATAGCTGCAAAATTAAATAAATTTTTAATCGCACTTTTTACTGACCCAAATTTTAGCAGAGTTTCTTTTGCTATTAAAATAAAAAGCATATAAACTTCAATAATAAATAATTTATTTTGTATATGGTTCTATATGTATAATTTCAGCTCAGCTTAAGCCCACAGTTTGACCAAAAGTAGACCTACAACCGCTGCAATCATGGTAAAGCTGCTCTTGCTGTAAGTGCCAGCTGGATTGCGATTGCAGTAGTCCCAATCGCAGGGTTTGCAAGTCTTAGCCCAGTTAGCGCTATTGGTTGCATTCAAGGTGAGACTACAGACAGGAATACGCTCATGGAAACAGCCCAAAATTTGCGACATCTTAACTGTGTCTGCAAAGTCAAAATAATTAACAAAAATGCTATAAACAATTAAAGTTTTTACTTACTGGGGTTGGTGAAGTGGGTGAGGTTCAAGCACATGTAGCTGGCATTGCCCGCTGTTATAAGGACATCACTGTGAATGGCACTGAGCCAAGCGCTGGTCTGATTGGCTGCAGCCTCATCGCATAGCTGTATGCTCGGACTCTGGCAGGACTGTGTTGTGTTGCAGGTGTAGCAGATCAGCGATTCGCCTAAAAAGTATTAAACTGTTAGCGAAACTGTTTAGCTCCGAAACTGGATCAAAATTCTTACCAAACTGCGGACACAGAAAAGCAAACAAAACCAGACTAACAATCAATTTGTGCCACATTTTTGTCGCAGTTGATAGAACACAACTTTAGTGCATACAAATATAATATAAACTGACTTATTCCTGTTGTCCACAGTTTACTTTCATGACTAGTAATCTATCGAAGCAGCTAATAGAGATTAGATTAGATACCAATGCTGAACTGTAAGCAAACATCAATAAAAACTATTCTGAGTAATCCCAGAAATATGGCACACATGTATTGCCACTCATAAATACTGAGTTTAATAGTTTATTTTAGAAAAAGAAATGATTTAACGCTGTAGCACAAAATCAGATCAAAGACTTGTACAAATATTTAGCCAATATTGCGAATACGATATGCAAATGTGTTCTTTATCAAAGACACGACACACGAGCACTCAGATCATGGCCAAATAGTCGATTTGCCATTGCAAACACGTCTTAATGTCTCAACCCAATGACCAAGCATTTGCCACAACAAATAATCAAAAGAAAAAGAGAAAAGAGAAATAAACATAGAATAAATAGAATAAAAAATACAGAGGGACAATGTTTCAAAAATTGAAAAGCATATATCAGCATCCTGGCCATTCCCAGGACATGTCACGCATAACTAAATACAAAGAAACGGAAAAGAGAGACAGAGAAACCGAAGCAGTTGAATAAAGAGCACAGCAAGAATAACAAAAGGAAGCATAAGCTTCTGACAAGGATACGTACAGGATATTAAATGACAGGACAAATGGCAAATGCCTGCTACAAGTCCCTGTACTACACCCAAACTCCAAACAGGTACTCGAAGGTAAACGAAATGCGCAAATCCTGTGAACAAAACCAGAAGACAAACAACAAATAGCTGCGGGTTAGATTTATAAAAATATATATACACGAATGTATCTGTATCTGTAGCTGTAGCTGTATTTGTATCTTTGTGTACAATAGGTAAACAAGAGAATTACAATATGCTTTTTTAAAAATTAGAAAAACAACGTGCAATAGTCGAGGCGACAGGACAATAATGCTGTGATGCCCACGATAAGCATCCTTACCGCTCGACCCAAAAGATAAACACACAAACACAAACACGTACAGGGCGTAGCGGGGGGGACTGGGGAATGGCAAAAGTCGCTGGGATGACAGTTGAGTTACAGTTTTTGTAGGGGCGGGCGGTGGTAGGTGGTTGATTTTTGGGGCGTGGCATATACGTTGCAACTGAACTGAGTGCCATTCGAGTCGTTGTCGTTGTCGTTGAAGGAAACTAGCTACATTCCTATGCATTGCATTAATTTTCAAGTCACGTATCCTTTTTAATCCTGACAAGAATATTATTTCCATAAAAAATGAAAGAGAGAAAGCGAAGCGTAGCGTTGTGAGCGCAAGAGCGCGCGCGCGGCCTCGAACATCGTCTTGGAAATCGTTTCGGGCATCAAGCATACGCCACGTATGCCACAGCCGAATCATAGACAAGCAAGCAAACAGCGACACATGTATTTAATTTTATTTTATACGCACACACATGCTGGCACACTTACACACAGTCAAACACACATTTCTATACCCATTTCGTTTAAAGCATTAACACAATTGCCGCTAGCGGCTGCTTTAAGCGCGTGTTGTGACTTTAGTAAACCGTTGGCCAACATCGCGTATGCGTAATGTGTGGCACTTGCTGCTTAAAGGATTTGGCAAACGATTTGGTGTGGATTCTATTGAATTTAAAGAGGCACTTTTGTGAAAGTATGTGAAGGAAAGTTAAATAAAATTTATTTGTTTCCTAATTAAGGTTAATAATTATACCCTTGCAGAGGGTATATTGTTGTTTTTAAATAAAATAAACTATAGCGTTGAGAAATATAACAAGTATAAAAACTTAAATTTATATAAATAAAGCTTTCATTACGATTTTGTATGACTTTTTTTATTAAAAATTTGAAACATAGTATTTTTTTCTTAGTAGAACCTACTTTCAAAATAGTTTTATGTTAAGTTTTTCTTTTTTATTTGTATACAATTTTAAAATTAGTTTTTAATAAATTTAATATTGATTAGAAAATATTAAATTGGAATTGTTTTAGTTATGCTCAATGGCTATAAAATCCTATATATTTGCAATATAATTCTTAACTCTTCCATTTTTTTTAAGAAGACAAAAAAGTTTGCGGTCTATAAAATTATGTAAAGTTCATATTTAAGATAAAGAAATTACTTAAATATGTTTAACATATAAGAATTTCTTTAGTAAGGAATTTATTTGGCTTATATTTTGTTTATGTCAAATTTAAATATTTTAAAAAATTTAATTTTATATTTAGAAATTGTAATTTATTTCAATTTAATATTTTAATTTTATTTTTTTGAGTACAAAATTTAGAGATAATATTTTATTTGTGTTATATATTAACATTCTGTAGTTTGAGGCTATTAACAACCATTGACTGAGCCAGCGACTAACGAGTCGTGGCAGCAGTTAAGTCGCTTCATGTTGTTGTCTTAGCTTATTGCTCATGAACCCATTCGCTATTGTCTGAAGGGAAGAGGAGAGCAGTCAAGGCGAAGAGAGGGGAGAGTGGAGAAGACTTGAGTTGGGAGATAGAAAATGTAAAATTTGTTTGTTTCCTGCATTGATGTTGAAAGTTTTTGCAGCTGCTGCAGCAGACAATGCACGAGACTCGGAGTTGCAAGTACTGGGAACTGGGAACTGGGAACAGAGACTCTAAGTCAGAGTCTGTCTACAACGGTTTCGATATCTGTCCATAGCATGCTATGAGGCTGCCATATTATTACAGTTTGTCGATTTGTTTGTATTGCAGTCTATACAATGTTGTTTTTTAGCAACAACAACAATAAAGTTGTTGTCACTTGTTGTACTTACGAGCTGCTTTCAGACTCTCTCTCCCCCTCTACCCCTCTCGCTCTCGCTGTAGACACACCCAGCTGGCCAGGAGGCAGCATCGGCACAACGAAGCAATCGATGATTGTAATAAATTATTCGCAGCTATTGTAATTTGAAATGTTGGCAAATGTCTGACAAAAATGCAAACCGAAAGAGAAGCTTTTTTCTAGCCTAGATATGGTAACAGTATGGTTTATTTTTGGGTTTATTCTACAGTTAGAACTTTATTTCATTTATTTAAAATATTAGGGCTACATAAGTAAAGTTTTAATAATTTATTGGTTTAGTTTTTAAGTCGAACCAGTTTTATATTAAATTTTTCCAACCTTCAGCTGCTGCTCCACTGTTAAATTTTTAATTTTTTGTAAGTGTCCCCAACTAATTGATCAATGTTGAGAGCAACATGAGCACAACTTTCATTAGACAAAATTGGAAATGATGTGAGCAGCAGCTGCTTTCGTGTTGAAACATTCATCATGTGCACTTCGGCAAACAACTTGCAAACTATCATAATTGACCCGGAAAGAGCTTAAAGTCAAATATTTACACATCAAGTCAAACTGGGCGTTTTTGGTCAGTGGGCGTGAAAGCATATCAATATATATAAGTGGAAGTATGCCAAGTTAAGTTCCCCCGAAAACTTCAATGCGAGTGTACTTAATGATTGGCGCAATGCAAATATAACTGCAAAAGACTAAAATAAACATTTGCTTAGTATATGCAAAGTGTGCAGAGACACCCACAGACACAGATACAGCTACATTTACAGCTATAGATACTTTTGCATCTTCAGCACATGCTACATTTATGCAGCTCATAATTTCTGAGCAGCAAACGTCGGTGGTTCCGCTTTTCCACTCGGACAATTTTCCGTTTTTCCTTCTTGCTGCGCACTAATTGTTGATTAAACGGTGCAAATTGGCGCCTGGCTGCGGTTCAATTTCAGAAGACAACCCAATTGATGGGACGCCCCTTGAAATCGCCGGAGATACGAGTCTATTGTCAAAGCAGTTAGCGTTGTGGTTCGTTGTGCACACGGAGAAAAGTGTGAAAGAGTGAGTGTGTTTGGGTATGCGTGTGTGTGTTAGTCATGCAGAGACTTGGGTCATTGCAATTTCGCACGTGAACTTGTTAACAGCAAAAACAGTGCCCGCTAGACAGGAAACGGCAAATTGAACGGTTATTGCAAAAACTGTTGAAACAAGTTGAGACCACCAGAATATATGAACTTGACGACGTAAGCCACAAACTAAAGAATCTGTTAAGTTCGTTTATGGGTTAATAAAATAATTATCTAATACATTTGCCTTAAAGTTCTTTCAATATAATTTTCAGCATTTAAAAAGCCCGCCTTATAGCTACTGCTGTCATAGCAGCCAGCTTTTTTTTACTAGCTTTAAAGTGCTACCCAACTACATATCTGCACAGGTGCAGTGCTGCCCATAAACCAGTTGTTACAAACGTTATATTTCAAATGTGTTTGTTAGTAATTTCAAATAAATTTAATTGTTTCCTTTATTTTAAGTAATTATTTTCATTCAAATGCCACTTACAGACGCAATCCAATCCCGCACTGACGCTACTCTGGAGTACACGCCGGGATAATCGGGTCGCGCGCAGCCAAAGCCCCAGGAGACTACGCCCCACAGTTTGCCGTGGGCCACCAAGGGACCGCCGGAGTCACCCTGGCAAGCATCCTTACCTCCCTCTGGGAGACCAGCGCAGAGCATGCGATCGGTTATGCTGCCAAAGGAGCCATAGGCCGACGAGCACTTTGTCTGGTTCACTATGGGCACGGTGACGGCTCGTAGAATTACATCGGATTCCAGAGAGTTTTGTGTATTGCCCCAGCCGGAGATGATGACGGGCGTGCCGTCGGAAATGTCCTCATCCTTTTTGGGTAGTTTTATGAATCCCTGTGTTATGTTTGTGGCGTTGTATGACTGCAGCTCGAGTACGGCAAAGTCGTAATCAATGATGCGAGGATCGTAGAGGGGATGACGATGAACCTGCTTGATGTCAACCAAGACTCCACCAGTCTCCTTGCGCGTGGATCCGATGCGAACCCGAGATGTGGAGGACGTAGAACTGTCAACGCAGTGGGCGGCTGTTAGGACCACGCCCTTGCCAATCAGGGATCCGCCGCACATGTGATACGTTCGCTGCAAGGACACTTGATAGGGGAACTCCTCAATGGTGGCGGCTACACCGCCCACAATGCGTCCATCCAGTCGCGGAGGATGTGCAGCAGGCAGAGCTAGGCAGCCAGTGAAACTGATCAGTAGTGCGAAGAGGAGTGTCTTCCAGGTGTGCGTCATGTTGGGAATCCAGAGTTTAAGTGGCACTACCTCAACAAATCTAACGATCTTTTATACCCCACCGATTGCTTATCAAATGATTTTCAAGGCCGATCGAAGGCGTCCACTTGGCCCAATTAATCTGACGCCGACACTCGCTAAATTTATGGCTAACGTGTTATCTAAAGCATGGAACTCCATTTTAATGACCAGGTATTAGCGCGTCTCAAGGGCCAATTATTATTTTCTTATCTGCCCACGGCAAGCACTGACCGCTTAGAAAGTGAAAGCCCATTGAGTCATTATCGATAACAGAAACAGCTGAGTGCTGAGATCCCCAGAGCGCGTTACCGATAGTTCTATCGAACTATCGCATGCCTTCTGCAATGGAATGTCCTTTTGGAATGTTTTTAAATTTTTTGTTCTTTAATTTTGTTTAAATTACAATTATGTCTTTAGCCAAGTTAAGAACTTATTGTTAGAGGGCATGTCAGTGAGACGCTCCAGCTTTAAGCCATTCATCTCTGCCAACTGCTTGAGATCCCTGATGTCCCTGATGCCCCAAGCGGAGTTGCGACGCTTTAAGTCGAGGTCAAAGTTCACATTACTTTCCGGAGTCAGCTGGCCATCCTGGGCATAAGGTCCATAGGTGAACATTCTACCTCCAGGCTTGAGAAGCTGCCCCGCTGCACGGAACAACCCAACGGAACAACTCCAGGGACTTATGTGCATCATGTTGCAGTTAAGCATGTAATCAAAGCTGCCGGGCTTCACCTGGTCAAGTGTGCTGGGCTCCCATTGCGGCAGTTCCTGCGAAATGTCCACAAACAGCGGGAGTCGAATGTTCGCCGTAGCGCAGTCTGTTGCGTAGGCAGTTATAGACTCGAAATCCTGTCGAGCATATTCCGAGGTCTGAAAGCTGATATTGGGCAGCAGCGGGGCCAGATAGCCGGCGTGTTGACCCGACCCTGAGGCTATCTCCAGCAGCCGCAAGTTCGGCGTCTGTCGGTCCACCTGTGAGAGAAGCGCCTCCGAAATGGGCTGGGAATTGCGGTCCGCAGAAGGATGGGTGCGTTTAAGGCCGCTACGAAGTGTTGTTTGGTGTAAAAAACGTTTCAAGGGTTGTGTGAGACTGTGTGCAGCGGTTAAAACAAAATAATTTGAAATAAAAAATAAACAATTTTTTACCTCATATTTGTGCTGTGCTTCGATGCAATAATCACACTGTGCAAATTGATGCTGTATTAACAACCGGCAGATAAGAGATTGCAATTGTTATCTGCAAGTGATAAGCTACAAACACACATATCTCCAGCTGATAACCAGGGCTGGAGAGCAATTGTTAGTAATGCCACTAAAAGCGGAATCAAATCAGTGGTACTTAAAAACAGTAATTAGCAACAAAAACTGTTGTTTACTCGAATATTCTTATAGTTTTATAATAAATTCTAAAAATATTGAGTGTCATTCCAGCACGAAACGGTAGTTTCAGGGCTCGTGCAACATATATCGATATTTGCACGACACACTAGTGTTGTCTAGTGATATATTAGCTTAGCACCGACAGTTAATCGACTGGTTATCGACCGCCCGCCACAAACGGCAGTGAGAAATAAATTCTGCTACTTTAAGAGACATTGTTTTGTTAAATCAATTATTGCACTTTAAAAAGCCGTGCAATGTCTGATAACGACGACGATTTCATGTGCGACGATGATGAGGATTACGGTCTGGTAAGAATTGCACATTTAACACATTTCCTTGCGCTGATTTTAATGCCCGGCTTCTGCATGCAATTCGGCATTCGCAATGCGAATTTTTAGGAATACTCCGAGGACAGCAACTCGGAACCAGATGTAGATCTTGAGAACCAATACTACAACAGCAAGGCACTCAAAGAGGAGGAGCCCAAGGCCGCACTCGCCAGTTTCCAGAAAGTGCTCGATTTGGAGAATGGCGAGAAGGGCGAATGGGGCTTCAAGGCACTGAAGCAAATGATTAAAATCAACTTTAGACTGGTAAGTGAAGCAGCAAATTAATAGAATTAAACATAAGACAACACTTTGAACCATATGCAGTGCAACTACGATGAAATGATGGTGCGCTACAAGCAGCTGCTTACCTACATCAAAAGCGCCGTCACACGCAATCACTCGGAGAAGAGCATCAACTCCATACTGGACTATATATCCACATCCAAGAATGTAAGACAGTAAATAAGCAATAAACAAGTTTACATGTTAATATGTAACTTTTTGGTAGATGGCACTGCTGCAGAACTTCTACGAGACTACCTTGGACGCACTGCGTGATGCCAAGAACGATCGCCTGTGGTTCAAGACGAACACGAAGCTGGGTAAACTATATTTCGATCGCAGCGACTTTACCAAACTGCAAAAGATACTCAAACAGCTGCACTCGAGCTGCCAGACAGACGACGGCGAGGATGATCTCAAGAAGGGCACACAACTGCTCGAGATTTATGCCCTGGAGATTCAAATGTACACAGTGCAGAAGAACAACAAAAAACTAAAGGCTCTCTATGAACAATCGTTGCACATCAAGTCCGCCATTCCACATCCACTCATCATGGGCGTCATACGTGAGTGTGGCGGTAAAATGCATCTGCGAGAGGGAGAGTTCGAGAAGGCGCACACAGACTTCTTTGAGGCATTCAAGAACTACGATGAAAGCGGCTCACCTAGGCGCACCACCTGCCTCAAGTACCTGGTGTTGGCTAATATGTAAGTAAACAGTTCATTAAGTGGGGAATTTTATTAATGGCTTCCTGCTGACAGGCTGATGAAGTCAGGCATCAATCCGTTCGACTCGCAGGAGGCCAAACCTTACAAGAACGATCCAGAGATTCTGGCCATGACAAATCTGGTCAACTCGTATCAGAACAATGACATCAACGAGTTTGAGACCATTTTGCGTCAGCATCGCAGCAACATTATGGCCGATCAGTTCATACGCGAGCACATTGAGGACTTGCTGCGCAACATTCGAACCCAGGTGCTAATTAAACTGATTCGTCCATACAAGAACATCGCCATACCCTTCATAGCCAATGCCCTGAACATTGAACCAGCCGAGGTGGAGAGTCTGCTCGTTTCCTGCATATTGGATGAGTAAGTTCATTGAGTTGATTTTTACTTAAGACCCAATTGAAACAATTGAAATAAACTTATCTTACAGCACTATTAAGGGTCGCATCGATCAGGTGAATCAGGTGCTGCAGCTGGACAAGATAAATAGCAGTGCTTCCCGCTACAATGCCCTAGAGAAATGGTCCAACCAAATTCAATCGCTGCAGTTTGCTGTGGTACAGAAAATGGCTTAAGCATAAGGCAACGATTAAAACCGTATCGAAATAATGGAACTACTTAAAAAAAACAATATAACCAGACTGCCTTATCATTTGTTTATGAGCAGGTTTTCAAAGCTCAACAGGTATTCCCTATCAGCCTTTACAGTTTACAACTTGAATCTGACATGCACATATTTTAAATGAGATTTATGAGAGTTTGTTGAATTAGTTACTTGAACTTGTCTTTTACAAGCGATAAGCTTTGCAAATTCTAATCAGTTTTAAATATTAACCTTGTCCAAAAACTAGGCTAGCTGCTCTGCATATGCACAGACCTAGTCAGGAGTCTGTTTACTACTTTAGTTAATTAGCTAGTTAAAACAGCCAGAATCAATAGTAGTTTTTGAGTTTATTCAATGTTCTTTGCACTTTACCAAAAAGATAATTAATTTTACTGATAAAGTTGAATTTATCAGAGCAATATAGTTAATATCAGTATATCACAAAGCATTTAAAAGTCAATAGAGCTTATATTTGGTTAGCAATTCCTTGACTTAGTTAATTAGTCCATAAGTTAAAAGTCTCGTTTTGTGTTTAATTTATTTTAAATATTTTATTTTGGGTTAATGTCAGTAATACGTTTCATAATTCCTCTGTAGTTGCTGTTGTCGGCGTTGTGCTCTCTTCGGCTTTACGTAGCGCTCATAAACAAACTTTCTAAGTAAATATATGAAAAAAACGGCTATGCAGAAGAATATGAGCAGAATGAAGCCTATAATTATGCATGCAATTGCTATGCCTGCCTTTGCCCAGTCCAGAAAAATGTAGATATAGTCCTTGCCTTCACTAAAAATGGGTAGGAAATGAATACGCATAAAAACGCCTTTAAAAATCAGCGTTTACCTGTCAGTACCTCCAGCCAAGTAGTAGAGTACCGAAAAGAAGCTATAAATTAGTCCCATGGCAGCAGGATAAACAAAGTGGAGCAGACGCGTTGGAAAACCCACGACGGACATATCAAACGTCATAAGACCGCAATTAACTGCGTTCTTAAAAATATTGAAAAACTGTTTGGGCAGATCAGGAATGCCTAGAGAAAAAAGGAAACTAATTAAGTTGTAACTCCAATGAACTCTACAAAAACTCACTAGGATCGATGGAGGACCAGTAGATAGTGGTAGTGCCCAAAGACATCACTGTGGACGCATAGTGCGAGGCCCAGTAAATTTTCAGTGCTTTGCTGCCCTTCTCTAAAAAAGAACTCACTTTTGAGCGGTACAATTCAAGGACTTTCAGATCAATTGAGCTTACCAAAGGAACCCCATTCCTTGTAGTACATGCTGCTAATCACAGCGCCAAAAGTGCAGGTATAGGTGCTCAGTGATAGACTCCAGTCCGTGAGGTAGGCGAACCAAGTGCCCGCATTATATTGCTCAATTAGACTGCCTAGAAAACCGGCGATATACAAGCCTGCTAAACCCCAGCGATACATCACCCAGAACTTGGAGCGTTCATCAATCTGCCACTGGGAGCGTAGAAAATCTTCGGGTTTATCGTGGTTCAGCGAGAACATGGAGCGCTGAAACTGATCGCACAAAGGCTGCAGCCAATGCGACTCGGATGTTTCAGACATGGCGCAAAAGGATACTGAACTGTCAGAGCACTGCCGATGGATTCAGCAGTGGAATATGAACTGACCAGGTTCAGTGCATAATGCAGCTTATTTGAATGGTAACTGAATTATCAGTCGCCGTTTCTTATCATCAGATATGTGTAACTGTAAAACAATTCAAAACCTTCTGTCTTATTGATAAGCAATCGATAAGCCGCTGTCTTTTCCAACTGTAATTACGGCTATTTTGACCACTGTCTGTAAAAATTCCCACGCTAAGTGCTTGCAGCAAGCAGCTTTTGAGTGGAAGCAAAGATTTTGTGTTGTATACATGGGAGTAGTAGGAGATTTTATATTAATTTTGTTTAAAGTTGCAAGTTAAATTTTCTAGGCATATTTCGAGAGTTTCGGGTTCGAACCCCTTGAAACATTTCGAATTTTGAACTCTAAGGTTCAAAATGAATTTTTACTCCAGCAAGAAATCGCTAATTTGCTCAAGGGTTTGTGAGATTATTTTATAATTCTCCAACAAATTCTTATGACATTTTTTGTAGGACAGTAAACCATCCATATAACAAACATAGATTATCTTAGTTGATCGTTTATTGGATTGCCCAAAATTATAAATTTGGCATTAAATTAAAAGCACAAATTAAAGAAAATATTTAAATGGTTTATTTAAGTTACTGTCAAACTCTAAACTCCGACTGTGTAAGGCGCAGCCCTCGTTTGCATCACTACCGGCGGCTCCGGCTTCACACAACGCCTGTACATCCACAAGCGGAATTTGTAGACGCCAAAGATCACAACGCAGAAGATCAGAGCCAATGCAATGCAGCCACAAACGCTGCCAATAGCCAGACCTGGTCGTTGCCAGTCAAGAATAAAGTAAATGAAGCGATTACCAAAACTGCAAGTAAAGAAATTTAAAACAACAGACTTTCAAAGACTTTTTAAAGACTTACAAATCTTCGCCACCTGCCCAGAAGTAAATGAGAGAGAAGATGCCGTAGAGCAGACCTGCTGCCAGTGGATAGACGAAGTGCATCAGATGCGTGGGAAAAGCAACTACGAAACAATCGAAGAACATACAAATTGAATTGAAGGCATGCGCCCATAAATTATATAATCCAATTGGTCCATCCGACATTGCTATAATGAAAAGTGACGTGTTTTAGTAGAGTATTTGTTTTATAAAGTATTTGTTTATGGAAAGTTGCTCACTTGGGTAGAGCGCAGCCCAAAACACCACCGTTATCAGCAGCGCCAGCACAGTGGTCGTAAAGTGAGAGGCCCAATAAATTCGCAGTGCCCAACTGCCGGGTGCTAAAGTTGACAAGAGTTTTAATAAGATTTAGTTAAGTAAACTAGTGGAAAAGAAACTTAATATAGACTAATATAACCGATTAGCGCTATCTGCTCTTGATCACATATAATCAATATAAAGTTAATGTCTGAAATGGGTTGAGTTATCTCAAGTGTTTGGTACTAATCACTGATTTTTCGATCGATTAGTCTTAAGTAGATACTTATACGATTTGTATACAATTTTCTTAACAGAGTAGCATCCGGTTATACCAACTCCGCTTAAGGCGTCCGTCCGGTTATTGCGACAAAAATTCGATGACTTGGGCGGTCCGCTCCTCCTTGGTCTCCTTTTGGTTAAAGCGTCCCTAGAGTGTCGTTATAACCGGATTCTACTGTATATATAAATTCATACCACCACAAAATTTGCAAGTTTTGTTAAAATAGCACGAAATACACAACACTTTCTAAAAAAAGCACATATTTTTTTAACGATAAGGCACATGGCAAGTATGGTTCCAGTATAGTTCTCTCAATTCGATTAAGTTTGGTCAGTATATAGCAAATAGAATCATAAACAGAATGTGTGCTTTTGGTGTAGATAGCTTGAGTATTTACCTATCCTATTCAGTCTGTCTGTAACTCGAAGACTATAAAAGCTATAGCCATCAAAGCAGTGCCGACAGTGCGTCTATGAGTCACACCGTAAAGTCTTCTACATACCCTGACCATACTTACCAAAATAAGAAGGTTTTATGAAGTAAATGGTAGCCACCACAGCGCCATAGGTGCACGCATAGCAGCACAAAGCAAAGCCCCAATCCGTGAGGTAAATAAACCAAGTGCCGCCATTGAACTGTTGAATAAGACTGCCCAATACGCCAGCAGCAAAAAAGATTGCAAAGAGCCAGCGATAGATCAACCAGATCCAGTTGCGATCCCCACGCTGCCACTGGGAGCGACAGAAGTCACCAGGTTCATCGTGATGCAGGGAGAACTTAGCACGCTGGAACTCCTTCTGGCAACAGCAACCGGTGCTGGGGTCACGCATGCCGGCGGGATGGACGCGTTGTCGTCGTAGTTGGATAAATGCGTTGAATGCGGTCCAAAGCAGCTGCCTGGTATGGCTGTAGCACGCGAACTGTCGCAGCCATGATACTAGCCGGGCCAATACACCCGCCAATTTGGCATTATTTGGGCAAATAGCGGTAACTGAAGGGCAATACAACTATAAGTGCTCGTGTTAACAGCTATCGGTCGACAGTTATCAGTCTTATCGCCAGATATGCAGCACTGGAAGGCAATTCCAATACGTCTGTGTGATAAGCGCAAACAGCGCGCGATTAGCCGCTGTCTGTGTTGTTGGCCACCAGCAAACTAACTTGGCCAAGCGCCAAACATTTGCTGGTATCCGTCAGTGTCTGTCTGAAGGATTTCCCACGCTAAATTGCATTTGTTGTGTCATTCATAAACTCGTTCCGTTCTTCATTTTGTTCTTTTCTTTATAGTAAGTAATCAATTAAAATTTAAGGCCTTTACGATAAGCAAAGAAATTTAAAATAGACACACGAAAAAATAGGCACACTTTATCAATTTATCATGCTAAACTCAACATCAAGTAAGATATGGAATATGGCAGAATTTTGAATGAATTCCCCATGGAATGGGGTGTGAGTGGTACCATAACTGCAAGTACTCGAGAATCGTGTAAAGCCCCACATGTTACAGATAAACCAGAGTGACTAATAGTAACAGGAATTGATAATAACTTTTGGCTCATTCACAAAATCTAATCAGCTGTAAAAAGAATGCTATAAAATAATTTTAAATATGTTTATTATTTTCAAAGTTTTTATGATAAATTGAATCAATCTAGGGAATTACTTTGTAGATTTCTAAATCAAAATTCGCGTGCTGAATATTTGTACAGATTGATATCGCAAGTGCCACGCAAATATATAATTTAAAGTTGATATCTAGTATATCGCACATGCGATATCATCATTATTAGACGATACACCCCATACGACGTCTTCAAATCATGCGAATAACAATTGCAACAAGTACTTTGAATGTATTGATTGTGAGTGAATAAGTGTATTCATAGTGTCAATTAGTGTGTTGCTACCGTGTTTGCAAAAGAACTTATAAATTGACAATCAATTGGAATTGTAAATTGAATTTATGCAATAAAGAAGCAATAAGAATCAGTTTCGTTTTTTTATTAATGCCGACACTTTCGATTTTTTCACCGATTTTTGTTGGTTGGATGTCATCGACAAGGTCGCTAACTGAATCGAAATCAATTGAAAATTGAGTGGTAATATAATAAACTGCAAAGTAAATTATGGTTTATATATATCGTAGTAATATAAATAAATTTGATAGGAATGTTGGTGTAAGTCAATATGTGTATTTTAAATGACTGCTATGTTTATTTGATTAAATTTCAAAATAATTGATAAGCCAGGAAGTGGGTAGACCAGAATTATTTACAGCTACAACTGTAAAGTTCTGAAAATAAATTCAGTTAATTTTATATGAATTATTTACAGGAATTGTTGTACACACATATCCTTTTTAAATAATTATATCTACATTTTATGTTATTTTTCGCTTAGTGATCGCTCTAAAAATTATTTGTAAAATTATTATGCTTAAAAATATAACAACATAATTTTATAAAAATTATTTCCCTTAATTTCTGTACTTTTAAAATATATTTAAATATAAATTATTAAATTTAATCTTATTTTATAGGTATTATTCTTCTGAAAATAATGGTTTAAAATAGTTTTTAAATTTGATGCGTGCTTAAAAAATTTCTTACTAAAAATATTTGCAGTTATTTTCATCTGACTTACAGCTAAATATACCAACTTAATTATAATACAATTATTTACAGCTCAGTACAGTCGCACTGAAAAGTATCAATCCTAAATATATACTTATTTAATTACTGCTGATTATTATGTCTGTTATAAATGTTAAGTAATGTCAGCGGAAATTAAATGCAACCTAATCAAAATCTAATCACTTTTCACTAGACGCGCAAATACTTTCTTTTTGTACTATTTTATGGCCCGTTTGATAAGACGAATATAGGTCAAAGCCAATGAAATTGTTGAAATATGTTAAGAATTTCAAACAACTCTGGATGTACTATATATGGTAGATATACATATATCGGTAGACTCCCACACGCAATGGACTGCACACAATTGGGAGAGCTGGAAATTTTAATTGATCGACCCAAATGACTTCAAGTTCAACAAAGTCAGCAGATGATGAAAAGCGATCTTTACTGTCAATATCATTGATATCATATCACACCGAGTGCTTCCCATAACGTTCAATTTTGGATGGATCACACATACACACTATTAATTCAATTACTTTACTTGTATGCCCTGTGAGCTCAGAGCTATGATTGGGTATGCCGTACAGCGCATAAATAATGTTAATAGAAATAGAACTGTTAATGAATAACAGATCATTACGCAAATTAGTTTTATTTATCATAAAATTCATTATCTAATCTACATAAGTTCACACTTATACCCTGTGTTTGGAGTTGTAAGCAGGTATGTACAGCTGAAAAAAATTATAAAATGAATAAAATAGTTTAGTAATAATTAATTGTGTTTTAAAGGATTTTTCTTTTAGTTTTTAAAGCGTATTTAAAAGTGCTGGTCACTTTCCCTTTACTGTTATGTGTTTCTTTTTTTGGTGCCCAGAGATCCGCTTTTTGAGAATGTTTGGGCGATCGATGGTATACAGTTTCTGCTTTGTCTATAAAGCACATTATTGACACTAACAATTTTGCACATTTCACTGTATTTTAACGTTCGGGGCTTCCGAAGCCTCGTTCATCATCGGTTCACCGGGTTCGGCGTTAGTTAGACCCAGAGCAGACCATACCGTACTGAGGCGTCGGCTTTTGCGGGCACTGTCGGCTCTTCCAAAAGGGTAAAAGCTTCGACGCTTTCAGTTCGCTCTGTGTCTCCGTTGAGTTGTGCACGAAAGTGCGACGCGTTCGTAGGTAAAAGCCAACTAAGCAAATTAATAACCACTGCAACTCCGACTTTAAAGACTCCGTTACCAACACCAACGCCGACACCGATTTCCATTCCGTCCTAGTCTCTATTTTTGAAGATCAAACAGAATATTTGCAGTACTCGCTGTTGTGTGGCCTGACGCGTAACCAAAACCGCTGTTTCAGCTGAATTCTTTTCGTACAGTTTTCAGCTGCAGTCCAAAATAAAATACAACAAAACGAGCACACAGACAAACTCATTTTATATCAAATTAAAATAAATAATAAAGACAAAGCCATCAAAACCCTAAAAAAAAATACTCACAGACTCCCAGACGATCACGTTTGAAAAATGCAATTCTTGAAAAAGTTCGGCAAAGCGTTAGCCAAAGAATTGGAAAAACATAATTTTGGATTTGAATATAATCACGTACATTTGTTCTACAAATCCCTGGTGAGTATCAAGTTATAAAGTGCACTACGAACCTTACGTACCTTTACACCAATATCGTTAGATCACTGAACTAACCCTTAGCACTTAAGAAAGCAAACACGTTTGAGTTATTAAAAAGCATTAAGTCTGAAACTAAGCAAATAAAACATTTTTAATGACAGCTCAGCACTGCGCAACGAACTTCGTATACCCTTTCGCAGTAATATGTCTACCAAATAAAATACTCCAGTTAAATTAAAACAGACTTTAATAGACTTAGCCAGACTGTTATTTTTAATGTGCACTTACTGTACCCGCATGCGTGCGAACAGTGCAAATTATCGTAATTAAAGTGAAAAATTATTTCACACTCATATTGGACAGTTTGATTCTACCTAAATTGGCAGCTATATAGTCGTATAAATCGACACAATTCAAGTTCGTGCATAGTAAATACACATAGAAAAAACATTACGCAATGGGGAGTTTTGTTATTGTACACAAACTAACTAACACTTAACTAACTTGACAAGCACGAGTCTACCGACTACGTCATAGCTGTACAGCATCACTCCAATAGATAAGGTTCCCCCACTTGTTTATTAGATTACTCTGCGTATTTTGATGGATTACGGATCCAGTTGCATTATCTTATGTAAATTGTTGTAACAACAAAGCGTAATTTAAGGGCTCGCTCTGTGCAATTAGTTAATAGATAAGGTTAGCAGCCACCTTGTTTACCCACGAGTTAGTTGTGTTTTTATTTTATTTTTCTAATCAAAAAGCAAAGTCAGCAAATTCTCGATGTACTTGGTACAATACGCCCTATCATTATTTCCGGGTAGTGTATGAATCAACGTAATTTATAATTTCTTATCTAATTTTATTGTTATTATTTCATGTCTATCATTTTATCATTATTATTGGCTGCGTTTGATAATTTTACTATTTATTGATTAGGTTTTAAAAATAAATGTTCTAAGATATCCGTTTATACAAAAAAATTATAAACAAAGTATCAGATTGGGGTTGATACTCCAAATTATCATACTATTGATATCTGCTAAAATTAATTAAAATATTTAAAAATCAAAGCTTGACTTTTAATTTTATGTCCAGCTTGTTAAGAATAATTTAATCTTTTATCTGTACATTTAAGCCAAAAGACCAAGAAGAAGAAAGACTACAAATTTTATTATCATTCGATTAGTTTCCTCAAAATTTTATGTACATTTAATTACCACTTAATAAATGAATAATACTATCTAATTTCTTTTAAAACAATTCTTTATCCACTACATGTACTAAACATAATTGATTTTGTAATTCGTATTTGCATTTAAATTTAAAAGCTTTCGATGTAAAAATAGAATTCCATTAGATCATAGGTGAGCTTATTTGAAATGCATAGAATAGTACAAAAATAATTTATGGAGTTGATCGCTTGAAATAATACATTTTTTGACACTACTAAAAATCCCAAACCCTATTGACTTTCGACCTTGTGCTTTTTTGTATTCCTCTAGTGGCAGAAAAGTGAGGTCAGCGTATTGTATTTACTATATCGTTGGATATGGGCGATATTCTTTGTGGGCGTGTACATCACATGCATCACTCTGCAGTTCTGCGATGGCAAATTCTTTATCTACATGACTAACTGGGGATTCGGTCTGCTGGCGATCAGTATGCTGCTGTCCGCTGTGCACGTGACCCGATGGCACTACGATCTACAGAACGTACGGAGTCTGGTGAATGAGGCGGGACAAAAGGCAAACACAACGTTGGGACTGAAGATCTATTGGTGGCTACACAATATGGCACTGCTGATGGCACTGATCATATCCACCATTTACTGGATATTTCTAAACGGTCACATGAGTGAGTATTTAACTAGTAATGATATTTAATTTTGAATGACAATCTAACTGATCTGCACATTATGTTACACAGACAAACCGCCACGATTTCCGGAGATCAGTATCATAACACATGCTGTGAACACCGTTTTTGCTCTGATCGATTTTATGATCGTGGCACATCCGCTGAGACTTTGGCATATGGTGCAGACCATGTTCCTGGCCATCGCCTTCTTTGTATTCACCCTCATCTATTACTTCTGTGGCGGTACCGATGAGTAAGTTGGCGTAGCCCGCACTATTTACACTGATTACTTGTATAATGATTTGATTTATCTTTGATTAGAGTCGGAAATCCCTATGTCTATCCCATTTTGGACTGGAGCAAACCAATTGGCTGTCTGTTGACCTTCGTTGGTGTCTTCCTCATTATAATTGTCTACTGGACACTTCTCTTTGCATTCCATAAACTCAAGCAGGCCTTTAATCGTGCCTTCAGTGTTGTCTGGACGCCCCACTCAGTGGGTCTTATATAATGTACATAGCACAGACTCTTTCCAATTCCATCAATGGCACTAATTTTGTTAGGAGTAGTACCGCCAGCATTATTTCATTACTTACTTACACACACACGCACACATACACTCGCAGAATACCTCTCATCACGCATTGCATTTATTTATGTCATTTTTTAGGTGAATTATTTATTTAGGCATTTAATGCTAAGTGAATAGTCTTATGTTCCTTTAAACTGAAGCATTGTGACATTGCTTTGGTTAGTTTTTTTTATTTTTAATGGTATAAACAATTGAATAAAGTTGCTTACTATGGAATCCATAGTATATGACATTGTTGAAGAAAGATTTAAGTGTTTTTAATAAGTTATTCAAAATCTGAAACTAATGATATATTAATTAATATTATTATTACAATGAACATATGCACTTACATTTTAATTATTTATTATTTTTTACATATCCTTTTTTTAATATCATTCAATATTTAAATGACAGTTTAGTATATCTCATTTATTTAATTGTTATTATTTATTATTTTTATTATTATTATTATTATTATTATTATTATTATTATTATTATTATAATTATAATTATTATTATTATTATTATTATTATTATTATTGTTATTATTATTATTATTATTATTATTATTATTATTATTATTATTATTATTATTATTATTATTATTATTATTATTATTATTATTATTATTATTATTATTATTATTATTATTTTTATTATTATTATTAATAAGTTCAAATGGAACTGGAAATTATATTTTATTATTATTTTAAAATCTAAATCTAATTTAAATTGAAAAAGTTTATAGTAATTCCGATATACCTTACGCCAAAATTAGGGTATTAAGGCCAATGACACACTTATGCATGAGTACGGAGTTGGATAAGTACTAAACAGAACACAACAACAAAATCCTACTAATACACATACAATACAAACAGTATTTATAACTTTCATTGCCTACAATTTTCACATTCCCTCAATGGTCTCAAGTTCAGTTCGCCAATTCTCTTTGATCGATAGGTTTAAAGCCTCATTGTGTTTTGATTGCTTTACGGCCCACATTTGAGCCAAATATTTGTAAGCCCTAAAAACGCGTCATCGTGATACTTGAAATCATTGCCAAATTAAACACAATTATAAGTCATTGTCTTACGAATTTAACGTCATCTACTAAATCAACAAAATGAAACGAGTTCTCAGAGTAGTGCAAAAGAAAAACACACTTAAAGAAACAGAAATAGAGAGACGGAAAAACAGAGAAAGAGAGAGCGTAAAGTAAACTGTACATTGTTAGATTGAGGTTTGGTTTAACTGCTTTTATTCTGTTCACGCCGATTGCCAAAATGCGAAAAGAAGTGAAAGATAAGAGACTAATTATGTCTGCATCTCACTCCCTCTCTCTTACTCTCCGTCTGTCTCTCATGAGGAAATTTGAAAGACTGTACGAAGTGGAGTGGGGAGCAGAAGGTAAAGCATCGTCGTTATTTTTACCTAATGGTTCTGGCAAAAGTCGGAATTGAGCAACAAAACTCATACACTCAGCGAAATTTTCAAGTGACTAAGAACTAAAAGACTTTAACTTAGTGTTAATATTTATATTGTCTTATTTACAACAATTGAACTCGACTTAGTTAAAATTGCTCAACTATAAATAAGGTTTATTTATATGTATTTTAATTAGCTTGAGAGACTCATTCTGCAAAGTTCACTCCGTTAAGTTATCTGTACAGTCGACGTCTCTACAACCAAATAACATTTACGATATTGGATTTACGACATACGATGTTAAGTGCACACTGGTTTTATACGCTGCGAATTGTGTCGGTAAATAAATTAGTTAACGAACTGTGCAATGGTTAATTGCATTAGAATTTCCATCAGATAATATCAGCACAGTGAGTCAAGGTAATAAGTTTATTAAAAAAAATTAAAATTCTCAAGCTGCACTTAAGTATGTTAGAATATTTTATTGGCTATTTTTAAACAGATATTGGCATTTAAGAAACAATTAAAAGAACTAAATTTTTTAATATGGAAAAATTTATATTTTTCCATCAACTAATTTGTAGAAATAAAAAGTATTCAAATAGTATAGACTAAATTTCAAAAAATTACAATTTTAATAACTACTAAACCAAACAAGACCATTTATATTTATTAAAAATTTATTAATTTAAGTTAAAAATAATTATATAATATTTAATTGATTAAAATATTTTGTTTATGTTACAGGTAATAATAGAAGTGTACAAAGCAGGGGATGTTAAGTGATCACTACCTAAGCTGCAAACAAAAACGCGGCCTCTGGCACCACTGTGCAGCGCAGAGCGTTGGTTGCCGCAGCTGCCGTTGGCTTGGATAAGTTGCGATCAGTTGTAAATCGCGCGTCGCTTCAACAAGTCGTGATTTTTTTGTTCGGTCCCCGTGGAGTTGTGGAGGAATTCGGTTAGATTGTTAAATATTTGACTGGGGAATTTTGAAGTTGAGATCTGTGTGGCATGTTGAATGATTCTCTGTCGTGGAGTGAGTGAGTGTTAGTGTATGAGTGTGTTTGTTGTGTTGTATTGCTGTAACACAAGTTGCAAATGCAATAAGCCAAATACAATATAAAAGCCAAGCACCGTTATGCAAAGTTGTCGTTGTTATTGTTGTTGTTGTTGACCCAAAAAGAAATTATTACACGGCCCAAACTGGCAGTTAGATTGCCAAGCCACGCGTATAATAAACGCAAAACACGCTCCCAACTGGCAAAATCAAAGAAATAACTATAAATATACATATATATTAAAATATAACAATAATAAAACTAGTACATAGTGTAGCAAAACAAAGTATTAAGCTCTAAACAAGGCTTCATTATTGTTAGTACGCATAAGCCAGGTTTAAAGTTCGTTCGTTTTTAATTCTCTTTGTTGGCTTTTTGACTGGTTTTTTAGAGGTTTTGCCAATTTTGGAAGGTCTCTCAGTACCAAGTGCTTGAAAAAGATGATTGACAGTTTATGTAATCTACTGCGCATATGCAAATCTAATTGACTAATCAAATATTTTTCTACTTGAGCAGAGAAAAAGCAAAAATTGCTAAGATCAAACTCAAATTCAAACTCAAAATCGAAAATCCAAACGAAACTCGAGTCGGTTAACAAAGCGAGTATCGCCTATTAATTGGCTCATTTATTGGCACGTACTCAAAATTTATGCACGTTTCCCAGTTATCATTAATGAGTGACATTATTTCTCTCTATGTGGAAGGTTTATGCCAATTCAAATTGTTTGTAAACTTATAAAAAATATTAAAAAAAAAAAAAACACAACGCTGACTTCCTCTACGCGCAAATTCAAGGAGCGGCAACCTAAATAATCAACAAATTCTTAATCGGATATAGCAAAGTCAACTTGACAAACTGAAGGTGAGTGTACATTGCAATTGAAAAGTTTTTGAAATTGTACAAAAGTTGAAAAAACTGTTTAAAAAAAATCGTAATCAGCAAAAAGAGAATGGAAAATTTCTGTAATTGAAAAAATTCCGTTCTGGGAATTCCGTAAGTAAATAAAATAATTAACAAACATTATAACGAGTGTTATGTTTATTACACAACAGTTCATAGTTTAAGTAACAATTCGAAAATCTGCTGAAATTATGGGATGGGTATGGAAGTTTAAGTAAACTTTTATATTGCTCTGCATTTTCTTTTTCAATTAGCACCTTTAGAAACTCCTCTAATCAGCACTCGACACGGCTAATAATGGCTAACAATGAAGACTTATCAATAGACTAATTAGCGTCCAAGCCAAGAATCTTAACAATTTTTGGCAAAGTAACAATTAATAAGCCAATATGCAAATCTAATGTCAACAGAAAACTTTAAGTGAGCTTTTTTTTTTAGACATTGAATAAAATTAGCATATAAAATATTCAAATGTTGTTGAACTGTTTTGATTTCACTTTCTATTGAATGGAATCGAAGTGATCGCAGCTGAAATAGACTTGTTAGTTCAGTCAGAGACGCAAAGCTGTCGGTTGAAAATATTATGATCATTGTTTTAGTATGGCTTTCAACTAAAGTCAGCATTATCTTATCGTAAAGGGGTTAACTTAAAGCAGCAGGGAACCTACAGCTGATAAGTTGAAATGTGAGCATCTTTTTTTATGGCCTTTTATTAGTCGGTGTTGACTGCATTCAAAAATCATATTGTAATCAGTTGGCGCCGTTGTAAAGGTCAACAAGTTTTAAAATCTTTCATTCAAGTTTCGTACAACTTGAAAACGAAGGCAAAATCACGGTTCATGGTAGCACAAATTTGAGAGACATAAACCTATATACAGTATACCGACACAGTAAATTTTGTGAACTCATACAGGTACACTTAAACTACTTATCTCCGCCTCTTTGTTGACGAAAATGTGGCACAGAAGGCAGAAACGTGCATAAAATCATATACGAGTTTGTAATACATAAACAGAAAATAAAAGCCGTATGTACCCCCGAAATAGGTATGAGTACACATGGTAACACCACGCTTAGTTGCTCGTTTAAATAGTTTGTTACTTTTTATTGTTATTTTTGTAATTGTTGTTGCAGTTTTTGGCCGTCTTCGTAGACGTGTCTTGAGGTCTCTTGCCAGTCGTGCAAGTTCAGGGACGCGAGTGTCACACTTCATTAAGAGTTTTGTGTTTTGCATTTAGTGTTTAGTGTTGTGTTTGTGTTCGAAACAGACATTTACCTCAAACATGTAAGTTAATACCCAAATGTGCTGACAAAATGAGTAGGAAAATGTTTTGTGTTTCTTGTTCAACAAATTTAACTGAAAAAGTAACAGCTAAAAAAGGTGTTTTGATATTTGAAACAGCTGCAAAACTAATGGCAATTTAAAGGTGTAAAATTACGCTGTACATGTGTATTTTGTTGCATATTTTGAAATTTAAGCTTGTATAAATAATGCATTGGTAACAGTAGCGGTAAGGCAATACAGTCAGCCAACAATTAGGTCAAAAAAATGTTTCTAAACAACTTTTTGAAATGTTCCAAAGCAGCAGTCTTTGCCATTTTAAGTAATGAATAAATACAGTATTTCTAAAATCCAATAGTAACTATTTTTAATAGGTTGGCAGTTTAAACCACCAGCTTCTTTATTAAATACTATTATAACTCATGCCTTGTATAATTAAATAAAAAAATTCTTACCGCCAAGAACGTATTTATACCTCTGATTCATACCTTTAAGTGTGTTCTGCACAAAACCGGTTATTTAATTTTAAAAATGTTTCTTAAGAAAATTAAAAAAGGCTTGATTTTATTTCGAGTTTGGTCTGCAACAGGAAAATACACAACATTTTGAAATCTGTTGGTGATATAGGGTTAATTGAAGGTGCAACTGTTAAATTATAGCAACATGTAACCAAGTGAAATGTTATAAAGTTTCAAGTTTCCCTGTTGAAACATTTTAATTTCTGCTTAATACCCGTTTAAATTGTCTCAAATGTTTTTTTGACAGTCGTTTAGTGTGCTTTTTTAAATGTAGTAAGCCATTAGGCCTCTGTAGTATTAATCAAGTTAGTTACGAGCAGGTAACCAAGTACAGCTCGCCTTCAGTTAGATTTAGTAATTTTTTATGTGTTTACCTTGCTGCTTTTATAGCGCCCATTGGGTGCGCTTAGTGCTGACCTTAGGAGACTAATTGCTTTATTATATTTAAATTCATATTTCCACTATGACAGCTCCAAACAGTCCGACTAATTAAAATACAGACGGACTGAGGTTTAAAGGCCAACTGATTTTTTGTAATTTCGTACGAGTTGTCCATTAGATGATTGTAGACTTAAATTATTCATGGAAAAATTTAATAGTGCAATGAAGCGAATTAAATATCATGAACTGCAAATCCAAGTGCGTTGCCCTCAATTGCTGCCATACATTTAGCGTAAAAGACATAAATTACCAACCCGTAGTAATAAAGTCATTCGATATGCCTTTCATTACTTATAATAAATTAGAAAAATATGTAATGAATTACAATGAATTTTGTCCAGTATTTATCGTCAAAATTATGAATCCATGTCAGAAGATTCGGCATCAATTTTATAGTCAGGATATTTGTGATATAAAATAGTTTTAGTTTTGCCATGATTGGCTTTTCCCAGTGTCTGGGATTGTCCGAAGATTTTTAAATAATGCTTTTCTGGATAATGTACTAAAGTGCCACCGCCCAAGCACTGCGTGCACAAGTTTTTAACAGCCGCCTCCTTCTGCAGCTTATCATAGATATTTACTGTAAATTAACCCATGAAATCAGGAACAAATTTTTTTATTTAAAGCCAACTTACGATGGTACTTAACACGGCCCACAGCACGGACCACCGTCTTGGCATTTGCCATTTCGCCGTGCACATAGACCTTGGCAAGGATATACTTCAGTTTCCCATCCCCGATGGATACCTCTGGAAAGTTAGCAAGTTGGGAAATCGTTTCTGGACAGCAAAAGTTACGCGCGGCTAGAAAACAGTAGAAATATATATAAATTAACTCTGATTTTGTACAGTGTACACGACATACAATTTACGAATGGGCGCCATGTGGGCTGTATGAATTTACGTAATTTATCCATGCTCAGAAAAATTTAGAAAAAAAAACTATTTTTGTTACTTTTAAAGAAGTTTGTATTTTGTTTTTGCACTTATAACATTGCAATACAGACTGAGATATGGAGAGGCAAACAGTAGTTAAGAGCCTACTTGATTTGAATTTAAGGAATGTGAAAAAGTGTCACCCGAAAATATTTGACAGCAGTAGTAGACGTCGGACTGGAGAGTTGACTGTAAGAGTCGCTGTAGAATTGGTACAGACTTCGATGAGAGGTTTTTGTAGAACTTGAAGATTTTTTAAGTCATCTGGAATATAGATTTGCTTCAGGTCGCTTAAAATATTATTACGAAAATACTTACGCATGATTTTCTTGAGAGCCCATAATTTTAAATCATATATAGGTTAGGTCAGGTTAGGTTAAACCGGACGTCCTTGAGCACATAGGCCAGATGTGGCCCTTAGTAGTGCGGCTGCAGAGGTTTTTACGGCTTGAATAGGTCTTAAATCATAGATAAATGTATAATTAATTATAAATATATGGAAATAATTATTTTATTGAATATACCATTTTAAATAATTTTTTAATTCACAGCATTCCGCCTTTTTTTATAATAATCGGCTGTAAAACATGGCAATCTCAATTAATTGTTGATATTGCATTATGCAACAGTTGCATGTCTCGACACGTCAAGGGAACCTTACATAAAACTCAGTCCACAAAATAAAACAATATAAAAGTTAACAACGAATCGATTGGCAACTTTTCCACGGCAAATACAAGATGACAAATCTGCAGGTTATCGTACATCCCGTGAAGAAGGAATTCCGGCGTAAACGCTGCGGTTTCGATCATGATACACCCGATGACTTTGTGAAATCACAGGTAAGTCTTGAAACAAATGGTTTCCTTTAACAAGCTCAATGAAAACTTAATGGAAACTCAATTGGTTTGTGTGTCCTTGAAGGAGCGTTTTCAATTGACACGCAGCTGTGCCCAACAATTTATTTGGTTCATTATAAAAAATTATTGCAATATAATTATGTATAATCAAACAGTTAGCTGTATAACCACGTAATTGAATAATCAATAGCGGAAGTCAATTAAATTCTTAAGAAGTTTCAAATGTTAAAAGAATTTGTGGAATTTTTTAAAGCGAATTGAAACAGTTTTGAAAACCGTTTTATGGTTTCTAAGTATTTTTCAAAATAATTTAACTGTACTATTGATTGAGTCATGTCTTCAGGCACGTTTTCTTTACATAATCAAACGACCAAAACTGTGAGAAGTGGGCGTTGACTATTTTGTACCCTTGAGCATATTTAATTTGATTCTTTCATTCAGAGTATCAATAGAATAAGAGGTCATACTCGAGTACTCGGACCATATTGGTAGTTTTCTGGCCTAGACACTTACTCGATTGTTCTAGCATTGTAAATTAAACATTTTAAATATTCATAAGCGGCTAACTACTACTCTGACCAACTGTAACCTTATACTGCCTCGTGTTGTGCCAGGCAAAACAAAGAGTCCCCATCACGGTCCTTCAAGGAGAAGGCTTCCCAGTCTAACTCTATATATGTATTTGTCTAGAATATACTCTGGCAACTTAATATTCATACTTAGTTATTCCAAATTACAGTGGCAAACCTGTACAAAGAGCATGGCATATTTATTCTATCGCTGGTTTATGGCCCTCTTTTTCATTGGCGTCGTCATCGAGTCCATGTGGCCCCAGGCTGATGATGAAACCAGTTACTGGCTATACTTTATATATATGACCAATTGGGGCATTTGGATGTGTATGTTAACCAATTTACTGGGCGCTATACTGGTCACCATATGGCACTATCATCCAGAGTATGCGGGTGAGTTACATTATAAAATAAAGCTCCTTTGGGTGAATATCGATTGTCGATTAAATACTTAAAAATATAGAAATTTTTGTTGATATTGTAGCTTTTAAAATACATTTTAAATAAATATTTCTTAAGATTTTTTTTATATGAAAATTATAGTCTAGATTTCTTTTGAAAGTTTTTAGAAATTTCTATTGAAATGCTTTTACTTAATTAATATAATGGAAATTTATTAATTCTTTTATTTAAATTTAAGATAGAATTTTTATTGAATTATTATTTCATTAAAATATTTTAATAGCCTTTCAGAAAATTATTTAATATTTATATAAAAACATACAAAATTAATTTTAATAATAAACTATATGATTTCCTTTATTAAAATTTAATAAAAATACTTTATTACAACTAATTTATCCCTATTCCTATCCACTAACTAATTCCACAGATAAACTGCTCAATATGAAAGCCTGGACGAGCCCCTTTCGCATTTACTGGAGCATGCATATTATAACTTTGGTACTATCGATAGTCATAACCATTATCTATTGGAGCATACTTTACGATGGTAAGTACTAATTGTTTGTCATTTATTTAGGAATGTTAATAACTTGATTTCTTTGCAGCCAATGAAAGTGTGTTGGATGCAACCAATGTGCTGACTCATGGGTTTAACTCGATTTGCATGTTTATTGACCTATGGATTGTGGCACATCCATTGCGACTTCTACACGTGTTTCTTCCAGTAACATTTGGTATTATCTATGCCATTTTCTCGTACATCTACCAACTTTGTGGTGGCATGAACAAGTAAGTATAAACTGCGGTTTACTAAGTTTCAGATTAATTCCTTCGTTTTGTCTGCTTTACAGGAAAGGTAAACCTTATATTTACCACGTTATAGACTGGAATCAACCGAGTAATGCATTTATAACGGTAATTGGAGTCCTGGTGCTTTCCTGCTGCATTTATGCGCTGCTCTTTGGCTTCTTCAAGCTGCGGCTCTATTTGTCTCGCAGTTTTCGACAGGGCAGCTTCGTACTGCCAACGACAAGAGGCAAACAGTCTGGCAAGGCTGGCACTGACAAGCAGGCAACACCCAACGGTATTCAGCATTCATCATCTAGAATCTCCATGGTCCTGGGCAACTTTGCTGGCTATGAGAATCAAGCTTATACTCCCAGCAGTGGAGAATTGGCACCAAAGAGTTAATACCAACTAGTTACTCTTTATTACTGTTGTCTATGTGTTTTGTTACAAACGTTAGTCAAACTGTATAGTAGAATTTTGAACCAGTGATATTATATTATATATTGTAAATAGTTCTAAGAAAATAAATGTAACTTTGGCATGGATATTGCGTTTTAAATATTCAATAGACAGCGTTCAACCCTGTGTAATTGTCAATATTTGATTGCAAATTGAAAAAACCCAAAAATGATTTAAAAATTCCATAAAATAATTAATACTAGTTGACACAAGTTTCTAGAACAATTGTTGGATGGGCAGTGAATTTATATTGACCCCAAGCCTGGGAACTTTACAGTTGATTATCAAAAATTCATATTCAGTGACATTTTGAGCTAAGGTTAAATGGACAGAGTCACAGACTGAGGACAGAAGAGGACAGGGGTCTGCTTGCACCCACAAAAAGCCAATATCGAAAGTCCAAGAGAAGAACAATAAGTAAAATAAAATAATGGTTTACCGACAGCTGTACAATGTGGACTTCAAAACTGTAGAAAGTAGTTCATCAAGCCTGTAGCCAAACCTTAAGAAATGGGTAAGAACTATATATTTTACACAAGCTCTTAATCACCTTCGAATGACTACATTAACCCAAATAGTTCTAATAGCTAATCAAACGCAAAGACAGTTTTCTTTTGAGCAATTGTTATTATTTATAGCACAATTTGTTTAACAAATTAACTCTTGTAAAGCAATGCAAATACTTCTAACGAGATGGTAACTGATTGAGAGTAAGACAACTTAGAGAAAATAAACTAAATCCTATAATTCAACCCGGAAAATATTTAATTGAATACACTGAACGATCTTAGCGTACATAAAGTAATCCAACGTAACGCAATGTAACCAATTGCTATAAAATGTTGCATACTTTTAGGCTGCAAATAATAATTTCTGTATGAAGCAAGTCCGCTGGCATATGTCAAAGTCCAAAGAAAATTCTTAACAATTTCCCATAATTTTCTCAAAGGTTACCATGCAAGAATTATTTGTTTGAAGCTATAAAAGATTAATAAAGTTAGTCGTAGTCATTTGTATAGCTTAACACTTTAAATACCTTTAATGTGACCTTTTCCACACATTCACGCGCCATGTGCTTAATCACAGCTGCCTCTTTTGGTGGCTTCAATGGGGTATATGCGTGTGGTGGGGAGGGTCATTCTCCCTCCATTCATGATGTCGGAGAATCAATTGACCCAACTAGACAGACGGTGGCGTTAAACTCACGATGGGTTATTGTTGTAGTTCTTATGGCTAGCTATGTATTTAGTCTAACGTGTACCGTTAATTAAGCTTCCAAAAGCATTTAATAACCACACGCCCAATTGGAGGACCAAGGACGAGAAAGACACACGTGCTGCCCGGTAAAAGTTCGTGGACAGTTAAACCTGATGATGACTTTGATGGTTAGGGGGAGGGGTTCTGTGGTCAATGGGCTTAGCTATGGATTAGTATTACGCATAAGCAACAAATTTGAGAACCTACTTAGGCATAGTCCAAGCTGAAGTCGGCAGTCGTTTGTTGTCCTTGTCGGCAGGTTGACATGACATGTCACAGGTTTCAACGACAGACACAAATTAGGCGTCGCATCTGTTTTGGTTTTAGGATATGTGGATCGATATGTGAACAATTTTGATCGATATGAGATTTCCTTGAGCTTTGAACTTCTTTACATGTCCTTGCGGCGCCTATTGACCCGCATATTGTTCTTGCCATGCACCTCTCATCACTGGCACAATACAAAATCAATAGAAGTTTAATTGAATATACTTTGGAAATTTTGACAGCTGTCAACTGTCAATGCCAACTCAACTCAACGAGTCATTTCATCGTTAACTAACGCAATAATTAAAAGCAATCAATAGTGTGAAATATTAATTGAAAGACGATGACACAGTTCTTAGACTTGAGCCCACTCCCACAAAAAATCGGTTTTATTTCATTACACCCATTCCACCGCTTAAAAGCCAACATCCCGAGTCCGTCCTCTCCTCCACTCCTCTGCTCACTACGAACGACTTTACCAATTTAGTTTTATGGCCACGACATGATTGTGCAATTTTCTATCCATCAAAAACGCATGAAATCCATTCATATCCAAGTCCAGACGATACTAACATGAATGTTTGAGCACATAGCAGGTGTATACTAGACACAGTTTGGGACAACTGAATAGGTCTGAAAATGGCACTCATAATAAAGGACTGTTCGATGGCAAAAGTAAGGCATCTGAGTAGAAACAAGTGGAGCAAAAATATTAAAAATTATCTAAAAATGTAACAATATTTTAAATTTACCATTGCATTATTATTTAATATGTACTATGTATTTATTGAACATTTTAAAATATTTTCTACAAAATTTAAGTAAGCCGTAAAAATGCTTTAAATATTAACTGAACTATTTGTGTGACCTGCGGTGTGCGCACAGCATGAACAGCTGCAGCTCAAAAGGAGAGTCGACAGGACAGTAACAAAGCAACAATATGACATGACAGTGACAACAAAAACAATAATAGCAACTACAACAATAAATAAAAGCAGCCCAGTAAAGTCATACTCATACTCGAAAGATTAGTGAGAACTCACCAGGCTGGTCAGGACATTGTTTGGATTGCATAAACAAATGGGTGCCCATGAACACACACACCCATACAAAGAGTTAAAGGAACTACTCCAAGAATGAGTGTGTGAGTGATAACAATTTTCCAGAGCCGAAGAAAATACCTTTGCCGAAGTATAAAACACGACAATAAGCCGGTCAGAGTCAATTGAGTCACACTCAAAATTAGCCCCAGACGAATATTCATGTGAATCATGTGAGCCACTGGAATTCATAAACTATTCATTAATTGGAAACGCGCACTGAAAGTTGACCAACAACGACGACCAACGACGAGGACGTTGTAGGACTATAGGTAAAAACCGAAGCATTTGTCATATCTAAAATTCAGTTTCGTTTCGGACGTTCGGGCAACAGAACCTGCATGGTTTTTTTTCTGTGTGTTAAAGCCGACTTTGAGAGCCCCAGAATAATTCCAATCGCAGTCATAAAATCAGAAGCACACCACGCGCTAGAGGCTATGGTAACGGCTAGGTCCAATATAACCGGCGCTATGTAGTAATTTATTTCACTGTGCGTGTTGGCTACGATAAATATTTATGTGTATCCCTGAGATACCGCACCCAAACACACATATCAACCAAAATAAATAAAAGAATAAAATGTATATATAATGGTTTATACACGTTTTTGTAGATTATATGCAAAGTGAAAGAGTTATGCAAATCAAAAGAATATAACTAAATTTTGTGGATAATTCCAACTCGATTCGTTGCTTAAACAATATTAATTTGTGTGTGAACTAGTGGAAAAACATCGAAACAACATTGCGAAAATTCAGCTATACTGGCCACCGAATGGATAATGGGTATTTGTTTAGACACAGGTAAGCACTGTCATCCTTTCAATTGAAGCATAACAAAGCCGAGCACAGAAGCAACAATCAAAACAAAACCGAGCAACGGTTTGCTTTATTTTCAAGCTTTACTTAGGCATTTCCGTATGCTTTAATATGAGTGAAGTTGAAATGCTTGTTTGGTTCCTTTCTTTCAGTTTACACTAAAAAGTGTAGCATACTTTGCGGCGGCCTTTGTATTTCTATTTCCATTTTGTTCGTTCTTCGTGCCCCATGTGCTGATATGTGAATTAAAAAAGACTAACAAAAGCTAAAATATTATTTCTTTTAAAAAATTTAATTGAAGTAAATGAAATATACTTTAAAAAAATTTAAATTGTGTCTTCCCTTTTTATCCAAAATTTTACTTAATTTTACCGTTGTTCCATAACAACTTTAATTAAACTTTTAATTAATTAATTAATTATACAACTATAAGTTATAAGTGTTAAGAACTATTTTCCCAAGTGAAAGTTTCAAGGCATTTCAGCGGTTTTCTTTATTTTTCTAGTGTCGAGAGTGTTGATCTTTAATACCTTTGTTGTGTTAAATAAAACATTAGTAATAAGAAACAGAATTTGTTTTAACTGCTGTTTTATGAAATAGTTCAAATAAAAGGTCGTTGCCAAGTATAAGTAAATATAAAGAAATTAATGTTTGTCTTCTTTAAATTTAGTTTATTTCAATATAATGCGCAATGTCATTCTAAAATTATGAAATTATACAATTTCACAACAATAAAAACATAATTACATACTAAATCGAAATTAATTGAATGAATTACGATTAGTATCAACTTTGTAAAATGTAAACTTGAAAAAACATATGGCTTACAGCTAGATATCATTTTGGCTACAAAACGCTTTGACAGAATATTTGTCGTACGAAAAGACCTTGCACAAATGCTATAATTTGTGGGGCCAATGGGGCCTACACACAGGCACAGAGACACGGCCTCGCTGATTGGTCCTTGGTCATGTTCGTTGACCATCAACCGGGCACCAAACCAATGTTAATATATAAAAACCAAAAACAGAAGGAATAGAGAGAAAATAGAGAGCGTGGGCTGAAACGGGACAGCAACAATAACAAAACAACATGTCAATTAAATAAAACTGCAGGAAAATCAATAAAAATGTCACAGGAGCGGGAGCGGGTGTTTGGGACTCATAGGGAAAAGCGCTGTGCAGTCGCATGTGTTGCCATATCCACTGGAATTACGCGAAACTGCTGTAGGAGGGCGCAGCGTCGGACGCCTAAAAGTGGACAACACTTTTGTCCGAACTCAATGAGCGTATGAATGAACCACGAGAGCTATTTGGTGACGCAATGCGCTACGAGTATACAATTAAATAATTGTTTAAATATATTTTAATGATGTGCTTGTCGTTGTGTGTGTGGCTAATTTCCTACAGCTAGCAAATTACTTCCGGTCATTTGTTAATGCCTTTTGACACGTAACAAGGCGGAGCGCTAACCTGGCAACACATCCGGTTTCCGGTTTCTTCTAATGCCCTGCATTCAAACTGTTGCTTTGTAGAGACTTTTGGTAGCATGAAGTTGTAACTTGCTGTGTATTTCTTTGCAGATGCCAGCGCGGCACAAGATACCGGCGAACAAGGCAACGATTGGAATCATACACGGAATCAAGATGGCCAAAATGCACCACCTGGCAGCATAATGGCCATGAATGGCAATGGACGTCTTGGTTCGGCCAACATTGGCGCTATCGATATGCAGAATGCTGGCAAAATCAAATTCGATCCGCCCAAGGTGCCAGTGATATTTGTTTTAGGCGGCCCAGGTAGTGGCAAGGTCACCCATTGCGATACCTTCATGCAGGAGCGACGCGGCGTTACGCACATCAATATGATGGATCTGCTTCAGCAGTACGCAATGGGTAATGGTAAGTAAATTGGCCTAAAGGAAGTCAAGAATTTTATAGTCATTTATTAAGTTTGATTTTATTTTAAGTAGTATAAATAGCTTATTATTATTATTATTACATTTAAAGGACAGAACAAAGCTTTTTTTAATTTTCAATTGCCTTTTATTTAAATTAAAGCTCATTGACTATTTAGTGACTTCTTAAATTCTTTTCCAACTCTTGACTAACTAATTTATAAACCATTTCAGATATGCAGGACTTTTCGCAACTATCTTCGAAAACAGTTACCGAGGTGTTGATGTTGGAAATGAAAATGGCTCCAGCTGCCAAAGCCTATCTGATATCGGGATATCCCCGCTCCATGCGCGACGTTGTTGAGTATTCTGAAAAGGTAATAAGAAATACTTAAATATATTTATATTTATTATGAAACACTTTCTAGCTGTAATTTATGTCCATAACTATTTGTTCAGGCAAATTGTTCTTGAGCCATTTGAACTAATTAGCTGCCAAATGGGCCGACGTTTATTTACCAAGTCAATGAATTCCCATGAATTTTGAGTTAACCATGATCTAAATACGTATATATATAGTACGCTAGTAGTATGTGCTAATTGGCTTAAGTGGACCCCAGAGTGGTTATATAATTCGGAAAGAAAGTTTCGTTGATTAATGTTTGGGAGTGGGAAAAATACTAAACTTGAACTAACTATCTGTAAGAGTGGTAGTATAATTAGCTAAAATCAGCTGGTGAGTGTCTAAAATTAGCTACCAAATGAGCTCAAGGATGAAAGTTAAACATAACTATAATAAAAATTTGTTTTTAAAAACGGAGTAATGAAGGATTTAAAATGTTTTTCTTTCTCTTTTCAGATACAAGTCGTTAATGGGGTTATTCTCATATCCTGGCGTCAATCGGTGCTACAGAAACAAATCGATTATGGCGCTAAATTAGGTCATGTTGTACTCTCCTTAGCCAAAATGGAATTGGAAAATTTCTTCAAAAATGTGATGCCAGTCGCCGATTACTTTGATCAGAGTGACATGTTGTTGGCCGTAAGTCATCAAATTTTAAAAAAACTTTATAGGAGTCTATTAAAATAATTTATTTTGTTGGTAGGTTAACGGCGAGCGTGCGCCGACAGAGGTGTATAAAGACTTTCGCACCGCAGTGTTAGACATATTGAGCGCACTTGAGAATCAAGAGGCAATGCTGAATGGAGTTACAGGTATGGGCAGAGGGATACATGATATACCCGGCAGTATTGTTAGCGTAGACACCGCACCTAGTCAACACCCGGTCACTGTAGATGCTGCTGATCCTGTTGCTGCTCCCACTCGTGCTGTTGCTGCTGCTCCTGCCATTACTGATCTGACTGCTCCTGGTGCTAACGAACGCAATATCACCAATGCTGTGATCTCCCACATTGCCGCCAATGCAGCCACAGCAGCGGCAACCATACGTACAGCCGGCAACAGTGCAGACGATGACAGCGGTGTGGTCATCACCCAGCAACCCAAACTGGGACAACCTGGAGCCAGCATGGATGCCAACGATAGTGAATTCGATTCACCTATACCACCAATCATTTGGGTCATTGGCGGTCCTGGCAGCAACAAGGCCACACTTTGCCTCAAAGCAGTTGGCCTCAATCCCGGCTGGTCACACATCAGGTAGGTTTTTCAACTGTTACTCTCAATAGTTACATTAATTAAAATTGTTGTTATTTAAGCGTTGGGCGAATACTTCGTAATATTACGGACACTGCGCCACGTGCCAATACTGAGAGCTATGCGGTGAAGGAAGCTCTCGCTGCAGGTGAAATGGCCCCAGAGAAGTCACTGAATCAGCTCCTGGACAGCAGCATTCGCCAATTGCGGGGCAAAACTGGCATCATCATCGATGGCTATCCACGCAATCTGCAGCAGGTCAAATATTTTGAAAACAAGGTATTGACATATTGTTTGTGTAATATACATATGTAATACATATTATGTATGTATATGTATGTATACTGTTAGGTTTTACATTGAAATGCGAGCACAGAGTAAACCGAAACAATCGTTTATGCACTGCAAGAGAAAGTAGATCTACATAAGCTTTTAAACTGGTTAACATTTCGCTCTGCACTCAGAAGTTAAGTAAATTTTTGCAAGTGTAGAAACCAAGAGAAGCCTGCAACAAATTTGCTTTGTTTTTGCCTGCGCAACAAAAAGAATGTTGAGAGCGTCGGCAAAGAATAAAGATAAGAAAGGAAATATGTAAAATTGTTTGTGTAATTTGCATTGCTTATGCTGGGAGCATTGCATATATACTTTTATATATGCATGCATATAATTATGTAAGTGTGTGTGAAGACTACCGCTACTTAAGTAGCAAAAACAAAGTGGCGTGGGCTGCTTAAAAAGTTCATTGGACGATTTATTACTTGTAAATAGAATAAATATAATTTAGGGTGAATATTTATTATACATCTTAATTAATGTATTATATAATTTTTTATTCCAATAACCCTTTGGTTAGTCAGAAGAATGTCTTTAGGATTAAATTTTAAAATTTTTAATTTTTTTTTTTAAATTTAAGGCTTTCCATCTTACATTTTGTCAATAAATAATTAACATAATGTAAAGGGCTTGCGAAGGTATAGTGTCTATTTCTATGCGTTCTTGAAGTTAATATGCGAATTAGAATCAAAGATTTTTGATAAGGAACATTAAAGTTTTAAACAAGAAATTTTGATTATAGTGAACACTTAATTTATAAGTTTATTTACGAAGTTTATGTATATTTAAGCTTAAGTATAACTACCCATCTAAAAAAAATATAAAAAGCTTACGACTTTCTTTACAGTACAAACAAATACCCCCAACAATTCTGTTGGATTGCTCTAAGCTGCAATTGGGACGCGGCAGAATCGACGACACAGTGTCCTCTTTTCGAAGACGTCTGGAACTGTTTCGGGAGCAGACGCTGCCCATGTTAAAGACCATGGATAACAGCAATCGACTGCAGATTGTAAGTAACACTGTAATCACAGTAGGCTACAGGGTATATATCAAAATGAATCTTTTAGGTGGATGGTGACACGGATAGTCCGTCCGTGCAGCGCGAATTTGAGCGTCTTATACGCAATCACATACAGCAGTTGACCAATAAAGGAGATGGCGATGAAGTCACAGAATCGATGGCTAATCAGGTCATGCGAAATGAACAAACGGATGCCATACTCCATGATCTGGAGACAAATGTACCGGGTGCAGTGCCCACGATTAGTCACCATGTGAGCATGATGAATGGACATCTAAAGAATCGTGGCAGTGCTTTGGGTGGTGCTAAAAGACCCACCCAAATGATGAATGGCCATGTGCCGGGTCGACCCGGTACTGGGCCCGTAGCACCGCTGGCGCAACCCGTCGATTTCCGGCACATGCTCGAGGAGGCCGAACGATATCCGGTGGATTCGTATATGTAGCGAGTTATAGGATGATAGTCCCAAGTTATAGACATATGAAGCACACGCCGAGCGTATAACAAAATGGTTTTATAGTTTTATAAACAGATTGGAATTAGCTTAAGTCATATTGTTAGCGTTGATTTGTTAGTATCTGGATTTTATAGCAGGATAATTTTTGATATAGTGCTCAAGCGATCAATGCCAAGTTTACTTTCATTGTATCCAAATAAACGTTAAGACCAGTAGATATACACATCCACACACAATTAACTACAAAATAACCAAGTAAATTCACCAAAAAACATTCAATACAATTGAAGCTGCATTACTTCTAACGTAGTCTAGCAATTAAGTTTGGAGACAGACACTAAAATAAAAACGAGAAAGAATTCTTCAAATAATCATTAGAGTCGGCATTTATTCATTTTTCCATTTTCATAGTATTGAGCAGTTCCAGCCACGGCTTTCTGGAACGGTTGAGGTAAAATTACCACCAGGAATTTCAACATTTGATAAATTTGACAAAATACTATTTTCATAATCATAATCTAAGTATTCCAAGTCATCGGTTGGTTCAAAGTTATTCATTTCTTCCGGGGGTCCACGTTCGTACATTTCATTGCCTTCTTCCATGTTGTCGATGTCCTGAGGTTCCAAAGGGGTTTCCGCTTCATACAGTGGTTCCAAATTTCCAGGTTGTTCGGTTTCTTTAGCTTCATCAAATTCTACCATTTCTTGCGGTTCCATTTCTTCCGCTTCTTTTAACTCTTCATACAATGGTTCAAAATGTTCAAGTTGGTCGGTTTCTTTAGCTTCATCAAATTGGATAATTACATCAGGTTCCACTTTTTCAGCTTCTTTCATTGCATACAATGGCTCCAAATTTCCAAATTGTTCGGTTTCTTTGGCTTCATCCAACTCGTCCATTTTTTGCGGTTCAATTTCTTCAGCTTCATTGAACTCTTCATACAATGGTTCAAAATTTTCCAGTTCGGTTTGTTGTTCGGTTTCTTTTGCATCATAGAAATCTTCCATTTCTTGAGGATTTTTCATCTTTTTAGCTGCTTTTATTATTTTGTTTTCCATACGCTTCGTATCCTTCCGATCTTCGTTCATAACCTTCTTTTTTTTCATCAACGGCTTAAATTTCTTAACATCGGCAGCATTGTCTTCTGGTTTCCACCACTTATTATTATTTTTGTATTTCCAGTCTTTAGATGGCGATTTTTCTTTGCTTTGGGCCTTCAACAAATTTGCCGCTTCTTTCTTAAACTCCTTCGTCTCATCAAACTTCTTATACGACTTCACCTTCTTGCGATTGTGCTTCTTGCTCTTTACAGAATGCTGAAAATTAAAAGTACATCGTGTTCTACCATTCTTAAAGGTTAATAAAATTCTGCACTTACGATATTCTGCTCAGAGCTCGACACTTTTGGCTTCTTGGTCGAAGCTTGAGCAATTTCCTCGGGCTCATTGGGTTGCCATTGATTGTTCGACTTTGCAATGTTAGAATTTTTATTTTTACCCATTTTAAAGTCGATCTAAAATTTGTAAAATTTTTTAGCTGTAGAAAGTTGTCTGACTGCGGCAAAATCACTGCTCTGAATGAAAATGACCGAGCAAAACTTAACGTCATAACTTTGACAGTTAAAACTTTAATCGATAAATTCGTGTGGTCACATTAAAATTTGCTATCGATAATACACTGTAATTAAAAATACTGTTAGCCCGCCAATGTAGTGAGTATCGTTTTCTGCCAATTCTCCATAAATGCATCCAGTTTATCTTTGGGATAACAGAAACAAAACTTTTTGGCGAACACATCGTCCACACAAAGCGAATGATTATGATAGGAATTGAGACGACTTATATCTGGTACATGGAAGTTATCGAACTTCTTGAGTTCACGATTGAAGCGAACTGTGGCCTGGAATTTACCTACATCAGGCAGTGTACGGAAACGTAATCGATAGGTGGCAATCACTCCATGCATCGTCTCTTTGCCATTCTCCTCGAAGAGCAGTTTTTTCTCAGCCGTATCCACATCCAGCAGATGAAGACGCTGACAAAATGCATTAAATTGATGCACCAACATCCAACGATTTATGTGAAAGACAATCAGTTTGGCCATATAAAAGATATCCCCATTCAAACTGTGTGAAATAAACTCCTTGCAGGTACACCAATGGTCGCCAATGCAGGCCTGCTCACAGCTACGATCTCTGGGCAGGGGATGCAGCAAGGACTGGCTGCTAGGACAGCTGGTCAGGGCAGGCAGGTCCGCTGGCTTCGTGGCATTCAATTGGAGTATGTGCCGCAGTGTATTGTGTAAATCAAAATTGGAACTCAGGCGATTCTTGTTCAGGTACAAAGCCTGAACAAACTGGGGGTAAGCAGTGCGAAACCAGGGTGGCAAATAAATGTGCAGCATTGGCAGTCGTTCCTCCAGGAAACTATCAGACAGATTCATCAAATCACCAAATCTAGCGCCATGATCACTGAACAGTATCACAATGGCATTATTGAACAGCTGATGGGCCTTAAACTGCTCCAAGTAGCTGACAAAAATGTCATCTAAACTAGCAGCCGCAAAGTTGTGATCGTGTGTGAATGTACTGCTCCAAAAGTAACCAAACGCTGGCCGTTCCAACTCCTCCACGTAGCGGGCAACAAACTGACGACAGAAGTCGTAAACATATGAAATCGTTAACCGACGGCCTATACAATAGTTATAGCCAAATCGTACGTAAGTGGACATAACTTGTTCCATTCTGAGCAGCAGCGAATGGAAGTTGTGATCCACTTTACCCGCATGATAACCGAGTTGATCGTCTACAAAGATCACTCCCGCGTGGGCTAAATCTTCGGCTAGGGCTACAGTATAGCCAGCCCTCTTGTAATCCCGCCAGATCCAAGGAATCTTTTCCACACACTCCTCATCGTTCCGAAAACACTTTCGAGGCAGTTTGCTTTCCATTGAACCCATTAAAATTGGTAGCAGATTCTGCACCGTGTTATCGCCCACTTTGTTGTAACCTTCCATTTCAAACCAGCCCATTTGATTCACGAACTTTGCTGTTCTGGGCATCGTGCGCTGAAAATTCATACGTGATATGCTATCCAAGCCTAGCAGTATGACGCTGGGCTGTCTCTTCAAGGGATGGAGGTTTGTAGCCCCTGTGGTTTCGTCTTGCACCTGCACCAGAGGGAATGCATCTTGTTGAAGAATCCTTGATATGTTCTTAGCTTCATGGCATTCTACAATTATGCCACTCAGTTCCTTTGGCAGCTCAAAGTTATCCCTGAAGTAAGTACGCGTAAGTGTGCTATAAGAAGAAAATAATTTTATTAATATATCAAACGATTTAAAGGGTTTTTTTTTCTTACTTGCTGCTTTGATTCAGTCCCTGAAAATTGCACGCAATACGCGAACTGGAGCTCAGTTTGTAAAACGCCTGCGATTTCAGTTGAAGTACGTACTTCTTTTTATTCCAATCGTAGTTTAGCTCATAGATATCAGTTTCATTGGAGCAAAGTTTCAGTTTAAAGGGCGTATAGATCTCGAGTACCTCTTGGGAGAAGGGATCGACATAGGGCATCTTACACTTTTCACTATGCACAAAATAACGTGAGGGTTTTAAACGATTCCCAACTTCATTACGAAAGGTATAGATCTCAGCTGTAGTTGTTTCCTGCTCCGCTGACGTGGGTGAGCTGGTTTCAGGTACTTTAAAATTAAGATTATTGGAGTATTTCGGAACTAGTTGACGTAGTTGATCTTGTCGTTGCCTAAAATTCATGGGGATTCTTTTTGTTGTGGGCGTCATGGAAACGTGTGGCAAATGCACCAATCCGTCATCGGGTTGGGCTTTAATTCTACCATGATTCAGCCATAAAAATACAAATAGTATTGCAAAAAACACTATCAAGAATTTGCGTATGATCATCACGGTCTTACGCCTTGGCATTCTTGTAGTGCGGCTATAAAAAAAAACTTTGTTGATTTTCAAGTTGTTTTAAATTTTGTTTGCTGAGTTTGTGTAGGAGTATTGCTAAGACTTAAACATGACTTTTGAGGAATATAGAAAATAAGAAATTTCGTTTAAGCTACTCTTAGAGATGGTTTCAAGTTAAACGTTCGCATCGTAGCTTTTTAAAAGACAAAGATTCGGTCGTAGGACAAATATGAAAAGGTTTAAAAAAATTTCTTTTGAAAAATTTTTTATAAATTCTTAAATCATGGTATAATAAAATTTATATTAGTTTATATTTAAATTAACTTTCAATTAAAAATGTTGATTTAATATTATGTAATTTTAAAATTAAAATGTTTAAAAGTAACACACAATTTTTATACTCTATTTGAATTCGTATTCTTTTTAAAACACATTTATTTATACAAAAAATTCACAGTAGATTCTTCTACGTTTCCCACTTGAGCAGGCAGTCCTTGATTCTCAAGACAAGCGCAAAACTTCTTGGCTGTACGATCCCTGACACAATAAGCGTCCTCGCGATAGGAATTGAGGCGTGTGATGAACTCCTTCTTTATCCGCACATAGGAACTGTCCTTACTGGCCAATAAAGTAGCACGAAAGAGTGCTCCATTGGGTTTGGTGGTGAACTTAAAACGATACGATTGCAATCCGTTGGGAGCTGGCAACTCCACTCCCTTGTCGTTGAGGAACTGCTGACGCTCGGCCATCAGAAGCTTTCGTAGATTCAAGTGGTAACACTGCTTTTCATAGTTGTTCTTGACCAAATACTGATTGATGCGATAGACCACCAGTCTGGCCAAGTCCTCAAGGGTTTCGGTGATGGGAACCTGCTGGAAGAGCTCACAGCAGCACCAGTGAACCGGAATGGCAGCCTCTAGGCAGCCACGATTCTTGGGCAGTGGATGCAGCAGTGACTGGCAGGCAGGACAATTGGGTCCATCAAAGAATGACAGTCGTGGATGCAATAACTGCAGCATATGCTTAAATGTCAGATGCAAGTCAAAGGGTGTGCTAAGACGTCTCCGATTGAGGTCCAAGGCATGGGCAAACTCCGGATACTTCTGACGGAACCAGGGCGGTAAATAGATGTGCAGCATGGGCAGACGTTCCTCGAGAAAACTAGATGGCAAATCCATCAATGGTCCATAGCGCTGCCCGTGATCGCTGAGCAGTATAACAATCGATCTATCAAACAGTCCAAGTTCCTCATACCGCTCAAGATACCGCACAAAATCCGCATCTACACTGGCTGCACTGGAAAACTCATCGTGGCTAAAACTATTCAACCAAAAGAAACCAAAAAGCGGCTTTGGTGTTTCCTTGACAAAACGCTCTACAATTTGTAGGCAATAATCGAGCACATATCGATAACTTTGCCTGCGACCTACACAATATTCGAAACCAAAACGGGTCACAACCTCCATGAGCTGCTCGATAGCCTGTAGGAATGGGTGTAGATAATAATCCACGGGTTGACGTATGAAACCGGGTAGAAAGTAATTAAATGTATTGATCGTAGTCACGTCTTCAGCAAAGGCCGTCAAATACCCGGCACTATGAAAATGATTCCACAAATAGGTGATGGCATCCAGACAGCCAGGTCTTCTTACATCACAGTAATACTTCCATTGCTTTGCTGTGCGTCCAGTTAAGAGGGCCAAGATATTTGGTAACGTATTGTCACCGATCTTGTTATAGCCAAGCATCTCATACCAGCCCTGCTGACGCACAAATTGAGCGGTAAGTGGCATTGTTCTTTGAAAATTAAACTGGGACATGGCATCGATGCCAAGGACTATGATATTAGGATGGGTTTTACTACGTGCCTCATCGACCTTGTCGTTGCGATCGGTAGGATACTGTACAAAGGGAAAGGCATCACGTTGTAGTACTCTAGATACATTACTTAGCTCATGACACTCCACAATTATGCCCTGTATGTGTCGAGGTACCAACCAGTCCTGTGATAAATTCATGGGCTCAGAAACCCTGTAAGCAAAGGGGGTTTAAAAAATATATCTTTTATATACTATTAGTACTACTACTACTCACCACACCAACGAATCATTCTGTGCCCTTGCAATTTCCTTGTAGGTGCACTCATAGTTCGATACATTGGGTATTAATTCTGGCCAAGATTCATCTATATGCACGCGATACTGTCTTTTCTCTCGATCAAATGTTACCTTTACCAAATCTGGCTGATTTGTGCACTCCTTAAACTCAGGTGGATTAAAAAGGCTCATGGAATCGGCAGCAAATGGATTCAATTTTGGTATTTTGCATTTTGCACTAAAAACACAGAAATCATCTTTATGAACTCGATCAGCAAGTTTATTAACTGTTGTGGATTTCACTTTGATTGTCTCTGATTGGGTGAAGATTCGCTCGCTTTCTGTAGGGGCTTGTGTGTTTTGCTGCTCAGTTAAAAATTTGACAATACGATTTACAAATATAAAGGTAAATATTAATATGCAGATCAGCAGCAGTTTACCACAGTTACCAATCAAATGACGATACATATTCGAATTTCTTGATTTTGTGTGCGAGTTTTAGATGAATGTTAATTAAAAGCCTTCTATCTCATTTTTGAAATAGACAGCGGCGAGACTATGTGGAGTGTATTTATTCAGAGCTTAAGATAGGGATTAATTTTAATTTATTTAAAATAAATTAGTTTTTTTTGTTTATTTTTAATGAACACTTAATCTGTTAGCATTATTATTAAATTATAAAAATGACACTTTTAAATTTTTAAGCTAAATAATCTTTTTAAGGGTAAAAACTGTTTACTATCTGAGATTTCTAAAGCCTTATTACACTTGTAGTAGGCCAGTCATATGCATCAATATAAGTGTAAGTATAAGTAAGTATAAGAGTACAGGAATGATCAGAAGAATGAGGAATGATAAGAAGGGGAGAATGTGAACGAAGAACAATAAGAACATTTGTGATTGAATAAACTTGTGACTAAGTGAGAAAGAAATAAACGTTAGACTATAAAATTATACTTGTTATATAATAATAAATACATATACACTTGATTATAAAACTACACACTATTGAGCTGAGTTTGTTTTTAAAAATAATTACTTAGTAGTAAGTTTATTTAGTAGTCTTCTTGAGCCCTATGACTTCAGATCACTTTTGCATATGCAATATAATTTGGCGATTTTATCATTGATGCAGGTGGAGTCCTCCGCATAGGAGTTAGTACGACTAATGCTCTCCACATTCACCTGCACAGCTTCAGTTTTGTTATTGAACACGACAGTGGCCTGGAAATCAGCACTATTCTGTTGAACTTTGAACTTGGTGCGATAAACAGCCGTCTCCAGTTGAGGTAATTCATCCTCCCAGGAGATATGCAAACCGGTTTTTATTTCCGTATTGTGTATGTAATTCAGACTGAGATTGCTGCACAAATGACTCAGATTCTTGTGCACAAAATAGGAGTTCATTTGCTCAATGACACGTGGAGCAATACGTTCACTCCAACCGAGATTATGAATAGTTTTATAGGGTTCACAGGTGCACCAATGATCCTCAATGCCTGCCTCAGGACAGGTGCGATTTTCGGCAATGGGAAAGAACAGGGATTGACAGCTGGGACAATCAAAGGATTTGGGCAAAGAGGGACCATCTGGAGTGCCTCCCATTTCAATGATGTGCTTCAGAGTGTTATGCAGATCAAAATTGGAACTAAGACGATGTTGGTTTAGTTGCAGGGCTGCCGTATACTCGGGGTACTGTTGACGAAACCAGGGCGGCAAGTAGATGAACATCATGGGCAGCCGCTCCTCCAAATAACCCTCGGGCAGGTCCAGAAGACTCCCATACCGCACACCGTGATCAGCAAAGAAGATGAAAATTGTATGCTCCAAGGAGCCGTCCCTCTTGTAGTCCATTAGATCACCCAGTATCTTATGCTGCATGGCCGAGGGCATAAAATAATCATCGTGACTAAAGTGATTCGACCAGAACATGCCCCAAATGGGTCCTTCCTTGACAAACCGCTGCATAAACTGTCGGCAATAATCGTAGATATAACTATTGGCCAATCGACGGCCATAGCAATAAGTCATGCGACAATCGGGACAGTTATAGGTATCGGTCTTACTTTCCAGCGCGCGGAGAAAGGGTCGAAAGTAGTAATCCGTTGGTTTCTTGGAGAAACCTGGTTTTAAATAGGAAAAAGTATTGGAACCGCTTTCATCCTCAGCATAGGCCGTTAAATAGCTGGCATTATTGAAATACTTCCAAATCATGGGAAACTGATCAAGACAACCGGTTTTGTCTGTGTCGCACACGTGCTCCTTTGCCGTTTCCGGTGAGTACCCACTGACTATGGCGAATATATTCGGAAACGAGTTGTCACCCACCTGAAAGGACTTTAAACTTAAAAAACTTGTATGAAATATTAAACCGCTTCTTTACCTTATTGTAGCCCTGCATTTCATACCAGCCAGGACCCTTTAGGAACTCATATACCAATGGCATCGTGCGGCGCAGATTAATCCTCGACAACGTATCGATGCCATACATAATGACACTCGGCTTACGGGGATTTGGAGTGTTCACTTTCTGGGTCTCCGTTGGGGTAGGTTCATTCCGATGTTGTATGAAGATATATGCATCCTTTTGTAGTGTCACTGGCGACTCCGTGGCGGTTTCACAGCTCAGTAACAGACCCTCCACATGCAAAGGCACTGCGTAATCTTGTGAGAAATATATGCTCGGACCGAGTCTGAGTTAAATAACTTATCAGTTAAAATTTGTTTATGTTTCAGTTTAAAAATAAACAAAATAAACCTTGGGGTTTTTTTTTAAACCTTTTCCGATTCTTGAACTCACTTATCGTAGGTCTCCGTCTCTTCGCCCCGCAAGATTTCCTGATAAAAGCAATTGAATTCTCTATGCGTAAAATTGAGCAACTTTTGGGAAACAAGCTCATTTATGTGCAGTAGATAACGCTTTTGGTGCACACTGAAATGAGCAGAGACCAGTTCACTGTCATTGGAACAGGGTATAAAGGTACGCGGTGAGTATATTTTCATAGCCCCCTCACTAAACGGTTCTATGTAGGGTATCATGCACTTCGAAGTGTGTACAAAGTATTTGTGCGACTTCGAATTATGTTTTACTATTAAAACTTCATTCGAGTTATGATCAAAATTAATTGGTATTGAAACTGTTGGATTAACATCGTCATTCCAACTTGACATGCAGATAATCAAAACGATCACGAAAACCAAACAGCCTATAAACCATTTAAAGGAAATCGAACCGTTAACAACACGAAAGCTCATAATGGCAATGATCTGCTGTGCAACGCGAACTGTGACTAACTAATTACCAGAAACCCAAACAGAAAACCAATAAGGCAAGTTCTACTAAATGGTTTTTGTAGTTGTACTTTATCAACATTTAAGAATAAATTGGCATGCGGGTTTCTCACATCCACTTATGGTAACGTACGTGTTTCTGGCCTGTTATCTATCGCCAATTTCAATAATTGGAAAGACAATCTTAGGATAAAAAAATCTCCTTAATAAAATTAATTTTATATATATTTTATTAGTTATTCAAAATATATAAAAAGCTGTTTTTAATACATGCTAGCTGTAAAATATTTATTCATGTCTTAAAAGTGCCAGTTTTTGGCTTAAAATTTATCCAAAAACGTGTGGCTGCGTGTTAATACGTGTTGTAAACGCAGTGAACGCCTAAAATTAACACGAGCAGTGGAATTTTACGACAAGCATGCATACTAAATTAAAGCTTAAACAAACCTTACAAAATTAATGCTTTTGAACACTTTATTGGTAACATTTTCATGAATTTCACTGACAAATATGTAACTTACTAACTTTATGACCTAAGGTTAGTTATCTATTATTTAATATAAAAACTATTCAAGTCATGTCGGTAACAGAAGATAAAATTGTCAGAATATTATCAATTTCTATTACTCCTCTACATAAGAATGATAAACGAGGAATCGAGCAAGAGGAATCGCTTGAAAAATAGTTTATGTTTCCAACATGGCAAATCATATGAATGATGGGATTCAGTAAATAAAATATTGGCATTTCTTTAATAAGAGCACCCAACAACTAAGTTTAAAAGTAGAAAATAGTGTTATGGCAGTCAGCCTCGAATCGATACGCTCATTTTCTGTACGCAACACAAGTGTTTGTGTTAAGCTGCATATTTATCCAATTACTCACCATTTTATCCCAAGAATAATCTCAACTCGCCAGCAATTGGGCTTTTTTTAAATTTTAATCTTTTTCTTTGAAAACTCATTATCAAACTATTTTGGTTCATGGTATTTTAAAAGTGTTGAGCTCACAGAAACAAATGCTCAAGCAATGAATAAATTAATAGCATACTTTCAGGCAGCGTTCAAAAATATACTCAAATTGTATATATATTGTAATTTAATATTATTTACATGTAATAAATGTCACTAAGTAGCTTAGCTCACATTAGATAACTAAATTTATTTTTAAATTTAATTCTGAGAGTCCATTAAACTAATTAAGTTCTATCCACACATAGCAAACTAATAAAAAACTTAATTTTTAAGCAAATATTTTAAGATACGCGACCATTAAACTGTTAGATAAGCATAAGTTATGGCATTATTAATCGAGGATATATGTACATTTAAAAACCGAGATAAGACACAGTTTAAACATGCCTAGAATAACGAATGATTAAAATACTTTATATAGATATAAACATAATAAATAATCAATTAAATGAAAATGTCTGAAGACATGTTTGTCAAGTGCACTTTGCCTTGATATTAGATTACCAATTAACTCAAATGGACTCAATTCAATGATTAAAATGCAGTAAAATGTCAGTTCTATGTCACAGTTCGTTAATCAGAGAAGCGTTAATCTGTTATCAATATGAGTGTACAGTTGTAGCTGTGCTCTTTGCATATTGTATACTTTATACTATTGTTTACTATTTTACAATTATTTTAAATGACAGTGTGAGACAAAGTGTTTATCAATCCACTTGGATTGAACGTGTAACTCTGCTCTCTTTGTCTCTTTCGCTTGAGGGAGCAAACAGATAGACAGAGTGGGACGTCATCGCCATCGCCATCGCCTTCACCATCGTCAACATCGTCGGTAATCAGACAGTTTACGAGTAGCGTAGAAAGTCATAATACACAACAAAAGATTTCAGTTTTAGTTTCGAGCGATAATTCGAGTGGGTCGGATCGTTGATTTTTATCATTTTCTCTAATTATTCCAATTGTGTTTTAATCCTTCGTTAAAATGGATGCGAAATCCTTAATGAAGCACAAATCGCCTATTAGTGCCGGTCAACTGCACTATTATCACACTGATTTCTATTACTCGATGCCGAACTTGCATAGTAAGAGTTTATTTTATTCTAAAACTATTTCAATAATATTACCAAGTGCTTAATAAATAATTTAATGCTTGCAAAGAACTTTAAATAGTTAGCTATTAATGACTTTTATTACATACTTTGAAATAATTAGGACATTTTAGTTTCATGTGTGAAAATCCAATTTTAAATGAATTAATTTTAATATATCATAAAAAATGTAAGCTGATTTCTCGTTGAGATTTCAATAAAAAAAATTTTCAAAAACAACGGGGGATTTCTTGAATAATTTGTCTAATACAAAAATAACTTATCAAATTATTTAACATTATTTATATATTAATGCAACCATATAAATTAGTGATATAATTAAAAACATTTATTAGGTATTACTACATATTTAATTATTTTTGTTAAAAATATTTAAAATGTTTGATAAAAAAAAGTACATTATTTGTTACTTTAAAAGATTTTTAATATTCTTATTGTTTATCCGATTTTTCTAAATACGGATAAAACTTAGCAGAGTTTCAAACCATTTGGTAGCAGCCAAAGAAATCGCAGCCAACTTCGCATCAAAACAAAAGAAAATACGCTCAGAGAGTTAAATGGGATTTTCCGACATGATGAGAGTAAATGTAGCAGAGTACGCACAGGTAGAGAGTTAAAGAGAGACACATATAGAGAGAGAGGCAGACAGTCAGAGAGCGCGCGCAAGATTACAATGGTTAATCGCATTGTTTTCTAAAAGTTTCCATTGCAACACAGAAGTGAATCGAGAGTTCGTCTGTCAAACAGTCGTCAGTCACCAGTTGGTAGCGAGCGTGTTAAGAGTATTGAGTGCTTTTCCGTGTCGCGACAGTCGACAAATTATTTCGTAATTCTTATTAATTAAGTTAAACAATTTGAATGGCTCAAATAAATCAATTAATGCAATAAATTCAAACAGCAATTCAATACGGAAATAAACAGAAAAAACAGCGACAAAAACAAGGCAAACAAATATTTAAAAATAAATAAAACAGAAGGGGAAAAAAATGGTTTAAAAAAAGAAATGGTTCAAACAGAGAGTGACTGATATAAAAAAAAAAATACGTTGTGAGAGAAGGAAAAACGAGAGAGCGAACAGCAGCACGCCAGAGAAGAGAGCGTTGTTAAAAGAGAGAGAGAAAGACTGCGAGAGTTAGCGCTAGTGGATGGAGAACAATTTGTTGATAAAAATGTGTGTCAAAATATTATAAGGAAACAATAACAAAGCGTTGACTGATAAACGAATAAAATGATAATGATAACGATAATAAAGACAACGACAATTGCACGTGTAGATTATCAAAATTATTTTGTACGCTCTTTTATTTTTACTACCCATAAGAAGACAAAGCCATAGACAATGCCAGAAGCAGTCGTCGAACAAGAACAACAACAACGATAAGTAAACAAAATAAACTACATGTGAAAATTCACAAAGAATACTGCAATTTTTGCACTTGTCAACTCTGTCGACGCTGACGCTGAAGTCGACGTCGACGCTAACGTTGGCGCTGACTTTGTCGTTGCTATAGCTAATATAAATAAGCTAAAAAGCGAAATACACAAAATAAACATGTAAGTTGACAACAACAGAAACATGAGAATTAAACAAAGAAAATAGAACAAAATACCACATAATATACTAAATAATATAGCATATTACTATCTCTCTCTACATCTACCTTTCTCTATCGCTGCCCGTCGTTCATATCTTCTGCCTTTTTTCACATTTAAGTACATATATATTAACATGTAGATTTTATTAGAAGCACACGCCGACAGTAAATGAGCTCTTGAAACGCAAATATAAAGGAAAAATCGACAGCATGATAAAATATATAGTATATTTTATGATGGGTACTTGTATTAGCATAAGTGTACTACTAAGCCCCGAGAACAGATTAGTTCTTGAGTATATCCGCCTTGGATTTACTAGTTTAAATTAGACACAAAACTATGAATATAGTGGGTAAATTATTGATTTAGTTTAAGAAATGAGGGTTCCAAATTCGATCTGGACATACAAAGTTAAAGGTCTAATCAGTTACCCCAACTTAACACACAGTTCTTTACTCATTTCTGAATGCCCTCAACAGTTCATATTAGCTATTGCAAAGATAAAATTAGTAGATATAATATCCTAAGCACCAAGAATATAATACAACTTCTTATCAATCTTATAAGCTATCAGACTTCATGCTGCGAGGCTTGTTTTACCATATATGTTATTCTAAATATTTCATATTATTGTAATTAGATAGTCTTGTCTAAACACTAATTAATTTATTTAGAAGAGACATGGTAGCAAAGACTCCGACTAAATATTTACTTTCAAAATATTTAAATTTTGCCCAGAAATATATATAAAGTTAAGTTGCGATCTTATATATACGACGAATTTTATACCAATCTTGTAACCCTATAATCCGAAATAGAAAAATCTAGTGAAGTAACCCATTTTTGGTTAAAAACCAGTATGGATTTGGCATTTACTTAACAAAGCAGTCAACTAAAATGTAAATTACATAGTTCCAATGCCAAGTTGTCATACATTTTTAAAGCATAAACAAAAGAAGTGAGGAAAATGAACTTAAACAAATATTTGTTTGGCTTTTCATGGCAGACAAATACGAACTGTGACCTATTACCAGTCATAGAAAAAATACAGACACGTTAAGACAATAGATCAATTGACAAAGACACTCTAAACCGTTAAGTAAACAGGGCGGAACAGTAGAAACTATCAAAAGTGGTTTTAAATTATTAAGAGAAATAAATATAATTAATATAGTTCTCTATGTATTGGTTTTGTTTCACTCTTATAAATTGTTAAAGATTACTTAGCCCTGACCAATTTGATCAAGTACCCAGTCTGCAAGTCTTTATCTTTTATGACTGTCAAAGTGTCACTTATTCAAGTTGTTTATTATTTCTGATTGTAGCCAATTTATAAACAATTAACAAAGCTAATTTAAGAACTGTCTATAAATGTGAAAAGTGCATCATTTAAAAATGGAATAAGATAGAAAATTTTGGAAAACATTGATCGATTTGCTTATGCCATTTCCTGGCATAGAACTTAGATATATAATTGTAGCTCTTAGGCAGAGTTCACTGTCAGCCATTCGTTGTTTGTTTATTTAGCTTTTCATAATTTGAAATATTTCAATAAAACATTTGTTGTTTAAATTGCTCAACACGTTTTTAGTTGTTTATCAAGCGCACAGTGAGTACCCGAATTATTCACTCGACTAAAACGTGACAGCGACGCAACTCATAAATATGTTGTTGTATGCTATTAAACGATCACTCTTGTCACCTAGTTAGAACAATTTGTACTTATTGTGCTCCAAACTGATAACGTTGAACTGTCGGACACTGATAAGGCTCAAACTAATGCTCGTCTGGCATTTTCTAAAACTTTGATTACTAAATCGTAGGTAGAGATGTATGAACTAGCAACATAAAAATGTGTTGATTAGCGATAAAATCTAGATAACCAGGTTCAGCTATTCGATGGCATAAATTTTTGTTGGCAACTGGAAACATGAAGATAATGTTAGTTATTCAACAAACTATTAGCGCCTAAAAGTATGCTATCGTTTAAACAAATGTTTGGCACCAGAAATATTTTATTTATAATATATATACAAAAAATATTTAAGTTTAGTTTAACATTATGTTAACATATACAAATCTAAGGAAATTTCTTATATTAAATGACAAATCAATTATTTATTAGTAATACATTTTCAATTTACTTAGTTTAACTACTTTTAGTTTTATGGTGGAATTATTCTACCTGATGTAAAGTTACATCTCACATTTTATTTAAGTTTTCATAAAACTATTAATCAGTTAGTTATTTGCTATGATTTTAACTGATTACAACTAATTGAGAGACTTTTGGCTAAAGCTCTGAGAAGTAGTCGCTAAGCACATAGTAGATTCAGTCACTTAGCGCTCCTTTTGTGCCTCCAAATGAATCTTGTAAATAACTTTGGTATACATTTGCACAGTATTGTCGATGTTTTTGTTGATACACACAGACAACAATACATCTAGTATTTGTGGCTAATACTCACGCCTCTGAGCCCACTTACGCTCTGCGATAAAAATAATAATGGAAAACTGTCGACAGCGGCAGCAGTAAAATTTGATAATCGCACTATCAAGACAGTTACTAAAAAGCCGGGCTAAGAGCAATACCTCACAGCGGTGGTGTCTGCTAGAAAAATTATTGTATTTAAAGGATTCATGTGTGAAAGTAAAAAGGATACAAAATGCAACAAATTACGGAATATCATTTTGAAGGTGGGCAGGGAATTAAAGGATTTAAAATAGAGAAAGGAAAAATTATAAGACAGAAACAACTGTTTGTAGATTAAATTTATTTAAATAATAGCTGAGAATAAAAGTTAGGAATCAAACAAAAGATTAAGTATCTAAAACAATGAAATAATTTTATTAAAGTGCAATATATTTTATAAAAATAAATTTATTTCTCTGCAGTAAATGGTTGTAGCTACCGACTTATTTTAGCTAGAGATGAATTAAAGTCCCCCGTGAAATAAATTCATATAAAATACATTTAGTTCTACGAATTGTCTGTGCTTATCAAAAACTTATCTCTTATCTACAAATCTTCTCATTTCAGAGACCCGCAAAATGCATGGCGTTAAGCGAGTGCTCGTCTTTTGCATAATGATCGTCATACTGCCCGCGGCTCTGATCATAATGCCTCTCTATTTGCGTAAGACGATCTTTGCGGATGTGATCTATCCGGTAGCCGAGTCGGATATCATTGAGATACGGGACGGAATCTCTTCAATATTCTGTTCGAAACACACTCTGCGCATGAACAGTCATTTCAATGCGTTCCAGCTGCAGAATAAACCAGAGATTTCCACAAGTCGAAAGCACATTAGGCTAAAGAAGTCCATGACTCTGCCGGATGATACCCTGGAATATTGGGGTTTCTTTCTGCTAAAGGGCGCTACGGTTTCCCTGAAATTCTGTTCTCGCTACAATGGATCACGTATACTGATGATTAAGGGAAGACGTGAGCTCAAACTGTGCGGACTGACGGATCACAACAAGAACAAACTCGGTGCCAATTATGCAGAGGGTCACGATCAGGTGAAGGTTTTCTTTGAGGATGTGCTCGAGATAACCGAGGAGAAGCTGCCGATCGATGGACTGTTGGAACATGAGAATCATGGCGGCGAGGATCTTACCGAGGATCAGGTTTCACTCAACGTAACCACAACGACGGTTTCACCCACAAAACGACAAAGGAAAAAACTCAAAAAGGGTTCACTCACACACCCACGCCACAAATCAACGGAGGCTCTTGAGTTACCTGCCAATCCCGAGGTTAATCAAACGGATATTGCACAACGTCATCGAAGGCATACTACCTCTGGTCATGAGCGTAAGAAGCGACAACTCTACGAGCAACTCTACAAGCGAAAAGAGCGCAAGAAGCGTGAAAATGTTTACGATCGAAGGTATAGTCACGGTGGAAATGCAGTTAACTTTACGGAGACCGATGAATCCAATTCCATATCCAGTTTTGAAACTGGTCTCTTCGATTGTTTCAATGGTGCCATACTCCTGGCCGAGGGATTTCCCCCGAAACCCGCGTGTATGAACACGCAATTTATGGAAAAAGGCAAACACGATACGGTGATGCAGAATATTACCGAGGATGGGTATTATTACTATATCTTCTATAGTGACAACGATCTGGTGCGCAACGATATACATGCCATATTTGATATATATAAACCGACTTTTCAATACTCCAATCTGAGTGAATCACGCGGTTGTTTGAATAGCACCGACTGCACCTTCAACATAGGTTTCCTGTCGGATGAGATCGTGGTGGTTGAGGTGCCCACTCGGGATGGCATTGAGCACGAGGAGGATGACATCACAAATCTTATATCGACTTGTCATCCACGTAGCGAAATCTATGCTTTATTCCCGATAACGGTGCTGATACTCATATTGTGCTGCTCTTTCCTATAGGATAAATAGGATTGCAATTTGGACTCTAGGAATCTTGTGATACTCTAATTTTTGAGATAACTGAGTGATATACGTGAGCATGAATTACCCTAATGGCAGGCCCAAAATAAATTCCATATATCCTACCACTATATGATCCAATCCTAACTATCATCTGTCAAATGTAACACAGTCTGAAAAAATACAAATCACTTAATGTTCATTGTCTACTCTTAGCAAAAGTTTAGTTTTGTAAAGAAACTTATATATATATATACTCTAGGACTCAAGCATTTAGTTTATAGTTACTCGATAAGCCATGAATGTACTTATATAATACTATATACATGCAATAAAATAGAATATAAATTAAATGTTCTTATGAGATTTGTAAGAAAAAATGTAGTAAATATATTTTGATAAATTCATGAAAAAATTCCTTGACTTTATGGCGTTCGACTGAACAGAAATTGTTTTTGCTCATTGAATATTCCTAGGTTGATTTAAGTAATTTTAAATTAATTCACACACAATCAGTTTTCTTTTCGACGTGACTTTGTAGTTTAGTTTTGATCAATTGAAAGAGAATAATGTAAATATTAGCCAAATTGTGTGTGATTTTGCTTAGTACTCGTAGAATAGGTAAATAAACAACATCTACCACAACTACACTGTCATCTAGCATCAGAAATGAATGAATTCATCAACGCAATAAATCAATTGAAACTATACATATACGTAAATAAATTAATTTGTAAGCAACGTACACAAGTGCCTTATATAATTATTAATTAAGTGTCGTAAATTTGTAATAAGTTTAATAAATAAAAAATATATGTGAATTATTTCGTTTTCCACTCACTTTTAGCGATCGTTAGTGGAGTGGTAGTCAAAAGCTGCTTGCTATAGCACTGCGGTTGTGAACTGAGCTAAAATTCTAAGCCCATTAGGAAATTTTACACTTAGCTAAATAACATTATTCTTATCACTAGAACACAAAACATTACAAAGCTATTTATTTAATTATTTACATTTCGATAAACTATTTCGTTGTAGTAGATAAAGTAACCTGAGCGACATTCTTGCAAGTCTTAAATATAATTTATTTAAAAACAAATTAAATGCTTTTGCCTTCTTGATTACCAGTGAGAGCTGTTAATTTTTCAAGTACGCTCTCGCATGTTTAAAAACAATTAAGTATTTAAATTGCCTATAAAAACGCAGAGAGTTAATTCTCACCCTTAAAGCCAACAGCTGTTAGTTATTACGCTCCATCGCGCTCTCAGTGTTTTACTGCCTTGCTCTCTTGCTCTCTCCACTGTTAATCGGCAGCTGCCTTGGACACCGAGTTGAGGGTAGCATATAAATTTCACGAACACAGGGTATTTCATACAATTACTGATTGCACTCTTACTCTCCTCTTGGCTTATCTAATGCATTTAATCATATTCACAAGCTTAGTCAGTTTATTGGGCTGCTTTATCAGCACGTTCTCAGTTGCCGGTCATTTGCCGGCTTCCGTTCTTTGCCGTCTGTGTGCTCTCTCACGCTTGCTCTCCCTCTCTCACTCTCTTGTTTTATAGTCATGAGCCGCCCCCTTTTGCATATGTATGAGCACTAAATGTGGGGCAACGCATGCGTCTCTCTTTGGACGCCGCTTATACTCAGCGTTCTCATGGTAAGTAGTCGGCGTAGACCATGTGTTCAATGTTCACGCTCTCCCTCTGTGCCTCTCTCTTTGCATGAGCTAAAATTTTCGCGTGCTGTCCTCAGTTGCCGTTTTGTTGTCACTTCGTACGCTCGCGCGTTCGTTCGCGTTGTTGTAACGTAGAACTGAGAGTTGGAAAAAAAATAGAATTTTTATTAAATTAATTATTTTTTTATTGTTGTTTATTTCGCTGGTCACATTGCAGTCGAGGGCCCACAACAAACACAGCTAGACAGTTAAATAAATCGCATGAATGACAAGCCGTCCAATTAAATTGGCACTAAATCGTGAGTGCACAAATCCACACGGAAAACAAAAACGAAAAGAAACAGTGGAATAAAATTAAAGAGAGCGTCCTTACTGCGTCACAAAAACAATGATAAACGGTGTACAGAATGTGAATATGTGTGCTAAAAATCAATTGTAAGTAGCTTAGTGCAGTAATAAAAAAAATTATAAAACTATCAACACAACAAAAACAAAACACACTTAAAAATGTTAAACATTTCAGTCAGCGTTAATTTGCTGAACTTGCGACCAGTTCGCTTAGTATGTCAAAAACTGAAATCATATGAAAAATCCATAAAATTTAAATTAAAGTGCACTCGTCTGAAGTCAAAATAAAGAAACACAGACAGTAAACGCAAACGATGTGCTTAAACTGAACAACAACAAAAGAAAACGACAATTTCAAATCACTTGTAAACGAGCGGAAATAAAAAAAGATTTCAATAATATAATATTCAAAGTACAGCAGGCAATCAGCTGGATGAATAAACTAAGGAATGCGCGCAAATTGATGCGCTTGAAAGTTCTCTTAGAATTACAATAAGAGCGTTTAAGAGTTAAGAGTGGATGTCACAATAAGAATACGCTGTAAAGGACATGGCATTCATTGGGAATGTAGTGCGCTTAGAAACATTTTATTAATTTTTATACTCTCTGCAAGAGTATATTGGGTTTGTGAAAATGTATGTAACAGGCAGAAGGAGGCGTGGCAGACCCCATAAAGTATATATATTCTTGATCAGCATCACAAGCCGAGTCGATATAGCCTTGTCCGTCTGTCCGTCTGACCGTCTGTCCGTCTGTCTGTCCGTCTGTCCGTCTGTCCGTCCGTATGAACAAACAGATTTCAGAGATGGTAAGAGCTACAAGTTCGAGCTTGGTCTCAATCGATCACATATTTAGTCAGTCAATACAAGAATCTTTTTTTTTTTCGATGCCACGCCCCATTCGCCCACAATTAGCAAAAAACTAGACACACCTCGGAAAAAATGGATGTTTTGGTCGAATATCTCAATAACTATTGCACCTAGGATCACCAATTTTGGTATGGAGGTTCCTAGCGACAGCGTAAATGCACTGACATTTAAGCTTTTGGGCTGCCACGCCCCTTTTTCCCACAATTAATTAAAAATAAATCTCAACTTTCGTTCCGTTTTTAGGCGTTTGTTAATATAGTACAGTATTGTAATTTATAATTCGTGTGGAGGCTAACTATAGCAAACTATCCTGAAAGGCGCATTGAAATCGCACTATAAACAAGAAAACTAGAAGCGTTACAATATTGATAACTGAATGCCATATCATGTATGAGTCCAAGCGAGACAGAAACATACAAGCACATGTGGCGGCAGCGCTGCGCATTCATATCAATGTATGAGTGCAAGCGAGAGAGAAACATACAAGCACATGTTCAAATGTTTTCGCTGCCTGCGTGGCGGCAGCGCTGCCCGCAGTCGCTGGCCGCGCCGAATACACACATATATTGTCTTTCGTATGTGTATTCGCATACAGACAAACAGATGTATGTATGTGTGATTATGCTTAGATTGTTTTTGTTTCAACGTGTTTTATTAATGCATGTACTACATTGTAATATCTCTCGACCGATTTTAATAATTTAACCGGGAAAATAATGCAGAGAGTATTTTACGGTCGGGCTTGCTGGACTGTACTTTCCTTACTTGTTTTAAGTGCTTAAGCTTTATTAAACCAAGCGATTTGTTTACACAATGTAATATTTTACATAGGCACACTTCCTGCAGGGTATTAATACTTCGTTGACAGTCGCTCCAAAAAGTTGTTGTTATTTATATTATAAGTTGCATCGACAGCTGCCCTTTTGCGTCTGCCTTCCCGCTTACACCCTCTGTTTCACTCCCCTCTTTTTTCTTGCTCTCTCTTGGGCTCTCGCTAGTCGCCATTTCCGTTACTATCTGTAGACTCTCTGGCTCTTCATGCTTGCTCTCTCTGCACTGCAGGCTAAAGTTGCCGTCGCATCGCTGGTTTTCTTTAATTTATTTGTGGTTCCATTTAATGTTTTCTTAAACATGATCGCACACACACTTCGCTACATGTCAAGCCTCTCGTCTGCTCTCTTCCTTTTCTCCCTCTTTCTACTGCACTTCTATAGACATATATAGTTACAGATAGTGGATTCTATTAGTGTATATGCTTTAGATTGGATTGCTGTGTGTCAACAGTCTCGAAGGCGTCGGTCATTGATAAGCGCCATGAATCACTTAACATTAGCTTAAGTGATTAATTTCTGCACTTATCGTTGGCTTAATTCTATTATTAATCGCGTAAATATTTATAGTAAAATATTTTGTTTTGTTGTGATTAAATCTCAAGGGTCCCACTTAAGTAATAATGTTAACATAAAGTTTATCGCTCGATTCCTGTAAAAATTCCATATTGTTATTCTTGGTATATAACCCATATTTCCATATGCTTAAATCATGTTAATCTCAAATTTTAATAGCATTTTTAATGCGGGTGTTATGTTTTGAAATAAGTAAAGCATAAGTAAGCGCTAAAATCTTGAATTTATATTAAAACTATGTAAATAACCTTGATAAAGTCTTGCATACATACCATGCACTTAAATAAAGTGAGATTTGTTTAGACTAAGAGACTTGCAACCCCTTATTTACTATATCTCACATAAGAATGTTTACTCGTAGCGCTTACAGATTTATACCTCAGTTTTTGAGAATTTCTACCTTAATATAAAGCCGGGTATTTACAAGTCTGCTTAAAATTCCAATTTAACAATCGAATTTATCTTTTATATTATTTTGCCTGCAGCTGATTTTTATCAAATTAACGAATTGTTGACTGAACAATGAATAAATTGTCAACACTTCTTCGTTAAATCTTTAGCTTTTAGCTTTAGTGACAATCAGTCTTTAAGAGATAATCAATCTTGTGTTGACCTAAACCCTTTGCCTATTTAATAAACAACAATACTAATCCGTCACTTCTTTTAGCTAGAAAACTTGCAACTGGTTTTCATGATTGGTTTCAGTTGTGTTTCAAAAGCTAAAAGATATAAAAATAGCAGACTAAAGTTACCGCTTTGTGTTTACAGACATGAGTAATACCAAGTTATCGATTTCAGTTTATGAAGCACAAACAATTTGGTTTTATAAACTTAAAATTAAAACACATGCCGCATAAGTTCCCAGTAAAAAGGCTTGTCAGTTGTATATAGTATATGGGTATATGGGCTTAAATCAATAAGATTGATTTTTTGCAGTCAATAATGGGCAAAAAATAAATTATTTTCCGCACTAGCTTATCAATTATATCACATGAAACAGATAACAAAAGTTTGAAAAATAATTAATATATAAGAGATTTGACAACTATAAAAGGGTATAATTATATTTAAAAATGACCAATTTTTTTGTTACCAGTTACTTTGTTTTACTTATCTACTAAACACTGTAACTGATTTCTTTTATCAAAATTTACAAACTTAGCCATAACACTTTACCTTGTCCCCAAGAAATTGTTTTAGACACTTATCTCAATAGTATTTGTCAAGCGTATTGACATTAGTTTTAAATTGCTATTTTTAAGAAATAAGACACATTATAATACTTTAAATGACGGATAGCAAGAAAATAAAAAAACTGAAGTGGAATTTCTGATAACAACTTCCATGGTCAGTTCCTTTAGCTGCGTGATAACGCAGAATTTGTCGACTGATATTTCAACACTCTGTAGTAATTTTTTTGTGTTTGTGTATTTGTTTTTGTGGTGATTGCTATTATCTGGCAAATGAAAGTGAAGGAAATAAAACAAAGCTCTCACACACGCACACACAGCAATTCTATTAAATTCTATTTTTTTTCGAGGCAGAGAATCGTAAAGCGTGGCCGATTTTATTGGTTAACCGACCGATCCACATAAAAAACCCAAAACAAAAGCAAAGAATAAACCTCAAAGCAATTGAACAATTGGTTTGTTGTCAGTTTTTCACTGTTTTCGAAGCTCCACTGTGAATGAACTGTCACGGTATTGTGACCACGCCAGGGGCGTATTTATAGACATGTTCTCTATGGGATAATAATTCCATTACTCTGCATTACATAATTAATAATTTAAATAGAATTTAGCCAAAAATAGATAATTGAAAAGTCATAAAGTCGCCGATGTAAAAAAAATCAAATTAAAATTTAGATCTTTGATATTTCGAGTAATTATAAATTCCGGGTTCCAATGGTTTATTTAATAACAATTAAGAGGATTTAACAGATATAAACTGCTAATTTTCATATATTTATTAGAAGCCTGTAAACTGTAGACTATTTTGAGTTATAAATCTGAAAACCAATTTAATGTTATCGACTTTATGTTGATAGTAATTGAATTATAGGAAAATTAAATTTAAAAGAAAACATTTGAGTCATCAAATTCGATACAGAACTTATGAAAAAATCTAAAAATTATCTTAAAAAAGAAATTTGGACATTTAATGACAAGACTTGCAAATTTTATATATAATGAGCTTCTATCAATTAATTTGGACTACAATTTGATGCTGCTTATTGATAACTGATACCGTTTAGTAATCAATTAACTAAATAAATCAAACAATGAAACTTCATACCCAACAAATGTCAGACATAAATAATCATCAGAATAACATTTCGCTGACACATGTGTAACAAGCTGAATAAAACGCAATTGTTTATTAATGTTTGCTGTGAAGTAAACTGTGAAATATGTCAGACAACCGACAGCAACAAAAAAGAATGCAATTTTTTCTATTAATAAAATATTAAATATTTAATTTTAGGCCATAGCAGCCAGTGCTAAATATAGACTAACATTATGGATTTGTGTACATTTAGTTATACTCTTTGTACCGAGTGATTACTGACTAAAAACTACTTAATTCAGTGATTAGCAATTTATTTAATTTACGTCTGTGTAATTGCAATGTTTTGCCAATGCAAAAGGTGTTCCGTGAAATGGATTTTAGACCCGTGCAAACTGCAAGTAAGCGACAATTTAAATTGCGGTCTGTCAATTACATGCCTAAATTTAATTCATTTGCAATTGCAATTGCAATTTAAATTTCCAGCACATAAAGATAAACATTTGTACGCAGTCCACACATCTGAACTTGTTTGACTTGATTGGCATTTAAACGTCACACGGCTTCCGCAGCATTATTGTGATCATCATTTGAATTTGATTTTGGTGTAGTCACATCAATTTTATCATCGTCATCCATTGAATCCTCCTTACTGTCAGCAGGTATTCCCACAGGAGCTGGCATATATTCATCGACTCCCAGTTTATCGGGCAAACGACCTGTTTCCCTCGCTATACCAAAGGGCTTTAGATGATAGATCAGATAGTCCAACACATACATAAAGTTGGGTGCTATATAGTGAAATGCAATGGCATTATCTGAACAGCAATCGAGTCCCTAAAACCAGAAGCAAATTATTATAATCCTTAAACTTAACAATACGTATTCTTACATCTTCGGTCTTGTAGTACATGAATTCCCAATACCAGAAGGATGGGTCTCTGTTGGGAAACAAATGGTCCTCTGGTGTAAAGGGAAACATACGGCCACGCCCATTGAAATCCCTTGAATCGCCCGCAGTTACATTGAGATTCTCCATGCACCTTCCTACTTCAATATCCTCGTTTTCAATGGTTCCAGGCAGACAAATATTTGGATCTGGTATTCCCACCTCCACAAAACGCCGTAGTGCCTCCTTACTGAGCACATAACCTGATCCACCCGACATGTAACCTTGTTTCACGTAGGGCTTAAACTTGTAGCCAAAGTGCACAGGAGTTTCGGGACTATAGGGATATAACATATAACGCAGGTTCTCTATTATAGCATAGGTATCATCATCTGCTTTATAGAACCAATCTGCATCGTCGTAATGATGTTTGTAGACATATTTAAAAGCCTCCTTAACTTTAAGCCACAGATTTCCACGTCCCTCTCCAACATCCAACTTTACAGTGGGCAAATCGTTATCCGTTTCAGAACTCATGAATAAAAGTTTATTACATCTCTTGCCCCAAGTTCTTTTGACGTGACGGGCTTTCACTTTGTGGTTCGATGGATTTGTCATAACCCAGCACAGTATCCGAACTTCTTTCTTCATCTGATTTGCCACAGTTTCATTATCATATGGATGATCGTGTTGAACCACAGTAGGTATAGGTTCTGGTTCATCGATGGGTTCCGTCGGATTATTCTCTCTTTGATAAAGGAATCGTTGGTAGCTGAGAAACGAATCGGAGTCATCTAAGCTGAGGGGAGTGCTAAATATTTTTAGAAGGCAACAACCGACGAATATGCCAGAGGTAAAAATGAATAACGGGTTTTTCTTCCAGAGACATCTATCCCTTAGGCAGTTAGTGAGTATACGTAGAAAACGCATTTTTCGAGATTTGTTTTTAAAAAATATTCCAGTATTTATTTATCACAATTTGTACACATTTTACTTGGTTTTTTGTACATCCTTTGAAGGATTCATTTGGTATAGAAACAGCGTTTGAAACCCGAAACGGAAGACAGTCAGACATCTACTAAGAAATTGGCACCATCCGGTGATGTGTTAAATAACTTTTGTCTTCCATTACCTAATGAAAAAGTCTCAAAGATAAAAAAAATTTCATTACTTAATATTTCATTACATAGTTCAAAATCATGTATATTTTCTGTTGGACCCAAAAGCAAAGTGTTTAATAGAAAAGAAATTTAATTAACTAAATTTATACTTATTTTGCATGAATTTCTAACGAATTTGAAAAATGATAACTTATTGCTATTTATAAAATCTTTATCTATATCTATAAATAGGTATGAGCGATAAATATAGCAAGTGTATATTTTAAGATTTTTAACTATCTTTTTTGTTCCATTCCTTCGAAGACAATTCAATCTATTCCGGTCCCATAAAGTATATATATTCTTGATCAGCATCAGCAGCCGAGTCGATAAAGCAATGGTCGTCTCACTGTCTGTTCGAACGTCTGTATGAGCACTTGAATCTCGGAGACTGTAAGAGCTACAGCCACCAAATTTGGAGCATCCTTCGCAAGCTGATCAAGTTATTTCCAAACTGTTTCCAATTACCATAACTTGGATACAACTAGAGCTATTGGGACAAAATTCACTCATCGTCATTCATCAAGTTCAGTCTGGATCGGGCTTCTATATCTCATTGCTCTCATATGACAAATCGGCTAAAAAGTGGAAAAATGTCTTGAACGAGTACGGGGTCTTTTACATTCCGCTCGTCGCTTTTCTCACTTGTTTCTGAATCTCTTGACATATAACAAAATATTCAACGAAGTCTTTAAATAATTTTTATATTGTTATGCCTTAAAGATTTTTCAATACAAAATCTCTGTTTTATATTTAGGTATTTGGTTAACTATCAGTTACAATTATCAGTTCTCACAAATGAACTTGTTTGACTTAATTAAAATTTAAACATCACACGACTTCTGCAGCATTATTATGATCATCAGTAGTATTTGATTTTGGTGTCGTCACATTAATTCTATCATCGTCATCCACGGAGTCCTCATTACTATCAGCAGGTATTTCCAGAGGAGCTGGCATATATTCACCGACTGCCAGTTTATCTGGCAAACGGCCAGGATATCTTACTATGCCAAAAGGCTTTAGATGATAAATCATATAGTCCATAACGTACATATAGTTGGGTGCCACGTAGTGAAAGGCCACAGCATTATCTGAACAGCAATCGAGTCCCTGAAATATAAATTAAATTATTTAAAGGCTTGGTTAATAAAAGACTCATTTTATCCTCACATCATCTGTCTTGTAGAACATATAGCTCCAATACCAGAAGGACTTGTCTTTACTGGGTATCAAGTGGTGTTCGGGTATAAAGGGAAACATGCGGCCACGACCATTGAAATCCCTAGAATCGCCAGCAGTTACATTGAGATTCTCCATACATTTTCCAACTTCAACATCCTCGTTTTCAACGGTTCCAGGCAGACAAATATTTGGATCTGGTATTCCCACCTCCACAAAACGCCGCAGTGCCTCCTTACTGAGCACATAACCCGATCCACCCGACATGTAACCTTGTTTCACGAAAGGTTTGAACTTGAATCCGAAGTGTACAGGAGTCTCGGGATTATAGGGATACAGCATATAGCGCAGGTTCTCTATTATAGCATAGGTGTCATCGTCTGCCTTGTAGAACCAATCTGCATCGTCGTAATGATGTTTGTAGACATATTTAAAAGCCTCCTTAACTTTTCGCCATAGATTTGGCCGACCTTCTTCCACGTCCAGTTTTACAGTGGGCAAATCGTTATCTGTTTCGGAACTCATGAATAAAAGTTTATTACATCTCTTGCCCCAAGTTCTTTTGACGTGACGGGCTTTAACTTTGTGGTTCGAAGGATTTGTCATAACCCAGCACAGAATTCGAACTTCTTTCTTTAATTGATTGGCAACAGTTTCATTATCATATGGATGATCGTGTTGAACCACATCAATTTTATGTTCCAGTTCATTGATGGGTGCCGTGGGCTTGTTCTCGTTTTGTGGTAGAAATCGTTGATAGCCAAGGAAAGAATCTGAGCCATCTAAGCTGAGGGGAGTACTGAATATTTTTAGAAGGCAACAACCGACGAATATGCCTGAGGTAAAAATGAATAACGGGTGTTTTTTCCAGTGACAACCGTCACCAAGAAAGTTCGTGAGCAAACGTTGTGGCCGCATTTTTGAGAATGATTTTAGAAAACTATTGAAATATATATTTATCACAATATTTTACACATTTTTTTTAGTGATTTTTTAGCATCCTTTGAAGGATTCATTTGTTATCATACACCAACGCAAACTTCGAATAAAACCCGAATCGGAAGACAGTCAGAACTCTACTAAGAAATTGACACCATCCGATGATGAGTTTTATAAATTGTGTGTTCCATTGCCTAATGAAAAAGCCTCAAAATTCTAAAAAAAAGTCTAAGACAAAGATACTAACACATATCTGTATCAGATAAAATATTAATTACACTCTATTTCCCAAATGGAACTAGTTCACACGCTGTGAGATAATATGCTATAGAATGTACTCTAGAATTTGCTGTTATCTGTTAAATTTAGATAACTTTTAAGCATATGTTTAGGTAGTAAAGGCCCTTCTTTAAATATAACCCACTTTAAGTCTGCTTAAAGTTATTTATATCTTTAAAGTCAAAATCTGCGTTAAGAATCATCGACTTAAACTTAAAACTAAATTCTAGCAAGTCTATTAATCATTTTTATTTTCTTTTGTTTTACTTAATCGATTATACAATACCAAATCTCGGTCCAATTTAAAGTTTTAGTTTAAATATCAGTTGACAGTACCTAGAATACAAGTGTCGTTGTTACTGTCGATGGTTGGTTTCGTCACTGACAGTTATTGCCACTTTGATAACTACTTGAAAGCGTTCACTGATAAGCTTCTATATACATATGTACATATACATATACCTGTATTTGATAAGCGTCTCGTCGTCTCTGTGTGTCTAAGGAATTGCATTACCTCAGTGCTTCTGATCAATTAGTTTAATTGTGTTCAAGATAGACAATGAAACCCACAACCATTTGTCAAAGTGAATTCACTTACTGATATCGGTGCAGACTGCACTTTTTGCCATCTCAATTTCCATTTGAACTACCAGAATATTTATTGCAGTGTACACAAAGTTTCGCTTTAAGAACCTTGGCTTTTATGCATAATATTTTCAGTTGTCACTCGGAGGCGAGTCGTGCTAGACATTTGCTGCTCATTAATGGTAAAAATATAAATATGTTTTAAATAAAAAATAATAAGCAAGTGCTTAGCTAACAGAAAACCATTTATGGATAAGTGTATAAATAAATAAAGTGTTTAAAATTAATGTTATATATGTTTTACTGCGGTCGAAACACTTTATGAATGATATTAATTATTTATTAATGCATTTAATTTAACAAAGTTGACTAAAAAAAATATATTTTTACATTTTGTAATATATAATAAGAATAGACATGATTCATGTCATTTCTTGTTAAATAATATTAAGTTTTCTGTGTTTGTTTGTAAAAAAAAAATGGTAATAATTTAAAAATGTTTAGTAAAACACTTCAAAAGTTTTTTTTTATTACTTATCTTAAAGACAAGTGCCAAGAAAAGTGCACTAAAGCACAACCGACCCGTATATACCCAGTGCTCACAGATTAATTGAGGTTCACGCGTGCTAAAGTTGGCTGCTATGTGACTAAAAAAAGCTACGGACTTAAAATATTAAATTTAAAATCTTGTGCTATTTAAATTTCTGTTTAACTTGAATTAATAATTTCTTGATGTAGGTCTGTAGGCTAAAAGGGCGCATATCAACTTGTTTAATAAAAATTAGCAAAAGAAAAATGTATAAACCTGCTAAGGTCCAGCAAACAGAGTACACCTCTTAACACAGGGTATAATTATTTGCCACCTAAAGTTGCCTACTATCTAGTCAGTCATTAAAGACTTAAACAAAACGTGATTAGCTCGGTGTCTATTTGCAGCTAGTTACAAAACAGTTTTAATAATGTGCACTAAATGTAAAAATTAAAAAATAAAAGCATAAATAGATAACATAAGACACATAACTGACCCAGTAGAACAAGAGGTAAACAAATCAGCAAAGAACACACACGTGTAGTGTAGAGAGAGATAATTAATTGATATCAACTGAGAAATGCATGGAAATGGGGAAAAACAAGAAAATGAAGTGGAAAGAGGGTAGAGGAAAGAGACTGAATAATGCAAAAATGTGACAAATAAAAACGTTGCTTCAGTTGATTTGATGCGACATCTGGCAAATGGACCAATTGTCACGTTTTCGCATAATATTAACACAGTTCCACTGTGCACAATTCTCGGATTGTTTTACACTTTTAATTGGCAGACAGACGAGAGACGCTCAAGACACGAGCTCTGACGGCAAGAATTCTCTAGATTTCTGTGGATTTGTGCGTGGGCAACTCAAAATAATAACAATAATATTTATTTATTAATATATATATATTTATTTATCTTAATTACAGAAGATGTAAAGCTTTGGCGAATTAAAAGTGTCAACTACGTAACGCCACCAAAGAGGCTCAAGGCCCCAGTTCCAAAGATTAGCAGTAGTCCTAGGCCCTTAACCCTAGCAGTCCCAATAAATTGATCCCTAGATCGTAGCACAACTCAAGCCAAATGACTGCCAATAGTCTACTAGGAAGATCATTACTCAATGAAGGTAATTACTAAACTAAATTATTATTTAAATTAAATATTAATCCAATTTTCATTTCCCAGGACGTTCTAATAAACGCTCCTTAGTCTCTCTCATCGTTGGACTCGTTGTTGGCTTTTGTCTGGCGGAGCTTTTCGTCTACTCCTCCACGCCAGAGCGTGGCGAGCTCATACCCTACGATGGTCATCGCCATGGCGACGTCAACGATGCCCATCACAGTCACGACATGATTGAGCTGGCAGGTCCAGAACAAGATGTCGGCACACACGATCACGTCCATGAGAACAGCACCATAGCAGAGAAGCTGTACAATGAGGTGCGCATTCTCTGCTGGATCATGACGAATCCCAGCAACCACAAGAAGAAAGCTCGTCACGTGAAACGCACCTGGGGAAAACGTTGCAATAAACTAATCTTCATGAGTTCAGAGAAGGACGAGGAACTGGATGCTGTGGCACTGCCTATAGGAGAGGGACGAAACAATCTGTGGGGCAAGACAAAGGAGGCCTACAAGTACATCTTCAAGCACCACATTAATGATGCCGACTGGTTTCTTAAGGCTGATGACGATACCTACACGATTGTGGAGAACATGCGCTATATGCTGTATCCCTACAATCCCGAGACTCCTGTCTACTTTGGCTGCAAGTTCAAGCCCTATGTGAAGCAGGGATACATGTCAGGTGGAGCTGGGTATGTGCTCAGTCGGGAGGCAGTGCGTCGCTTTGTAGTGGAGGCAATTCCCGATCCCAAGAAGTGCAAAAATGATAACACAGGTGCAGAGGATGTAGAAATGGGCAAATGCCTGGAGAATGTTAAGGTCCTGGCAGGTGATTCACGAGACTCTAATGGACGTGGTCGCTTCTTCCCCTTTGTGCCAGAACATCACTTAATACCGTCGCACACAGACAAGAAGTTCTGGTACTGGCAGTACATATTCTACAAGACAGACGAGGTAACAACTTGTATTTCTTACTATGAAATCGAAACCAACTGATCTGAATTACTTTTTACAGGGTTTGGACTGCTGTTCGGACAACGCCATATCATTCCACTATGTCTCGCCCAACCAAATGTATGTGCTGGACTATTTGATATACCATTTAAGGCCATATGGAATTGTTAATTCACCAGATCCGCTGCCAAACAAGTTGGCATTGGGTGAATTGATGCCTCCTCCAAAGGAACCACTGGAATCCAGCACTGATCTGACTAAGAAGGAGTCACAGTAATTCTAGGCCATAGACACTTGTATATAGATCTTTTGTAAATATCGATCGACTTAGTTAAATATTTTCAATTATCGTCGTCTCATGTATTATTTCAAGAAACGCTCAGGATTTATTTGGAAAAGTTCTTGAGCTGAAACTAAAACATTTTTTGTACAATTACCAAAACTACAAGACATGAGTGCTGTTACTTTAGTTTGTAATGAAGTCTGCGCAAATTTTGTTTATTTATAGACAAACATATATTATATTTAAGCACATAACTATAGTCATAATATTCATCTAATTAGGTACTCAAATTACGCATAGTGTAATACATGACTAATTGTTAAGTAAACACAGATAGACATAGTTACATACTATCATTTAGTTAGCAATCAGACGTATATTTAAATTAATGACATTCATGTTTTTTATCAGCTTTAAAACCCAAAATGTGTATACATTTATGTATGTGCATTTCCTTTGCTAAAACATGTATTTAAATTTACAAATTAATCGTTAATATTTAATAAAATATTGTATTACATACGAAGTAACATGTAGTTTTATTTTAAAAGTTAAAAATTTAAAAAATTAATGAAAAGTGAAGTTTGGAGCTGTTAATTTATTATACATTTTCTGTTATTTGTTGTAACCTCGTAGCCGGTATGTCGAATTTATACCTATTATGCAAATATTTGGGAGTATTTGTATTTATTTTATATATATCTGTGTTTATTTATATAAATACGTTAATTATAATTTTAACATGTGGATATTTCCAAAAGGGAATATTAAATTTACACAATTGAAATTTGTTGCTTTTGTTTAAATTAAACATAAAATAATATTAAATAAAATGTGTTGTCGAGCACAGCAGTTAAGTTAAATTATTGCATATTTAAAACAGTCTAGTCAGTTGGTCAGGGGCTTTTAGAAAGAAAGCAAGAAAACATTTAAGAAAATCTAGTTTATATACAGTCTAAGAATGAAACACAATATTGCCAAAACGCTGTCAACGCTGTTCGAAGGTAATTCAAAAACTTCCTTAATTTATACTTATCTTATAAATAAACACTTGACAAATTCCAGGCATTGGCTTGCTGCTCTTACTGCTGATTGGAGTCATGGGTGGATTCCTGTTGAGCAGACTTTTATCCACCGGAAATTGGGATTTAGAAGAGAAACCCATTCCATACCAAAACTCTGCTCCTCCTCCCGCTCAAATCAACACCGTCAAGATACCCGATGACAGTTTATCGGTTGCTGAGAAACTCGAGAAGGAAGTGCGAATTCTCTGCTGGATTATGACGAATCCCAAGAATCACCAGACGAAGGCCATGCATGTGAAACGCACCTGGGGAAATCGTTGCAATAAACTGATCTTCATGAGTTCAGCAAAGGATCAGGAACTGGATGCTGTGGCACTGCCTATAGGAGAGGGACGAGACAACCTGTGGGGCAAGACGAAGGAGGCCTACAAGTACATCTTCAAGCACCACATCAACGATGCCGACTGGTTCCTAAAGGCTGATGACGATACCTATACGATTGTGGAGAACTTGCGTTACATGTTGTATCCCTATAATCCCAAGACTCCTGTCTACTTTGGCTGCAAGTTCAAGCCATATGTAAAGCAGGGATACATGTCAGGTGGAGCTGGGTATGTGCTCAGTCGGGAGGCAGTGCGTCGCTTTGTAGTAGAGGGTATACCCGATCCCAAGAAGTGCAAAAATGAGAACACTGGTTCGGAAGATGTGGAAATGGGCAAATGCCTGGAGAATGTTAAAGTCCTGGCAGGTGATTCACGAGACTCTAATGGACGTGGTCGCTTCTTTCCCTTTGTGCCAGAACATCATTTAATACCCTCGAACACGGACAAGAATTTCTGGTACTGGCAGTACATATTCTACAAGACAGACGAGGTAACAAATCTGATTTATATTAATGAAATCGAAACCAACTGATCTGAATTACTTTTTACAGGGCTTGGACTGCTGTTCGGACAACGCCATATCCTTCCACTATGTCTCGCCCAACCAAATGTATGAGCTAGACTATTTGATATACCATTTAAGGCCATATGGAATTGTTAATTCACCAGATCCGCTGCCAAACAAGTTGGCGTTGGGTGAATTGATGCCTCCTCCAAAGGAACCACTGGAATCAAGCACTGATCTAACTAAGAAGGAGTCACAGTAATTCTAGGCCATAGACACTTGTATATAGACCTTTTGTAAATATCGATCGACTTAGTGAAATATTTTCAATAAAATAAAATATTGTATTACAAACGGAGTAACATGTAAATTATTTTTAATGCTATTCACTTAAAAAATTAATGAAATGTGAAGATTGAAGCTGTTAATTTATTTTAAATTTTCTGTTATTTTATATTTAATTAATATATAATTTCTTATAAATTATTTTATTTTATTTTTATATAGCTATAACAGTTATTTGTGCTTAAGTGTGAACACAGCGTAATTTGCAACGTTAAGCAAGTAGTAACTTGCTTGCATATAAGCAGTTAACCTCACAGGCATGCAGCAAGCAGTGTATAGTTTGCACGACAATATTTAAAAAAATCGTTAATCGTTAATATATAATAAAATATTGTATTACAAACGGAGTAACATGTATTTTTATTTTTAAAGCTTTAAACTTCAAAAATTAATTACTGCAGCTGTTTCTTTATTGTAAATTTTCCATTATTTTATATTTAATTAATGTTTAATATCTAATAAATTATATTATTTTATTTTATATAGCTATAACAGTGACCCGTGCTAATGTGTGAACGCAGCACAACGTAAAGCAAGCAGTCACTTGCTTGAATATAAGCAGTTGCCCTCACTGGCAAGCAGCACACATCGCTAATCCAAAGCAGTGTACAGCTTGCACGTCAAGCAGTGCAGCTTGATAAAGTTAACTGAAAAATTTGTTCTAACCTCGTAGCCGGCATGTCGAATTTATACCTATTATGCAAATATTTGGGAGCATTTGTATTTTTTTATTTTATATATATCTTTGCTTATTAATATAAATACGTTAATTATAATGTTGATATTTCCAAAAGGGAATATTAAATTTACACAATGGAAATTTGATGCTTCTGTTAAAATTAAACATAAAATAATATTAAATAAAATGTGTTGTCGAGCACAGCAGTTAAGTTAAATTATTGCATATTTAAAACAGTCTAGTCAGTTGGTCAGGGGCTTTTAGAAAGAAAGCACGCGCGAATTGTAACGAATTAATTTCTGAGGTGTAACAAATAAATTTTAAACTAGCTAAGTTATTATTTAATAAAATCGAGTTTATTTACAGTCTAAGAATGAAACAGAATATTGGAAAATCGCTGTCAACGCTGTTCGAAGGTAATTCAAAAACGTCCTTAATTTATACTCATCTTATAAATAAACACTTGATAAATTCCAGGCATTGGCTTGCTGCTCTTACTGCTGATTGGAGTCATGGGTGGATTCCTGTTGAGCAGACTTTTATCCACCGGAAATTGGGATTTAGAAGAGAAACCCATTCCATACCAAAACTCTGCTCCTCCTCCCGCTCAAATCAACACCGTCAAGATACCCGATGACAGTTTATCGGTTGCTGAGAAACTCGAGAAGGAAGTGCGAATTCTCTGCTGGATTATGACGAATCCCAAGAATCACCAGACGAAGGCCATGCATGTGAAACGCACCTGGGGAAATCGTTGCAATAAACTGATCTTCATGAGTTCAGCAAAGGATCAGGAACTGGATGCTGTGGCACTGCCTATAGGAGAGGGACGAGACAACCTGTGGGGCAAGACGAAGGAGGCCTACAAGTACATCTTCAAGCACCACATCAACGATGCCGACTGGTTCCTAAAGGCTGATGACGATACCTACACGATTGTAGAGAACATGCGCTATATGCTGTATCCCTACAATCCCGAGACTCCTGTCTACTTTGGCTGCAAGTTCAAGCCGTTTGTAAAGCAGGGATACATGTCAGGTGGTGCTGGATATGTGCTCAGTCGAGAGGCAGTGCGTCGCTTTGTAGTAGAGGGTATACCCGATCCCAATAAGTGCAAAAATGAGAACACTGGAGCGGAGGATTTGGAAATGGGCAAATGCCTGGAGAATGTTAAAGTCCTGGCAGGTGACTCACGAGACTCTTATGGACGTCGTCGGTTCTTTCCTTTCGAGCCGGAATTTCATCTGCAACCCTTGCATGAGGATATGACACTTTGGTATTGGAATTATATATACTACCAATCGAAAGAGGTGGGATCTGTGGTAACATTTTGTCGAAGGAAAACCAGTTTATCAATCAAATATTTTACAGGGCTTGGACTGCTGTTCGGACAGCGCCATATCATTCCACTACGTCACGCCCAATCAAATGTATGTGTTGGATTATTTTATTTATCATTTGAGGCCAATTGGTGCTGTTTATGCACCTGTTGTGCTGCCACAGAAGTTGGCGGTGGGTGATTTGATGCCATCACCAAAGGAATTGGTGAACTCAAGCAGTGTAGCAGTGACTCAAACCCACAGAGATGGTCAAATAAACGATGCTACTGTCAGCAAGCAAGCTGTGGCTAGTGTTGAAGCGCAGACTAAGCAGTGAACTGCTTGTATAGTTGGCTGCATGAAACCAGAGGGAAATTTTGATAAAGAAGGGAATTTCCATTAATATTAATTGATGGTAAACTAATAAATGTTTTTAAAAGAAATTTATGAATGGTACTTTTTTTAACATCCATTTTATTTTTTGTAATTATACTCTAATGTTTTTAAGTGCAATACAATCTCATGGGTTACAAGAAAAGCTTCAAGTAATAGGAAAGAGCATCGGCGTCTTAAAAGTGAGCAAGTTTTTATATATGCACAACTGCTATGTGAGATGCATAGTCTGAGCCACATGCTACATGATATTTCTCTTATTAATGCAGTTTTCATAATTTAATTTAATTGCAAGCTTGGCTAAGAAATAAGTAAAATAGTAGGCACAGTAAAGTTTGACACAGCTTAAAGTCAAATCAAATAAAAGATCTTGTCAAACTGCCATTGCTTTATGTTTAACATATTTCAAGGTTTGATAAACAAATTTCCAGCATGGCTGTGCAAGTAACAAATGAAAATCAATTTCTTTTAGCTGTAAGTGCTCATAGGAGCACGATCTTGACACTTATGACTGGTCTGCTCTTAGGCTTCTATATCGCCCAGCTGATTTCGTACCTGACAATCTCCGAGGGCATTAAATACTTTGGTTACCAAGTGAAACACGAGTACAACCCCTTCAATTATGAGCACAAAAACACTTCAGTTGCTGATCAGCTGAAGAAAGAAGTTCGAGTTCTCTGTTGGGTTATGACAAGTCCCACAAATCACAAGAAAAGAGCGCGTCATGTGAAAAGAACTTGGGGTAAGAGATGTAATATACTTTTATTCATGAGCTCCGAGGAGGATGATGAATTGCCCACTGTCAAATTGGAAGTGGAAGAAGGACGCTTAAATCTGTGGTTAAAAACCAAAGAGGCTTTTAAATATGTCTACGAACATCATTACAACGATGCCGATTGGTTTTTCAAAGCTGATGACGATACCTATGCTGTAATCGAGAATCTGCGCTATATGCTGTATCCCTATAGTCCTCAGACACCAGTCTACTTTGGCTTCAAGTTTCAGCCTTTCATTACACAGGGCTACATGTCAGGAGGAGCTGGTTACGTGCTGAGCAAGGAGGCAGTGCGTCGCTTTGTAGTCAATGGCATTACCAATCGAAAGTTGTGTCATCCTGGACTGGCAATCAGTGAGGACATAGAAATGGGCAGATGCATGGAGAATCTCAATGTGATCGCAGGAGATTCTAGGGATTACAATGGACGTGGGCGCATGTTTCCGTTTAAACCAGAAAGACACTTAATTCCCAATAAATCGGATCACTGGTACTGGGAGTACATGTTCTACCACACGGATGATGTGAGTTTTGTACCTTTACATGATTTGTCGACTTAATTTAATTTTAATATCACTTACAGGGTCTCGATTGCTGTTCTGACAATGCCATTTCATTTCACTACATCACTCCAGCTAAAATGTACGTCTTGGAGTATCTGATCTATCATTTAAATCCTTATGGCATAGTAAGAGCACCCCATCAACTGCCAGCCAAGTTAAAAGTTGGCGAATTGTTACCACCGCCAATTGAGGAACTCGACAACAGCAATGAGGATTCGATGGATGATGCAGATCTTGAATACCAGTCTGATTTCAAACAGGGAAACCCAACAGTAGTTGACTTAAATCAGGAAAACATCATTGAAGATGTAAATAAAGTTTAATTTTAATCAAAGTCGGATTTAAAACTATTTTAATTAAATAGTTAATTATTTAGACTCCTTATAAACATTACAAGTTTTAAATCTGACTTTGATTAAAATAAAATAAACAGATAAGTTAAATAAACGCTGACACCTCTAATAAAAATATTAAATAAATATATTTGTAAATTCTTTAAAAATTATTTTAAATCAATTTTAGCAGAAAAATGTATTTTAGATCATAAATGATAAATTAAATGTTATTTGATGTGTTGGTTAGTTTATAGACAGATTTTATTTTAGAATATGTGAGAGCAGGAGACATCAGGACATGTCTCGTCACAGTGACCGGCAGAAAAAAGGGGAATCAAGATCTGTCTTATCCTAGTGTCAACCTGTTCAAAGGTTCTAAACACTAGATAATCAATATTTATCCTAGAAAGCACTACTTAATAGTTAGTTAACATAACTAGCCTAACGATCTGTCAACAATCACTTAAAATCACATGCATTATCGATATCTTAAGTAACTTATTAATACTTATTTCAAACAACTTACAAACACCTTTAAATAATTTTAATCAATGATTCTAGTCATGATATGTTTATGTATAGTTAAATTCTTAAACAGGTATATAAATGTCGTTGACTTCAATATTATTTTTCGTTTTTTAAATACTTTCAATACAAGTAAAACTCTACTCTACAGTCTGCTAACTTTCAGTCTCTTCTTTAGCTCTTGTTGTTCTCTATTTAAACAATTGTCACAAACAATTTGGACAGTTGCAATGGAAGTTTCTTTGTTAGAAAAACATTTAACGATTAGTTAAATTTTTAAAGTGCGAGAGTTTAGATCGGCGCTTTAAAATGTTATCAATAAAATCAAAAGTGTTTTAAACAAACAGGAAAATTATATAAATAATTAAAAATAAATAAAATAAAAAGAAATAAAATAAAATAAAATGAAATAAAATAAAAATAAATAAAACAAAAATAAATAAAATAAATTCACTTATATTATGAAAATAGCAAAAAATAATTTTGTTATGTTTTTTAGACTGACTTTTGACTGATTAAAACTGTAAATTAAAAGTGTTTGTTAACAAAAGTGTCTCCAATTTTGAAGTGTTTTTGAAATGTGGAAACGCAAATTACTCCGCAAGTTGTTTACTTTAATCCTTGGACTGATCGTAACCTTTCTGCTAATTAAACTTTATTCCACGCCGCTTCAAGCTGATCCTTTTGATACCTTTACTATAAAAAACGATTCTAATAATGAACTTAAAGCCTAAAATGGTTAGGTGTCTCTTCTAACAACTTTTCTATACAAAACGTAAGTATTATAGCTAATGGAATAAAATGTCTCTGTTTGCACAGCTGTTTTAAGAGAACTCTTTGTTGGGTGCTTAGGCTTTGAAGACTATGAACTGTTTTGAAATTGAAAATTTAGTAAATTTGATAGCGTTGTAGAGTTCACATCGAGGGTTAAATATGTGTCCATAAATAAACTACTTAAATTAAACTAATAATTTAAAATAACTACAATCAATATGACTGCTCAAGGTAAAAGTACATTATTCTATACCCTACAAACTTTTACAAACCCAAAATTAATTTGTAACAGGACTTTCCAAGCATCAGGTGGTGTTCACCTTACTAACTGGTCTCTGCATAGGCTTCACTGTGGCTCAGCTCATTTCCTATTTAATCACTTGCTTATTTCCCATTTCGGAAAATATGCAATCCATCAACATTCAAATAGAAAAGGAAAGTATCGCTATAGCTCAGCGTATACCCATGGAACCAAAGATAATTCATGAACATCCCTATGATAATTCCTCCGTGGCTGATCAACTAAAGAAAGAAGTTCGAATTCTTTGTTGGGTCATGACAAATCCCACAAATCACAAACTTAAAGCCCGACATGTGAAAAGAACTTGGGGAAAGAGATGTAATATCCTTTTATTCATGAGTTCAGCAGCGGATGACGAGTTACCCACTGTGAAACTAGACGTAGGAGAAGGTCGTCCCAATCTTTGGAGAAAAGTTAAGGAGGCTTTTAAATACGTGTACAAACATCATTACAATGATGCAGATTGGTTCTACAAGGCAGACGATGACACCTATGCTATAATCGAGAATCTTCGCTATATGTTATATCCCTATAATCCCGAGACTTCTGTTCACTTCGGGTACAAGTTCAAACCCTTCGTTAAACAGGGTTACATGTCGGGTGGATCGGGTTATGTGCTCAGCAAGGAGGCACTTAGGAGAATGGTTGTTGAGGGTATTCCTAATCCCAAGATGTGTCTGCCTGGTACCGTTATCAATGAGGACATTGAAGTGGGCAGATGCATGGAGAATCTGAACGTGACTGCGGGGGATTCCAGGGATTGGAATGGGCGTGGTCGCATGTTTCCCTTTGTGCCCGAACAGCATTTGATACCCAGCAAAGACAAGAGTTATTGGTATTACAAATACATGTTCTACAAGACGGATGATGTGAGTTGAATACTTTGCAAAGACAACTTGAATTTAAAGGGTTATTAATCTACAGGGTCTGGACTGTTGCTCTGATAATGCCGTAGCATTTCACTATGTGAGACCAGGAGAGATGTACTTGTTTGACTATCTCATCTATCACTTAAAACCCTTTGGAATTCAGCGAAAACCTCATCGACTGCCAGCTAAATTAAAAGTGGGAGAATATTTACCACCGCCAAAGGAAGAATTCGCCAACAGCAATGAGGATTCAATGGACGATGATGATCGTATTATTACGACTACTTCAATTGTAGACACTGTAGCTGAGCCAGATTCTCGGGAAGTTGATTCAGCTGAAGTCGGTCAGGAAATATCTAAAGAAACCCAGAAAACAGGGTCTAAAGATGTCAGCTTTGTTACCAAAGTAGAAACGAAACCAGCAAAAACAATTGATGAAAATTTAATAACTAAAAAATCAACTAAAATTAAAAACAAAATAAAATCGGTAAAAAAAAAAAACTGAATAAAAACTGAAAAACTAAGCACAACTGCAATAATTTTATAAATTAAAATTCCTGCTTAACTTAAATAAACTTTGTTTAAACTAAAATAAAAGAAATAGTTAGTAAGAGAATTTATTTGCTTGATAAATATGTGCTAAATAAACTAAAAAGCGGGATAAAAAGCTTTGCTGCTTAAAAGCGGAACACAAAATGAAACATAAATAAAATTTACAAATATTATAGATACTAGAATTGGTTAGAAATGGTTAGAAAGAACTACTGAAAATGTTTTTATGTTTGCACAACTGTTTGGCTGAGACAAAAGCCCTAAAACTTCTGTTAGCCTAATTAAAATTGACTTGAAACTTTTCTTGTTTTGTGTTTAGTTTATTTGGTAACGTGAAAGAGTTCAGATCGTAAATGTAAAGCTTAGTTTTAGTATTTTCTTAAAATTTAAATGTATATAAATAATTTTTTAAATTTAATTGAAGACTCAACTTTTTCCTATCGATTTTTAAGACTTTTCAGAAAACTTTGATAACTGACGTGTCTGCAATTTTGTACCAGAAAAGACCACAAAATGGTGACCGCCTTTCTCAAATCCCAAGGTAAAATCAGCTTAATTAAATATTTTTTATTTTAAAATTAAAAAGCTAAAGAAATTTGCATATTTCAGCGACTCGTTCCAGAAAACGCGCATTCTTCGTGTTCATGACTGGCGTTTTCTTGGGCTTCACTGTAGCTCAGCTTTCGTCCTATTTTACCATATCGGAAAGCATAAGAACCTTTAATTTCCAACTCGATAAAGAAAACAAACCTATAGCCGAGTCAATATCCACATTTCCGGAAGTAATTCATGAACATCCCTACGACAATTCCTCCGTGGCTGATCAACTAAAGAAAGAAGTTCGAATTCTCTGCTGGGTCATGACAAATCCCACAAATCACAAACTGAAAGCCCGTCATGTCAAAAGAACTTGGGGAAAGAGATGTAATATCCTTTTATTCATGAGTTCCGCAGCGGATGACGAGTTACCCACTGTCAAATTGGATGTGGGCGAGGGTCGTCCTAATCTGTGGAGGAAAGTTAAGGAGGCTTTTAAATATGTCTACAAACATCATTACAACGATGCAGATTGGTTCTACAAGGCAGATGATGACACCTATGCTATAATCGAGAACCTGCGCTATATGCTGTATCCCTATAATCCCGAGACTCCTGTACACTTTGGCTACAAGTTCAAACCCTTCGTGAAACAGGGTTACATGTCGGGTGGATCGGGTTATGTGCTCAGCAAGGAGGCACTTAGGAGAATGGTTGTTGAGGGCATTCCTAATCCGAAGATGTGTCTGCCTGGAACAGTCGTCAATGAGGACATTGAAGTGGGCAGATGCATGGAGAATCAGAACGTGACTGCGGGGGATTCCAGGGATTGGAATGGGCGTGGTCGCATGTTTCCCTTTGGACCTGAAGCGCATTTAATACCCCTGAAGAAGAAGTACTGGTACTGGAATTACATGTACTACCAGACAGATGATGTAAGACTCTCACTCTTTTCTTTAAGTAGACGAGTTTTCTAACTCCAACTGATTGCAGGGTCTCGATTGCTGCTCGGATAATGCCGTCGCATTTCACTATATTCAACCCGGACAGATGTATGTCTTGGACTACCTAATCTATCACTTAAAGCCCTATGGCATAGTGAGAGAAACTAGCCGTTTACCTGCTAAACTTGGAGTGGGAGAATACTTACCCGCGCCAGTAAATGAAACCGCTAACAGCAATGAGGATTCGATGGATGATGATGATAGAATAATCAGGTCAACAACTGTGGGAGCTAATGGAACTGAACTAGAACCAGATTCCAGAGAAGTGGACTCTAGTGAAGTGGAGTTAGAAGTAGAAAAAACCACTCCTATGACAAAGGAAGTTTATAAAAAGAAGTTTGAAATGCTGTCAAAACTTTTAAGGACACTCGAGAAGGAGAGTAAAAAAGTGGATGAAAATTACTACAATGATAAGTATTAGTTAAATTGAATAAGAAGTGAAGGAAAGAGACAGAAGATGCAAACTTTATGAAGCAAGTCTAGTTAATAGAGTTGCCACCTGTTAAACATATATCTCAAAAGTGTTCTAACTATTATTAAAACAGCAATTGTATGTATTTAAATAACATGTATATTTTTTGCATAATTAATGTTAAACATTTTTTGTTTGTAACTGCATTATATAGAAAATTATTCCATTTTTAATAAGCTAAATTTTTATTTAAATCAGCACAGTTGGGACTACTTTATAAAGGGGTAATGAGCATATCTTGCAGTGCACTGCACTACTGTATCCAGTATGGTCTTCTTAAAGTAATCTAACATTTTTCAGCACATAACTTCAACAGTCTGGCAACGCCACTGCCCTCAGTTGCACAAACAAAATAGAGTTGACAAAACCTCAAAAACCTCTGCAATGCTGCTGCTGCGACGTTTGCGACGTTCACTCAGTCCGACTGCACTGGCCATAATCATCGGGTGTTTTCTATTTGCAGTTACCCTGGAAATTTATAAATTCGCATTTAGCAGCGCTGGCTGGGACTTTATCATGTACCTGCAGCCACCCTACAAAGAGAGCATAACCGACTACCAAGTGGGCACAAGGAATCAAAGCTGGGACAACACGAGCATAGCTGAGCAGCTGAAGGAAAGAGTCAGAGTACACTGTGTACTCCATATAACGAACAACCACGAGCGTCTCAAGGCCAAGCACATAATGAGATCGTGGGGCAGTCGCTGCAATGCGTTGCACGTTGGAAGGGAAGTACATGGAATAGGAACACTCTATCAGAGTATTTATGAGCGATTCTACAGGGACTTTGACTGGCTGCTGCATGTCCATGTAGACAGCTATGTGATTGTGGAGAATCTACGCTATCACCTGGCCAGGTATGCGCCCAGCGATGAGATCTACTTCAGTGCCTTCCATGCCTTCTATCCCTATGCGCATGTGGGTCAAAAGGAATCCAACGATTACATTTTTAGTCGTGGAGCTCTGCAGCAATTGCTGGCCAGGAACTGCTTCGTTAGACATTGGCAGGATTGTCTAGCAGACATGCAGCAGGGTCCTAGTGAGCTGCTGTATCCCTTTAGTATTCCAGGGGAGCTGCTGCCCTTTGAACTACGCTCAGAGTTCTGGAATTGGCCCTACATTCATCGAGGAGTTTACTCGAAGTGGGTGAGTATAAACCTTAGTTATACAGGGTGTTTCACTGTATACCCTTTGCATCCTCTGCTATTACTTCCTACTTCCTCAAATTGTTCTTTACAGGGATTCGAAAACTCCTCATTTTATCCCATTGTGTTTCCCTACGTCACCGCCAATCAGCTGCATGTGTTGGACTACCTGTTGTACCACCTGCGTCCCTATGGCTACATAAACGGCATGCCAGGGTTGCCAGCTGGTGCGGTAATGCAGTTGCCAGCCTTGCCGATAGAGAACACCCTATCCCAGCAGCTCTACCAGAAGATACGCATACTCTGCATGGTCATGACGTATCCGCACATGTATGAGAAGGTCGCTCGTTCTATAAGAAAGACCTGGGGACGTCGCTGTAACAAATTGATCGTGTTTAGCAGTCGCAATCAGACGGTGGTGAATGGAGTCCACACTGTAGCCCTGAATGTGAGCGAGGGCTACGCACTGCTCTGGGGCAAAACAAAGGCCGCCTTTAGGCATGTCTATAGACATCATCGACACGAGGCGGATTGGTTCTTCAAGGCAGATGACGACACCTATGCGATAATGGACAATATGCGATTTATGCTGCGTTCACACGACACCAATCAAGCCATCTATTTAGGCTGTCACTTTGTGCCCAATGAGCAGGAGAGTTACATGTCAGGGGGAGCAGGCTATGTGCTCAGTCGAGAGGCACTGCGTCGCATGATAGAACACGGACTCAATTCGAATAGTTGTAACCGCTTGAATCGAGGCACTGAGGACTTTGAAATGGGCGAGTGTCTGAAGTCTTGTGGTGTGATTCCTGCAGATTCCCGAGATGCGAGTGGCAGACATCGTTTCTTTCCACTGGCCTTGGAGCACGTTATGATACCAGGTCGTCTACCCGAAGACTTTTGGCTGTACACCTACATGCACTATAAACTCAAGGAGGTTAGAGATCGTATATATAATCATTACACCTACTTATTGGCATATATATTTCTTTGCTAGGGTCTGGAGTGCTGTTCCAACTACGCTATAACAATTCACTATGTGATTTACTATCAAATGTATCTGTTTGACTATCTACTCTATGATATGCATCCTTATGGCATTATCAAGGGTCACGAGCCGCTTAACCCTACTGGGAACGGGAAGGTTTATACTTAAATGAAAACAATCTTTATTTTCTGTTACTAAATTATACTTACATAAAAAAACATTCAACAATATTTAAACAAGCTTAAACTAAACACATTGAATAGTCTCTATCTTTGGCATTGTTTCTAGCAGTCCATCCAAAAGATTTTAAATTATTCTCCAACTTTTTGCTACCTTTGATTATCCAGTGAAGTTGTGGGCAATTTTGCTGGCATCTTCTGGTATTGTTTAAAAATTTGATTAATCCCAAACGGTCTTACTTTGTATATGACAAAATCCAGCGTAGCAAAGTCCTCGGCATTACCGTAATGAAAAGATATAGCAGAACTCGAATAAAGTCCGTGGGATTTCTGTAAATAAAAATATAGTTTAAGAACTTGTGTTTCTGACTTTACATTAATTATTTTACATTTTTTGTAGCATCTTGTGCATAAGGCGGAAAAGGCACAAAACGCGAGAGTCCAAACTCATCGCGGGAGTCTCCAGCAATGACGCCCGTGTTCCTCAAGCATCGGGCAATCTCAACGTGTTCAATTCCGTAGTTGCGATTACTGCAGATTTGACCGTTGCCATGTCCCAAGTGCATAAAGCGCTGCAATGCCGCCTTGCTGAAAATATAGCCAGCAGCTCCCGAGACGAAGCCCTGGGAAATTGTATAAAGTTTTAAAAAATACAGACTTTTCTCTTGTCCACCAATACCTGAATTTTATGGGCTTACTTATGGTTAAAACAAAAATAACTTATTATCCTCTAAAGGAGTTATTAGGATCATAACTTTCAGTATTGTAATCATTAAATATGTTTAAATAATATACGATTTGAAACATAATTTTTATTTCATTTATTTTCCTAAACCCACTTAATTTTATATTATTAATTCTCTACTAAGTGCAGTGTATTTGTATATTGTTTCCGTCTACGTTCTGTCTAATTTATTTTATAGGCACTTCCGACTGTGCTGAGCCCATAATCAATAATCAATCAAGTTGTGAGGGCACCAGTAATAACAAGTCTCAAACTTAATCATATCTTAGAAACTTTTTTCAATCACAAAAACTTACCTGCTTCACTTGCTGCCAATCATTGCCGCCAAAGTAAATAGGAGTTTCTGTCTTGTAGTCCTGCAGAAAGTGCTGCAGGTTCTCCATGATAACATAGCTGAAAAGGTAGCACAATGTTCACTACTCTGCGAGTAGACGCTCTATAAACACTTGAGGAGACTTACGTATCATCTGGTACTTTGAGAAACCAATCGTAGTCATCGTAGTAGTGCTGATAGACATGTTGCAGCTGATTGCGAGTCTTTGCCCAAGAGTTTGTGTGTCTCTCCTTGAGGCTCAAGTGCTCGCCGCGCTGCTTGCCCCAAAAGAGCAGCTTGTGGCAGCGTCTGCCCCATGAGCGTTCAATGTGCTCAAGACGCGTGTGCAACGGACTTGCGACAACCAAGCAGAGAATGCGAGTTGCATTCAAAGTGGGCAGTGGGGAGGGGGCAGAGAGCTCAGTGTCAGTAACTGTGACGTCATCGTTGAACTGCAAGCGAGCGCGTTGCAACAGCTGCGACAAGCAGGTGCCACAAATGAGACCCAGCAACAACATGGACAGCAGCTCCAAATTGCCGCTTGATCGGCGCTGATTAAACACTGAGGAGACGCTCATCACAATTTTAATCTTGGTATTTTTATGCACGTTTGTTTACGTTTTTATGCAAATTTATTTGGTGATTTCGACAAGCGACCAACGCCGTTTTTGTCGTCTTTGTTGTTGTTGTTGAAATACCAACAAATTAACACATTCTTGTGCAGTGACACAGCGAGACACAGAGACGAAACTTGTAAGATGCGGTTGACCTTCAAGCAAAGCTTAAGCATCCCCGCTACGCTTTTTACTCTCTTCACTCCGCACTGTCTTCGTTCCTTACTCTCTTCTCTTCTTACTCTCTTAGCAACTCCACTCACACGCACACATACACTGCAACGTTTCTGTTGTTGCTGTTGTTGTTCAGCTTAATTCGATTTGCAATTGCTAAATTGTAAGTTTGCCGGTTTTGTTGTTGTACTTTTTAAAGGCGAAGCTTCTGCCGTGGCTGTCGCTGTCTGTGTCGATGCCTCAGTCGGCAGCGCGCCTCTGCCGTGTGTGACGTTTCTGTTTTGTGCGTGCGTTTGTTTGTTTGTGCACTTGCTTATTGAGCTTACAGTTTAGCGGACACGTAAAGAATACACAACAAGGGCCATAAATAAATACCCAACTCACAGCACATACAAAAAACAAAAGAAAATAAAATCAGTGTAGCCGCGAGAGACTTAAAGTCAACTTCACGCTTTGCCGATCGGTGACAGACTTGCGAGTTTCGTTTCGTTTTGGACGTGCGCGCTTCGCTTGCCTTTATTTGATTTACGCGTAGTGTGACCATAGCTCTTCAAAATGGGGATGGGTAAGTAAAGCAACTAAATATCGTTGTTATCATTCAATATATCGATCAGTTTTATATGTTTGCTTAATGTGTTACATTTTTTATCTGCTTAAATCTTGCATTTGTAATTTTTAAACACGCCACTAAGCTTATTGAATCCCAATGTGATCACCATAAAAAATAAATAGTTTTTTATTTTGAACCGGTTTTGAAAATATTTTTAAAAACCTGATTTGTGTATTGTCATATTTAACTGTAAATATTTTTTAATAACTTATTCAATCTGCTTTCTTAATTTTGTTGGTTTTGTATCTAGTGACATAACAGACTTAGCAAGACATTTTTGAAGTTTTTATATACTATTCAAAGACATTTTTTTAAAACTGTTAACAGTTTTGAATAATTTTTAGTTAAATAACATTTTTTTTTTTTAATATACTTGTCTTAAATAAATTAATTAGTTCTGTAGATGTCAGCCCTTTTGTCGGCTTTTACTTATAAAGCTTTTAATTTGATTATTTATTTGAGGCTTGGTCTCCAAATTAAATCCCCCTCCTAAAAGTATGTTATACATTTTATTTTTTTTTGAAGTGAATCCCTTAATTGAAAAGCTCTCTTGGAACAGCTTTAATAATCGCATAGTTTCTAATAAGCATTTTCCGCACTCTAATTACACTCATAGTTAGCAAAAATGTAATTAAAAATCCTTCAGACTGTCAGATATGTTTCAAGGCTCTTGTAAAAACTTATTTTCTCTTTACAAAATAATGTAAAGAAAATGTGAAACAATTACAGCTACCAAGCTCAAGATGGCGCTGCTGATAGCTTTAAGGTTTCCATTTTAACTTTAAGCATACAACATTAAATTCTCAGTGTATGTAGATGGCTTCTTAAACTGCTTGAGGTCAGCTTTAAGCAGCGTGTGTAACTTGCACACCTGTATAACTGTACACCTGTCCGCTTTCATTGCTGCTGAGACTGAGAAACACAGCTCACATCACAAGCCAACACTCAATCCTTCCTTGTTCGTCTCTGCTGTCTGCCAGCGTCAAGTTTGCTTAAAAAATTTACGCGATTTTTGCTGTTTTTCTTTGTATTTGTGTGTGGGCTTAAAGCTGCGTATGTGTGTGTGTGTGTGTGTGTGTGGTTGTAGCTGTGCGCGAGTTTCCGTTTCCGGTTGGCAACATTCTTGGCTGGTGTTTGTACTGCACACAAGCAGCTTGGCACTTTTGATTTTTATTGCCTTAAGGAGGAAAGTAGCTTAACTTGGCCAGCTGCTTGGTAACATTGAACGTCGAGTATACTTATAAAAATACTAAAAACTGAAAGTATTATAAAATATGTTCGTCTTTGTTATATGATAAAAGTTCTTTATATAAAATTTTATTTGGGAATATTAATGATTTGATTTTACTACTTATATTGTTGCTTACAGTTCGACATAAAATACGCGTGGAAAAGGCTTTAAAGTATATTAACTAATTTTTATTATACTTAATTAATGATCTTCTTTAACCATTTTAAATTTATTTCCTTTTTTTAAGGATATTTAAATGCAGTCGTGACAAAACATCTTCGATTTTCGTGCGCCTCATGAGCTCACTTAATTTTTATTTATCTTGTCAGACTTTGGTGGGCTTTTCGGTCCCTTTTGCGGCTCCTTCTATTTATTTTGTGCTCTCTAGCTCTTCATTTTTCTTCCTCTCCCACTCTCCCTCTCTCGCTCTCTCTCTCTCTCTCTGATTGTTTTCAGTGCATGTGTGCGTTGAGCCAAATGAATTTTTAAATTTTGCAAATGAAGCATTTTATTTAAATGCAAACTCTGAGCGATTTTTTTTACTCATATGGGAGTGTGCGTGTATGCACGTGTGTGTGTGTTGGAAAGTGGAAATTTGTGGGTTTATTTAATTTAAAACTTTGCTGTCTCTCTGTTTGTGTGTCTGTGTGTGTTTATGGCGATCAAATGAAAATTGAATGCTCTTGTGTGTATTTTGTACTTTTGTCTGAATTTTCATGTTTGTGTTTTTCACCAGTTTGAACTCATAAACTGCAGTTGAGCAAGTGTAAATTTGCACACATGTCGAGTGAGTTTCTTGTAAATTTTAGGAATTTATTGAAATAATTTTGGGGTACAGCTTAAGCTGTTAAATCAATTCCTGCCTTAAACTTACTACAGAGCAGCTCCAAGTCTACTTTTAGTCCTAACAGTCTGACTAGTCTTTTGACTGCATTTCCGATAGTGCTGTACTTTGCCTAAGCTACTTACAATGTGCACACCAATACACACACACACATTCTCACACACACACATTCATCAAATGCTTTCAATAAAATCCCAATTCTTAGCATGTTAATATTCAATTATTGTTGATGGAAAACTTTTGCCCCCCACACACACACACACCCAAGTGCACTATTTTTCCAAAAAAAAAAAGGTCAGAGATCTAAATAAATTCTATACCATACTCAGGTGAGCTGAATAGTTATTCATTTGTTTGCCCACTTGATCAAATCCATTGGAATCTATTGAATTTTCTGTGGGTTGTGGCAAACGAAGCGAGGACTTTTAATAAAACGGATTTGTTTCGGTTTCTGGCTTTAGAAAAACACATTTGAAAAACATTTGATTTCCAATCGAAAATAAACTACTTGATACTCTGTCAATTGCGGTGACTGTGGCTGTCAATTGTTATCACATTCTTTTAGTTTTCAGTTTGACAAATGAATTGGAATTGCAATTGAATGCCACGTGTAGAGAGTTTAATCTAAAACTAGACTTCAATTGATAGACACTTTTATTTTGTACAGTTTTGTTGTTGTTTTTGGGTTGTTGCTCACTTAGCCAATTAGGAATTCAAGCCAGGTTTGTGGTCTTCACTAGCAGTTATTAAAGTTGTTTCCGGAAATGTTTCTGACATTTACTTTTATTTTTATAATTTGTTTGTTAAGTGAACTTTGCGGTTTTTATGGCTTCATAATCAGCAACATTTTCACAATTTCTCGGAGTCTGTTGCACACAACAACAACAACAAGTTGGCCAACAACTACAAGCTAATTAGAAATAGAAGACCCAAAATGCCAGTCATGCAAATGAGTTTTAAATTACTGCAAAAATAAATAAGAAAAATTCTTATGAAATTTATTTAGCCAACAGGAAGCCAAGTGAAAATCCGTAACGAAAGTTAGTGCACTACAAGGTTAAAGCCAAGTTAATAGTTTAAAACACTCTGACAGCCAAGGTGGAGGTTCAATAGCAAGAAACTGACCTTGAATAGACTGACATTGGTAAATAATAATAAATGTGAAAATAATTGTGGATTAAATTGCGTATACGTCACGTGGGTCAATTGGTAGCAAGGCGCACGCAATTTACTGACAAATCAATGGATTTTAAAACAACTTTGAACTAGAAAAGTAAAGCAAATTGCCACTGAATTTGGTCAATTAAATATAAATGTTTAAGTTTGAAGAGCAATCAATAAGGAAGTAGGAAATAATCAATCGAATGACACAAAGTGATGGCAAATTATATTAAATTACACACCTTAACAAATCAATACAATTAAGTTAAATAATTGTACACAGCACAACTGAAGTTAAAGTCTAAAAAAGTAAACACACAATTAGAATTCCACATAACTGATTGCCATGCAAAGGTCACAAAAACATTGCATACGTTTAGGCGGCTAAGCGTGGGCAGCGTGTTAAACAAGTAGAGTAGAAAAACCACAATAACATCGATGCCAATAACATCAACAGCTAAACAAATGTTTATTTGGGTCATTAGATAAACAGACAAGAACAAAATAACAACAGATATGATAAATTGATGAACTTTGAACCATAAATACCAGATATGTGAGGTTTTTTTGTCTGATATAAGGTCAGAGGTCATCAAAATCAAATCTGATAAAGCTGTTAAGGTGAAAAGGACTTTTACCCCGAAAAAACATGACAAAGCCGAAAATAATCGAGGTTGTTTATCAAAATCATAAGTTTTGCATATGAGCTGTGAGTTTTCGAGAAGGCCAACTAGAAAAAGGGGGGCTAAAATAAAACCACACACTAAAATTTAAGTGAAAGCTGAAACTGGTTTGTTTTATGACTCTGTTATGTCGTAAAACACAGCTCGTAACCCGAAACTAACCAGGAATTGGATCATAAATTGTGAGCTTCAAAAGAACACAATCTGACCATGATATAAACCGAAAAAGCGATTAAATTGCAAATGCGAGTAGATATATAGCTATAGTGCATATAGTTTTATAAAATTTCAAGGTAAAATATAAATTATTAGGTGTTTCTACTTATAGTTTAAAACATTTAAGCTTAATTTTATTTAATATTTTCTTAGTTTATTATTTAAACACTGTTATAAAATCATTGCCAGAATATCTATGTCCGCTTTTAATGTATGCTCATAACAGTTTGAAAGCTGAGCTCTGTTAACAGTGTATAAAAGCAGAGACGGCAACGGTGTCCATAGCAGCGAGATTAACAGCTACTGCGCAGCCACGTATATGACGACAGGGACGGCAGCAGTGGCTGCGCAGCCATGTTAAAAGCAACAGCGACGGATGCTGCGTTTATAACAGACACAGCGCAGCAGCGTTAACAGCGTTCACTGACAACAACAGTAAAGGACGTAGTCCACAGAGCGGCGCAAACAGCACTTGAATTAACGGCGAAAGTTACATATGCAGATATAGACACAATACCAGCGACAGCAGAAATGTTAACATCGACAGCAATGTCTACCGGTGGCAATGTCTACCAAAAATAGCATAGAAAAGAGAACTGTAAAGTTAACAGCGGCGATAACAACAGCGAATGAGGCAGCAAAGTAAGCAGCGACTGTAGCGACAAGCACGACGCGGACTTCCGCAGCCGCGTTAACAGCAACTGCGCCGCAACGCTTAGCAGCGTTTGTCCTCTGCAACTGCGCCGTTACTTACTCACCACACAAACGCTGGTATTACTTAGCAGCGCAGTTGTGTCCTTACTAAAAGACAGCTCTGTTAACAGTTTGTTTATTGTGGTAGGCTCTGTTTACACCACGTGCATTTCTCTCTGCACTCTGCTCTCAGCTACTGTTGTTTCTGTTCTTGTCGCTGCTTTGAACTTGAACTAAACACAAAACTGTTGTTTATGTTTACAGTTATTTAGCCGGCTTTATTGTTAGCACCGCTCACAACGCAAGCGCTAGCTGCGCAGAGTGACCATACTGAACTGTTTTCAGTTTTTGAAAAGCTGGAAAACAAATATTAGAATTTTTATTGACTGGGAAAGTAAGAAAAGTTTTCGAGGAAAAGGCTACACAATTCAATTAATTTTCAACTGCAATAACAGATAACTTCAGATTATGATAATAATGAAATCTCTTCAAGGGCACATTCTCAACAAGTTTTGCAGCAATTAACGCACACGTAGAAAAGTTTTTTTTTGGCACGCGCAAATGTCGTGGGAAAATGCTTTCAGGCATTGAACTAATGAATTGGGCTAAACGGGAGGAAAAGCAGGTGGGAGGGAAGGGTGAAAAAATAAATGTCGATGCCAGCAAAATGTCGAAAAAACGTCGGCAGTTGTGCGAAGAGGTCCAAAGTTATTGTATTGGGCCCAAAGGGAATGAACGTCTGCAAAACTTGTAGCCCGTTGAAGGGACTTTAATGCTCTTACTACCTACAACCTACTACCTACTACTTACCACCTACTACCTCTTACTTATATTGCTGTATGAACTTATGCCATAAATCGATGAGTTGGTTAGTTTTTTGCTTTGCATACTTTATGGCGCAACATTTCCACTTTTTCTCGGTCTAAGACCCTGTATCGGTCTCAGTCGCTGTCTCATCTTCACTTTCATCTTCATTTGGCATTCTGCATTCTGCCCAGTGGCATGTAGCATGTGGTATGTGCCACGTTTGCTTTCATTACGCTTTGGCTTTGGCTTTAGCTTTTGTTTGGCTTTTCTTGTTTGCTGTTGTGCCATTTCTGCCGCAGTTGCAGTCGCTGTCGCCGTCGCTGCTGACGTCGCCGTCGTCAATTCATCTACATTGGCATCTCTCCTTTAATTTTCTCTAGTTTTCGCTCTGCTTGTTTTCACCTTCTTCTTCTTCATTTGCACACACATAAACACACACACACAGCTGTCTGCATTTTGTGCATGTTATTCGTTCATTGGCTTTGACGTTTGTGGCGGCATCAAAACAAAAGTTGAAAGTCTAATGAACCCCTTGGCAAATTGTGATTGTCGCGTTGCCAACCATCCATAAAGCAGCCCCCACCCCCTACACACACACCCAGCCACACACAGTGTGTAACTGGACGTGCATTCAAAATTCACAATGTTTGTAAGCATTTTTCAGCTGACAATATCTTTAGCAGGCATAACAAAGAATATCAAAGCTACATTCCCAAGGATTCATTCCCAAGGAAACCATTCAGTAACTCACTGTACCCTGTGCAGAGACCTCTAAAGGGTATATTAAAATGGGGATAATAGAAGCTCAGTTTCTGAATTTTATTTATCCCTAATGTCAATCTTTTTAATAGCTCTCCAATCCTACAAAATTTAAATATAAAATAAAAAAAATTTTTTAAGGAAACTTTTTAAAAAAACATTTGTTGGCAGGTAAAACATTATTTTTTCTTAATTTTTTTAATGTGTACTTAATTTTTAAAAATATACTAGACAATGTTCAACTAATATTTTCTAACAAAACTCTACATTTTATTAAAAATATCAGCTCAAAGTCAAATCAAAACAAATTTTCTAAGCGCCTAATCTGCTTATCGCATTTATTAAATTGTCTTAGACTTGAATTATTTTTTAGTGGCCATTAAAAAAAGCTTTAACACTTTCAAGTGTTTGTGAAACAAAAGCATTCAAAGCATGCCCAAAAGCAGTTAAGAGAAAGAGGTTTTTGATTTCTCTAGACCAAAAGCGAAGAAGAACAGATAAACATTTGGCTAAATGTGGCTAATTTTTTAGGTTGATGCTTCAAAAGCAGCTTGAACCCACGCAAAGTGACAAGAAGGAGAAAGATTGTGAGAATGTAGAGAATAAAGAGAATAACAGTCTGGCAAGCAAGCAATCAAGTATAAAATTACCAGGGCTGGCAAGAAGTGCCTTTGGAAACAACTATTCAAATCAAAGTAATACAAGTAGAGCCATGGAATAGTTTAATTAATAATTATGTATAAGCTTAGTCAAATTAAAATTTCTGTAGTGTGTTAGTAAATAAGTTTAATCCAATCCTGGCTAGCACTGAATAATTTGGGGAACTAAACGTGTTGTCACTTTCAGCTTCATTGATCCGCATTATATTTGTATATGGCAGACAAGACAAGGACATTGTCACTGCATAAATTTATGGCTTATTTAACGCACTGAGCAGCAGTTGAGCTGCACAGAGGAAAACAAACAAATATGAAAACTGTTGCCAAAATAACTATCCATCGGACAAAGCAGTTAGTTAAAATACGACTTGGAGATACTCTAAATTTAAAAAAAAAGACTTTTATAGCCTTAAAGACAAATGGACAGTGATTAGGCCATGATTTAAGACCCTTTAAAGGCGTGTTTTAACTTAAGAAAAGGGCGTTGATTAGTTACTGAATTTATGGCTTAGTAACGCCTCTAGTGACTTAAGTTGAATACCCTTTGATAGCGTATATCAAGCGTAAACCAAATTGGCAGAATTTCAAGCATCAAGCCAAATGGCGACATGCGAATCCTTTTTTTTCTGGGGGGAAAAAGAGAACTGCGATGTCTGTGTTCCATTAACGAGAAATTCGCGAATTCGACTGCGAGTGCGAGCAAAGATTGTGGCTGGTTATATTTTCTGGCAGCGGAAATTGCAGTTCAGTTTCACGCCTTCTCAAAAACAAAATAGAAAAACAAGCCACACTGTGGGTGTGAAAGTGAAAATGAAATTTTAGCTGGAAAGCCAGAGGAAAACTACGCCAAACAACCCCGCGGGCGATAATCAATTCGTGGCTCTGATTGAACACTCAGTGGGAGTATTGAATAAATATGAAAATATATAATAAAACTATTAAAGTTTATAGTGTAGGAATTGAATCGTAACTGCCAATAATTACTTGGAATTTCTTGCAGAAATTAAAAATATTTTAAACCATTTTCTTGCTTAAATTCTGACCAATTACAGTCCAAACACCGACCTAAATATAATAAACCCTTTGCCCTATATTCCAAGGGTTACAAACTACGTGACAGAATTAAAACACCCTCGAAGAAGGCCAAAAAAGTGATCCAAATACCAAAATCATAGACACCTACTCAACGGAAATATTGGCATTGAACTTTTGGCCAAGTCTCTTATATTTGGCAATGACAAACAATTTAAAATTCAATTAGTTTACAAAAAAACCCACGCAAAAGGGACTCGCCTCCTGTCTCCTCCTGCACTGTTTGGAAATTGCCTTGCGGAAGTTTATAATTATTGTAAAATAACAAAAAGGTTTCCAGGGACCGTACAAACTGGAAATACATAAAAGTCAAACAAGCCACAGGGCACAGGAGACAGGGCACAGGGCACAGGACACAGGAGACAGGGCACAGGACACCGGGCACGTTGCGTGTCAATAACTTACAATTAAGAAATCGTTTCGAAGTATCTACTGACATTTCCATCCAGTAATCAGAGTACTAATAGATAATAATGAGCAAAGCGTGTCAAGTTATTGAAGTTAACTCATTTTTAGTGACCGCAAATCTAAAGAGGTTCACTGACTTGCAGTTGGGAACTGAAGCAGCCGCTTATCGTTTATATTCATTACTCTACAGTCTGTGTTGACAGCCATCAGACGCTCAGCACAAAATTCAATTTTGTACTTTTAGCAATTTAATACTTTAATACTTAAAAATGCCGCGCAAAACTATTTACATGAACTGACAATCAATTTGCAAATAGACACAATATTTATACGAATTCTATACAAATGTGGACACGCTTAGACATGAATGTACAAGCAGAAATCCCGTTCGGTTCAAAATTCTACTTTAATTTTATGGCCAAGCCCTTGAAAGTTGTTAAACGACTTAACAGCTTGAAGACGTCTAAGCAAATAAAATGTTTGGCTGATAACATTAGCGCCCTGGCTCATATTTCTAATCGGTTTCAATAACAGTCTAAAAATAGCAGTCAGTTTTTTATGTTAATAGGGTTTTCGACTGAAAAAGCGAAACAGTTAAAAGGGCTTTAAAAACAGCAGAAAGTATACAATTTCACTCAGCTTTAATTGTCTTTTAAAAAAGTGTAAGAAATTCATTGAAAGTAGATTTCATTTACTCAAAAAGTTAACCCATTTTAAACCCCAAATTTATTTATTTGCAATGCTCCATTTATTAGTTTAAACATGTAATTAGTTTTCTTCGTATTGGTTTAAAGTTTTAAATTTGTTAATTAATTTCCTTTCGCTTGTTAGACTTCCGTTTGTTGTTTGTGCTGTTTGTTTCTATGAATTGTTCACTGTTTTGTTAGTTTCATTTTACTTTTTATCCTTGGGCACAGAAGTCAAGTAACCGCCTGTTTGCATGCGATCAAAGGCCTCGATTGGGTCATAACTTGAATAAAATGCCTTGTATCTGTTCTTCTCTGGCGCATTATGAAAGGTATATAAACAAAGCGGTGCCAGTATGGCCAAAATGGCGGCATTCCTTAGAATTTTCATAGTCTTATGGAAATGCATGTCGCGCATGGGAAATTTGAACTTTTCCTAGTATAAATTATTGTTAATAAACATTTGAAATATATTCTATAAGTAAAATAAAGTTACCTTTGCCATGTTGTAGTATTTTGTGTGTTACTAACGCTCTCACAAGTTTATGAGAACTAAATAAAGTCTTATTCTACAGCAGATTAAAGAGTCTAAACCTACTGTGAGTTAAACACGTTGAAATTTAAATGAAAATGTTTTTTCTTGACCCAAAAAGTTGAAGTATTTGTACCGTAGAAATATGAATTGTCATTTACAAAAAATGTTGTGTGATTTATGGGCTAAAGAGGAGGTGCGGACTTGATGTTGTCGAACTAACATTTTTGGGTGTAAAGTCAGTGCAGAAATCCCCTTGACAGTTCTGGATTTATTGATGCCCAAGTGGCCCATCATTATGTGGGGCATGCAATTTGTCAAACTTGTGGATGTTAACTGTGAACCAAAGTCATTTTGGGCCAACAATTAAACGAATGAGTGAACTGTTTAGTGTTTAAAGTGTTGTCAAATCATTGTTGTTAGCAGAGCAACAAATGGGCACTCAGTTTAGGTAAGTGCAGCAAACTAGACCAGGACTAGTTAGTGATTAAGAGCAGACAGAGCGACAGAAAACAAGGAACATGCAGTACATGGAAGTAACAACGCTTACGATGCTTAACGTGGCTATTTGTCTAAGAACAGGCGAGATAATAAATGTTTGCTGGTTTGCTGGTTGTGTAAAAAATACGTGGCATACTTTAAGGCGCGTGGCCAACAACATTTCTGTTTACGTGGCCAACAAGCATGCAAAGTGACTGCTTGGCTGAAACTGTGCAATGCATAGCACCCAAACTGGGCATGAAAGGCAGTGCAGGGAAGCAAAAGGCGAATGTGCCGCAGAGTTAGGGTAAAAGCCACACAAACTTTTCAAAGTACTCAATTTTACACTCACTTCTGCAGAGGGGTAGCTCTGTGTGCTCATGGCGTTGGTACACTGAAGTGTAGCACTTAAGATAGTGTTTGAAAAACATATGAAAGAAAGGTTTAGGTAACTAAAAGGTACTTTATTGAGTTAAACTAGTTCTAAAAAATGTTACTTGGTGTGAACTTTTACTAACAGCGCTCTAAGACATGAAAAACTTATTGTAAGTTGTTAAAAATTAGTTTTAAACATTTAATTAGTCTACCAAAACTTAGAAAAAAGTTCAGTAATCTAGACAAGAATTTTCTAAATATTCTAAATATTTTTTTAATGTTTTTTATTTAATTTTTTGTCTCACCATAATCAAATTAATCATAAGGAATTCTATTTCCTTCCATATAATTTCTTAAAAAAAGAACTCCTATTTAATTACTATGCCAAAACTTAGAATAAAGTCCATGAATCATGAAAAGAATTTTCTAAATATTCTTAATATTTTTAAAATATTTTTTATATAATTTTTTGTCTAACCATAATCTAAACTTTCATAGGAAATTCTACTTCCTTCAATATAATTTCTTTTAAAGGACACCTAGACTTCGTTTTGTTAAAAATACCTGAATTTGTTGTTTTCTGAGGCTGTTTACAAGCATTTTTACCGCCTCGTGTGGCATCTGAGGTGTGCTTCATTCTAAAACCAAAGCACGTTGGTAAAAACTTTGAATACAAAATTCAGGTCAAATTCGGAAGGCGAAAAAAAAATGTAGTAATGGTTTTGTTAGGTGTATTTGTTGTTGTTTCTGTTAAAAATCTTGTGCCTTTTGCTGATGGCGTTTTTCCGTTAAAAAAGACAAATAATTGTAAGCAGCAAAGGGAATTAAACGACAATTGCAATTTTCATTTATTTTCAGCTTTTCAACTGAGCTGGCAACGCTGTGGAAAGCTCAAAGTTCAAGCCACTTTATAGCGTTGTGTTGTCAATGAAAATTTATTGAAATTTTATGCAATTCGCGCATTTTCCAGCAATGCACATGACGCTTGTCATGGCTTCTGGAGGGGAAAATGGAAAAGTGTAGTGTGCTCATTGGAAAATTCGGTTTTTGGGGATATGTTCAAGTTTGCCAGCCATTTGTTGCAATCTGTCAAACTCTGACTGGATTTGTTTGGCAACAAGAATTTAGAAAACTTTCCAACAACTTGGTAAAATTCTCTGAGGTTTCCGCACACACACACACCAAGAGGAAGGCGGGGAAAAGGGTGTGAAAGGAGTAGAAAACTTAGAGCTCGTTAAATATTTATGTGTGTGAAAATCACAATGAAGAGGGTCATGTTAAATATTTATAGGAAACTTAACAGTCATTTGAATACAATAAAAATTGTATTAAATAATCGTAAATGAATAAACAGCAACAACAATGGCATGCTAAACAGATTTGAATATTTTAAAAAATAATTCAATTGAGATTTTGTTAAATAATAAATGTATTGAGAAGGGCGCCTGCAAGTTATTGCCAACATTCACTGGTTTCCTTTGGTATCCTTCTCTTTTGCTGTTCTGCTTTATAACTGGCGATGCATGAAATTCAATTTAATTTTTCAGTTATTACGTATATATTGTAAATTCTTAATTTGCCACTTAAGAGAGCCGCAAGCAGCCTCATAAATGCCAAAAATAATTAAAAGGAGATAGTGTGAGATAAATGTGCTAACTAACCGACTGTAAGCCAGTTTAACGTATTTAAATTTGTAGCTTGTTTCATTGTTGTTTTCCCATTCAAAATTATATGCCAAATATAACGCTGTTTTCCCTGTTGAATTCCAACTTTCAACTACGCACAAAATTTGCTCATTTTCACGGGTTGTGCACAGTTCATAGTGTGTGTGTGTGTGTGGGAAGGGGGGAAGGGGGTAAGCGGATTCCATTGTGGCAACAGTGAATCCTTTTGTGAGATTTCCCACCAGTGCTCGATGAGCACTCTGACACCAACCAGATGTTTAGCTGAAAGGCAGCTCGGCTTTGGCTTGGCAGCTTCATTGTTTATAAGTTTCTGTTTTCACTCGTGGGAATATCCAAAGTCTAAAGTCTAAAGTCGACTGCTTTTCAAACTGCATATGCTCAGTCTGTCATAAATAAATTATAATCATTAAATGCAGTTGTGTGAAGTTTACAGTTTACAGCTTGTCAGTTTTTGCATTCACGAGGGGCGAACTGGGAGTTCTCATTGTGATCTTTTCGACACGGAGTAGGTAGAAAGGGGGATTGGGAACGGAGAACTGGGAATGGAGAACTGGGAACGGAGAACTAGGAACGGATTATGCTTTTTAGCTCCTAATGGGCTACACTTTAATGCATTTCATGCCACGGATTTTCTGCTGGTAACATGCTGAAAATCATGCAGCATTTGTAGCAGCTTTGTTGGTCTAAGCTACGCTATTTAATTTATTATGAAATTTAATTTAAAGCGTTTAATTTAATTAAAAAATTAACAGAGTAATGCATTTAAGTATAGATTGAACTAATCCAAACATCCAAACATGTATACAAATCTAATAAAGAATATATGAAAATTATGCTGAATTTACTTTATAATCCTGAACTAAATAATTATAGTAAAGAAGCTTAAAATCGTTTATGTAATTTTTACTGGCAATTGCATACTTTTATGTGTTGTTTGAATATTAAATATTCACTACAAAAAATTGTATAAACCAATAATTGATTATAGATTAAGTAGATTTCATTAAAACCGCATGTTTAAATTAAATTTTGCCCAGCATTTTATATTTAATTTTTAGCTTGTCATAAATTTTTGAATACCTCTACCGATTTTTAAAGTCGAGCACTAAATTCTTTAACATTTAACAATCCAAAACATAAAATGTGCAGAGTTCATTTAATGAATTCTACAACGTATTTGAAAAATGAAATTGTAGCAAATGCAATGCGACATTTCCAGAAAAAATAGTGAACGGAAGGTACAAATTTTGCCTCTCAACTTGCAGCATGAAAAATGTCAAACAACTGTAAGCTTTGATGTGTGGGTGTATGCGATTGTATGTGTGTTTGTACCGTGTGTTTGTGTGTGTTTAACTGTGTTCGCATTTTTAGATGCTAGTTGCATATTGCAGAACTTTTGCGGCTGCCTGGTCACCTTTTGTTTGACAGCGTAAAGGCGGAAATATACATGTCTGACCCCGTTGAGGGCGTGGCAAGTCGGAGGGCGGGGGCGGGAACGGGAAGTGAAAATAATGCTGCAATTTTATTGCGTGGAAAACATTTTCATGCCGCATTCATGTGCGAACTGCGCGCGACTGTTGAATCCAAGACTCATTCAAACTTGTTGACCTTTTGTAGGTGCTTTTTATACAAATTAAACTTGAGTTCATAAAGATTTCTACATTTAAACCAAACTTAATTTTAATAAAATACTAGATTTTATTTAAAAGTAGAATTTCTGTGGTAAGCAAGTGGTTTATATAGTTGAATATAAATCAGACTTTTAAGTGCTGCTCGTTGCTGATTTTATGTAACATAAAATTCACACACTTGTTTGTTTTTCAGTGGCTAGCATTAACCGTTATGTGGCCATAATGTGTCAATCAAACGGGCTGGCATTTCTTGGCCACGTTAGGCAGCTGAATGAAAACAAAATCTGAGCCATAAAACTTTATAAACCGAAAGCCAAAATAACACAAGCCAAACGCGACGAGACGCGTTAAAGCCTTGAAAGCATATGGGACAATAAAAGCAGGGTCCAAAGTGATTAGGGCGGGGGAGAGAGAGTGGGTGTGGCTGTTTGAGAGTAGTTAGGGAAAGGGACGGGTAGGGAGTGACTATGTTACATTCTTGGCAGGCAAATTTAGCGTAAGGTTGTCAACTGTCTGCCGCTGTCTTTGTCTCCTTAGCATTTTCCACAATTTCCCCACACTTTCCCTCCGGAGCATTGTTATTCTATACATAAGTGGCGTTAGAAACTGAACCGCAATGGAGCATACCAAGAACAGCAACAGCAACAGCAACAGAAACTGACAAGGGTAAGTCAAAATATTTAGTGAGCAATTTGGTGTCCTTGTTTGCAGTCAGTTTAGCGTTGACATTTGCTTTTCTGTTTCAGCGGTTTGGGATCGAGTTTGAGTTTGTCTTTTCGAGCATTTAAATTGTGTTTCATTTTGCAAATTTAGACAGGTTTACTAGAAGTTAGTCAAGGACATTGTCTGCTTGTGATTTGACTCTAATTTGATTTTCATTTTCTTGTTTGATTTGCTCGACTAATTAATAAGATAACAGCGTTAAGGAATTTTCATTAGAGAAAAATTCAAGTGACAAAGTCATTAGGTTGTTAATTCATTCAGTTATTCATAATGGGCCAACGCATTTAGCCAATAAGTGTGGGTTCAATGGTGCGTATGCGCAATAACTGGAATGTCAGCCCTCAGGACATAAACATCATTCTAATCATCATCATCGTTTTGTGTCTTTTGTGAGTGACCTTCGGTCGGATGCGCATTGCCAACAGTTGGGCTCTTCTACTGTCATTCATTTCAGTCGTTAGCACATAAATCCCATATGGCATATGGGAGAAGAGAGGTAGGAGGAAAGTGGAAGAAAAACACAGTCAGACAAACGTGATTCCTTTGGCTTCGTGTGAAACTTTTTGGCTGTTTAATTCCACAGAGCTTTGGCTCAGACCTGTGCCAGTATTTTGTTTGTCACATTTATTTGCTGCTTTTTCTATTTTTTCTATTTTGTTGTTGGCAACATCCTTTTAGGCACAACAGAGCAATCATTGTACCAAACATGTCATATGGGGCATTCCATAGAATTCTACTCTCACTTTAAGCATGGCTTTTCCAATAATTTTTCAAGAACTGAGCGTATATAAAGTACAGTCCATAAAAAAGTTAGCCAAGTGCCATTAAAACACTTTGAACTGGCGGCTTCTTAAAAGCATGCTCAATAAACGCCCAAAAAGTTCAAATTTATTTTATAGCCTCTTTCGATTATTTGTAGGTGTGTGAAGTGTACAACACTTAGGACGCTCGCCTTGGGTTTAATTCATTTACAGTTCACATTTCGTTGGATGAGCACGAAATGTGCTAATAATATTAAAATATATTGTTCTTTTTAGCAATGCCAATTGAATTTCAGTAGCTAAAAATATATCGCACAGAAAGAGAAAAGCAGCAAATAATTTATTTATATATAAATAAAAAGTTTATGCTTTGAATGTGAACCTTTATCTTCAAGAAGAGTCTAAGGTTTGAGTCACTACTCTTAGCTCAAAGTTCCCTCCAAATTGAATAGAGTTGAATCATTTTAAGTTAACAATAAATTTATAACTAATTGTTTACTTTAAAAATTTCTTAGTCCTGCTCTAATTTAATTTGTTTAGTCTTCCTCCACATGCCTTAAATATTTATTAAAAGTCATGTAATTGTAGCATCAAAGGACTGCTTTGACAAGTAAATTTCTGTGTATGTAAACATAATTCATTTGTGGTTCACTCAGTGTCCAAAGCATTCCCCTGTTTTCTATTTTGTTTTGGGAACACAATCCCATTACATAATCCCACTCGAGAGCACAGCACGTGCTTGGCATGCACAGCAGTGGGTTTGTTGTTAAACTTAAATAATTAAAATATGAGAAAATGAAATGTTCAACTTCCTTTGCAAATGTCAACAAAAAGCGCAACGCGTGAGCATTTTTAACATAATTTATGTGAGCGAAATGAACAAAGAAACCAAGTTTAGACAAGGCCTAAAATATGCTGAAAAAAACGCCGAGAACGTGTCGGCAGCAAAGACGTTGGCGAATTGTGGCTATAATCAACAACACGAGGGCCAAGTTGAGGCGTTTGGGGAATACCAACAGCAGAAAATGGTGAAATAAATCTGCTTTGCGTACAAGTACTCGTGCTGTCATGAAGATGAATCTAAATCCACTCGCAATTTGAGTTATGAATGTCTCACATGCTTTGCATACACCCAGCAAACTAGAGAATAATATACGATATGATGACTTGATCTCATAAACCATTTGAAAATAACTTACTAGTGTAAAGGGCAAAGAGTAAAGACTAAAGTGTTGTATGGTTAGCGGGGCGTATACTTAATACAGGCATATGATTAACAGAGTTAACAGTGCGTATACTTCACATAGTCAGCGTGTTACTGATTAAGTCTTAAAATTTCCTTCATTCTTAACATTCTACAAGTAATAAATATAGATTCCATACACGTCAATGAACTTGAACCCTTGAAAAACATCAATAAAATGATTTAAAATTTATTATCAATGTCCTTTGGCGCGTCTTTTTGTTCCCTTTGGTGAGACAGCCGTGTGCAAATATTTATGACCCTTTTCAACTAGTCTTCGATATTTTTTGGGCATAAAAAGAAATAAACAGAGAACGTAGCACAGAGAACAGAGGTTCCCATGACAGCAAAGGAATTTATAAATAACTTAAAGGGAACATATGCTATAAGTCTTGCAGTGTTTGGGGATATAGAAAGAAATAATAAGCTACTTATTATTTAAAAGATGAATATTAAACTAACTACATTTAAGTATGACTTTTCTTCATTTTAGCGTAGGAAATTAAATTGAATTTAAGTCGCTTGAAATAAAATTAGTTACAACTCAAGCATACGACCAGAAAATATCTAAAGTAAAGTCAGTTAGGAATCAGCCAAGTGACGATTAAAAGCAAGATGTTATTAAATTTTATATTATTTTTTGGTGAGTGCTAGAACTTTAATTCTTTAAGGATTTTTTCATCATATTCCCTTCAGTTTTCTTCTTAGTTTTGTTCACTTTCAGCACTGCTGAAACTTGTTCAAGTATATCACTGCCTTGTCCCAATATTAGGGATCCAATTTGCAGCACTGATGGCAAAGGTTGTTTCTTTGAGTTCAAAAACGACTGTTTCTTGGCAGTGGAAAACTGTGAACGTCAAAACAGAGGACTAGAAAGTAAGTTAATAAAGCGACTTAAAACTATCCCTATTTCATTACTGTTTTTTATAACAGATTTGGCTCCAGGGGTCACTGAAAAGTGTAAGAAAAGACAAAGGAAGAGTCAAATTTGTTTGAATTTCACTTAAAATGTCACAAGAAACAATCGCAAACAAATTTAATAAATTTTAATCATTCTATTGTACTTAGCTGGACTTCATTAGCTAGAAACTATTGCTGAAAGGCCTCCTCTAAACATTTTTCGTTGAATTCTTAGCTAATTTGCAGCCAAGTGATTACAACAAAATTCAATTAGTTAAAGGAAATGGCTCAGTTTGACGGCTTCGGCACGTGCGCATATTGTGTACTTGCCACAACTGCTGCACTCACCTACAGAGTACAGAATTGCTAACATTTTTTGTGGCTTGGGTTAAATCTACGTTTAACTAGAAGACGTCTGGGTCTGAGATTCATATGAATATGTATTCCTTCAAAGGCCACGCCCACAAATCTGTCAGTCAATGCGTCAGTCAAACTGTTAACCATTTTGTGGCCAAGCTAAGGACGTTAACTTACTTATTTCATTAGCATATTCCACTCAGCATTCACATTCATCACATGAGCAGTCTAACGGTACACTGAACCAACTTAAATGCAGCCAAAGATTTCTTAAACAAATATTTTTGTATAAAAAACAATTGGCATGCATCGACTAGAGTCTTATTTGTTTGTTTAAATAAGCCTGGGATTTTAGTTAATAACTCCAAAGAGAGAAACATTTTAAATGCTTGATAAGTTCTTTGCACCTGCTCAAAATGCTGTTTGTCTGACCTCAGAAAATCCAGTTTATTGCTATTGGATTTTATGATCTTTTGCAGATTATGTTGTTGAAAACTTTTCGCAAGGGATTTGGAATTTTGATATTTGCATTTTGCAATTAAGCTACTAAGAAATCGCTTGACATTTTTCCAAAGCTGACCATTCAACTTTGCATTCGGTCAAAGGTTTTCAAGATGCTTTGCTCACAAGGCTGCTGTCCTTTAAGCCGTGCATTGAACCAAACTGAAGCAGACTGAAGCCGCTTTTAATATCCTCTGTTGACATTGAAAGCGATTAGAAGTAAGCAAACATCTTATGTCGTTGCTTTTGGTTAATATCATTGCATACTTGGCTGACGTATTCAATCTGCTGGCACTTACAACTCTAAGACTGCAACTGTGACAGACGCCAAACAAAACGCTAAATCCAAATAACAGCAAATGTGCCACATGCTACCAGTCAACACAAAATATAAGTATAAACTGTTTGCTGTATGCAGATGAGTTCGTGGAGAGCGCAACCCATAAAGAAGTTAGAAGTTCAGTTGGCAGTATCAGGTAAACCACATTAGAGAAGGCCCTCAACCACAATTTGTAGACATTCTTTCAGTGGTTTTCATGCGCATCCTTTGACTTGCAAAAAGTGTTGCCTAATTTTGGGCATCGACAGTTTTATGCTTCTCTTGGCAGAGCTTATTCATTATGCTCAAGGCTACACCATTTTTATTGCCTACTTTTGGGCGTCTGCTTAAATTGCCGCAAACCGCTTTCGCCTGATTGAAGAACAGATTAAAGTTTGCGGCAAGTTAACACACTAAGTGTGTGTCTTTAAGCAGTAGCTGAATGTAGAATCAACTGACTTTAAAGACAAGTTGGGACGTGTTTAAGCATGTCTAGCTACTACATGTACGCTTATTGCTCATTTGACAAGTAGATAACTTAACGCGTATACAACGCTACATTTTCATCACTTCCATAAGTTTTACAGCGCTGCTCGCCCATAAACTGTGTTTATGATGAGCGGTTTGTGGCAATTTTCCACTGACTCAAGTTATGATTCTGACCATAAAAGCGAGCTGTTTGCTTTTTTAAGACTCACAACGTCCTTGAAAAATATTGTGCGTATATTTTAAATAAATCTCTGCAGAGCATGAAAAGCTTGTGAATTTTAAATTGTGTGCTAAAATATTTAAAATGTATGACATGTGTTTTATAAGTCAATTAGGTTGTAATTTGACATCATGTAAGCCTAAAATATGTTACTTGGCCAGTCAGCTAATTATTAAAGCATAAATTGGGAATTGATTTGTTTATTGCTTAATTAAGTATTTGAATTGTTTATTATATTTATTTATTTTATAGGCTAATGGTTTAAAAATGTTACTTTTAAGGTCCCATATTTCGATTTGTATTTTTCCTTGACTCTTCCGAGAGCTGCACACATATGCCGTAGTCTCCTACACTGCAAATCAATTGACTCATTAGCAGCGGGTCCCCTTGGCAGCAGTTGATTGCAAGCAGCATGCAAATGGTAATGATAATGATGATATTTGTTCTCCGTTCCGTGCTCACATTAATCTCGAGTTTTTCTCAACTGCTCGCTCACTCAATTTACCGTTTTGTGTTTGCAATTTTCTGCAGGCAAATTAATTAAGTAATCAATTGAACAGCTGTTCTGAAAACGAGCAGGTTGCCTCAAGGAGACCGCTTCACATTTGATTTTCTGGGTTACACCATGCTGCGGTGAAAATTAAATTTTCATTGAAGTCGCCACAAACTCAATGCTGTTTTCCATTTTCTATATTTTTTTGCTTCCTGTTTAATGCCTGCCCTAGCAGTCTAAAGCTCTTGGTACACATACTTAAATTATTTACGAATGACTTCGACGATTTTCATTTTATTACCCCCTCAACTTGTGTGTCTGCAACTTATGACTACTTTTCCACTTGAACTTGACCATCGGTCGAAGGATTTAAGTGCAATTTGATTTTATTATGCGTATAATGCTCTTTGTGTGTGTGTGTGTGTGTGAGTGTGTGGGCAGGGAGTTAGAAAAGTTTGAAAGGAAATTAACAAGGAAACTTGGGTATGGTTTAAATTTAGCGTTATAGTTGTTACATGATAACATCTTGGCCTTGGCAATTAGACCAACTTGTCTGACCACCCTCGTCTTACTTAAGTTTAACAAGTTTAACTCTCTATTCTGTGGGTTCGGCTTAGAATCTGCTTCAACTAGTTGCAGTTTTCCAACTCGCAATTGATTTTTGTTTGTCAAGTTTTATGCAACTAAATCTTTGAGACTAGAGGGCTACGAGGACGAAGGATTCTTTCAGCTTTTATGCACACACATCTTTTGCCTTCGATGCTTTTCATATGACCATTGACGACTTTTCAGTTCAGTTTTAAGTATTCTGTGTTCAGTGTTCAGTATTCAGTGTCAAGTTCACGTTTCTCGGCCACTTGACTCAAGGATTTCCGTGACACTAGAGCTGCAACTGCCAATCGATACAACAATTTTTACAACTATTTTCTGATTATGTTTCCAGTTGAGCTTTTTGTCGTCTATGAAATTTCAATTGTTTACAGTTGAAGAAGTTTTTGAAAACAGTTTAAAGTTGATTGTTTAAGCACTTCGCTTATCTTTCAAGTCTAACTAAAATTTGGGGTTTTATGGACACACACAAGGTTCTTTCATTAGATGTCTTGAATTCTTCACTTAATTGCAAATGTCCATAAATTTTTTCTTGCTGTCAGCGTTGATTTTACTATTTCTCTCTTACTTTCTCATTCTCTTGCTCATTCTTTTCTTTTGTTTTTCTTTGCGTGTCTCGGCACATGCGACTGCATTAATTACGTTCTTGTCACGCCCACAAGCAGCCATACAGAACATAGACATCCCCACATGCCCATATCTCACATTCCTTCATTCCTTACCCCTCCTTTCTCCCCTTTGCTGCCTTGGGTCCCATGTTGTTGATCTGCTGCTCACGTTTTATGCTGATAGTTGTGCACTTTTCAATTGAATTTCACGCGGACACACACTTGCCACTTGTTGTTGCACATTTCCCAGAGAACCCAAAATAATAACTTCCCTCTACACTCATGTGTTATGGGGCAGTAAACACAGAATGACAAAATTTAGAATTGGTTGCTGAATTCCATGAATTTAATGTTGTTTCACTTGAGTAGTCAAAACAAAACTTTGTTTAGCAGAAATGTTTTAAAAAGCAACAGAGAATATATTTTGGTTATGGATTTTTTGTTCTTGGAATAAAATGTTTTGGCAAGACTTAAAAATGGAAATGTTGTGAAAACTTAAAGCTACTAAGAGAATAAAATAAAACCAGTTACAGTAAAATTTGATTCTCACTTATTTCTCAGTTAAATACTTAATTTAAATGACATTGAATTGCTTAAAATTAAATTCTGTAAAATATATATGTACATATATGCGTTCATTTAATTAAAAATATAATTCTTAAATATATTTTGGAAGCCTTTTACATGTTACTTCTTAACATTAATGAGCTACATTTAATTGTTTCAGCTCTGAGACATTAATTTTGATCAAATACGGCCACTTCTACCTTATGACCGAGAGCGGGAGAGTAAGAGAGAAACAGCGAGCAGCACAGCCGGCTAATTTTGCAAGTAGTTCAAGTTCAATGCAATAACAACACACACGAAACCTACCACAATAAACAAACTGTTAAGAGCCGTGGCAGACGCGCTGTGCAAAGCTTTAACAGCGCCGACAGCTGTTAACAGAACTTCGCTGCTGCCGACGCTGCTCTGTTAGCGTGCACTTCGTTTACAGTCGGCTCGCAACTACGTCAATGCCGACGTCGCGTTGTCGAACTCCTGTTCAGTCGGTCGCGGATACTCAAACGAATCACATGCGAAACTTGAACACGCTGCTACAGCGAGGATCACAAATTTATTGCGGATTGTAATTTTGTGTTAGAAAACTGCATGTTTTTGATTGGAAATTGTTAAGTGTGTGTCATAAAAATGAATGATAATAACGAAAAGAATCAAGCCAATAAAAATTGCTCAATAAATAAAACATCAAAGGCGCAAAATGTTTGAAAATGAATTTGAAAATAATAATTATAATGAAGTGAATAAGTGTTAAAAAATGTAAATTAAAGTATAAAGTTTGTGGAATTTGACTTAAATTTGCAATAAAATAATTATCAGTTAAAAATTAAAGTTAAAATAGTGTTGTAAATTAAACTAATATTTATTAATTTTATGACATATTTAAGCTCTATATAAGCTCTCATGAATTTGGTGCAGTATATTTAAGTCGTGTGTACTATAAAGTGCTGATAAGTGTAATTTTTTTTTTTATTTAAAATAAAATAAATATTTACTATATTAAAACTCTATTAAAGCGCAGTTTGAACACATTTTGTGCTGGGCTCAATCGATTTTTTTAGCAGGCATTTGGAGTGTTATTTATTAAAATGAATTGAGCTATAAAAACAATTAATAACAATTAATAACAGTCATTTGATATCAAACATTTGTCTGAACTTGTTCACAACGAAATATAATCCGCTATTTAATGGTTGTGTATTTATAGTACAGAAATCAGTCGTGCCAAAAATAAAATAAACAAATTTCCAAAAACCAAATACAATAAACCGTTTAATGTTGATGAATGCATTAAAAGCAAAATCCACTTGTAAAACATGGCGAATGCACAATTTGATTAAGCGTGAACAAAACAAATTAAAAATTTAAAATTTATGTGTTTAATGAAATGAAAATATAATTTAATAAAATTCTTGTGACTCAAATCAAAAGTATTTCTTAGTGCAAGTGTCAGAGGGTAAAAGTTGTTCATGCATGGCATTCTATTAAAATCTTTGCTTTGCATGTTGAATCATGTGAAAAACTAGCTATTCTAAGTGCTTCAAGAACAGCAGAAACTCAACAAAATAGAGCAGCTGCCATGCAGGACAATGCAAAAATAAGAAATCAACTAACCTAGTCAAAAAGTGAAATCTTCAAGAGTCAAAGGACAAGAACGAGAGACACAGAGGCAGAAAAACGAACTCGACAAGTTACTTGAGCGTGTAACTGAAATCTGTCAGCAGCAACTGAAGGAAAAAATCACTTAACTTTGTAAGTAAAAACTCTTTAAATTTGATTAAATTTGACTAAAATATTTAAAAGTGCTTTTTAATTAATTTCAACGAATTAGGTTTATGAAAAGTGTGCTGTCAATTTTGTGAAACGAGCCTAGAAAAGCCCAAAGTCTAAAGCCCAAAGACTTTTCACATCATTTTCAATTGTGGGGCTCACAAAAATTTCCGTAAAGATTTTCCGCCCCCAAAAATAAAGTGTCGGCACTTCATGTTCCTCTCACGTCTACAACAACAAACAAACAATAAATGAGGGAACCTGTGACAGGTGCAAATTTTTCTACTTGCCCCTCCGCTGCTCGCTTTTGATTTGTGTGCGTGTTAGGATTAACAAATTTGTGCTATTTGCCTAACACACAAGCCACAACCCCAAACACGGTCACACTCACAGTGAGTGCCATAAAGCAGCAGACGGTTCATTAAAGTATTTGGGTATATATCATATTTGTGGTTTACCTTTCTCGCAATAAAATGTCTATAAAGCTGAAGAAGTTTCCTGATTTATTTTAAGGGTAGTATAAAATAGTAAATTATTATCGTAGGCCAACAACTATCTTATTGATAAAATCAGCTCATAAAATTATATATTTGGTATATAAAAAAAATATATAAACTTGGAGTTTATTAAGTTTCGCTAAAAATAAATAAATTTCCTTTTAATTTATATGAATAGCATATAAAAATATTTGTCGAAATATTTTTCTCTTTGTGCTTAACTGATTTTATGAGAATTTCATTAGACAGCTATCTATAAGACACCAAATTTCCACGAAGTTTATGATTAACACGTCATTCGTTCAGGAGTTGGGTTATAATCGGCTTTATTACAGCTACGAGTATGAACGACAAGTAAATAAATTATCTAGTTGACAGCCAGCAAGTCCGGAATTCGCGTTAAACAGTTTAATGCGAAAATATTCTATCCATTGATGGAATTGAATGTTTTATTTTAAGTGCTTCTAACCGATGGCAAGTGAAGCCGCAATTCGCACATTTCCGGCAATTTCCTGTGCATGACGCGTGGTCTCTGATGTCCTTGTTCCAAGGCCACATCCTTTTCATCGACTGTGTTTGATTCCTGCAGCCTGCCTGCTTGGTAAAACACCAAATGAAGCGTAGATGACAAACACACTGTCACTCTGATTAGATTTTGTGATTCGCTTTTAATGTAGTACCTCAAACCTCAAACCTCTACCTAGTTTCAGTAATTGACTCATTCATTATAGATTTTGGTTTTTTGCCCCTCAACCCACCCCCAAAAATTGTTGCGCATTTCCCCCCCAAGGCATCGACATAATCAAATTGCCACCGTTTCCCAAACAATGTAGACACTTGTCTTAATTTGCTTCAGCAAAGTGTAATTAATTTGTAGCAGAGCCTCAGATTTTGTCGGCAAGCAATTAAATTCCGAATTTATCTTAGGACTACGTGTAAAAGCGTCAGACAATCAAAAGATCTGTGAGCCATCAATAGAGACGTTAAGTAAATGCTTTAATCAACATAATTAATATATGGATTTTATAGACAGACATATAAAAATATATATTTTTATGTCAACTATAAAAATATTTTATGTGGATTAATCACAATCAACTTAGTAAAAGAATATTATTATTATATTATGACTGAAGAAATCTTTGAGTAAAATATTTTTGTTTATTAAATAAAACAAAATTTTAGGCGAACTTTAAAATTTTTTTAAAATAATTTATTATAAATTTTTTAGTAACTTTTTTAAAGTGTTTTATGCACTTTTAAATAGTAGAAATATTTTTTACGGCTAATTAGTCAATTTAATAAAACTATAGCTCTACTTTTAATTTGAACCAAGCTGTAAAGTGCTGTATAAAATATTAAAATAACTCTAGTTAATTTAATTTGAAATTAGTTATCATTTGTAGTGCTTTTTGATATGTTTTCTACAATAAACTTAAACAACCACAACTGAATACCTTTAGAGTCCATTGTACATTTTATTTCGACAAGACATTGTAACTGTTGTCCGTATTCTAGTTGCGGCTTTGTGCATTTGTGGAATTTTTAATATTACTCTACCAATTTCTGATGCAACGGAGCACTAAACACAACTACTCGAACACGACGACTACCATTCGTCGGACAGCACTCAAAAGTGGTCTTTGATTTCCTAGTTCTTGTTGCACAGTTCTGCTTGAGAGAGGAAGTAATAAGATAAATTTACAGAAAAATATTTTTGATACTCGAGTTGGCAATAAAAGTGAAGCATCAGCCCAAACAGGCACGGAGCAGTAAGCTCAGAGCTCAGTTCTGAGTTCTACGAATATTGTTGGCATCCACACAACTCAATATGGCACTGCAGCCATTACAACGCATTTCCGTTTCCGCTTTTAGGGTCGGGATTTTTGTGGCAATAAAAAGCATTCCGCTTACGCTTTCCCTTTCGTCTTTGGATTATCTGCTCTATTATTTGTTGGCTTATATTCACTTAGCTAGCACAATGTGTGCCAGAGAATACATAAAAACTAACCATCAAATTGCGGCTATTAAATCATTAAAATATGATCAATAAATACAATGTTATTGTGGTCTGAGTCTTTAAGAGTTCAAAGGTTCTTTTTTTTAGAGACCTTTAGAAATATTTTAACAAGAACCAAAACTATTTCTGGCCCAACACAAAATTCATCAACAGATTTTCAATAATTTGTATGTTGACTTTCAAAAGTTGGTTACCTTTTTTGGGTTCTGGTCCTGGGCCTGTTGATTCTAGTTATTTTGTTAGTTTAATGGGAAAACTTTAGTTTATAATATTATCGAGTATGCAAAGTGGATGCAGTCAGCCAAGCCACAGAAGTTTTTGGCCAACAAATGTGCTAAAGTAGAATAACATTTTCATATTATTAACTTGAGGCTATTGCATATTTCTGTCGTAAATTATACGCATGGGAGAAACTTATGTATGTGCACGTCTATGTGCGACGCAGGGAAAGGGTACTCAAAACTTATGCTGCTGATTTGCATATGTTTTGCATGGGAATTTGGCAGTGTAGATTACTATCTCTCCCTTTGAGTCTCCATCCTCCTACCTCTCTCTCTTTCCCTAGTTGACTCTCTCTCTCTCTTGGACTATTCTTACCTGGACATTAATCCATTTCAATTTCTAGAGAATTATCGCCCACATTAATTCAGTTGACGTTTGGTGACTTTTGGCCAAAACTGTCTACCTCAATTCAACCAAAAGCTGCTAAGCCAACTATTTATGCTTCAAATGCCAGCAATTTATCATATTTACATTGCTTTTACCCCCATACACTCACCCACTGTTTATATAATAGCCCAAACAAACATTTGTGTTGTTGGTTCTGGTTTTCTGCCTGGTTAACTGATGTTCTCAACCAAAGTCTAACTGCCCGAATGTATGCTATAATTTCATGCTACTTGCATATTAATGAGCACTTGTGTGTCTATCTTCCTCGCACCCACACACTCTATAGCCAACTCTCCGCTTTCTACGTTCAAATGAATCGATGTTTGTCTGTTAGTTTTTTTCTTTTTTGTCTTTTCGTTCCATTGATTTGCTAGCTACCCTGTAATCGTATTTAATCCAACATTTAATTGATTTAACCTTGCCACTTAATACATTTTTAGCGTATTACTTTCTCGCTGTTAGCTTGTGGATATTCTAGCATTTGCTATGGATTTTTCTGTGCACAGGTTTTGATAAATTGATATTTTATGGACTACTCCTGTGTCCTGCGTGCCTAACATTTTGTAGCCCGATTGCAATTTAATAATTTGTTACACATCGCGTATACGTAATGTTATTCGAGCAACTGCCGCTATGCTTATAATTATTTTGCCATTTATTATTTATTGACACTGTCAGTTTTGTACAAATTTGTTTCTTTTTGCTGTGACCTTCGGCCACAGAGCGTGTAAATAAGTCAACGCGGTTTGCCCTTTCAACTTGGCCCGAAACTCATCGCAAACTTTAACTCTGATTTCGTTGCACTTTCTGCAGCGGCAGCGACACGCAACTCTGTCGACAGCTGGGCAAAATGTATTTTTGCGCAATGCATTTCATTAAAGGTTTCATTCAGCCTTTTTTTTGTGCACAATTTTAAACTCATTTGCATGACTGGCAGTTTGGGTCTTCTAGCCCTAATTAAGTTGTAGTTGTTGGCCAAGTTCTTTTGTTGCTTGCTTGCTGCATGCAACAAGCACAGAACAGACTACAAATGAAAATTGTGCTGATTATGAAACACAGACAACAACAAAAAAGCCAGCACGCAAAAAGAAGTCAACAAAACAAATTCACAGCGGAGTAACATTCGTGCCAAACAACAACAGTTATAGCAGTGAGAGGGGTGGGGGACTCAGTTGGGCTATATCAACCACAACAAACGTCAAAACAATTTCCGGCATCCCCAGCAAGTCGCAATTCTGTTATTTGGCTATTGTTGGCCCTTTTTTTTTTTTTGTTGTCCCACTGAGAGCTTACCCAAGTTGGCCAAAAGACAAAAGTTTCGCCTTTTGATGTTCAAAGCAGCACGTTAAGAAGCAACACTGAATTTCCAGTTGACAAAATCGACAATAATAACTAAAAATTTACAATTTATGTCATTAGTTTAAGTTGGTTTATCTCTTTTCAATGTAAATCGAAAAGTATACACAGCAAATTTCAAATATTTGAATTTATCTCGCAACGAATTAAGTTTTAGGTTTTATATAATTGCAGTGCAATTCATAAAAACCATTGCTTAAAATTCCTTTTTATATAAAATGATCAATTCAAAACCAAAAACCCAAAATTCATTTAAGTTTTGTGTAACATTTAGTTAGAGCAATTTGAAACAATACAGTGCATTAATTCAAATGTGGTCAATCAAATGTACCACAATTTATTCTATTTTTTAGGCCATTAAATTTTATAGTTTTGGGAAATGGAAATTCTTGTCTGACCTAAAACTATTTTATATGCAATATGTGTATAGTTTCTTGTTGTATATAAAGTCTTAACAAAACTTAAGTTGACTAAAGAAAGTGGCCTGTAGCTTCCAAGCCAATTAACCACTCCAGCAACTATCTTAAATTTGTATAAAACTGCACTAAATTCTCAGAGGCAGCAACCGCGTTCAAATACAAGACACACACTCGCCTCAAATGGTGGCAACCGGAAACGGAAACAAGCAAACACACACACACACACACACACACACACACACACACTCACATAACGAAATAAGCACAACGTTGCCATGTGGAGAGCCAAAAGCAAACTTGGTAATGGGAGTAAAGTTTGTTGCCAGCCCCAATTCGACAATGGCCCAAAGTATGATTTAGTAATAGGAGTTGTTTACGTAGTTGCCAAAGAGCGTTTAGAGGGCCCAGGTGAAAACAGGTGAATTTAAACTGACAGCAAGTAATTGAGGTACAAGAATTCATACAAGATCATTTAGAGTACCAATAAAGTAGTATTAAAAATAAATTTCCGCAGACTAAGCTGAAATCGATCGATTGTTTGTCAAAGCAAAAAATACTTGTCAAAAATAAATCATGTAATTTTACTTGTGCAGCCTATTTAATGTGCTGCCTAAACTGGTCAGAGCCTAATAAATGACATCATAAACTTATAAAGTTAATAGCTCAATCAATTGAGTTTATTACTAAGTCATTAGGCAGCGTCTTAAGATGCTTTAGCCCTAAATATCCAATTAACTAAATGATGCATTTTAATATGCTAGACTAAGAACTGTGCTGGGAGTGTTCTTAAATTTATTAAACAGTTTAAACGTAATTCGATCGTTAAACCTAATAACCTAAACAATGGAGATGACAATTAGGAGTGTAATAAGAATTTGCTATGCCTCGAATAGGTTAATATTACATCCCTTTGTGTCCTTATATTATGCTTTGATTGTTTCCGAGTCATCTTCACTTTAATTTGATTAATTATAAATATTTACCAGGCACATGCCCTTAACCAAGATGAAAGGGACAACTGTCCGATGATTTTAAATTTCAACCGAAATACTCAGCATTGCTGAGCCTCAACATTTTTCTCTCTTCAGAAATTTCTGCAAACATTGGCAATTTTAATACGATTTTTAATTAAAATCATGCATGAAACTTTCAGGTGACAGACAAGGAAATTAAAAATGAAAAAAAAAAAAAACTGAAAACTTTTTGGAAATTGGTTGGGGGATCAAGTGCTTCGGTTATTCTCCAAGTGTTTTTTCAGCCATAAAAATTGTACCTGATTCTCTGTGTGTGTCTCAGTGTCCTCTTCCCAAACCATTTCCATAAAAGAGACAAATGTTGGGCTATAAATTTCGATGCTCTTATACAAGCTCATAAATTTCGGTTAGTAAAACAAAAAAAAATATAACTGAAAAGAAACCTAAAGTGAAAAAAAATATGAGAAGAAGAGCAACAAAGTGGCCATCATAAAACCAGCGGGTAAATCACATTCTGCTTGTGGCTCTGAAGTCTTCGGGTGCATAAATTAAATTTAAGCTTAAAAAGCAAAAGAACAAGCAAATTTTCCATACAAGAACAAGAACAAAATCAATTTTCCCCCTCACGAACAGTTTAACTGAAATTCCCAAAAGATGGCGCTAAACTGATAAAGAAATGGGCACAATACACACTCATACACATACTCATACATATATAGATAGCTATTGTATGTGTACATGTGTGTGGCTGAACTTGACACCTGGTTAAAAGTGATGGCTCCAGGATATGCCGCAAGGACACCAAATGATTATGGTGCCGAGATATCTACAGTCGCAGCATTTTGTTGTGTTGAGTTAGGTCTGCTCAATGTGGCAAAGAATAGCAACGATGGTTGCGACACCTCGGCAAGGCGGGAAACCCTGGGGCGGTGCTGCGCCTGACAGCTCACAGCAAGCGGGCTGATCAACTAGCCAGATACTCTAGAAAAGCGTGGCAGAAATGCCATTAAAGTATGCAAATATGTGTGGAGATTAGAAGAGAAACAATTTGTGTAAAGCAGACACATGTGAATGGAGTGACTGACTAGCTAGATACCTAAATTCCTTTTTGTTTTGACTCTCCAGGGTATATTTCAATTGGTTTTTGGTTTTTGCCCAAGTCAGCTTGAAAATCTAATTGATTCGAATGCAAAAAACTTGCTTCTGTGGCTTACTAAATGTCTGTTCAAATGGTGTGTGACGACTTGACAACACTGAAGGGTTGCCAACTCTCTGTCTCCACTGACAGACAAGAGCAGACAATTCTTGAAAGTTGGCATTACAGTTGGCTTGTCAATCACTGCTCCTGCTTATCGTTACGGCAACAGTCATATCTTTATCTGTCTTATCGTGTATATATATAAAAGACTTTATTGTCTTTGTGCAAATTGTTTAGCATTTGCAATTTGATTAGCGCCAAGGACTCAACTCTGACTGTCTGCTTTTTACTTCTGTCCAACTGGCAATGACTTGGTTACGGTTTTTATGGATTTCGTCTCGTCCAGAGCTGCAGACCTCAAGTAATGAATGGCATGAACTGAGTTCAGCATTGTTTGATTAATTTGTTAAAGAAAAATTCGGCAAACTTTTGCCATCTGGTCATCATTGTCATCATAATTATATTGTAATATTTATACAGCCGTTGCCACTGGCACTGCCACTGCCACTGTCCGTAACCAAAATCCAGACCTAGAACAGAAACTTGAGCTTGATAAATGGCCCTTGAGAAGATTCAAGGTCCGGCGGGCATTGCTGTTGCCTAATTAATGAGCTTCATATTTCATTCAATGGCTAACACGCCTATTAATATGCTAGACAATAGTTTGTGCCCCTCACTGTCAATATGGCCAAGTTCTAACCTTGTGAACAACACTTGAGCATACAAATGAGTATGTCCAATTTCATACATTGATCGAATATATTTATTTATATATTTAGCTTACTGTATTTGGGGTAATTTACTCAATGGCTTACTAGCAAATAAACCAGCATAATAAGGAATTAATTAGGGCGTGCAACCCGTTCAGTCTTTAATATTAAATTCTTAATAATTTAAACAGTAAATTACCAGAAATTGCATTAAGCGCCTAATAAGCTGCCTAAACAATTTTCTGAAAACTCTGCTAAAGCTCTAAAGAGCTTAAATTTCATTGCTGGACTTATTTGCTGGCTTTGAGAAAATCCTTTGATATCATTAACTTCAAAGCATAAATTGGCTTAAAGCAAAGCTGAAAATATTTAGAAAAATATTCAATAAAACAGACAACAAAGTGTTTTCTATTTTCCTTAGAAATCAGGTATAACTTCATCAATTTATAGTGTAAAAATTAATTTAAAATTCAGTAAATCTAAGGCTCTTAAAATTTAAAGTGTTAGCCACAAAAAATGCTTGGCCAACAGCTGATAAAATTTCCCACAGTGCCACAAATAATCTTAGTCCAGCCCTAGTTTATTATTGCTCTATACCTTTGACAGTTACGTTCATTTATAGCCCTCTTTTATTGCCAGTTTTGGGCAGATTTTTGTGGTTGTGAATGAGTATAGGAAATGTGAATATCAAATGCATTTGTAAATTATTTGTTTGCCAACTCAATTGACAAAATTCAAAAGGCGGAAGGCAATGCAAGATTTATGTGCAGGGTCAGGGCTGTAGGTGTAGTTGCGACCGACACCGACCTCGACCCTAACCCCGACTCCAACCCCAAGCAAGGGTCACATTTTAATTATCAAGTGCTTTGCTGGCTAGGGGCAATGTCATGGCACTCACACACAGGCACACACCCCCCTTGGTACACCCCTTGGAACACCCCTTGGCACACCCCTTTGCACTCTCCTCCGCCCACCCATTCACTCAACTGGCCGAGATTGCGCCTCCTTTCGCCATCGCATTCTTGTGTCCTTACAATTGCTGGCATTTTCCTTGTTCTTTTGTTTACGCAAATAACAGCAAGTGGCAGATGTCTAACGCTATTGTTAGTTATCGTATCTGTCTCACTTTTGTGGTCTTTGAAAATTTGTTCATTCTATTGCAATTAAATTGCTGTGATGCCTCAGCCACTGTGTCAGCCTTAAAGATTGCCAGACAGAGCTGTACACTCATTTATTGTCCTTGTTATCACATTGTATTTCAGTGTATACAACATTCTAAAATATTCAAAGCTTTCTTTTGTAATTTAAGACATTACCCTGGGTGCTAGTTGTGCAGCACTTTGATAGAGAAATAAAACTTAAATAGAGTTTAAGTAGGAGTTGATTTTAGTTAACATACTAAGAAGACTTCTATAGCCCATCATAATCTTTATGCCCTAAAATTTCTGCTTAAGTATGTATGTATTCAAAGTGCACTAAATTGCTTAATTTAATGAAATTTTTCTTTCCTTTTCTTTTCACATTCTTTGACCTGTCAAAATTTCTTAACAAAAAAAACTTTCTTTGGCTCAAGAGTTGCGTTAATTTTGCCGGACAGTTGCCGCATGAAAGCGGCAAAACTTTTACATAATTTTCGGATGGAAAATGAGTGGAGTAAAAAAACAGGCACATAAATTAAAAGCGAGACACACTAAATTTAATAGAAATTTAATGAGAGTTGTCGATTAAGGCATTTGCCAATTGGCAGACTGCTATTTGAGCCATATAAATTGCATTGGGCCCTCATAAATTTGCCACACGAGCAGCGGCTTTCGACTTGGACTCGGACTTCAACTGCTTCGACTAAAGCCTTTGGCGTTTTGCAATTCCAATGCACAAATTGGCAACACGATGGTGGCAACGCCGTGGCAATTTGTTGGCCAAGTTCTCAGGGTAAATTGGCATCGAGTAGCATTCAGTATTCGCACTGCATTCGCATTTACACACACACACACACATATACACAGACTGGCAACCCATTGTTGCAGCAGACAAACAGATTTTCCGCTGCATATTTTTATTTTATTTTTTTTTTTTACTCTTTTTGGAGGAGTCGAAGGTCAAACAGAGGTTTACGCATAGTTTTGGAAGTGTATTTGGAAGCCTTGGGGGAGTCCTTGGCAAGGTAATGCAATTTTTTGTGACGTGCAAATCCTTAATCTGATTTCGTAAGAAGCTGCAAAGTTTTTGAATGTTAAATAAAATTTGTAAAGAGCTGGGATTAAAAGAAAATGGTTTGGAAAAGGGGGAAAAATAATTGGGAATAAATAAAATTAATTTTATTTATTTATATTAATAATATATACAAATTTATAATAAAATAAATTTTATTTATTTTACTTACCATAAAAATTAACTAAATTAAATTTTATTAATATGATTACTCATGTATAAATTTTGTTAGTATTGATTGAAGGAATTCTAGAAAGCTTTTCATATATATAAAGTAGAAAAAAAAATATAAAAATTATTTATTTACCATATAATATAATATTTTATTGATAAAATCTTTCTCCTTTCTTTAAAAGTAAATTTACAATTTTTAATAATTGTTTCTCTATATCAACTAACACTGAAAAGGAGCTTTATATAAGAACAACTTTTATACACACCTTTGTTTAACAAAATTCAAATTTATTCCTAAATAAAATATATATTTTTGGAAGTTTATATACAAATAAATCTCTGCAGTCAAAGTTCATAAACAGAAAAGTTGCATTTAAATGGATTATAGTGAACTAAAGTGATGGATCGTTTGGAGAACTTGTTGGTTATGTGGAATTCAGTTAAATGAATTGCATGTGAGTCAGGTTGACTGCCAAAAATTGCATTTCATTTTGGTTGGCAGCCAAGAACCGTCAACATAAATCATAGTTATCAGGAAAGAGCTGCCCCGCCCACACACCACACGCTCACGCCCACTTACCGCCCAGCCAAAAGTAGTTCACATGTCTGGTCACTTTTTTTCTCCCCTGATTTGCCTTTTTATTTAAAATTTTTTTTGGCCAACATATTCCACATGGTGCAGGCACAGTGAACACTCAATTACCACTTAATGTCCTTACTTCAGCACAATTTACGCAAACATGGCGAACGGAAAGATACTTTCCAAGGAGCAAGGGGGCAGTGGGGTAGAAATGGGGGGAAATGGGGGCAGCAACTACCAAACATTTTGCACAATTTGTAATGACTTTCGTCTTTGATTTTTTTTTGCCGTTTTTGTTACCATGTTCGGTAGCAAGTTGGGCACAAGAAAATTGCACAAGTTGCTGCAGTTTTTCAGTTGGCTTCTTGCGTGATTTTTGTGCATTAAAAGTCAACGAAATTACAGTGAAGACACAGCATTATGTAAGCACGAAGAAAGCCAATAAATTGTGCCAAAAAAAATGTAAAATGCAACACGTTAAAGGCAAAGTTTAAGCATATATTAAAATGCAACAAAAAATTGTACTTAAAATGTGTACAAGCTGGAGTGTTCACTGTACTGCGCTTAATTTAAATTTAAGCTAGTTGTCAGTGTTGCTAGTTGGTTGTATTAATACGATTTAGTACGTGCTGTCATTGCAAGTTGCAAGTCTTTTGTAGGTTTCCAGCTAAAATGACTCGATTAAATCCTTTCGCTTGAAATTTCCTTACGAAGACTTGTTTGATTTGTATACTGTGTATTTGCGACTCTTGGGTTGCATTCAAGCGCAGACAAAATCAATTTCAGGTTGGAGTTTTTCAATTAATTCAGCATCAGCAACAGCAACAGATTCAGATACAGACTCAAATCAGTTTAGTGTGTGCTAAAGTTTGGTCTGCATTTGGCTCATCCCTTAGCCAGTTACCTCCTGACTCAGTTAGACACTCCCCAGTGCCAGTTGGCTCATTAAATCATTGCGGAACTTGTCGGGGTAGACAAAACTATTACCTTTATTCCGGTGCTAGAAATGCAGCTTAATTCGAGCTGTCGTAAATTTCCTGCCAAGCCAAGTTTGTCCCAGTCTGTGGACTTGTTTAGACTCCTACAATTTGCTGTCAGCTGAAAAACTTGTTTAGCGCTAAAAACTTTGAGTTGTCTTCCACGGGAAGTGCTGCGCATTAAATGTTTATCTATCACTTTGGGTTTTCGCGGGCAAAGCCTTTAAGACAGCAGCACGAGAAATGCGTTTTGCATTTGCAAACATAACAGAAAAAGGCATCACTAAAATGACAATTGCTTTTAAGTTTTAGTCATGCAGATGAACTAACATTGTGCGGGTATAACAACAAGCAGCTGACATTTCAACTAATTGGAATGCACAGACATGTACCACGCTCAGATACAGCAACAGCTACAGATACAGATACAGATACAACAATTATGTTGGCATCAACAGACACTCAGCGGTAAGAAGAAAATCAACACACAACGCAATCAAAGGCAGAGCTTTCAATGCACTCAACACGCAAATACCCAGCAATTAAAAATATTTATTTTTAAAACTAAGCAAAGTAAAGAAGAGTTTTCTATAGGAAAAGTGTCTAAATAAATATTTTAAATAAATGCAAAATTTTAAAAGAAATAAATTTAGCTTAGTGAGCATGCTGGTAACATTTTATAAAGCACACTTTTGTTATTTAATGAATTTTAAGTTCACATAAATTATTTGCTATGCATAGCTACAAAACAATAGTTTTTTTTATAAGAAAAGAGTGTTTTAAAAATATTTTAAATTAATGCAAGTTTTAAAAAGAAAGATATTCAACTCAGTAAGCATGTTGGTAACAATTTTTAAAGCGCACTTTAGTTATTTAAGGAATTTAAAGTACACATAAATCATTTGCTATGCATCGCTACGAAAAAGAGTTTTTTTTATAAGAAAAGAGTATTATAAAAATATTATAAATTAATGGAAGCATTTAAAGGAAATATATTTAACTCTGTAAACATTTGGGTAACAATTTTTAAAGCGCACTTTAGTTATTTAAGGAATTTAAAGTACACATAAATCATTTGCTATGCATCGCCATGTTTCTGTATATATACTCTTTGCAGGCAGTTCGACCATTGCATTGCCATGCCATATGTGTGATGGAAATTCGTAATTAAGCCACAAAATGGCAGCCATTTCAAAAAGAATTCTTTTATTATTTTGTATTTTCCTTTTTTTGTACAAGTGGTTAACAAGTGCACAGATTTTCATTGGGGCTAACACAGCATGAGGAAAATAAAATTGGTTTTCCACAAGACTTTTTTTTTCCAAGTGTTGCGTATACATTTATTTGTAATCAACAAGGAGAGGTAAAGGGGAAGAAGGAAGGGGAGTAGAGGGGCACGGCATGTATTTACTTGTTTTTTACTCTCTCAATTTGCCATCATAATGTTCAAGTGCAATTGCCGCAGAAAATGTCAGTAGTATTTGTTGCACATCATTAAATTCAGTGCAGTTTTATAACAGGCAGCCTGGCAGGGGCTTGAAAGTAGCAAGCAGCGTGTGGCATGTGGCAAGTGGCAGTGAGGTGTGCTCTGCAAGTGGCATGTTGAGTGTGCCACCTGGCTAGGTAAGGTGAGAGCACAAACAGCATGTAATATCACTTAGAGGCAAACTAATCCCAACGCCTGCCACTGCCAGCTGCAGTCATGACTCTACCGTGAGCTCAACAAGGACTTGCCCTAGCATCTGAAATCATAACAGCAAAGCAGGAGCTGTATGTTGAACTAAATTGTTAGCTGGGCAGCCAAGCACCTGAGTTTGGCATCAGTTGACAGTTTTCGGTGATGTTTGTGGAAAACTGTTTGCACTCAAAGTTTGTGGGTATTTGACATTTCCTTATTTATCGAATGCCAATAATATATTCCAAAACCAGCAGCTTGTAGTTGAGAAATCATCAGACCGTTAAGATTAACAAAATTTGCATTTATACTGTGCCTTATTTACCCAGAAATGCGTCGCTCTTTGGGCACTGGGATTGCTTCATTTAATCAGTATTTGTTTGTAGGGAAATTGAAGGCGTGTTAACAGAAATATTAGGATTAGGATTTGTACGGGTATTAGAACTCAAGACATGCCTGTCTGTATGGCTGAACTTGTGATCATATTGAAATTAATTTATTTTTTATGAATATTGAAAGAAATTATTTAAAAATTCAGCTGGGAAATGAATAAATTAATGATATTAATGAACTTTTAGTTCAATAAGAGAGTTAATAACAGGAGGACTACATATAAAATTTAAAAAAATAAAAAAAATATATATAAAATAATTTTGAAATAAGTCCCCATATTTATTCTGCCTTTAAATATTTTTTAGAAATTTTCTACTTATCACATTCATTGAATCAAGCACAATTTTAACACAATTAATTCAACTGCTATTTTTATTTTACATTTTAAATATCAATAGCTGCTTATATTAATTATATTCATTAATAATCCCTTCAAAGTTTGTTGACCAAACATCTTGCGCCCTTTAAAGGCTTTCCAGTCGACCAAGTCTGCTGCTTTGTCGGACTCATTAATTATAATTTGCGGCAATTAAGTGTTACCTTTAATTGCAGTTCTTGTTGTTTGACCCACATCCATTGACTCACTGACACTGCCTGGGCATCCTATAGACATAGCTCTGTGGGATTGCTTCAAACTTTTAGCGCCATTGCAGTGCAAATCCTTTGAAACTGCCGACAATGCTCGAAACACAGAAAAAACTTCTTTTTTTCACGCTTCATTCTGCACTTAATGGCCACTTAGTGGCATTGTTTAATGCCTGTGTTTTTCATTAATTAGCTGTTTGTATTTTGCATAACTTTAGCTGATTTCTGGCATGAACTTTGACTGAAACTATTAAATAACTTATAAGCTACTTGCTTTGAGCTCAGCTTAAAGTAGTGCTTAAACAGAGCAATGCTTTGACTGCACATAGTAATAGTAATCTTATTAAATATCAATTGTTTCATGTGTTTCACTGCCAATCCTATTTGTGCAGCTTTTGACATATTAGTCAGTAGATTTTTATTTTATTTGTCTGCCACGTTGATTTTGATGTCCACTTTCATTTATTTGCTCAACTGAAACTTGTGCAAAACAATTGTGACTTGGAGGAGTATTTCAAACTTATATTACTTATAAGACCTCTATTTCTTCTTCTCTGTTTGCACACGTGTGTCTCTTGACTCTGAAATTAAGCTGCCTAATGAGTAAAACAATATGTGTCTAATTGAAATTGTGCTGGCTTTCAATCACAGCCATTTACACAATTATTTACCTGATTTTTACCTTCATTTTAATGCATTTTCTTGTGTCAGAATTTGTCTGTGAACCTTTAATATTGAGTGTGGCGTATTTGTTGTTAGTATGCGACACGTTTTGTTGCTAATTATGCGAGTGCAATAACTGCGAGTCTCCCATTTTCCATTTTCAATTTGCTCCTCCCACCCCTCGCCCTTCCTGTCATCATTTACAGCTCTTTGGCAGCCTGAACGCAGCTTTGATTATTTCCCACTTCAATGTTTGTCCCCGTCTGTGTACAAGTACGTGCTCTAATTAATAAGGACTCGTGTACATTTCCACTCGTAATGAAAACACACCCGCACACACACCCGCACACACACCCGCACACACACACGCACAACACAACTACAAAAATAGCTATCAAGTAATTAAAGTGCTGTGTGAATCGTCATGTACATAAAACACGCACGACTCATGGCTTTATAATATGTCCACTGTATAATGTAAATATTATGCTTATTGTGGAGTGGAAAAAAGTGGGAAAGTTGTCAAACAACTGTAACAAACTGTCACATTAACAGTTTAACAGTTGGTTTTTAGTTTTAATTGCAAATACCCAAAATATATGAATTGCCATAAACTGTTGATTAAGTGATTAGTTTAGCTACGAATTTAGCTACAAATTGGTATAAATTTAGTACTTAAATACGCCTTTATTTAAACTGCTATCAAACTTTGTGTTGTGTAATTTTTCTGCTCCGCTTTCACAAAGGCAACATGTAATTAATTCAATTTAAAATGCACAACGCGGCGTATACGTAATATAAGCTCGCAATTAACTAGGGACAAGCAGAAACACTAATTCATAGCTGCTTTGGTAATTTTTAATAACCGTTAAGTGCTCGACTATAGTGGTTTTAGTGGTTTCCTTCTCTAGGCAACTGATTATCACTAACTATTATGCAGTTTCGCTCTCTTTTTAATGCCCTTTCTCCCTCTCATTATCTGCATCTTGCAGGCATTTGATGTGCACATCTCTGTGTCTATCTCACTCACGCTCTCACACTCTCTCTCTCTCTTTTCGTCTTTCTCTTTGCTTGTTGCAGCTGCAGCGCGTTATTAGAATAATGAGCGCTCAAATCCTACAATGGCCGTCGATGTCGACATCGTCCTGGCAACGTCGCAGTCGCAGTCGCAGCCGCCGACAGGAAACGGAAGCAGCGCAGAGACGAGAACATAAACAACTGCTTCAAAGTGCCAGTACAAACATATCAGCAGCTTATGACGATAATGATAATGATAATGATGATAACGAGCCACATAATCAAAGCAACAAAAACAACTTGTTTCCAGCAACAAATTATAGCATTTCCGGCTTACAACAGAGCAGACAACAAAAACAGGCTGTAGAATCAACGAATAACATACACAGCCACACCCCCAGCCCCGCCTACAGCCACACCCACAGATTTCCGTTACTCTTTCCACTTCCGCTCCCACTTACTATACTGCTCATTCTAACAGCTGACTCTTCTTTGGCTACAGTTGGCAATTATTCGAGCCTTGGAGTCAATGTTAGCGTCATGGAACTTGGTCTACTCTTTAATGAGTCAACAACCGCAACTGCTGCACCGCCAAGCACCGCACTAACCTCCGCGACAACGACGTCTCTGTTGGGTCAGGAGCAGAGCAACGAATTGGCTGTGGATGATGATAATACCAGTGAATATATCTTTGATCGCACCGATGTGCGCATTATATTCATTACGCTCTACACAATTGTCTTCTGCTGCTGCTTTTTCGGTGAGTACTTAATTAGAAAATGGCTTAATTATAGCAAACTAGATTGAAATGTATCTCAACAGAGTGAGAGACAGAGTGAGAGACTGAGTGAGAGACAGAGTCAGAGAGCTGTGTGTTCAGCTCATAAATCAATCAATGTTGACTGCAGATAGTCAACTTTTCCAATTCCCTCTCTCTCTCTCTCTCTCTTTGTTTCTCTTTTCCTTCCGTTCAGCTCTGCTCACAAAATAAAAGAAAAATACTCGTAAATTGGTCATCACATGGGCCATGTCCTGCCATTGATCCTAGCCCCAAGTTCCTTGTGTTTATCGAGTGCTTCCCTTTTGTGCTGCTTGGTGTCTCTGTTAACTGCTGACTTGTCAATTACTCAAAGCATGCTCCCTACTAGCTCCCTATACAATATATGGCAACAGATACGAGACTTTTGTGGCTTGACCGTTTGGCCGACTTTTTAGCTTTATTTTTTCAGCTTATTGGCTTTGCGTTAGTGTTTAGAGTTCTGGGCTCTAAAGTTTGTTTTATGCGGCTTCTGTGGCTTAGCAACCTGCTGAACAGCCTTCATGCAGTTGTCCTTTTCAATTTGAAAAGCAAATCTATTTAACAACAAAATCTAATCGAGACTAATTACATGGAGTGCAGAAATTATTGGCCAAGCAAAGCGAACAAAACAAAATTCAGTTCCCAGAAATGAAATTCGGAGCCGCAAGCAAAACAGAAATTCCAAGAAAACATTTTTAGCTGAAATTGAGGAAAAGTCGCCATTTAATTCAATCTTTAACTTGTTTTTTAAAGCGTAATAAATTTAGCTTAATAGCTTTAAATGTTGTGGAAAGTGAAATTAATTAACTTTTAGTTGGCAAGGCAAATAACAAGTTATTAAATTAATCGTTTTGTTTACCAAGCAAAAGAGTGCGACAAATGGCTGCAGCTGCGTCTCAGGGGCGCACCAATTAGTTGCACTTGGGAAACGCCCACACACTCACACACACACACACATAGACTCATGGGAAAACTGGTCTAATGTTAAACGGCAGCAGCTAAAGGGCAATAAAGGGCCAGCAAAACAAACTGTGAACGTGACTGCAACTTGCAAATTTTATGGCCCAGTTAACATGCTGGCCAGCACTGTTAGTCGTTCAGTAATCTTGGCTAAATCTTTTTCAGTACTCAAGTAATTTGTATTTGCAAGTAATTTACTTTTAACAAATGTAGTTTTATTTATTTTGACATTTATTTTAATGTGCGGTGCACAAAAAAATAAATAGAATTTTATTTGTTGACAACAGCTAATAAATTAGCCAGACTTGACAAATTAATGTGTCTGTAATTAAGCGCAGCTAAATAAAATGCCAAATGACAAATCGATTAAATAATTAATATGACAGGCCCAAGGGGCGTATGCGCAATTCAAACACAATTATTACGATGCTCTTATTATGCTGCTCTTGGGCTTGGCTATCGCTTTAACTTCAACTAACAAACACTTTAAGTTTGTCGGTCTGTCAGTGAATTTGTTCAGGCAAATAAATTTGACGGCAACCAGCAGCTTTGGCCACCAATTGCGGCCTGAGGTTTCCACTGAAATGGAAACCTCAAATGTGCACTGCAGTTTAGTTAACGATGGAAAGCAGCAACAATGACGCATGCTTTAAATTCATAAATGTTATCCTAAATTAACTATTTAATATACATAAATTTATAATCGCTTATTATAAATATAATGTAAATTTCAAACGATTTCAAAAACTAATTAGAGCTTGTCCAAAAAATGCATTATTTATACACGCTGAGCACATGAGACATTATAATTTATATTTTGCTGTATTCTGTACTTGTTATTATTATTTGTTGTGCCGCGCACATTTCGAGCGAAACTTTTTTAATTACTTCAAACAGGCGATGCAAACAATTGCAAACTCACAGACAACAAAGTGGAACGTTGTTGTTGGCAAATGTATTGCGAAAAATGAGTTATACGCTGAAAAGAGTTATACTCAAAAGGAAAGCGAAATAATAAAGTAGAATCTATACAACAGCTTGTTACATATGTTGGCGAAAAAAAGGAAAAGAAAAGAAAAACTTTTTTTGTTTGTTCTGCTGTCATTTATAACAGGGACACATGAGGGTTGAGTAAGCCGAGCCTTTAAAGAGTGTTAAATTTGCGTAAACCTTTAAATAAATCTAAAAAGAAAAGCCCTTTTTTCTAGCTTGTCTAGATTTAAACATAAGCTGCTTAAGGGTCAAAACAAAGTGGCGTACCCAAACGATTATTAGTATCCTTCAGCTACATAGTTTTTGGCTGTGGAATTCATTTAAGCAAATTAGCCCAACTACAAATTTTATTTAATTTAAAAGCGACACATCATATGCTCTAAGCTCACACAACAACACACACAACAACACACTTAAATTCTAGCACATTTCTAGCTGTGTGGCCTGAACAAAAACCTCTAATTAAAATAAACTTTCAACGCTACATTAAACCCAAAAACGTCGAGGGAATGCCACAAAAATTGTCATCCAAACGTACACTGACTGCAGCAAGTTATTGCTCCCAGTTCTGTGTCCCCAGTCAGCTGTCGCCTAAACTTGTTGGCCCAATATAAAACGTAGTCTGAGTTGGCTTAAAACCCACTAAACCTCTCACACTTGCCAAAAGACTTTTGTATAAATTTTTTATATCTCCCAGGTGAATTGCAGCGTTTGTTTGTCTGTTGTTTTGGCATTTTTAATAGACATTTTGATATGCAATATGTATCACTCCCTACACCATTTCAATCTCAATTTATTTTCATTTTTATACAGGCAATCTACTTGTGATATTGGTGGTCACTTTGTCGCGTCGTCTGCGCTCTATTACCAATTTTTTTCTGGCCAACTTGGCATTTGCTGACTTTTGTGTGGGACTCTTTTGTGTGATGCAGAATCTGTCCATCTATCTTATTGACAGGTGAGTGAGTAGACTACTTTTAAGTTATGTTTAATTAATGTCCTTTTCATTACGCCTTGAAAGCGGAGTGCAAAAGAAAATTCAATTTAAATTTACATATTTAATTGCGGCTCTTAAAATACAATTAATTTTATTCAATTATTTATAACTCAGTATTAAATTGGGTAGCCACTACTACAATTAAATTTATTTTATTTCTTATGCCTTTTTTACTTTTGATCTACAAAACTTGTAGTTATTTATATAATTTTATGTGTAAAGCCGCTTGAAGTGTAAAGTGTTTTTATTTAAGCCGCTTTAGGAACCTGCGTAGCTAACACTACTACCGCTATAATGCTTGCCACGCCCAGTTGCAAGCTGTACTAACTTCAACTTGCAAGTGTCCTACAACTGGAAAAACAGCAAAAAAGCGCAACACAAACAAGTGACAGTTTTGTATACTGTGTTTGTGTGTGTTTGTGTGTGTTGAAGCATGACACGCCCCTTGCAACCTCATTGTGTATGTGTCTTTTTATACCAAGACACACACACACACACACATTTGTTAAAGTGCACAAATAAAGCTGCTGGTGAAAGTGGCAAGCGAATAAATAAAAAAAACTCGCTTGCAATGTGGCAACTGAGTTTGAGTTGACGCTGGTCAGATGTAAAAATGTTTGCATAAACCCAAAGAGTGGTAAACTAATAAATGCTTGCATATACAGCATCAAAAGATACCCTGTAAAGACAAATTTGTGACTTTGGGTGCCCGAAACTTTAACTTACAGATACATGCCCCAAAAAAATAGTATGCATATAAAATACAACTGGCGACAGGTGACAGAGCACGTGTGCTGCTCGCTTTGGCCTGTTGCGAGTTGCCTGCTGTTAATGTGGCACAACGTGACGTATGCGCAATGTTCATATCAGCTTAGCTCAGCTCATGCTGGCCATTTGTTATACACACTCACACTTTGTATGCAAATGCTAGTTTGTATATAAATATATGTATTACTTTTAGTTAGTCACTCTACAAATTGACAGTTTAACAACAAATTGCCAGTGACTACAGGCTTAAGTCTGAAATTAAAATAAACAAGTCTAAATTACAATATTTCATTGTTATTTTATTGGCATTTAAATATAAATAATTCTAATTTATTTATTTAAATGTAACTTATATGCAGTTGCATCAGAATTAAGCACATTTCTAATAATTGAGGTCTCTGCCATTAAACACGCCACAGTCCAATTATAATGAATTATTTTGTTTGTATATACAAGTGTGTAAAATAAATGTTTGCCCAGTGTTTTTTTCCGCAATTTTTATTTTATTATTGCTATTTTAATATTTCGTGTTTCACGCTTCGGGCAAATAAGTCAACAATTCCGAGGCACAAAATAATAAACAAAGACAAAAACAAAAGCGAATATGAATTTTTCACATATTTCATTTGAATTGAACTCGGCATTTTCTGTGTAAAATGCGTAATTTAATTTTTACTTTTTAAAAAAGAAATTATATTTAAATTGTAACTGATATATTTGCTATTAATAAATTGAATTGCATAAAAATTCAGCTCTTATTGGCTACTTTTTATATGGTTAATATACAAAATAATTATATAAATTTACATGTTTGCCTATGTGCAATAAAGTGACCAAATTATATGTTAAAATTATGTGTAGATTATTATAAATTTGTATAAAATTTATAAAGGCACACAAGTATACCAAAAATCCAACTCTTGGTCGCATAATCTTATCAATTTATGCATAATTTAATGAGATTCCACGAGACAACCCTCGTTGTGGCAATAAACGCAAAAAGAACAGAGAAAAAGTAATTCGTAAATTAACTTAAATATTTAAATAACATAGTGGTTGAGTAAGTTATGAGGTCAATCCAGAAAAGTGTAACAAATAATTTTTTTTAAAGCCTGAATATTACATTTAAATTGAGCTTTGTACGCAAAAAGAACAGACCAAAATTATTTTGTAAATTAACTTTATTATTTAAATAATTTAGTGGTTAAGTAAGTTATGAGGTCAATCCAGAAAAATGTAACAAATAATTTTTTTAAAAGCCTAAATATTACATTTAAATTGAGCTTTGCTTCAAATGTTTATAGTTTATACAATTTGTTAAAGAAATTACTTCTAGATACAAATATAGATATTGTACAAAGCATAGATACATTTAAGAATTTTAATTCTGTTGCCTTAAACCCAAATCGTTTATTTCCGAATTAAAAATATTTTGGCCTAAATTCCATTGTGGAAACCTATCAGATGAAATGCGCCGTGTAAATGCAATGCTTAAGAATTACTTTGGTAGCTCAGGTTTTATTTCAAGCTTTCACTTTTAAGTGCCAGAACAAGTAATGCCTTTCACCAAATTCAATACAGCTGCCGGCAGGGCTATAATTTTTAATGGAAGGTAGGACAACAACAAGAATAACCCAAGACAAGACCAGAAAAAAAAGTAGCACCTGCAAGCAAACGACAAAAGCACAACAATTTCCACTTATAGAAGGGCAAAAAAGGAGCTCACTTTCACTCTCTCCCTCATCTCTTTCCCTACTCTTCCTCTTTGTTCCCACACAGCATAGAATTACGTGTTAATCCTCGCGCACAATGATCCTAAGGCTGAAATTTCAGAGCGAGAATATAATGCAATAATAAAAATAAGAGCAAAGTGCCAAAAAGTACAGCGAAAGCATAAAATACTCCGGCTAATGATACCTTTAATGCCTTATTAGTTTGCGGTGGGCGTGTCACAAGGTTTTATGGCTCACGTGACACTCCCAATTTTCTAGATACTTTTTTTTGGGGGGGGGTGTAAATCAATGAGTGCTTTAACTATAGGTTTATTTTGTTTTTTATTATTTATTTCAGCTGGGTGTTTGGCGAGTTCCTGTGCCGCATGTATCAATTTGTTCACTCGCTGAGCTACACGGCCTCCATATTTATTCTAGTTGTCATTTGCATGGAACGCTACTTTGCCATTGTCCATCCAATAACCTGCAAACAAATTCTAACTGCGGCACGCTTAAGGGTAAGTTCAAAGCAATACCCCAAAAAAATTCCAGTTGATTTCCGTTTTCCAATACATTTTTTGCATGATTAATTTTTATGGCCAGCAACGAATACACGACTAAATGTGTTGTCAACAAAGTTCAACTGCCAAAAATAGAAACTGTATTAAATAGAGTACTGGGAAAACTATGTTGAAATGACTGCTTCGTAGAATTTTTCTAATCAATTGACTGAGAATTTAGTTTATGTATACTCCCAATAACTTTAATTGAAAAGCTAATAGAAATTGGCTTATTGTTTCATATCAGCGGCCATTAAATTTTAATTGCTTTTCTGTTAAAAATTTCGCTGGTTTTCTTTTATTGTTTTGGAATATTTATTTTTGGCAATGCATTAGCAAATTGGCGTAAACTTGTTCACTGTTCATTAAATGTATTAATTTTGATAACTTTTTGATACTCGTTCTGACCGCAATTTCCACGCTAATGGAACTTATTAAACAAAACCACCAAAAAAGTTATGCCGTCTCCAGTCAAGACGCAGGCCACCCAAAGGGCTTAATAAACCGTGGCAGCCAAAAGTTAGTCGACAGTAAAAGTCAAAGTTTTGCCCAATGCCAAGGGCCAAACGATTCTACACGCTATCTATGAGTATGAGTATCTATTACCATTCGGTGTTGGGTCTACAAATATTTGAGTATATTTGCCACCATTTTGTGTTATATAATTGGCCATGAAGACAGGAACTTGTGTGTGGACAAATGAAACAATTTACAACTAAATATGTATTTGTTAATGTTAATAGCGGCAATTAAACTGCCGCCTACACAGTCCACAGTCTATGGTATAAAGACATCGAAATGGCTAGACAACATGGCAATTTGTGTGCTTATTTGCAATTAGACAAATCGTTTGCGTTTCTTCGACTATGAACATGTCCATTTCTATGTCCTGGTATTTGTTTTATCTGTTTTGACCTCATCAACGCTCATGTCAACCCTTTGCAGATGGTCATTGTCACCGTATGGATCACATCGGCGGTGTATTCAACGCCCAAATTTGTCTTCAGCAAGACCATTAAAAACATACACACGGAGGACGGGCAGGAGGAGGAGATTTGTGTGCTGGATCGGGAAATGTTCAACTCTAAATTACTCGATATGATTAATTTTGTGCTGCTCTATGTGATGCCACTGCTGGTCATGACGGTGAGTGGATGAAATTTAAGGAATTTATTAGAACAATCTTTAAGAAATTTAGATGAAAACCAAGAATTTATCAATATAAAAAGCTAATCAATATATATAAATGCTGCTCTTTCTTTAATTCCTCTGTTTTTATCAATATTTAATCATAATTAATATTTGTGTGCTCATTTGACAGGTGTTGTACAGCAAGATAGCCATCGCCTTGTGGCGCAGTTCACGAGGACTCACCCCGCATGTCTCCCAGCAACAACAACAGCAACAACAACATCATCAACACCATGGACAGGAGACAAGCATGAGCTTGCACAATAGCATGTACCATCATCATGCGCATCCACATCCGCATCCACACAATCATCATCATCATGGTCATCCACTGCCACATCATCATCAGCTACATCAACTACCAGCTGGTGCCGGGCCAACCTCATCAGCGGGTGGATCGGGAGTGGGTGGGGTAGTGGGAGCAGGTACAACATCACTCGCTTCCGGCAGCAGTTCGGCGTCCTTGTCACGTAAACTTAGTAGTAAATATGAAAAGCGTGGCGTCAGCATCACTGAGAGCCAGGTGAGTCACCCAGGTATTATTTCACATAGCAGGGCAGTGCAAAACAATGCCCCCGAGCAAAGTGAGCAAATATACAAGAAAAAAACTAAAGATTTCTACGTGTATACACATAAAAAAAATAAGTAGTTTGACTACTTAGTGCAGAAATATGCAGGTTTTTAAGCTTTACTTTGGAAATGGGAGCTTTTGATATCAGAAGCGTTTTAAGTTGTGATTTGTAGGGAGCACTATAAATTTAAATATAAAATAATATAAAATTGGTCTATATGGTTTTTAAAAACTATGTGTGGATAAACTAGAGCTTAAATTCTATACTATTAACTACTTATTTGTCATAGAAATAATCTCTAAAACTACTAAACTTTATGTACAAGAAAAGCCTTGTCTATTTATCTTTTTTTTAATCCAAAAATCAATAATTTATTTACTCACCTACATTAACGATTTATTAACTATTTTCCAAGTTATTGTGAGCACATATTAAAACAAATTTACAACTCTCTACAGAGTCTAAACTTTGCACTGAATTCAGTCTGCAAACTTAAGTGTTTTAGCTGTTGGCAGTTAAATAGTTCAGCGTCGCTCGTAATAGTTAATATTTGCTGAAGCTTGCACAAGTTTTCCTTGAAATGCACCTCAAAGTTGACCAAGTAGCCAACTACCCAACAATCTTTGCCATTAGCTGCAGGCAGCGACTGCGAGTACAGCACAGAACAGGTGTCAAAGCGTATTAAAAGTATCAGTATATAGTTTAGAGTTTTGTTGCGAAGAAACTTAAGTAAGCCACTCACTTTGCTACCAAAAACTGAATCCAATAAAAGCGCAGTGAAATATTTTGGTCCACGCTGCGTATGCTTAATATTTCAAAATGCCACTTAACAGCAGCAGTTGAAAGTGAGATGCATTAGCCTTCAATAAGTAGTGAGAACTGTAGAAAATGATTACACTCTTGGCCACAAACAACTCGGATTCTGGAATTTAAGTCATCAATCAAAGGGAACACTCTGTCGTGTGATGTAAGAAATAAGTGTAATAAAATAGCGAATCCCTAGAGTGTGGAACAAATACGTGTATCTACTTATGATCTCTAATGATTTATGATGTTCAAATAGAAACTAGTCGAGTCTGAGTTGAATTGAATTAAGAGAAAAGCTTTAAATATTTGAGGCATTAGAATTTATAGTTAGGTTTCGATAAGATAAAGATGGAATATTCTATAGTCTATTAAATTTACTCTGTAATAAATGTGTCTTTATTTAAATGCTTTACATATTTAATGCTCTTATTAAAGCTAATTTTAATTCAAACTTAAAAAAAATATAATTTATATGGCAATATTCTGCTAAATCGACAAAGGCATAGCTTATTTATTATTTAGTTTAATTAAATAAATTATTAAAGCATAAAAAAAATAAAGAAAATAATAGACAAATGGATTAAACATTAGTTTAATCCCTATTCAATAGTTTATATGCCAGTTTAACCATAACTAACAAGACACAATGCTAACCAAAACAATCAGAGCTCTCTGTCTATCTAAAATAATCCCCCAACTGAATACTATATATTATTTAATGTTAACTACCTACTTCTAACCTGGATTCACAGCTAACTGTCTTTATGTTGAACTATTTTCTCTCTTTTCCGTTTATGTTTCCACCACAACAACAACAACAACAAAAACACCGTTTTGTTTGCCTAACCCAATCAATTCAACCTCAACACACAACACTAACAACAATAACAACAAACACATCCCAATAACCCAGCTTGATAATTGCAAGGTGGGTATATACGACTAGTCGATAAGTCAGACTAAATTATCGAATTGCAGTGATATGTCTAAAAGCGCTATAATACAAATCATTATTCATTCAGGTCTCGTTGGAGGCGGATCGTCCCATTGTGAGTGCCTGTCGCAAAACGAGCTTCTATCATCACTCCCACAATCAACGAGGGGGTGGCGCCAATGGAGGTGGTGGTGCAGCTGGAGGCGGTGCTACACACATGTCACATTCATCGAGCAATGTGCTACGGGCTCGTAGGGGCGTGGTCCGCATGCTGATAATATTTGTGCTGACATTCGCGCTCTGCAATCTGCCGTATCATGCGCGCAAAATGTGGCAATACTGGTGAGTACAAGCAGTCGTCATAATCATTATTGTCTTCCCTATCAACATCATCGACTTCCTCATTGTCAATAGTAGGTAGACTCTTCTTTTTTATCGTATGCAAACAGTTGACAATCATTTCCATTTACTCAACTGGCAGCGAGTCGCAGCTGTTGGTAGCCAGTGTTATTAACTGGGCTGGCAAACAATTAACTTGTCAATTGAGTTGGTCCTTGGACCACACTGATTGCCATCCCAGGCATCATCCACCGCTGCCCTGCCATTTACATAGATTTTTCACATTATTATGCAGAACTTGTCTTTGCCTCGTTTTCATTTCATTATTTGCTCATTTCCGTTATATAAATCGCCAGTTTTCCACACATCCTTTATGGCTTTAAGAGTTCTGCCCACGAATTTACATAAAGCTATTTCCTAACGTACTTTCCTTTGCTTTTGCCCACCCCAAACTGCCTCTGTTTACTTATTGATTATATTCCTACTGCCACCTTTTATTTGGCTATTTGTTTTGCTGTCTTTTTTGTGCTTTGTCCATCAATAAAATAAGTATAATAATTTGGTCAAGTGCGACATCTGTTAGCCAATAATTGTCAGCGATTTATTCCATTAGAGATACTCGCATCATATCACAAAAAATCCTAATAAAAAATTGACAAGCTCCCAGCCATTTTCCATCTGCTCCTCCCATCTCCTTCATGTCCTTGCCATCCTGTCTCTATTCAAACATTTCAATTTTGTGCTTATCTTGTTTTTATTTGCAGCCTGAGTAGGTTTTCACTTCTGTTTGATTTTTTCCCCATTATCCGACAGTCAATGGTCATTTGTAGGGGGTTTAGGGGGTGATGGAAGAGACCCAAAAATGGTCAATGGCTGCTCCTGTGATTGGCAGTCAAGTTAAGTCAGCAGCTATGATATGTTATAAACAGTTTATGATTGCCCCAATGTCTATAAAGTCAAACATTAATCAATGGAAATGGGTGTGGAAATTAAAATATAAATAGCATTGAATTTTCTAAAGAAATTGAAATGCCAAAAATAATGATTTAAAGCAGATTTAAATGGGTGTGAATCTGTATTATTTGCTACTGACAAGCTTTGTTTTCCTCAGGCAAAAGTCAAGTGTTATTTATGCGCACAAAAGCACAAAATAATTTCCAAAATTTACATTTATTTAATGCGCCAAAAAATTCAACTGAGAAATGCATTTCAGCTATTTATTTTGCCAACCATTAAAATTATTATAAGCATTAAGTTGGATTATATGAGTTATTATACAGTATACAATAATATATATTTTTGAGAAATTGCCATAGCAGTCGAGCAAATCACGCTATTCTGCGACGGACTAAATAATAAATGAAATGTTTAAGAATTATAAATTATGACTGTAGCAAATAAAAATATAATTCATTTTCAAACACACATTTTCACGTACACTTTATTCGACAAAACAATGGCAATCATAATAAATGGCCAACAAAATGCGAAAAAGATTATAAAATGAATGGCCATAAATCAATATTAGACTTGAACTTGAGCATCTTGACACGCACACACTTGCAGGACATTAACATTGAGTGTCCTTTGAGCAGTTATTGTCTTATAAAGCTCACTTTGAGTTCATTTTATTTTTAAAGTAGAGAATTAAAGTTTTATTTTGACTTTAAATCAAAGAAACTTGTTGCCTAAATTGGGAATAGACTGTAAACTAGAAAGACATAGTTTTATTTCGACTTTAATAACTTTAATAAATTTTATAAATATAATTTATATATTTTTTAAAGGTATTTAAATTACTTTAAAAGAGCTGCAACCCAAAGCTATTTGAATAATGTTTTAATACTGTTTATTTTAATTTCTTTTACCAATTTTTGTAAGAACAAATTAGACTGCTTCTCTTATAGTCTAATCAGCATTATAGTTAATCTTTCTTGAACCTAAGAAGTCTTCACAGTTAATTTTTTAAGCCATTTTAAACACATCTATTTATTAAATCGACTTAAAGTTCTGCACAAATTTTATTTATTTTATTTTACTTTAATTTCCATGTCGCTTTGTCTTAGTAAGCTGAGCTTTAATAAAATGACCGTTATGTAATTTGAGCATTAGACACATTCAATGCTGCCACGCGTTGCAAATTGAAGACACAACGTGTCCCCAGTACGACACGTGCTTGTTATTAGCCTTGGCCAACAGTTGGGGGAATAAGGCCAGAAACAGAAGTGTATGATGTGAAATGCCAAGAGGACAGAACGCGACAGTCATAACAACTCAGCGGGCAACTGTTGTGTCTGATGAAAGCCTATCATATTTCGTGCACAGTGTCACCAAATCACCACCCAACCCATTTCGGGCAGCTGTTTCGCACAGTTGTCATTTAATGGCTAGACACATTTGACTTTACTTCACCTACTAAATTTGCAAAACCAATTGCAAAAAGTCACTTGACAACTCAAGCAGCTTGTAGATGGGCAACAAAGCAAACGGCTATAAGTCAGCCACGCCCATCAGGACACTGTGCGCACTTAGTTGACTTTCGAGTTGGTTGAAAGTGCAACGCGAATTGTGAAAGTGGCAACAACACAAAAACATTTGGACAGAAAACTTTTGGCTTGTGCGGGTCAGCAAATAAATCGTGGCTGTGGCTGCCTGACTATAAAATACCCTGGAAAATGAACAAAACTTGTTTCAAGAGAGTATTAGTTAAGCAGAGAATCGAAAATTGTTGTCTACATTATGTCTCCTTAGTAAATATTTTACTGTAGCTGCATATACCCTTTAACTCTTACATTGTACAGCGCATTGCTTGCATACTAAGAGTGCCTTAAGTATTGTTGCTTGAGTGTTAGAGTTAGTAATGTAACAAACTTTACTCTGGCTAAAACTTAGGCGAGCCACTGTCATATCTCAACGAAAAACTTCAACAGCTTTAGGACTAAGGTGCAAATCTGTTGAAATCTCTGGCAACTTGTGTTGACAAGGGTGAAATTACGCTGTCTACTTGGCGTATACTTAACGCACAAAGAGTTAACTACAGGCTAGGTCCAGATTGATTATATTTTCTGGTAATAAACATGTCTAAGAAGAGCAACATTTTATGCTTTAAAATCACACTGAAAATCTGTTCGAGTTTTGACCGATTGTGCGTATACTTAATATTTGTGTCTGCAGACTTTAAATCACCACATTTTATTGCTGTTCTTAGCTCATTTGTATGCCAGCGTCTAAATGTTAACTATGTTTATTTAATATTTAAACATTTACAGGTCACGTTCGTATCGCGGTGATTCCAATTTTAATGCGCTGCTAACACCGCTCACCTTTCTGGTCACGTACTTCAATTCGGGCGTTAATCCCCTGCTTTATGCTTTCCTTAGTCGCAATTTTCGCAAGGGCATGAAGGAGCTGCTCATGTGCTCCTGGAAGAAGGGCAAAGGCAAATCATCTTCAAATTCATCGATGCATCACAAGCGCAAGGCATTGCAGGTGAGTTAACCACCCTCCCTCCATTCTTTTGGGTTAAAAAACTGATGTACTCTTTAATCGCAGACACACTCGCTGCCCACGGATACCACGCACATTGGCAATGAGCAGCTATGATGGCCAAGCTGCTGGAAGACGATAACAAGAATCTTTGGTCGTCGCTCATAGAACCCAACGGAGCATAGCACCTACTTTTAGCCAATTTGTCCTAATTCTAAACTTAGTTAGTTGTAATTTCATTGTGATTTTCAAATAAGCCAGTTGCTTTGTTAATTTAGCAATTAAAATATGTTTAAGTATAAGTATAAATATCTTATTCATAGTTTTTATTATCATTATTGTCAAGTTGTATTACAATTTAAGCCAATTTTTGATAGCCAACATTCGTTACAGGCTCGTAATTAACTCGTAAATTGTATTGTATTTGAATATTTCTATATCTCGGGACACGCTGCGTATGCGCATTGTGTGTCCTCATTTTATTGTAAATCATATTTTAAAGTGATAAGCAAGATACGAATAAAGTAGCTAACAATAAAAACTTAACGTGTTTTTTATTTAAAATCCAAAGTGTACTTTAAAAAAGAGTATAGGGGTCTATTAAGTTTGTAGGAAGCAAAATGTGCGCAACAGGCAGAAGGAGGCGTAACCGACAGTGTCCGTCTGTCTGTCAGTCTGTTTGTCCGTCCATTCGTCCATATGAACACCTAGATCTTTTAAACTACAATAACTAAAGATAACAAATTTGGCACGAAAGTCCGTCTTTATGTCAGGCAGGTTAATTTGGGGTAACGACATAGCTCCGCCGATTTTTCAACGACATATCTCCGCGCGAAAGTATGTCGTTTCAATAACGACATAACTCCGCTGAAAGGTCGGCGTTTTGAATTGACATATCTCCGCCAGAAAAAAAACGACATATCTCCGCCAAGAAAATGTACTAGGCGGACATATGTCGTCGGAGATATGACGCTATGCCGTCAATTTTATTTCAAATTTTTGCCACTACATAATTTATAGAAAATAAATAACAATTTATTAACTAGCTTAATTTGGCTCCCACTCTCTGCGCTAATTGCGCTCTGAGATCTCTGCCGCTGTTTGTGTGATTGTTCGCGGACGCCAGCAGAGCGCACAAACGGTTTGTGTGTTTGTTCGCAGATTTTTTTTATGTTTCACCGCTGCGATCTGCAGTGCCTAATATCGTTAGTAATTCCTGATGAAATACCAGGCAAACAGAAATATCAGCAGGTCGCAATGTTAAAATTATTTAACATTAACATTGAGTTAACATTAACATTGAGTTAACATTAACATTGAGTTAACATTAACATTGAGTTAACATTAACATTGAGTTAACATTAACATTGAGTTAACATTAACATTGAGTTAACATTACCCTAACATTGTATTAACATTGCCTTAACATTGCATTAACATTTCATTAACATTGCATTAACATTACATTAACATTGCATCAACATTACATAATCATTTCATTACCATTAACATTGCATTAACCTTGCGTTAACTTTGTATTTACATTCAATTAACATTAACATGGCATTAACATTGCGTTAACATTATCTTTAAAGTTAACATTGAATAACATTAACATTGCATTAACATTAATGTCGCTTTCTGCTGATTCTGTTCACCTGGTGAATCAGCTAGAAAAATCTTCACTTTTAGCTGATCGCTGATGTTTTTCGCTAAGCTCACGAGCTGCTCATATCATAACAAAAGTACCAGGCAAACAAAATTAACAGCTGCTCGCTATGTACAAAATTATTTTGCGTAAACTGGGCTCTTGTAAATACTGTTGTACCTTACTGTGGATTTCTTTTCGCATGAGAATTCAACTGGGAATTTGCATATTCCAGCTGTAATACCAAGCGAACAGAACTTTCAGTAGGTTTCAAATCCAAAATTTAAACTAAACATACAGATATCAGAGAATGAGATAGAAAATTAAGACATTTGTATGGAGACACGTACTGCTAGTTGAGCTACCGCACCTAAACTTGCATATTATATGTATATTGCCATCAGACCTGTCCAGCTTTAAATATTATTTAGCCAAAAACGTCAACATCATCAAGCAAGTTAACGACTAAATAACATAAAGCTAAAATTTATGTTTGTATTTTATATTTAATTCCATATCACCGCAATCATGAACCGCCCCGTCTCAATTCCAGTCTCAAGCCCATTTCCAATCAATTTTCCCCTTTATCATCCACCATCAATCATATAAAAATTGCAATTCACGCGCCGAATGTAAACAAACTGAGTGCAAATTGGCGATATTTGAAGTGGATTTAAAAGCGATATGAATAGCGGGAAATCCCACCATTTTGCCACATCAGCACGTTGCAATTGCGTTTTCCAATTTAAATGTAAATATATATATATATATATATATATATATATATATATTTATCGTATATATATGTTGAGTTATATAAGAATATTTATAAAGATCGCTGGAATTATGTGATGACAACGCTTTTATGGTTAGCTGCAGGACACGCACTTCTGCGGCTCTCAAATTGCAGCAAAACTCGATTGTTGGTTGATTTCATTTTTCTTTTTTTTGGCTAAGCGCAGCGTTTTTCCATTTCCCATTTCCCATTTCCCGACAATAAATTCTTAAGTGTGGCAGGGCACAAAGTGAGTTACGAGAGAACTCAATTCGGGGCGACTAAAGGAACCAAAAGTCAAATATCTACCAAAATTGGATGGATAAAAATGACAAAAGGGCTGCAAAAACTGACCAAAAAGCCACACTCGAGTCACTCGTTAATTGTTGTGCCTTTGTTATGCAAAAAGTGACCGTAAATTGTGTCAAGTGGCACCTCGAAAAGGTCCTCAACAGCGGTCAGACTCTGTCAGTCAGTGGAAGATGCAATTTCTCATAATTAACAGCAGCTTGAGAGGCTGTGGATTGGCATAAATCATGAATATTGTCGGCGTATGGCATTTAAGATAAACCCTCATGATTTATGCAATCATCATATGTGGGCGTTGTGGGCGTGTCAACTACGAAAACCAAGCCAATAACTTAATAAAACAAATGCATACAGCAGCCAGCATCAATCATATCGTATGCAACTCCAGCCAGCAACATGTTGAACCGCCCCAAAATGTTAACCTGCCAAAGCCCCCAATTTCCATGCCACACCAAGGGGGGGAAAAAGAAAGAAAAAACTGCCAAAAAATGGTAGAAATTTAAAAATACAAGTATCAGGCGAACAGACGACGACAACAGCTTGAACACTGCAGTCAAAAAGTTTACGTAAACTGATGAAAAATGTTTGCCATGTCTAAAAGCATATGTGGGTGTGTGTGTGAGTGGTTGGGTGTGTGGGTGAGTGTGTGGTGGGTATGGTTGTGTCTGTGTGTGTTTGTGTATTTGTGAGTGCTTGTATGTTAGAGGTGCTGTCGTATTTACAGCTCTGTGTATACAAGAGACGACCCCAAGTGGAGCAAGAAAGAAAACAAGCTATGAGAATATGACACAAGGAATACCCTATAAACATGCATGTCAATAAAATGTGTATGTATTACTATTAATTTCAAATATATATTTATTTAACATTGGAAGGCAAAAATAAGAATTTCCAGGTGTATTTTTTTAATGAATAATTTTTTTTCTACTTCTCAGCTCTTATTTCTTTCCAAATAAAATTGTTTTAAATTTTAATATATTTAATTTTGTATAGATCAACTGCACAAACATGCATACAATAAATATTCTATAAATATAAATATCTATAAATATTCCTAATCTTTCATTAAACTCCAATATTAAAATTCTTACACAGCTCCTAAAAACTTTATTTATACAAATCACAGTCTATACTACCCTATCACATTTACAGGGTATCTTAAGAGAGGAAACTTTTTTGGCAATTCAAGTTAAGTGCAACAAAAATGGCAATAACGAAAGCTCTGTCGAACATTGAAGCTGGCGAACAGCAAGAGAAGCAAGCAAATGCAAAAAGATGCACAGAACACATGAGATATAAGATACAAAACGATTCAGAATGAAACATGGCATGCGAGTGGGAGGAAGGGAGGGGTATTTTTTAAGGATTTATATGGATTTCTGTGAATCCAGAGCAACCCAAACCCCCGACAAGTGTTCGTGGTCTATCAAACAATTATCAGAGTTGCTGCTGTTTGTTAGGGGTTTTTGGTTATACCGAAATCTTGTATTTGTAGCAGATGTAAAGTCTCATACATGACTATGAAATGTTTTTGAATGGTTAGCTAAAGCAAAAATCTAATGGCAAAATGGATAGAAATCTTGGGAAGCAGCTGTTGCATGTTGCAAAAACACAATCATCATGTTGCTAAGCACTTTTAATTAAAATGTTCAAAGTCGTTAAGCTGGTATACACACACTTATATACATATATACACGGTGGTTATGTTCAACAATTATGCCAGCTGGATAACTGGATAACTGGATTGTTATTATTCACTTCACAGACGAAAATAAAAAAATAATGAGCTATACCCACAAAAGGATTAAAAATCACGCAAGAGAAAAACTCGCTAGTCAAAGAAGTCAATTATAAAGTGCAAAACTGGAAAGTGCAACAATGGCCATAATGTGGGGGTTAAGGCAGTGAGAGGCGTGGCAAGGACTGCGCCTGGGGCAGGGTCAACAGCGTGTAAGCAGGGAGGGGGAACGACAAAGCCGATTAGTTGCGTAAAAACAAGGCACACACAGAGAACCGATTCAATGCAGAAATGGTGAAAAAAATCGTGAACAAATTGACTTTGCGGATTATGGCAATTAGTTGTGACGAGTTACAAAACGAGCTTAGCTCAATTTTATGCAAGTTACGTGGGTTATTCATTTGTACCGTATGTTTTCCCTCTCCCACACACGCTCAGATCGTTTGACTTTTGTGTATTGTAGAGTTTTAATTGAAAATTTTGCACTGCCTTGTAATTTGAGTGCTATTTATAAAGGTGTTAGGATAATTAAAGGGTTAAGTTAATAACGACAACTGATTTTATTCATTTTCTTCCAAGTAATAGGAACTGCCTTTAATTAAACCGTAATATGATTTTTGTTGCATACTTTTAGGCATCGAATTATATTTCTGTGGCTGCGTTAATTCAAGTCCTTTTAATGGTAAAAATGGTTTAAAAAATTAAATTGAACATTTAAATGAACTAGTTTCTTAATAAAGTAGTTTAAAATTCTAGATTTATATAGGACAAGTGCTTAAATAGTTAAAAAGCCAGAGAAAAAGAAATATTTAAAGTAGTATATATTATATGGCCAGTGTTTCAGCTATAAGTATGTGAAACTTTAGTTAACTGTGCTCTGCACTGTGGCCAAATAACAGGCGAGCAGCAAACGACCATAGGATGACTTAGACACAAGCAACTTTAAGCACAGTAACCATGTGATGCTAACTACCACCCACACATAAAAACTCCCACAGTTATCTCAACTGCAACATTCGACTGCAATTTCAGTTTGGCACTTGGCACTTGGCCAGTCTTCGAGCTAAAAATATTTTAAATTCGACTTAAAAAGTGCTTAAGTTATTATGTTGAGCCTGCTGCTTAGTATTTCCGTTTCCGCCCGCTGTTCCCAGTCCCAGACCCAGTGCCCATTCGATGCCCATTGCCATTCACATGTAGCTGCGAATCATGCATTTTTCATGAGATTTTCGCAATGCAATTCGAAGGCGACTTCGAAAAAACTTAAAGCCGCTCACGTACTGCAAAAAGAAAGAAAAAAAGCAGAAAAGGCAAAGAGAGAAACATAAAAAACAAGTCATAAGCATAAACGTTGGCCAAAACAACATGGCTGTAAGCAAAACGCTTTTGAGCGTAACCCTTAAATGGATCCCTTTCGTCTTGAGTTATTATTTTAGGCTGCAGCAAATTGGATTTCATTGGCAATTTGTTTATTTTTAATTCCATCCAACGACCTTTCTTATTAAATTAGTATGCTGACCCTCTAAAAAAAGGTCACTAATGGGTCTACAAAATCTCGATAATGTGTGTAATTTGAGTGGCTGTGTTTTCTGCTGATTATCAGACACAAGACCGAATTGAATTTCTCACTCAGATTCACATGCAGGCGGTAAAAACTCTGTAAACTGTGTAAACTGGAAACAGTAAACCTTTTCAGGTTGAAAATTCGTTTAACGCTAAAAGTTGCAGTCATGGAAATTACGTATACGCCACGTAAATCATTCAAGTTAAGCTTCTTGGCTGGACAGCGTTCAATAATGTGGGATTTTAAATACAAATTGTGCGGCAGACCACATTAATTGCAGCCTATTTAAATGGCTGATTGGCTTCTCTTGCCAATTAAAGTGTTTCACGTCCTTTACAACCAATATCCCCCACAACAGTCAAATTACGTAAGCAGTTTTTATTGTGTGTGTGTGTTATTTTTGTATTATTTGTATTACTTTGTGTGTATTATGACAATATCTTTTGGTTTCTACATTTAAACTTAAAGGGTAATTGGTAATTGGTTAGGTGCCTTGTTCTTCGACTTGGTTAAGCTTTAGCTACGCGGCTAAGGCCTTAAGCTATAGACTCCTGCGATATTCTTCTCTCGTACTCCTTTGGCTTTCCTTTGCATGGAAATCGCCAAACGAACTGATCTCTCCACTATTTACATAACTCAGCTTAGCCTACAAATGCATCTTTGGTCCAAACGGTACTCGTTTTTTTGGGGATATCCTTAGACTAAACCTAATCCTCCTACATAACTAATTGTAACTAAATTTAATGTATGTACAAGTCGCAGCTTGACTAGTTGCCGTCCCTCCGGTTACAAGTAGACAAAGTGGCCCAGTCCTTTGGCCGGGTTGTTGTTAACAGCTTCGCTTGTCGCATTGCCATTCAAATCGAGTGAGCTACCCGTTTCCACCTCAGCCACGGGGAGTAACCGACTATACATGCCGGTGGGTGCATATCGCGCATTCATATGAATGTCCAGCAGCTTCTTATCCTTGCCGAGCGATGAAAATGAATGTGATGCCGTGCGAATCTCCCTTATGTTGTAGACGGGACTGTAAGCACGAGCCGGTGAAATTGTCGAGCTGTTATTCAGTTGTACAGTGGCAGAAATAGTCGGACTCGAAGCCGATCGCTGATAGAAGTCGCGATGCAGTGCACACTCTGTGGAATTGTCCGAGGAACCGGAGCTACTGGCGCACTCATCGTCCTCGGCATCCTCGCCGCTGCTGCAACTGCGCAGATCCTCGGACAGCGAAAGATCCGACTCGAGAGAGAGCTCTAGTAAACTGCCTGCATCTGCATCCTCCGCTGTAGCACTGGATGCAGCTGTTGACTCGTTCTCGTAGCTCTGATTGATAGCCTCGTTGAGATTGGCCAACAGCTGGCGACGACGCGCGTAGTTCGGAGTTCGTCGCACCAGAAAGTGGCAACCTTCGCCTCGACGCAATCGCTCGGCTTGGGCACGCAACGGCAGATCATCGGGATGCAGTTTACGCTGACACTCCTGACCCGGACACACCTCGTACAGCGAGAAGTTCTCCACGGGCTCTATTGAGCTGTAGCAGCTCAGCAGCAGCTGCAGCAACTCATCGCAGTTCGTCTCCTCACTGATCACCAGCGATTTGTACTGCGAACTGGGCTGCAGAGCCGAAGTATGCACACGGATCAATCCTCCCGGTTTGAGTTGCAGACAGAAACGAGACTCTCCTTTGGGATGACAGGCCTGCAGAATGGCTGGACGTGTGTCTTCGTCCAGCACGAGAATTGTCTTCACTCCAGCGCGTCTGACAGCCACCTCCATGGAGAGATAGAAGAGACGAGGATCCCGATGACGCATCTTTAAGCTGCAGAGAGAAGAGTTATGATTAGTTAATGTTAATAGCGTTGCTTCACTGTATAACTTACCGTCTCAGCAGCTGTGTGATCACCTCCTTGCTAGTGGTGTCCCACTGTATGCCCAGCGTCTTGTACTCAATGTCAATCTTCAGGCAGTTGGTATAGACCTTGATCGTCGTCTAAAAAGGAAGGGAAATCAGATTAATCCATGTCCCGTTTGTAACTGATTTAATTGTTTATTTACCTGTGGCAGCTGCTCATTGAGGCTGGAATAGCTGGAGGCACGTGAGGGTGTCCGCTGCATGTCCGACGGTGGCTCTGGACTGCCGCACATGGAACTGGCGCAAGAAGAAGCATTGCTGGAGGAACGCAACGAAACGGAATCGGAACGATTGCGTAACGGTGAGATTTGTACGTGTTTCAGCATCTGCAAAGAGAAGAAGAAGGGAAAGAATTAGTTAAATGTTTAGCTAAGGAACGAAAGAGACAACGCTAGTAAAATAGTTTGAAGACTATTGAAAGAGACACCCAAAAACTCAAAATTGTTGCAGTAATTATCAGTTTTTCGGTATAAGCCCCTAAGAGCAATAGAAACAAATGCAGACGCAGAGAACATGCTCTCTTAGTTGCAGCTGGGCAGTCACCCGTCACATCCCCTTTCCCCACCCCACTCCTCTCTTAAGCCCTTCATCCACATGTCGTATCGCATTGCATTGCTTCAGTGCTCACTTGAATTTTTGCGCTGGTTCGTTATGGTTCACTTGCTGCTCCACTTGGAAGTCTCTATCTCTGTCTCAGTTCCCCTCTTTCCCCCCTCTTTCCATCTACTCCGACGTATTCTAATTAATCGAGCGAAATTTTGCTCTTTTTTGCCAACTCCTTTTTGCAATAATTTGTACTTTTTAATTAATGTTGCTGACGAAGTCGCGTCTGTAGTTGGAGCCGCTGCCATGCTAATCGAGCGAACACACATACAAATGTATGTGTGTAATGCATACTATGTATGTCTGTGTGTAGTTGAAGAACTGCGCTCTTATCGCGCCAATTAAGAGATGCGAACGCCCACACACAGAGTGACGAAGGGAGTCTGAAGGGAAGGGAAGGGAGAGGGAGGGTGGTTTGGCAGGGTGTACGAAGTATGGGGCCCAGTGGAGTTTGCAGCACAGCGCCGGATGTTGAGAACCCGCGGCAACTTCCGCTTTACAAGAAGCGCTTTACAATGCGGCACGCCTCAATCTCTATGGTAATAAGTATGGCAGCGGCTGGGCCTTCAATCAATTGTCAGCAGAGCTCTGCTAGAGTAGCGCTGCCCTGCTCTCCTCTCTCCCTCTTGTCCCTCCCTCTTGTCCCACCCTCTTTACTGCACCATTTCGCGTTCATGGCTCATTGTCAACGCGAGGCTTCGTGCCGTGTTCCATGACGTGCCCAGCCGTGCCCTTTTATTAATTTCAATACATCACCCGCCCGCACACACACATACACGCACACACACACACTCTCAGTTGCACACTCTCAGCTCATTCAGCTGAGGGCACTTCAACGAGCTCTGCTCCCCACCGCAGCCCCTCTGAATGCTTCAATGATCTCAGTCCTGCAGCAAAACCTCTTGATGAAGCTGCTGAAAGGGGTAGGAGATAACAGAGGGAGTAAGTAAGCAAATGATGGAGGTTGAGGGGGCACACAGGTTCCACATTTATGACCAATTCACTGGCAGTGCCTCAATGAACCGGATGTGGTAACTTCATTAACGATTAACACAGTTGAGCAGGGCTAAAATTACAGTTTCAACAGCACTGTAACAAAAAAAGAGCAGCAACTGTAATCAAATTGATAAAGAGAAAGGGAAAGAGAATGGGAGGGGAGAGCAACGCAGGGAAACAAATTGAAATGCAAATCAAATAAATTAATTTTTCACACGACAGTCCAAAAAATAAACAAATGGGAAATAAAGAAAGACGAACACAACAAATGCTAAAGCAAAACAGACAGCCAAAGAAATCAGAAGAAAATATCGTTAAAATGAAATTGAATTAGAAAAATCGCATAAAATTTGAAGGCTCGCACGTGGCTGGTCATAAAACTCGAAGGCAAAGAGAACGAAAGCACAGAAGAGCGGTTAAGCAGAAGAGCAGTAAGACAGGAGAACAGTAGACAAGTAGAACGGGAGAGTGATGCTCGCTTGCAAATGGGCAGCGAGAGTGAGTAAAAAAATGACAGCCTGCTGCTCTGATAAAGCTCTTACAAAGTTGGCAAACTCATTGGAGAGCAATCGTAGTTAATCAGCAGAAGAGAATTTCAAATACTCGTTAAGTTCAGTTGGACAAAAGTCACATTGATAGCATTAATTGTTGCATTCTGACTGATGTTATGGCCTAGAGTCTGGAATAGTCTGGATAGCATCGAACTTTTCCAATTATGTCAACCATAACATTGCAGACCCAAAAGCCAACAGCTTCATCTACTATCCCGCTCTCCCACTCACAGCCTGTTTGTGCTCTCTCCAACGCAGCAAGTGTTGCAAAGCCGCATAAATTTCAAAAGGCAATACGACAAAGCAAAAAAAACAACAACAACAGCTACAAAATTGACTACAACTGAGAAGACAGTGAGAGCGAGAGATAGAGACTGGAGTTACAACTGCTGGCAGCAAGCAACGGTAAAAATAAAACAAACAAACAAGTGGAGTGAGAGCGAGTTCACAACTAGCAAATACCTGTAAATCAATTTAATTGTAAAGAGGCGTATGAACAAAAAGAATAAGTGATAGGAATAGAACGACTAGTCAGAAAATATTTTAAATAATTTGTGCTGCAGTTAGTTATATATACCCCATTTCACTGCAGGCTTCAGGTATTATAAAAACAGAATTAAGGAAGAACAGGAGATTTGAAGAGCTGCAATAAGTGGGAGTGAAAAGGTAGACTCAAAGAACAAAACTAAGCAAAGCAATTGCTTGGACAGTCGCAAGAAAAATAATAAAAACAGCTTCTCTTCTTTCCTCTTTTATTTTTTGGATTTAGTTTTTGTCTTTCTTTTTTTTTGTGAACTCATAGAGATGAGAACGATGCAAGGTTGTGAACTTGTGAGGAATGTTTTAATTTCAAGTTTTGTCGGCTACTCGACGGCTGCACGCACCGTTGAGATTGATCAGAATACGGGGAAAGTGATAAAAACTGGTAGCCGTGACACTTTTTCTGTTGTTGTTGCGGCGACAACTGACAAGGACATTGTTTCTGCTGAAAAGTAAATCAGAGTCTCAATTTTTTTTTAGCTTGAACATGGAACACGGATTGGGAGAGGTACTTTGACTGGGGCTTGGCATCCTTTATCATTTTCACACACTCGAAGGCAGTGTCAACGGCATTATTGATTGAAAAACAAGACACTGAGTTGCCAAGAAATTCAAGAGGAAGAGACAAACCCAAAAGATTCAAAATGGCAGAGAAAGAGTGTGGAGAGTTGAGAAAACCGGACTAAATATTTTCATGGTCAGCAGACCAGAAAAAAGGACATTGTGTCAAAAAGGGTAGCAACTTTGTTTGGTAATGCTTCGAGCACTCTTTTCTTGGCCATTTTGGCATATCAAAGCCATGACTTTAATTTAAGAATTTTCTGCATTTTACGCACTTTTTCATTGTGTCTTAAGGCGCTAACATGAAAATACACTTGGTCTAAAAACAAAAAGCAAAAAACAAAAAAATCATTTCAGTTTTGTGCCTTTATCAGCATTATGCTCTCATCTCTGAATCGATTTTTTCTTTACATATTTATCAGACATGATAATGATATTAGATATGCTGTGGAAAACTGGCCACAAGCCAATGAAAATGAACCCACATGAGGGAGGTACACATGCTTTAAACCATAGACTTGTTGGTCGATAAAGCAATACTTATTAAGTCGGCCAGCAGCTCAATTGGTGGTTCATAATCTGCTGTTTAATATTCATGACCCGTTTAACTTTTGCGGTCCGTCAAAAAAAAACCTTGCAAACAGTTTCAGTTGCTTTAAATAAGCCAAAAGAAGCAAATCCCAACAAAAAAGGAGAAAATCGTAAAAAACCGAAAAAGCAAACGAGACGCGCTTAAATTAAGCGTAGAGCGAAACATCAGAAATCACTCAACTAAGAATTCAGAGTAAATGAAAAATTAACAACAAAAAATAAAGGGAAGAAGAAGCAAACGATTTTTAAGAATAAAGCGAAAAAAAATACTTTTGCAATGCTTCGCTGCACATTGAGGCAGAAGTTGGCTAGAACAATGCACAATTTAACAATAAAAACAAAAGCAAAAACAACAACAATATCGTAATGAAAGAGTAAATAAATAAACAGCAAGATGGCCTCACATAAAGCAGCGAAAAATTTAATAACCGTTATGAAAATGTTTATTTCGCTTAATAACAAGTCAATGAAACACGACTGTTCACTACAAGTTCTCAATTAAACCAAATGAATTCACTCAACAATAAACACTTCCTGCTGTGAAAATGGCAACAGATTGTCTGACTGCATATAACTATATTATATTTCAATAAATTTTATAATAAAACACACGCTGGTTAAATAGTTAAAGCATGGACTAATGAACAAACACATGCAAAAATTACATTATAAATATAATCATTATAAATGCACTTTGCAGTGCACAAAAATGGTTAAATAAATAGCTAAAACTCTAAAATAATATAAATTAAATATATAGCATTGTATTATAAAAATAAACTTACAAAGAAAACATTTTGCTAAAAACTGACTAACTCTTGCCAATGTGTAAAAAAAGAGAAAATTGCCAAACGACCGTAAAAAAGAGCTTGAAAAAGTGACTAACTAACATTCAGTTGTATAATGCAATGCTTAAGCGGGATATTTATTTATTTATCCATGGCACTTTTTTGTTTCTGAACTTTTCTACAATTTGTTGTAGTTGTTGTTGTTGCTTTAGCTGTTTTTTCAGGCAAATAGACAAGTTTATTGCAATGACCTTTTTGTAAGCCGCTTAGCCAATTGGATACGCAATTAAAAAATTGTTGCATAGTAAAGGGCGCACAGCCGCAGGGGCGTGTAGCGGGGGCGAGACCTTAAAGCATTAAGAATAACAAAAATAGAAGAGCACTAGTTGGTGTAGCTACAGTTGAGCAGGGTAGACTAGAAATAACCCTGTACTTTGACTTATTTCTTTACAAATTTAAATATTATAAGCAACAGAGTTTGATTTAAATTCTTTAAAAAAAGTATTTATATATTTAAAACCAATAATTGTTTGAGGTCAACCTAAAAACCCAATTGACCTTTTATTTTTTAAAAATACAGAGATTTTAGCTTTGCAAACCGAACTTTTCGAAAATTTAAAAATTTATTTAGCTGCGCATTTAAATGCGGTTTATGTTTCCGCTATCAGCTGACCCCAGAGTCTAAAGTGTTTTCCCATTTGCCACCCCCACTTCGCCCCGCTGCCTATTAACTGCTTTTTAATTGCAGCGCCAAAAAATGTCTGGTCGAGAGCGCAACTTAAGGTTGTCGTGTTTATTTTTAAGCCTCGGGCTTTGTTTAGGGCCAAAAAATTAAAAGGCATTAACAAACCCATTGCATTAGGCCTTGTTTAAGAGGCGTTTTAAGTAGTGGGAACAACAAGGCCAAAATGAAGAAAGAGCAGCTCATTAAAATAGCCCATGTCGGAGACAATTCAGCACCCTAAACGAGGCCAAAACTGCAAGGCTTTAAAGGCACTGAAAAGGTAAGCTAAGCCTAGAAATACCCTGCAGCTTAAGTAAGAGAGTTTTAGACTCGCTTCTTGGTCATATTTTAAATTACAGGGTATAAGTAGGGTAAGAGCATACAGCTGGTTAAGCAAGCGTTAAGACCCACGCTAAAATCTGACAAAGCAAGTCAAGAAAATGCCGCAAAAATGAAAAAAATTCCAAGAACCTAAAAATCATTGAAATTTTTTCAACAGACAAAAGAAAAATCAACAGAAAGAAAAGAATGAAAAGTCGACGCAAATAGAAAAGTCTGCTTGCATTTTTAAAGGCCACTGCCATCGCTTAAATCGAAATTAACTAGAATTTTTTTTGTTTAAAAATAATCCCCCCCAAATGGGTAATTCTCCATCAGAAAAGTGGCAGGAGTTGAATCGTTTTCCATAACTTTCAACTCTGAGAGTCATTATGTAAAACAACAGCTCAGATTAACATTAAACTTACCGCATTTCCTCCCCCTTTTTGTGTGGCATGCCAGAAAAATGAAAATTACTTTATACACTCGCACTTTTCTACCCATGGAGTTGATTGGACTTGATTAAAAGTGGAGTGAAATTTGTAAGCACATTTGGAATGACAGCAGAAGACTCTTTGATTGATTGCTTGAATGATGAATGATATACAAGTAAATAGAATTTAGGGGTACAGGTATTGTAAAGTCAGTAGCTTGAGCTGAACACGTCAGTTTGAAAGGCTTTCGCCGTGCAAATACTCATCACGTATACGCAGCGTGTGTCGCGATGAGCGTAAAATGCGAGATAATATGCAGGCGCCACACGAAACGCAGAGGGGCGTGTAGAAAGCCAGGGAAAAGCATGGAAAGCCCCGGGTAAAGCATGGAAAAGCAGGGAAAAGCCAAAAAGGGGCGACAGGTGTTGTCAGAATGTCAGTTGTTGATGCTGTTGTAGGCGTCAAAATTGCATAAGTGGCGCCTCGTGCGTCAGATATCAAAAACAAAACCACATGAGAATGCGCAGCAGGTAAAGCGAAAATGAAAGAGACAAAGAGCGAGAGGAAGAGAGACAGAGCGTGTAAGAGCGGGATGCATGCTGTCAATCAGGTTACAAGACCGCTGCCCTAAAGTGCAGTTGCAGTTACATTTTGCGTTTTTGTGGCCGTTAATAACATGAGAATTTTAAGTGGGAATTGTGTGGGCAAAAGGGGAGTAAACAGAGAGAAAGGAGTGGAGAAAGAAGGGGGTGTGGGGCAGGCACATGTCATATGCTGGCAGCACAAATAAATTGCAATTATTTAGAGCATGCTTTTAGGCATTTGTTAGCTCACACCTCTCCTCACTCTCCCTTTCTCTTCACTTCCCCTGCAGGCTTTGCACCGCTCTACACGTACAACAAACTGCAACTCTCTGGGGCAAATGTCACTTTCACATTTTGTGGTCAGCAAATGGCAATGGCTTTCGGTTGTTGTTTATCTCGCTTGAAGTGTGTGTGTGCCTGTGTGTGTTAGTGTGTGTTACGTATGCGTGTTCATGCGTTTTGTCACCTAATCATTTACATATTTTGCGGAATTTAGGTGTGCTCATAGTTAGTTGCATGTAAAATAATTTACAATAACTAAAATATATTTCAAAATGCCAACCCAACATCAACAGGCACTAAATTCCAAAATAAATATGCCATTGTTTTAGAATAATGGCTGCAATTTACATAAACTATCAAATAACTAAACTGCATTTAGACTAGGTTTAAGCAGGGTTTTGTTACAATAAAGAGGTGACAAATATGCAGAAAATACAAAGTAATTTTAATACTGATTTTAAACTTAACTAAATTAAAGCTTTCTTGAAGATGTAATAAAAATAAAGTAAAATATATATAGTAAATACCATCTTAAAATTCTTTAAAATTTCCTAATACTTTTCTGTGCTCCTCAAACTGTTTAAGCCAACTTAAGTGTACCTTCTTCCCATTTGTAACATAAATTTAATTTAAGCTTTTAGTCTACACAAAATTCTCCTTTTTTAAAAAACTTTTGAATTTAATGTGCATAATGAAATGTTGATACAGTATCAACATTTTTGTTCTTTTTTTCTGTTCGCAATTCGTTAATTTTCTTATTGCGCTTTTCTTCTGTGTGTGTGGCAAATAATGGGAAAATATCATGGTATAAATCCGCACAATTTTCAACACAATTTTCATCATTCCAATGCTGTGTGTGGCAAAAGCAAACATGACCACGCCCCTTTTGTGTGAAGGTAAAAACGCCTCCTTATGGTTGGCAGCATCCATAAATTGCATATTTTAAAAGTGCCGTAAATTTTGCGTAGGTGCGAGAGCCAACTATGAAATTGAATCGAATGCAGCAGAGAAAGGCACACACACACACACCTACACCTACACACACCTAAGGCACACACAGCTAGTCGCAGCTAGGCGTACTCCAATTTGGCGTTGCATACTTTAGGGCGCAAAGTTTTCGGCGGAGTGCTCGTAAATTTGTTAAGTCAAGGCGTGCAACACATGTTTGTACAGCATGTGGCAGGCGTGGCACGTAGTGACACCAGCTCCACATATACATATATACTTATATCGAATGGGATTTAAAACGCGGTTAATGATTGCATATGATTTAAGAACATGTACGCCGGAAATCAAAACGCACTTTAAAGTATCTTTAAGATACTTCATGCCAACACTGCGAGGCAGCGTGACAATCATCAATTAGAGTTGAGTTGAGTCGAGTCGAGCCGTGCCCCAAAGCATATCAGCGTAGACAGAGACATCGAAATTAAGTGCATCCTTTGGCGGGACAGGAAGTCAAATTGGAAGAAATCACTTCCTATGCGAAACTTATTAACGCAGCCAAAGACATAAACAAAGCGTGGAAGAGAGGGAGGGGGTGAGATAGAGAGACAGAGACGGACTGTATTGACTTCTAAGATACTTGAAGTGTGTGTCGACAATTTCCATTGACTTCCGTTGGCAACTTGTTGCGATGCAGACTCAAAAACATGTTTGCCCCATGCCACATGAGCTCAGGAATTTGCCTGCTGCATAAATTCTTTCGATATGATTTATACCTTGTACTCGACTGCGAGTTTTTCTGCTTCTTTTAGTAGCAGACAGTGAACAGTTCGTGTCACAAACTGGTTCGAAATGCATTTGGCATCCGGTAGCATGCGGAAAAACTGTTGGAAAACTAATATAAAGCTGCGCTGGCGTGTTGCAAGTGTTTAAGCATTTAAATTATCTATTGATCTAACTACACTGACAGAAAATAAGCAAGCACTTATAAAGACAAGAATTAGAACTGTACTTCAATATTTAATTGCAATTTTAGTGGGGACAACTAAATGTTAAAAATGTTTTTAATATAATACTTTACTTTACTTTAATAAAATACTTTATTATTTCTAAATCATTTTTTCCAGTGTAACTACTGCTATTAAATATAAACGTTTGTCTGTTTCAAGTTGGGGCGTGATTGTTCTGGAAAATGTGGTCTGTGTCGTCAGAAATTTCGTCACAATCAGCGGTTTTCCATTGAAGTATGTCACACTTCATCAATCCCTGAGAGGATGCCAGAACTCACGTACCACAGCTCGTAATGCTCCACAATCAGTCAAATCAGCCACATTAGCGTAGGGTGCCCAACTCCTTGACACGCCCTAATCAAGCAAAAAGGGGTTGGGTTTTCATTTTTTATAGCAAGAGGAAACAATCCCCATACTCCAACTTTTATGCCAACCCCAAAAAATTCGAGTTTCATTTGTGGCCCCCAAAGAAATGTATTTTAAAAGGTTTTTCCAACTCCATTTTCCAACTCCTCGTTAGCGTTGGCCACACCTTGAAAGAAAACTGATGGGGCAGTTCAATTACAATTGAGTTTGGGAAATAAAAGAAGGTAGAACACACTCATTTCTTGGGTGTGTACAGGAAATGTAAACCTTATTATGGCTAGCAATGGGGGAAAAAGGGAAATTTAATTAACTACCGTTAAACGGGAAGTAAAATATTCAATACTTGTTAGCCATAAAAAAAAATTAAAATTATCAACAATAGCAGCTATGTTCTACGAGTTTTAAAAGTAGGCTAAATTAAATTTAGCAGTATTCTTTTGGGGCCCACGCGAAGTTTTCTTTTAGCGTTCTATTTGCTGTCAAATTATTTGTTCGGGAATTTAAGACTATTAAAAAAGCGAACAGAACAAGCAGCAGCAGAAGGACAACAGTTTTGGGCATTACGCAAAATATTTTTAAAAATACAGTGCACTGAGAGAAAGGGGGAAAGAATTTAAGTACATATAAAAAATGAATACGGAGAAAAATGGAAGTAAAGTTATGGAAAAATTTAAGGTAAATCTAAGTCTAAGTTAGTAACGATTTTAGTGCACTTTGTGTATTGCACTAATCTTTTTCTTGCAGTGTATGTGTGTGTATATAGACGCAACGACGGCGTGCGCACAAAATCAACAAAGGCCCTACAAAGACAAACCTCAGCCGAAAGGTAAACAAAAGCCGCCAAAGGGACACGAACTGGCGGAGAAATAGTAGGAAAAGGGAGGGACATAGATGGGCTAGGGGGAAGGGACTCAGGAACTGGAACTGAGACAGGGACAGCGGCTGTTTAAGGTCCAAGTCTGAGTTCGCGTCTCGTCAGCCAGCTATTAATTTTTATTTGTCTTGTCATTTAAAGAATTCCAAAGCAAAACTTACTCAGCTTCAGCCTCGGCCTCTGCCTCAACCTCAGCCTGTTGCTAAGCAAGCTCGAATTACCTTATAAATAGTTTTGTCGGGTAGTTAAAGTCGCTGACGACTTGCGGATGCCGACGTTGATGAGATACGCGATGACGCTAGGGCTTACCTGAAACGACAGAGACAGAGACAGAAAGTTAGAGTGAGTTGGATATACTTGACTAATTGTTGGATGAACTAACAACAATTTAACCAGAAGAATTTACAGCAATTGCGTAAGAAATAATTTATTAGCCAACTATTCAGAAGAACAGCAAAAGTGTTGGTTTTATGGTAGTAGAACAATTAGGAAGATTTTGTGGACTTCTGTTTTGATACCAAACCGGTATCTTTGGACCATAACAGTTAAGGGTTTGATTTAAGTACTGAATTTAAGTGATATATAGATGAACTAATAATAATAATATAACTATAACAGCTTAGGGTTGCAGTTTAATTATTTAATTGGTTAGTTTTACTAGAGTTTTGGTATTAATTTAGTAAATTTTTTGTGTTACAGTACTTTATAAATATTTATTTTTTAATAAGTGATATATTTAAATTTTTGTACTGTACAAATCTGTCCATCATGTTAGTATTTTTCTAAAATTATTCTAGTATTTTTGCAGTATTATTTTAATTTATGATATGCTTTAATATGTAGTGACTGCCAAATTATTTATAACAGCTTAGTATTTTTTTCAAACTTTTTGTTAGTATTTTTGCAGTATTTTTTTAATATCTGATATGCCTTAATGTTTTGTGATAGTTAAATTATTTATAACAGCTTAGTATTCTAACTTTTCTAATTTTTTCCTAGTATTTTTCAAGAATTTTTCTGGTATTATCCAGGAAGACAACGATTTCATCAAGCCAGTGTTTTCAAAGTGAAAATCAAGTATGATAAACTCTTTGTTTGCATAGTACTCAATTGTTTTTCACCCACACGCACTAATGCAAGTGCAACTGTTTCGAGTTTCCCAGGCACCGCGAGAGGCGACCACGCGACAGCTGTGCGTTAACATAAGCGCAGAAAATATGAAAAACCATATGGGAAAATGTGCCAAAAAGCAAAAGGAACAAAAAGAATGAAGGCAGGGAACACACATGCTTCTAGTGAGTAGCGCTCTTCTCATCTCAGATACGAGTGATGATGATGATGCTGCTGCTGCTGTGAGATACTCTGAGATACACTGCAATGCACTTGATACACAGCAGCTGACTTGCATCCTTGCCTATATCCATAGATAGCGACTGTGGGAATATGTAGCTATGAGAAATCCGAGTCGAACTGGAAGCCAGCAGCTGCTGTTGTTGTTGTTCTTGTTGTTGTTGTTGCTGTGGCTGTTTCACATGCTGCGATCTATGAGGTAGCAGGTAGAAAATGTGCGTGCACAACATGTGGAAATGTGCATAGAAATGGAAATGGGAAATCAAAAAGCAGCCAAGAGACGCAGACGCTCTGGACGAGAAATCAAAGTCAATGCCAAAACAAATGTGGAGCAGTTTTCTGAAAATGCATTTTCCACATTTGCCTGCTGCTATTTTCATTGGTTTCCGGTATTTTTTCTTTTTTTGAAAATATATTTTAATTATGGTGCGGATGTTGGAGCAGCGGCATTTTCCTGCGAGTTCAGAGGTCAGCTGGCAACATGCAACATGCCACATTAACGAGATGCACTCTTAAATCAGTTGTTCAACCTTTGTTCCAGACTAACGCCCACAATTAGGGCAGAAAAAAATGAGGGAAACCGTTCAACGCACTCTACCTATGTGTGTAGGTGTGAAAAGTGTTAAAGGTTTTTCTTTCTTTCAGTTTTTTCTATTTTTCTTTGTCTTTATCTTTCCAGGTATGGGCTCTTGTTGTCATCATATTGTTTAAGCTCAAGATTGATGCATGCGCACGATAAGAGCTACACGTGGGCAACAACAAAAAATGGAAATGGGCATGGAAAATTGTCTTTCAACAAGTTGACAAGTTGAGCTGCAGCTCAAAAGCTTTTGAGCTAAAGTTACACAAGACTTTTGAAGAGTGTTCCAGAAATGCACATGACGCGGGAAGACTTTTATGCGTTGTTTCTGCTAATGCTCAGAAAGTGTTTTAATCCCAAAGCCAAAGAAAACTAGTGCAAGTCATGTCTTTGCAACGACTGTGCGTTTAAAATATGACTTAAAATTTAACTAGTTTAAAGAAACAGTTTGGGGTTAAAAGATACTTGAGTGAAACATTTTTGAAGTTGGATATGTAATTAATTTAGTTATTGGTTTCATAAGTAATTCAATAATCAAAAATCAATTCAAATCAAGACACTTTCTTTAAAAAAATCCCCTTAGGAGTTAAAAGTACTTGGATTGTATTCAATACTAATTTTTAAAATTAGAAATCCAATTCAAAAGTTTAAAAACATAATTCTTTCCTACTACTCCAAAAGCCTTTTATTTAAAATTAGCTTCATGGGGCAAATTATTTCTTTACCTTTCCTTTTCCTTTATCAAAAATGTATTTCCTTCGCTCAAATGCCTTTTACTTTTACATTATCCCCAATCATTGACCCGTTCTTAACAATAGTTGACGCTGCTTTTCATTCCCTTTTTAACATCATTTATCCGCAGTTAGCATTAATTCCATTATATCGAAAGATACTCGAACTATTCATGCGTCTTTAATGTACTGAGCTCAGATTGTGGAATTTCCTTAATGTCATTGCCCATGACACAACTCGTAATCCTTGGAATCTTGTCTTTGCTTTTATGCCAATCATTTTCACATTTTCTCGTGCTCTCCTTACTTTTCCTTTCCCTGCTCTGCTCTCCATTCTACTTTCTTCGTTCTCAGTGTCATCAATTAGCCAAGACGCAATCAAATAACCAAACCAAATACGCAATTCGATGGACTCAGGTGCACACTTCCTGTATCAACGAAATTTTTCTACAGAATTTTTTCTTTATCCAATTCTGCATAATGAAAATGTGTCAAACTTTTCTTTTGGGGCGTTAAATTTATGGGATCTTTCAATATCAAATGGGTGCTGTGCTCTGATAATTTGTCAAGTCAACTCAAATTTGTGGGCATGAATGGGCAATAATTTTGATTGTACACGAGTATACGAGTATATATTTTTATATATGACAGGAAGTTGATTTTTTGATGATGTTTTTGTTCAACGTCTATTTCTATTAATATGGTCATAAATTAGAAGATGTTGTTGCCCCCAGAGAGCAGTATCTGAGCCACATTTTAATGTATCTTGTTATTCTTATGCCTCTTTTTCTGTTTTTTGTTTTGCTAATTTCTTGGGAATTACTTGATCTGCTGGGCAACTGCGAATTAAACTAAACTAGTTTTCAGTTTTCCAAATGGCCTAACAGAAAAAAAAAGAAACACAAATTCTTATTTCCATTTATTTTTTTTGCTGTTGTACTTTGTTTTGGTTTTCTTGTTTCTTTTGGCCAGGCTAACCGAAATGAAGTACAAATGAAATTACACAATGCCCCTAAAATGTTGTCATTGTTGTTGCTGCCAAGTTTTGACTGCGGCTTTTGCTAATGGCCAAGTTCTTTCGACTTTGGCTCGTACGCTCTGCAACAGAAACTTTGCGGCTCTGTAAATATAATTATACATTGTTTTTTTTCTCTTCTCTTTCGTTGTTAGTTCTTCTAGCTATTTTTGGTAGCTTTTGCTTTGGACAATTGTTTGAGTTTTGCATCTGCTGCTTATCTGCGGCTTAACAGTTACATAAGCAAATACGTCATTAAATATTTGTCCAGCAACAAGTTTTAGTCAACGTCGCGACAGCAGCAGCAGCAGTGGCTAAAGAATGTTGCTCAACACTAGCGAAGGTTGCTGCGCTGCAGCAGCGCTAGAAGAAGAAGGAAGTGGAGGAAGCGTGTAATAAAACAGCAGCAGCAGCAAGTACAGCAACAACAAAGACGACAACATTTAGCTATTTGTCACGCTTTGACGTAGCTGCGTCGCAGTCGCTACGCTGCGCTGACGCTTGGGCTGTCAATGCAGCACGCGTCGCAGTTGCAGTCGCTGTCGCCGTCTGCGTTGTCAGTTAGTCATTCATTTATGCATGCTGCACTTGTTGTTGTTTGGTTGTTGTTGCTGCTGTCGGTCTTTGACTTTACTGCGCTTTTCCGCGTTTGTCAACATAGTTTCTATGCAGTCACCTTTAGTTGTCGTTGTTGTTGCTGTTGTTGCTCTGACCGTAGCTAATTGTTGCTGACTCGCTGGGTTGATGTTGCTAAGGTGAGTGGCCGCTGTAATTTTGTTGCCATTACGTTGGCAAATCGCCTTCAACTTGTTGACGTCTTTGCGATTCCTGTTGACTCGCAAAAAGACAACAACAGCAACAACAACTTGCAACTGGTATTTAGTGCAAAATGTTAATGTGTTAACTGTTAATGCGCTTAACGTGGCTTTTCCTGCATTGAAAATTGTGAGGAAAAAGTAATTAAAACCGAAATCTGAAGTACCACAAAAGCTGCACACACACACACAGAGACAGACGCAAACACACGCACACTTGTGACACTCAATTAAGCTCAATTGCTGTCAATTAATTTATCAATTATTACTAATAATAAATAATTTCATTCTCATTTTTCACATTTTTCACCATAAGTTTTATTTAATTCAGCAGCATATAATAATTTTATTGTTGTTTTTACAGATTTTTACACCGCAATAAAAAAATGTGAGTGTGTGGGTGTGCATGTGGTGTGTATTTATACAAACGAGTATAATACACTGATGGTACACTATAAATTCAGAGCTACAATAGTATCTATTGCCTTGAAAAGTATCTGCTGCAGTGTATTTATTCTTCTACTACAAATGTGCTCATTTATACGCTGCTCTGGCAAAGTCCTCGATTCGGCAACGCATTGTTAAAATTAATTAAATGTTTTTTCCTTAAATTATGCACAACATTTGCACTGCTATACATCAATTTAAAGAGTTCTTGTGGTTGAATTTTCCGTGTTTTTATTTTTTTATGATTTTATGTTGTATTTTCTTTGGCACTGCATCAAAAACCGAGTCGTAAATTAATCGAAAGCCTGTCATATTTTATGGCTAGCTTTAGCCGCCTCGTAAATATAAAAGAAATGTACAAATGTAAAAATAAAACACCAAAGTTTATAAATAAATTAAAGAAGACATCAGGAAAAAGCTTTTAGTTCATCTTTTTTCAGCGGAAATTATAAATTCAGAGCAACTTAACGGTGTGCACAGCAGAGAATTACAAAAGCCATAGAACAGTTTTCATTTCGCTGTCGATTTCCATGGAAAAGTCAAGAGTATTGTTTTACATTTTGTGTGGACGGACTTGTTAATAAATGATTACAAAACGCTTTCAAGCAGAAAACAAAACACAAATCGAGTACCTGTATCTATTTTTGGGTTGCTTCAAATTGCAATGCTTTGGAAAATTTCAATAGAAAAACGATTTCCCATAGTTAAACATTTAAATTTTTAAACTATGACTTTGCAAGGTCATTGATTGTTACCCAAAGCACAAAAAAAACTGTTAACAAATTGCACATTTGCTTAGATAAATCAACGGAAAGACAAAACAAACGATTCCACATTCAAAACATTTCCCTCGATTTAATGCACGGCCTCTAAAAGCATTCAAAATCATTTATAACTTGCAACTGCCACACACACACATGTGTGTGTGTGTCTGTCTGCCTACATAAGTGCTTAAAAAACAAAGGGAATTCCAAGAAGAAGAACACAGAAACTGAAAAACAAAAACACTTCTTAATGAAGTTATGAGCAAAAGGGGGAACAAATTGGAACTAAAGCAGCAGATACACTCCAAAAGATACTACATGCAAAAGGGCAACTCTTCAGCATATAAATAATGTATCTATAGACTTTCAACACACCAGATACAGCTACAGTCTGCAGTCTACACTCACTGCTTTCCACTTAAGCACCCACAATTAATTTTTCTTATGTGTCGATTAAGTTGTTTTTATTTTTAAACTGCTAGAAACACACATAAACTATTTCTGTGCGATAAAAAAAATATAAAAATAAGCAAAGAAAAAAACATTGCATGTGGCAAGCTGAATCATTTATGGGGCAGCAATGAGACAGACGACTTTTTCGAGTATTTCAAGGCATCAAGAGCTGCATTGATATCGCTTTCATAACACATCATATACTATATATATTTACATATATAACCCAATCAGCAAGTCCAAGTGGCTTTATATTTTTGCATGGGCAACTCAGATAGCCCAGCAAGCAATGCTAACAGCCTTGGCTTCTGTGCAAAGTTCGCCGCTGAAAGCCCCAAAAGTTTCTATCCCAGAAATATAAAAAAAGTAACTGACATAAAGAAACTTAAAACACAAAGTGAAGCAAAGAGATTCCCATACAAATTGATCAAGTACGCACAATTAAATCGCCTGGGAGTTTCCTTGATGTGGCCAAAGCTTGTTGGAGCCTGGCCAGCTAAACGTTTCCTGCTTTTACACTGCTCGCTCCCCTGCTTTACTCCTCCTTTCTTTCCTGCACTTCTCTTTCTACTCTTAGCTGTGCCAAGCAAGACATCAACTTGGTCGCAGCTCAGTCAGCAGCAATATCAGCTTTTAAGTTGGTTAATTTGTCAAAGAGACAGAGACAGAGAAATGGAGAGAAGGAGACGGAGAAATAAATGGAAGTGGGGCAAGAAGATGTAACAGTTTTTTTTAAGGTTAAGGACACAACGAATTTAAAGCTACACTTGGAAATAATCATATATTTAAGTCATTGTTACAATTATTTTAATTATTTAAATTAAAGAAGAAGCAAAAAGAGGTTCATAGCGAAATAGAGATAACTAAGAATTTATTATATTATATTTATAATATATATATATTAAATATATAATTTATTTTTAAACCTACTCGCTGCTGTTACAAACCTATGACTAAGCTGCTATACCCTGTAAAAGCAGCGCAAATCCCTTGGCTTACAAAAAATGCAATTGAGCAAAAGCTCTACTGCTCTGTTTTATGTTGTTGTTGGGTTTTTTTTTAGTTGCTGTTGCTTTAGTTGTTGTTTTTTATGAGCTTGACGTCTGTGCCAAGTGTTTGTGCATTTAGTCGCCTGGCAGAGACTGATGTACGTAAATTAATCACGCTCAAATAGAGCGCCAAGTGGCCAAAAGTATTTTTTGCTGCTCACTTTTTTTTTCTCTGCTACTTTTTTGATTTGTCTGTTTTTCTTTTTTTTATTCGTTTACTGTGTTTTTTTTCTGTTTTGATTTGTCGGACGTTTACCGAGAGCCTATAAACTGGGGCGCTTCCGGCCTTAACCCTTTGGGCCAACGGGTGTTAAGGTTTCGCCAACTGCACACGCATATCGATTACGACAGACAGAGAAAGGGAACAAGAGGGAGAAAGAAAGAGTGAGAGCGAGAGCGAGAGCTTGTGCAGTTGCAGCTAATGTCTGCCTGACAGAGACAGAAAAAAATGCAAGTCAATCAAGTTGTGAGCGAGGCATTCCCACAGTGCATTAAAGTCAAGGCAACAAACACCACATTCCAGGATTGTAGCTGGGAACCGAGTTACCACTGTACAACTGCACCACCGCACCACAGTGGTCACATTTTGCGGTTTACATTTACAGCCAGCGAGGAGTACAACATTTGTTGGCAGCCACTGTTGTTACCATTTACACTGGGCGTGAGAACTGCATGCTCCGCTTTTAGTGAGAGGGGAGAGCAGGGGTGCGTGTGGGTTGTGGGTGGTATAACGATCTGTGTGGCACGTGTTGCACCATAAAAAGCGTAGAAAGTAATGACTGATTTTCCTACCCAGATAAGACTGCAGTTGCAGGTCTAAACGAAAGTTTTACGAGCCTACAAAGTGAAGGTTTTATCCAGATCTTGCTTGACCCTAATGGGGATCAGCTAGAGCCACTAAAGAATAAAAGACAGCATTAAAAAAAGACGAGTAGTTTGACAGAAGAAAGTTCAAGTTGCAGTTGATTAGCCATAAAAGATGAGCAGCTCTAGAAAGTCAACTGAAGAAGTATTTTCCAACTATTACGACAGAGATAAAGAAAGAGAAAGAGTGAGAAAGTAGATTTCAATGCAGTTCTCAGTTTCCCACATTAGTTGAAATTAATAAAACAACACGTAAGACACTAAAGTCAAGCCAATTCATTATTTCCTGGCTTATAGTGATAGATTATATAATCAGTCTGAATTAAAAGTTATGGCTGCTTAGAAACGTGCTAGAATTAAGTCAAGAAGTTTGCTAATCTGTTGTTAATTTTTGTTAATGACACAGTTTAGTTATTAAAAGATAATAATAATAAATAATATGTATGTATATTTAAGATTTTAAGACATTTATTCAAAGCTTTGTTTATGAACTTTATTTCTTTATCAAATTTCTGCTTAAAAGTATTAATTCCAAAGAAATTTACATTACATTTATTTAAAACAATTATTTCAGCAAAAAATTCATACTAATCATTTCCAGAGAAATTCAGAGCTCTCCGCTCATTTCAACTTTAAACTCTGTAAAAATTGCGCTGAGATAGCGATGCCATAAAGCGCCATAATTATTTTATAGCACGCCAGTTAGCATATGACTACTCAGTTGAGTTGGCAACTAGACAGTTTACAGCCATTTGCAGCTCGTTAATTAATTGTTAACAAAACGGCGTGTCAACAAATGAAAAAAGTTAATACAAAAAACCAACAATTTGAGCAGATTCAACAAAAAAATCGGCGCAAAGTCAGCGCCAAATAAAATCAAGTTGAATATTTTTGCTGACGTTTCCTTGATAATTTGCCATAAGATACGACTATTCATATCTCAATCTACGTAATGATTTTCAAATTGTTTTTGTGATTTGTGCGGAGTCGTATAATTTACCATTTTAGGTGCTGACTAAGCGCAGTTTTAGCTGTAATTCAGCCGAGTTAGCGAGAAATACGTAAATATATTCGTAAACAAATGAATACAATAAAAACGACAACAAAAATCAAAATAAAAATGAGAAAAATACCCATTTTTGGCCTGTATTCGATACAATTGAATACTTTGAATATTTAGCTGTAAAAATTCAATGCTGATCATTTTGACTTGCAAATCACTCAAGACACGCGTGACTTTCGACCACTGTGCGGCTGTACAGTGGGGTGGGGGGGCACTTGCTTAGCAACATATGTTGCTAAAACTTTGTCAATCCCCAGTTTGAAATGACAAAATTCCCGTGGATATATGCAAATGTCTATTGTCTTACAATGTGCGGGTGTGTCTCCAATTTGTTGTTAGACAGTAGAAAGACAAAAGACATTAAATGTATTGTTTATAGCCGTTTATGGCAAAGCCAACAACTTCCGGGGCTTACAGAGTAAAGTAGTCAAAAGTGATTGGAGAAATCCAATATTTAATTGAGAAATCTTTACAGATCTTTAACTAAAGATAACATGATCTAGACATAGATACATAGACCACCAAAAATCAATGTCTATATTACACTGGAATTATACTTCTGTTTAAAACTGTTACGTGCTTTCCATTGCCAAAATACCAAATCAATTGAGGCGCATTTCCTCTAGTTGAAAACTGTCCACTGCTCACGTATTGCCAACTGTAGAGACCGTTTCTAATAGCCCTTAAGCTACTACCTGCAAAGGGCGCTAAACCGTAGCAAACCGCACTTGACAGTAGTTTTAGCTCAAGGGCAGGTAACAGTCGTTGCGAGCCGCTCTCACGTAGCAAAAGGACCTCGCTCCTAGGGATCCTAGGATCATTGATCCCATGTCGTCTTTTGTTCGCGTGCATTTCCTGATTTTCAATTAGCCAATAGAAGTTTTGTGTACAAAAGCATTGTCCAAAAATCGTAGCTACCTTTAACTACACTACAACGTGAGCTGCATTCGATAATCCCCCAAAAAGACCAAGTGATTTTCGAGTGAAAACACGACAGGAGACAGGAAATTAATTCAATATCAATGGCAGCGGCAATTGTCTGTTTGGGGCGACGAACCCATGAAGAGACAGTCAAGACAGCAAATTGCTTGAAAGTAAAGTGAAAACCACTTTTAGCGACCATCAACAACATCATCTCCAGCTCCAGCTCCATGTCCATGAGACTAATAACTTGACAAGTGTTTTCGCGAAAATTTCATAATCAAGCCAAGAAATATTCGAGGTAAGCAACATCATTATCAACATCATCATCGCAATTATCTTCTACGTAATCATTGAGAAAATTTAGCCACATATTAAAGCAGTTTCTTGGCTCTTTGGCGTATCGAAAATTCATTTAGTTATAACAAATTAGTTAAAAGATTCTTTTGTCTAATTTATTGTTGGTTTTCCATGGAAGTTTATGCGTTAATTAGCCAAGTCAGATGAATAATGAACATGTCTGTTGATGGGAACTCTTTTTTTTTACTTTTCGTATAGATTGAAAGCAAAAGTTGGCACTGATTTATGGCAAAAACGAGTTGATAGACCGATAAGAAGTTTTAGTCCTAATGGAAACCATTCAAAATTTGTCATTTGAATTAACTAATGATCTGTTAATTGATCTGCATTTAAAATGTGAGAAATATCTATGAATTAAATAAATTTAATATCAATGTTGGCCATAATTTGTAACGTCTTCAATACCAAATGATATTTACAGTTTACAGTTTGATCAAAATCATTTATGTAAACTCTGTCGTCATTATGAAATCAGGTTTTATGTCTTTCATCAACCATTAACGAAGTCTGACTAATTAAGTGAGCATTTGATTGGAGTTACAAGCTAAAACTAATTTGCATAAAAATGTTTATGCATTTTACTACCTATATTTATCTATTAGTTTGGGAAGGTCTAAATCTATCGTTGTGTGTGGCACTCGGGGCACTACAGGTGAAGCTTTGGAATGTAAGTGTTAATTTGCATAAAAATGTGAAAAATTCATTTTATTCAAAGAACCGACAATGACATCAACAACTTTTTTAAGAGCGTGCAAATTTTTGCATTATAATCGCCTAGAGATAATCTGCGTTTCAGCAGTAGATACTTCTACTAGTGATTCATAGAGTTGAGGGGAAACGGAAATGAGTTGCCTACCTTGAAGACAGGGAGAGCAGTTTGTAGAACCGTTGTACTCCCAAGTTCAATCAACTTTGACTGATAAACACAACAGGTGCTCCAAGCGAGAACTCTCAGGAAAAGCTAAACAAATTTTCTTTTTGGTGCCTTCATTAAAATAATGTCGAATTCCATTTGACTAGTGAAAATTCTAAACTTTCGCCAAACGAAAAAGAGAACCAGACCAACTCCAACTACTCGCAAACAAGTAAACAAGTCTCTAGATATCATCTTCTCAAAAACCAACTCAGATTCAGATTTAGGCTGAGACTTTCTAGCGGAAGCCGAACAGCAGCAAGTGAATTATCGCTATAAATCAATTTCGGTTTTAAGCCAACAGTCGATTTGGGCTAACAACTCAAGAATCTAGAAGAAAACAGAAAGCTTTGGCGCTTACCTTTATATAGTTCAGTTAGTTTTGGTATCCAAATGTATGTAATCCCAAGTTTGAGCGTTGAACACTTATAAAATACACTGAGAAATTCACAAGGCCGTTTATTGTTGTAGTTTTGTTATATAAATTCTTTTTTTAGCCCTTAGTTAGCGTTATTTTTTCATGCACTTTACGCAGCGCATTTTTATGCGTAGCCAAAGGCGCGTACGTGCCGCATAATGCGATGCGTATTCCGATTCCGATTCCGACTGGGTCGCATCTGTTGCGGTTGGCAGGAAACAGGTGCAGCACCGATTTTTGATTTGATTTCACGGTATAAACTCAGTATAATTCTATTTTAATGCACACACCACAACAATTTGGTCGTATTATTATTTTTATTATAGTTGTCAAAATTCGCAATGCACTTTCAGTTTCGTGTTGAAATAATTGTGTATGTTGATAAGCTTTGAACTGTTAACAAGAGCGACGATATAACGCACAGCACAATCGACTGTCAATCGCACTCAACAATGCTTAGAGCACAACTAAAGTCTAAAGACGAAACTGCAGCGACAGCTCTGACAGCAGCGAGGGCTAGCTTGTCAAGTTACTCTCTCTCTCTCACGGTTAGCCTCTCACAGCGACCGCTTTGCCAGACAGCCTGCAGCGAGGGCTAACTAGTCATGTTTCTCTCTCACAGTTACGCTCTCGCAGCCAGCAACTAACAAGTCGACATGCGCTATCTCATGTTTACGTTCTCGCTCGCTTGGTGCAGAGCACAGATCGTACTAGCAAAGCAGACGGCGCAACAAAAACAACAACCGGCAAAGCGTAACAGTCACGGCAACATATTATGCTGCTACACTGAGGAAAATTGCAGCAAACACAGATATTCTATTGCACATGAAGTAAGCAATTATTAATCATTGCTTATTGGTTTATGATTAAAACTGCCATGCAGTTATATTTATATTTCTCAACTACATACTGCTGTTTAATCTCAGCTAAAACAACTTACTGATCCAACTGCATTTTATGCTCACTGTTGACGCTCACTGCTTATGCTTAACCGCTCTCGCTCTCTCTCGCTTGCTCTACGCTAGCGTGGGTGCAAGCAGATGTCGACGTGCGCTCTTTGACCAGCATTGGTGTATGCCTGTGTGTGTGTGTGTGTGAGTGTGTGTGGGTCGCTGTGAAGCGTGTTGCTGAACTGTAGGCGATGTTGCTTGGGCGAACTAGTTCCACTTGCTGGCTATTCATTTTTTTCGAGTAGGTAGCGAGCGGCAAGCTGGGAAAACGGGTTTCCAATTAGAATTGAGAGTTCGTCCGGCATGTGGGTTTCCATAAAGGTTGACTTTCGGATGGGTGGGTACAAGTAATTGCAAGAGAACGAGCACAGGGACGCAGTGCGTGACCAAAGACACTGAGCGCCGGATGGGCTTGAATTTGTATAGCTTCACGTATGTGTGTGTGTGTCGTTTTGTGAGGGGAACTGTTAGCAACAATTTCTTTGCAACATGTTGCACCAGCTAGTAAGTGAAAGAAAATTCCATCACAAGTTCAAGCAAACTGGAAAGTTCTACAGTTTCAACAGTTATTTTGTTATTTCCTTCTAGTTCAAAAGAACTAACATTTGTTGCTAACATGGCTGGCAACATGAGCCCAGAGTACAAAGAGTTTTACTTAGAACTTCAGGTATTATGTGCACGTTTCTAGCCATTTATGGGTTAAAGACTCTTACGGCAAATACAATAAACCAAGTTAAGACTTGGACTTGCTATTAAAGTTATGGCCATAAAGCATTAAAAGTTTTGAACTTTGGTGCTACACAGCAACAACAACAACAACAACTACACCGACAACAAAAGAGACCGAAAAGAAAGTCAAATGGCAAACATAATTTTTGTGTCAAGTTATGATGGTTCAGTCATGATTTATTTAACAAAAACGTAACAAAGCGAGCCAAAAAAGTAAAAAAAAAATTAATTACTACAGAGGTCAAAAAGTCTAAAAATACTATTAATGAAAGTGAAAATTTAGCAGAGCAGTGAGAGCAGAGATAACGTATTCCACTAATCTCTGCTCAACTGATTTTCGCTTGTGTTTTTGCAAATTAAATCAAACAGATTTTTCATGATAAATCGTTTCGATGACAAAGCTTGAGCCACAAATGCAAAATCAATTTGCGGTTTTATTTTTTCTTCTTTGCAGTTAATTAAATTATCATAATTGTGGCAGAAGTCAGAAACAAATGTCTTGACTTTGGCAGCCAAAAAGGTCGTTCAACATTTTCTATTCATCTTAACTTAACACATCCAATTACTTTGGTCTACAAATGCTGATCTAATTACGAGTCAACTTTCTGGGTTTACTTGGCATGTTTCGGGTATAATTATGGTATGAAGGTACAGCTGAGTATTGTACTCAAGGCAAACAGTTAAATATTTGCTGAGAATGGAATTATAGTTGTATCATAGCACGCTTTTCACATAAGCGTGTGAAAAGCACACAGCATGAAGAGCTAAGGAAAATCTTGGGTAGCACATGCGAAGCATTCTTATGAGGTCTACATGTTATATAGGTGTAGTCCGCTGCACTGAAAAAATAGAGGGGGTTACTTTAAACAGAAAAGTATTAGCATTCTGTGACTCTCAAAAGACTAAAGAATCTATTTAATTTGTAAGAAAATTATTTTAATATATTTAAAATATTATTTTATAATAATTTAAATTTTTTTCAATTTAATTACTTAAAAATGTTATAATATTTTCTTAAGTAATTTGTTTTAAAATGCAGTTCTCTTTAAACTAGCTGAAATTAAAACTATTTTAAAATATTTTTTAGCATATTTGAAAGCTATATCTAGTTTTGAACAGTGTAGGCGTTAAGTTATGCTAAGAATTGGAAGGCAGTGTAAAACCCTATGCATGCTCCAGTTACAGCTTCAATTTTTAGTTGTGTAATCGTAGAAGCTAGGCTCCTGCACTCTCTCCCTCTCTTTGACTCTCTTCTCCTCTCCCCCGCTCTCTCTCTCTCTTTCGCTGGCAGTGGGGAGACTTGAGCCGGCTGCAAGTTTATAGCCAACGGTCAGCAGCTGCAGCAGCCCAAACAGACGTGCTTCAAATGTAAACAAAAGCCAGAAGCCGTTGCCGTTGCTGTTGCTGTTGCCGTTGCCAATGTCGAAGTCGAAGTCGATTTTGATGTTGACGTCGATGTGGATTTTGGTTGCAGATGCCGCATTGCACTTGTTACCATTACTTCAGCTAAAGTTGCATCTGTCGAGCTGCAGCAGCAGCGGATGCAACTTCCCCTGGCGTTTTTTCGCGTGCTTCGCACATTTCCTATAAATACTCATACTTGCAGTAGCTGTAAATCAAATAAAAAATAAAAATAAAGTAGAGAAGCGAACAAAAACAAAAACAAGAGCGAGAGAACAGCATGCATATCAATCAGGTTCTTTGAGATACAATTGTATCTTGAAGCATCTTACATAATTGAGTTGATTTGCTGCCTGTTTAAGTGGCGGCTTGTTAGAGATACTTATGTTCTTACAGCCACAACCATTAACAATGAATAGCCAAATGAATTGAGTTTAATTTATGATCATTGTGCATTAGACTCAAACACCTCAATCGAAGATACAAACAGGCAAACACTTACGGATACTTTGCTTAAAGAGATACTTCCTTTGGAATTTATTAAAGACTGGGGTTATTTTGTAAGTTATTTTTATTATTTAAGTGTAGAACTTTCTGAGATTTTCTGTTGGTCAAATTGACTTTAATTTCTAACTTAATTTTAAGGAAAGTCATGAGTATTTTCTAAGCTTTTTATAGCTGAAATTCTATTCTTTTAAATTGTAAATAATTTTTTATACTGTCACACAAAAGAAAATATATTATTTCTTATAAATTTGAAAGTAGAGTACAAAGTTTATTAAGCTATTAATTTTTAAATATTTCTTTAGCTCCCTGAGCACAAATGTGTAAACGCCAAACGATAGACAGATAAAATGGCTTTTATAGCTTAGTTTTATTACATTTCATTTATGGCCATCGTCAATTATGTAAGCCAAATAGCTTTGCCTATGCCAACCAGTTGATGAGTTAACAATGCTTAGAGAGAAATAACAACAAGTGGAGACAAGCAGAACAACAAATCAACTGCTGATGGAACTCTCAAGCTTTGGCAGCTGATATCAGTTGTGGCTGTTGTTGTTGCTGTTGCTGATGATGATGAAGTTGTTGATGCCAAACGCCCAGGATGTTGATAGGCAGCGTATCATAAACATGAACTTCCGATTGTGGCAAGTGCCACGAGCGGCTCAAAGGCCATTAAAGCCACATAACCCAAAAAAAAAAGATCAGCAAAAAAAATACTTAACTTGAGCAGCTGAACTTGAGCAGCTTGTGCTTGTGCCGATACATGAAACAGGTGTCATCTGCTTACCAGTAACAACAGCAACAACAAGATGTAGTGTAGTTGCCCCAACTGACACTGTCTTGGTCATATCCGCTGTCGTCGTTAGCCAGGCCAAGCGGAAAGGCGTCTGCATTGGTGCCCCCAAAACCAGACTTCGACCTGGATCAGTCGACTTGGCCTTCACATGTTTAATACACACAATATTTGTAGACCATTTGTCTGCTTGGCTATCTTTTTTGGCCAAAAGCCACACAATAGAATTAGCCAGATTAGCTTTTAGCTTTAATTTGCATGCCGTGATGGGTATTTATGCATAACTCATAACTCGCCAAGTTTTATGATTTCCCAAACTTCATGGAACACAAAGACGCCCTTGAGTTTTGGTAACAAATAAAAATCAGAATGGAAGTTACTTGTGTTTTGTCCTTTCCTTCGACGGATTTTAACAGCTTTAACCCCAAGAGAATGTGACCTGGCTTAAACTTGTGTATAATGAAATATTTAAACTTGATTTTCCATTGAAAGGCAATTTATGAGCAGACTTTGAAGAGGGTGTTATAATCAAGTGGTACAGAAATTTATTTACTATTTATCTACTATAAAAATATTATACAGTATCTACTTAAAACACTCATAAAATATTTATTAAATTATCTTACTGAGTACTTCATAGTCTATCACATTCCTCTGCCACTTTGTCTGTCTCGTTGTGTCTTCGCTGCCATAATTAAGTTGATATATTAAAGCCAAGTGATTAATTGTGCGAAACCTTATTGCTGTTTTGGGCATTTTGATTATAACGTGTTCGGGCCAAGAACGTTTTTAATCAGCTTGCGGCCTCAACTCTTTTGTGGTCCAAATGCCATTGGTCAATTTTCACTTTCTGTTTGTTGCTGTGTTGAAAGAAAAACTACAACCCACTACATGGCGCATTAACTTTCAATTTTCAATTACATTTGAAACAGTCGCGACACATTCGCGACGCCTGTGAGATATTATATCTTACGGATTGCATACAATAAATCAACATTAAATGCCAATTTAACTGAGCTGGAAGAAGGGGAGTGGTGGTGGGTAGGGGGGGCACTGCAGTCAGTGTAAAAAATTGCCACGAATTTTGTGACAACGACAAACGCAATTTGTGCGACACATAGAAAACACTTTTCTTTTCCTAAGCTACTTTTCTTGCTATTGCTACTTTTTTGGGAGGAAAATAGTAGTGGAAAACCCTTTTTGCCACAGCAGTTAAAGCAGGGAAGAAAAATGGAAGAGGACAATCTTTTGAGGCTGTTTTTATAGCAAGACATTTTAGGGCAGTTCGAAAGGTTGTCGAGTACAAAAATAATCAAACATAAAGTAGGAAATATTCAAAATTCAAATATATATTTAAGGTTTTCCATTAAAAAATATATAACAACTCACTGAACTCCCCTCCCAAGCCACTTAATGCTCTTGCAACACTGCAGAAAAACACTCATAGTCTGACTTGTGTTGCATTATTGCAGTGTTGGCAAACGTCTGCAGGCGCAATCGCCTCACTTTTCATTTAATTTCGATTTAAATAGAAAACGAATGCAATTGGAAAATGATTCGACTGCGATTTATGCTAATGTCCATTTAAATACAAATTGTGAAATTTTGTGTAATTTGATTACAACATTTATACATATCTTGGACTATGCGATATATATGTCAGCGGGTAGCTGAGTTACTTAAAAGTAACTGAACTCGAACCACCTGCTGTTCACAGGGAGACTTGAAAACAATATCATTTACAAATCGTTTACACCTCAAACATGCTTCCAGGTAGTTTCACATATTAAGTATCTTGTTATTTGTATTCCAAATGCATAAAGCACACAAATCAAAGAACCATAAATGTCGGGGAAATTTCTAAATTATGCTTGGGAAAACATAAAATCTGGCAATAACCGTTGAAATCACTACGGAAAGTAACTTTCGAGGGGACAGAGGAGGAGGAAGCCAAGAGACTTTAAAGTTCTTAAAGTTTTAAAAATATTTCCTCTGTGTATAAAAAATATTAGACAAAAGTTCTTGAAATAATTGAGGAAACTTATTAGAAAATTAATTTGTAAATTTATTTATTTATAAATAAAACTGTTGTAAAGTTCGTTTTTGGCAGGATTTTGTTTAAAATTATACTGTCATGATTTTTTAATAATTTATATCAACGATATTATTATAAACAAGTGGCTGTAAAATGACTTAAGCTAAAATAATCAATCTTAACGCTTAGATTAGATTAAATACGTTATTTATTTATATTTTCTAACTTTTTTTAATAACTGTAACCAATACGATTGACGTCTTCTTATGTAAGTAAGTCATTAAATGCTTAACACTTATTTTAGCCCACTTTAGTCCCTCTGAATATGGCATAGAAAATGGTCATGATGCGCAACTCTCTAGCCTGTTTGATCTGTAAGCTTTAAAAATATTATTATTATTAATTAAAATACTTTGTTTTCTTCATCTTTTAACCTTTAAATAGGTTTTTGGCTTGTGTTGCATGTGGCAAATGCCGTCTTGTTCGATGTTAATGGACCAATGACAGGGAAATATCTAAAACATAGATTGTAAGACTCAGGCCCAACAGAGCGATCGGTTTAATGTGGGCTTGAACAATCAAGTAATGCATAAAAAAAAGTAATTGTTTTAAATTTATTTAACAGAAGATTGTATTGTTAAATAAATAAATTAAAAGCATTTTATTATTTAAAGTAAAATCAATGAAGACTATTTAATTGAACTACAAATAAAATAAACTATATATTACACTAATTTAAAACAATTATAAGTAAATTTAAAAAGAGCTCTAAAGCTTAAATTCCTGAAAAATTAAAATTTACTTTACAGAATTGATTTCCACCAATTTATGTGATTATTTAATTTTTATAATTAAATTAACAACATAAATAATGCTATTATCTACATCAAATTTCTATAACTAATGTAATTGACTGTCGCTTATGTATTCGAGTGACAAAACTATAAAGATCAGTTAAGAACTAGCTTACTCTTTTAATGTTCTTCAATATGATTACAATGGACAAAACTTTATTCTTCGTGTGCTGTGAGTATAGAAAACTAACTAACTATCTAACTTAACTATATATATAACTAATATATAACTCCTACACAAATAAATTATTTTCATAGGCATTTGGCTTATAAGCTGTCCGAGTTTCGCCTACAGCGACGTCTACAACTTTGTCATGGGCAATCAATATAATCATCCTGAGCCAAAGAGGACTGATCATTCACGGTCCAGGATACCAAAGGACCATAAGAAGTTATCATCACCGAAGAGCGATTGTTTGCTCAGTCAATTTATCACCACCGAGTCACTTAGTCCGTGTGAGATCCTTCGAAGAAACCAGGGAATTAACCTTCCTGAAAGCTTGCAAATCCCAGTGAATCCGCCCATTGGTTTTCCCCCTGTATACGATGTGATAAATATTCCAGAGCTAACGAAAAATTACAATCCACAGAATCCAAATTGGATTTATGAAAATTTAAATAATCTAAACGGATTGGAAACACTTTCAAATAATCCAGGGGACACTACTGAACCATCTGTTCTTATTCTGCTGGATAAAATATTAGAAGACAACCAGCGAGGGCCAACACAACAATATGGGGATCAAAGTTTAAAGGATTTACTAACCATAATTCAAAATGAATCGGATCTCAAGTCTCAGAATCCAGTAATTGAGAACGGTGATGAACCGTCTATTATCATTCTGCTGGATAAAATATTAAGTAACTACCAGCAATTGCCAACACAACAATATGGGGATCAAAGTTTAAAGGATTTACTAACCATAATTCAAAATGAATCGGACCTCAAGTCTCATAATCAAGTAATTGAGAACAGTGATGAACCGTCTTTAAACGAACTGTTGGAGATAAATTCTGGAGTAATTCCTATAGACTTAAAAAGACCAAGTCCAAATGAAGATAATCAAAGCCTTAATCAGATAATTTTGAATATCTTAAAAAGAGGCGAAGAAAATGCAAATGAAAGTCCCAAGAGCCAGAACTATCACATACCTTCATTTTCCGATCTGATTGGTAATGTTATCACAGATGATCCAGAGATTTACAAAAAGCTCACGCAAATTGCAAACCTGCCCATATGGGGACAGCCCATTGTGAATGTTATCGACGAATCCGAAGCGAGTGCAGATAAGTCAAAAGGGACAAAAGATTCTGTGCAGAATCTGGATGATTGGTTGCTTAAGATTCAGCACTTTCTTAGCTGGATGGAAGAAAATCAGGCAAATCCCGACTGGCCAAGAATAGGTACAGTTTATCCAGCGGCCGAGTACGAGATACCCCAAATCGCTTGTTGGCTCATAAATCCTCAGTGTAAAAACGGAAAAGATTTAAATGAGAAATTAAACTTTGATTTTGAGTGGAACTTTAGGATACCAATCAAACAGATCTCGGCCAATACCGAAACAACCACTTCCACGACAACAACAACAACTACAACAACAACAGCTGAACCCACTACAACAACAACAACTACAACGGAAGCAACAACAGAAGAAACAACCGATTGGTATCCTACAGATGAATATTCGACTATAGCTCCAGAGCTGGAAGGTTGTGCTCTTGATTGTCCCTAGTTAGTACTAGCTACATATGTATAACCAAAAAAATAATATAATAAACTATACAAAAATAAAACGTAAATAATTTTAAATTATTTAAAAAATCATATTTTATATCAAATTAATCTCTGAAATAAAACTTACTATATGGGAATTTAATTTAAAAATGTTTAAAGTAAATCATTTTATACGTAACAGCATTCACATAAGCCATGTCCAATTAATTATAACAAATGCAGTTTTTAACGTAACGTTTTTAAATAAAATTTCTACGCCTTAATTCAAAACAAAACTGTGTAATCCATGGACTCAGTAGACGAACAAACGATCAGCAAAATGGTTCTAGCCAAGAACTTGCTGTTTGTGCTGTGTAGTAAGTCTTCTAAATAAAGAATATTTAAAACTTTTGTTAAGCATTTATTTGTTATGAAGGTCTCTGTTTACTGTTCAACTCAACCTTTAGCAATGTGCAGATTTTCCGACTGGATGATGGTGAACAACCAACCAACATTATTCTTAATATTACAGGCAGTAACACGGGCTTCATATGCATTAGGTGTCGACAACAGATTAAGATTCATCGGAGCAAAAATTAGAAGCATTCAAACATAATATTTAATGTTAACATTTAAGTTTAAAATAAGTTTAATTTAAATAAATTGAAATAATAAAAAAAAAAAATAATAATAATGATTTTTATTCAAATATAACTGTCTAGCTACAACAAATTTATATTTGTATACAAGTCTTTTAATTTAACAAAATTATTTAATTATTTAAAAAATTAAATTATATTTATTGAATAAAATTATTTAATAAATATCAGAAAAGTTGATATGTTAAAATCTAAATTTTAAAACAAACATTTTTTTAACAAGCGTTTTAATTTTATATCTATTATTTTTATTTTTTAGCCAACCGCAACCAATATAATTTCGCACTTTGAGGTCAAATCTCTATAACTTTAAAGCAATATAGTAATACTAAAACAAGCGAATCAGTCTGGTTATATAAGACAAACCCTTAACATTCAGTCTTAAGCTGCATAAACGGTTATTCAATAATCCGAAACGAATTCTATTTATCGCTCCGATCGTTGCCTGCCACAAAAAGCTTTGCACAGCTGCCACAAGGTTCAGTTCATATCAGAAATTGGCCAAAATGGTTGGATTGAGGAATTTCTTTATTGGTTTCTGCTGTGAGTATAAATGAAGTAAATTCTAATCCTATCAAACATTTTCTTTTACTTTGTCCACAGTTGTTTGGCTGCTGATTGATGGAAGTAACGCCAACGATCAAATATATAACCGAGAAAACTATGGAAGTGCACAGAGAAACATCTCAGTGAATATAGATGGCACCAATGCTGGAAATATTTGTATTGACTGTCAGAATCAGATACAACTGGACGATGCCGATGATGGGAAACTAATTAAATGGGATCGTTTTCTGAATGCAGATAGTAATGTGCAGACATTCTTCTATGCCAATCCACCAATGATACCAATCAGTCCACCAATAATGCCAATCATTCCACCCCCTGCACTGCCTGCGCCAATCGAACCATCTTCTGAATCAGTTGAGGAACCAATAACAACAGAAACGCCACCAACAACTGAGTACACTACAATTGCGTTCGTTCCTTACATAATGTCCACCCAAAAACCCATTATGTATGGCTGTATTCAAGATTGTCCTTAAATATCGCTTGAAATATGTTGAAAGCCAATTGGAAAATGGTAGTTGAAAAGTGTTTACAATTTTTCAATTGAATATATTTAAATAAAAAGTTATTTTCCTTTCTGAAATGTCTTTGAAATTTGTATTCCGAATTGAACTTAAGTAAAATATATTTTCATATAAAATAATGTTGAATATTTTCTGTTTTCTATATAATTGCCATCCCTTTAGTCTAGAAAAATCTATGAAAAGTTTTTCAACATATTATATCTAAGAAAGTTTTCCTAGCTTAACAAATAGCCAAAATAATTAAATTGATATGCTATATTTAATTTATTAAATTATATAACATGAACTTTCCACCATAACAAATAAAATATGATAATAAATTTAATCCATATCAAATTTAATTACTCGATACACTTTAAAACTTTCACAAAAAGTCTCTTTAAATCTCCATACTTTTTAGTTCAACCGGTTAACTTGGGCAACATGGCAAAAACTGTAGATTTTCTGATCGTTCTCTGCTGTAAGTAATTATATAAGGATATTTAGTAACCCTTTGTTAATACAAAAACCTTTGAACTAGTTGTTTGTATGCTGTTTGCTGAAAGCCACGGCGACAATCAGATTTATAATCGAGCTTCCTATGGATATGATACCAGCGATTTATCGGTGCAAATTGGTAGCTCAAATGCAGGTGATATTTGTATAGATTGTCAGAATCAAATACAGGATGACAGCAAGGTAAATCAGCCTGGTCTAGGCTTTCCCGTAGTGTCTGATCCGTTTATACCACCTGCCCTTTATACACCACCAGATATACCGATTTTGGACTCACCAGGTAAGCTTAGATTTCTATCAAGAATCAGTTCAATACAATAATCCATTCCGTCTCTCCAATTAGCAGAGTTGGGGCCACTTACTTTACCCGAAACTCCTTTAGTGATACCTGCAATATCCGATTTTTCACCATCACATGTAATTGATCCATTTGATCTGTTCAGATCAGGAAATGGTAATTCTAATGATGACACTGCACTGAATGATACAAACTAGAAATAGTATTGAATGAGTTTTAAAGTGGCACATATGTGTTTTATATTATTTTGTTAAATTATATAGCTTATATAAATAAATTTGTCACTGAAACCATTTAACTTGTGTGTACTGTGAAACTAACGATCGGATCGTTATAAAATTTCCAATATACATAATTAATTCAACTACTGTTAGCATAAAATATAATTTATATTTTTAATGAGTAAGCGTACAAAATTTCTAAAACAAAGCTAATCGATTTCAAGTACAAGCAATCAACGATGGCAACTCTAGGGCTCTTAAAATTACGAACCTAATAAAAGTTGAGTAATAAAAGTTTATCACAATAACGAGAAATGCTTCAATTGATTTTATAGCATTAAATTTTCCATAAAAATGCCATCAAAATGTTATATAAAGTGTCGAGAAAACATGAAAAGAGCATTTGACATTTTTATACGATTGAAATATGAAGTTCAGCTCATTGCTACTTGCTTGCTTCAGTAAGTTTCTTTTTTCTTAGACCAAAATAATAATTTATAATAGTTAAATAAATTTTCCACTTTTAGCTGCATTTTTGTGTAAATTATTTGGCGATGCAACTCATGTTCTGGCCACACCTGTGAAACTGCCAACTGCTCCTTGGGCACACGATGAAACGACTCATAAACCAGCGTATAAAATTTCTGGAGATATATGAAAATGTTTTACTTAAATAATAAATTTAATAATGCTTAAAAATAAAAATTTAAACCATTTTAATAAAATAATACTGGCATTTGTTATGTAAAATAAATATTTATTAAATAAAATATATTTTAAGATACTTTTTAATAAAAATATGCTTAAAAAAATATTTGTTTTTCTATTTTATATTTTAAAACATTGTAAATTTAAAGAGCTTTAATAAATCGAATTAATCGAGGTATAAAAAAATGGTCAGAATTTTTTTTTATTTAAGTTCAGCTAACAATCAATAAAAATTAAATATTTTTTACACATCAAAAACTTTTTGAACATAAATTTGAATTTTTTAGTAGTCCCTTTAAAAATGTTCTATATTTTGTACTCGAAAGATTTTTAATCCCTTAGCAGTATATACTTACCTTTGTCTACCCTTAAAGCACCCAAAAAAAAAGTTTCTCAATGTTTTTAAAATTTCCAAACTTCCAGAGCTCTGCAGCCTTTCACAAATAATTGATTTGCCATTGCACAATGTACTTTGTGGAACACATTATACTTTACATTATACTTTACCTTATCATAATTGAGACAGGCATAAAAAAATAAATGGATTCTTGCCACATCGTTGCAGTCAAGTGGTATAAAAGCAGCCAGCAAATGGTCAACAGAATCAGTCAAAAGGAACATGAAACTTCTTTCAGCAATTCTATTTGCCTGTGGTAATGTAGAAAAGTTGCACAGCTTAACGTAAAATAAACTAAAAATAGTCTCAATCATTCTTATAGTGGCAACACTTGCCCTGCTGCACAATGTCTATGGCAACCCAGTGCCTCCAAATGAAATTGAAAAGCCGGTATATTTGTCAGCCAATCCAGAGCCAGCACCAGCACCAGCACCAGTCGGTGGCCCAAATCCAGTTGCAGACGCAGAGGCAGCTCCTGTTGCTGTTGATGGTCCTTATCCAGTACATACACTTTATCCCAGCAATGATATGCTACCAGATCCAGAGGGATAAATTACTTAATAGATACGCAGCATGTATCTGTAAACAATATTGTTCAATATTGAGCATGAGCAAATAATAAATTGCATTTAAAAAACCAAATCAAAACAGTAGTGGTCAAACTGCATATTTGCTTAAAAGTTGTTCAACAATTACTAAGAGGTAATGAAAGGTTCCCAAAACTCGATCAATATCTAGCTACTTCCCCAAACTGTTCACTGGGGCATGGGAGTCACATGATACGGCCAAAAGACGAAAAGACCGACCGGATTTGTTTTTTTTACAAGTAAAATAAAAAATGTAAAACAAGTCAGTGAGACTGAGAGACTGAAAGACAAAAAAAATCACTTACAAAGAGGAAGCGACAGCTACAACAAGTTTTATCAATGAAGTTAGGAGTGTAAAGTTGACGATGACAAAAAAATGTATAAAACTGAAAGCAAAGCAACAATGCTGATGATGATGATGGGAGCGACTTAGACCACATAAAACCACAGCACAAACTTCATTGATCATTCGACTGCGCCTTGGCTGCCTCTGTAGCTCTACCTGTATCTGTATCCGTAGCTGTGGCTGTATCTATGTCTGCGTCTTGACTTTTTATCTGTGTGTCAGCTCATCCGTTCGCAGGCATCATTTACAGCGTTGATTTAAGCATGTTCAGCGTACAAAAGACGTTTTAGTTTTTGTCTTCAGCGATCGACGGCCGATCTTTACAATAAGTTGGATACATTTATGTTGTTTTTGAGATATCAATTTGCATTTTAACACATCGTGAGTATCTGAATGACTGACAAATTGGCAATGCGTAATGACTCAATTTAAATATGAAGCGTCATTGAGACGTTCAAACAAAAGTTGTCTTTAATCCAATAAGCTCTATGGGAAACCTGATACGAATTTTTTTATATTCTTAAAGCATAAGAATAATTCTGTATGAAAACAGTAGCGAATTCACTAGTTGCCCTTCTAAAAGGTGTAGAAAGTTGGGCGAATGTGAACGTGTTTTTGAAAGAATTTTGATTGATCATCAATAAATTATAAAAAATAAATTAATTCAACAGTTCTACTTTTTTCTCATTATAAAAAGAAGTCGAAATCCCCAGCTACTAAAGAATAGACAGTTCTTGAGTATTCAGTGCACAAAGTTCATTATTTAAACATTTTATTGTATCAAAATAGTATTAAAATGTAGGACCTATGATGGGCAGCGGTAAGTTGTCAAGTTTTCTACCGGCTCGAACAAAGCCCAGGTAAAAGCCGATGATGTATATAACTAAAAGATTTATAAATATTTTATATTCAAAAGAATTTGCAGAGACTTGAATATTTTTACTTGCACTTGCAGCTGTTCTCATGTTGGAATGAATGTCAAGAAGTTAAATTTGTCAGTTTACCGCTGCTGAAATTAGTTACAGATTATCTTTGGTGTTGTTAAAACTAATATGTAACATTATTACAAAACTTTGTTAACTTTAAAGAAACTATAAACTGCTTTAAACTACTTTTACTCCAATGAAAACTTGTTTATTTCTTAGAACTTTAATTTATAATAAAAAGAAATCTACTATAGCTCAATTTTAACTTATTTTATTATTGCCATTTTTAATAAACCTTTTTGCTTTTAATGTCAGTCCCCCAATTGATTGGAATTCAATAAATTTTTGCCCAAGACGATTCCGCTGCTCTAAAAACCTCAATTTGTGGGCTTACCAATTAGCGCGCTGCCAACAATTTGCAGTTCAACTAATTACGTAATGAAAACCGCAAATATATAAATATTATATTATAACTGATAAAAAGCAAAAAAGAAAAAAACAATTAATACAATTAAATTGAAATAAATTATAAAACGTTTGCCATCATTATTTGTGGTCGATGGTCACAAACAACAGCAGCAACTTCAAACGCGGCATAATTAAAACAAATACAAAAGTCCACTTAATTATATTACCTTAAAAATTATTAATAATGTTTTGCTGCCGAAAAAATAAAAACAATGTGATACATTTAATGACGGTCAATCAATGTTAATGGACAATGGAGAAAAATGACAAAAAACAGAGTGGAAAAATGCTCGATGCTACAAAAACAAAAATATATATATATATAGTATATATATGTATGTATGTACAACAAAAATAAAGCAGCTGCTGTGCAATAATTTATAATTATTTCTGCCTTCATCAAAGGGTTAATCATAACAAGTGGCACTTGTGTTTTGGCGCCCAGAAGTCGACGTCTCTGCTCATGAGACCCATAAAAAATTATTCATTTTCAAGTCAATACAATTTAAATGCACAAAAGTTATATGGGAGCGTTGTTTTTTAAATAAAAATTGAGAACTAATTGCTTGAAGAATTATTCAAGTAAATAATATGAGGGAGTCAAAGTAAAAGAACAGAAAATAAAAGAAAATTTAATAGAAAGGAAGATGGTTCTAGCTTAAAATAATTATAGAAAAAATATCAAAATTATTTAAAATACTTATTTTAATAAATACCTAATAAAGTAAGTAATAAGTAGTAAGCAGTTTATAGCTAAATTTCCGCAAAGTTAGTATACTAATTGCAGTCACTGTAACGTAACATTTGTAGTGCTTTCAAGCACAACTGTACAGTAATTTACAGTTCTGTAAGCTAACTGTACATCAGAAATTTGAAAACAATTTTGGTCAAACTGTGCGGGCAGTCTAAGCACTCCAGCTGAGTCAGTCAGCTGATAGGGGTGGTGGTGGGGAGTCTGAAGCTGTTCGAGACACATTTGCAGCATGGCTCATTAGAGCTAATCATGTTGAATGGTCTAATCAAATGTGGTTTTGCCTGCAAATCAATTTCCACTCACACTTTCATGTTTTCACTTTCAATTCAATTGATTGAAAACAAATAGGCGATTGAGTGTGTGTGTGTGTGTGTGTTGAGTGGAAACCGCAGAAATGGCAAACAACAATTACAAAACAACAATTTGAAATTACAAAATTAATGGAGTGAAATTAGAAAAACGTGAAGAGCGTCAAACCCAATCAATGAGACCGCAAATGGACAGGCGTGGGAGCATTGAAGTTGGGAAGATGCCTTCGAATCCTCTGAAGATTTGACAGTTGGAAAGAGCAGTCCCATCAAGCAGAGGGGTCAGTCTACCAGGTATCCCCAAAGACAGCTAGTGGTCCAGAGACACACACTTATCAGCATTTCATGCTCGTCTGATTTGTGCACGACATTCGGCAATTGGCGAGCGACGAAAGTTTAAACAATTAAAGTAGACAAGTTTCCCAAACAGAGGGGAAAACTCACGCACAAAGCAAACAGAGAAGTGCTGATATCGAGCAGATGCCGTTACGTGACAAGCGGCTTAAAGTCAACAGCAAACAACAACAACTGAAAGAACTAATACAAAACCATTAACTGATTAGCTCTTGGCCCTGTGCCCTGTGTGGTAATCCAATTTAATTTTTTTTTGGCCAACTAGCTGTAAATTAAATTAATTGGCTGAAAAGTCGACTCACCAGTCGCCAATCAACGAATTTGTAGTCAAATTAGAGCATTGTTAAAGGTGAATGAACTAGGTAGGTAAATAGAGAAGAATAAGACTAGTTTTAAACAATATATGGCTATAATTCCTTTCTTTTAATTTCAAAATTTCTGCCATCAGTAGAGCAATTTATTAGCCTTTTTCCTGGCACTCGACAACACAGAGAAACCCATTTGATTATTCCAAATAAAATGCTTTAAAAAGAGTTCCGCAAACATAATTAATATATTACAAATTATGAACATAATCAGCTTAAATCAAATTGAGTGCTGTTTAATAAACTTTGGCCGTAAATTGTAATGCAATTCAATAAACCTTAAATCTGCAGGCGACAGATTTTAATTTGCATTAAATATGCAAAATATGCCAACAAAATCAGCAAAGAAAAATGAAAATAAAAATCCAAATGAAAGTCAGATTTATATTCAATTGATGGCAATTTATTTCAATACGTTCTGCTACCCCGAGAGTAAAGCCAATTAAAGGTGAATATTTGTATAAATATTTTTTACCCAAAAAGTAAATCAATAATACACAAATATCCGCTATAGAGGCGACATTAACAAAATCAGAATTGATTTGTTCATTGAGGCGGCTGATTAAAAAGAGCCAAAATTCAGTTGGCGTGAGCGGAAATCTCAGAATGATAAACATCTTCAAATGACAAATTAATTGATTGAAAACGAGCTAAGAATGGGAAATTAAATAAAGCTTTAGCTTTGTGCCAAATTAATTCCCCAAATGGCGGTAAATAACTGAAAGTGAGTGTGTGGTCTGACTGTGTGTGTGTGTGGTCAACAAGCAATTACAATCCATTGATTAGAAATTGAAACGACCAACAAATTAATTGCAAATCAATTGAATTTCGTATATCACACTCTTGGCTCAAATACCGCTAACAAAAGGGCATTAAAACTGCACGTGTGTAAATGCAAGACAATTAATTAACTCAAGGATTAGATATTAAATACAGCACTCTACACAGTTACCTGTGCGAGCAAAACTAAACACACACCTGGCCGACACTTTTGGCCAACACTCGAATGCTGAGTGCCAACTACTTGGCCAACACTCGGCCAACAGTGACTTCTAAAATCGATTCAAATGACAAAAGAAATTAAATCGCATTCGTTGCGCCGCAGGACAGGAAACGGAAACGAGTAACAAGCAGAAAAGCGGGTGAGCGAAAGAAAAAAAAAGTCAAATAAAACGAGTCGAGGTCCTTTTTAAAAGAATACAAAAAAAAAGTGATATCATGCGGTGGCTTTGTACAGCCTGAAGTGAGTTTCATGAATGGTTTTTCTATGCTTGCTCTTGGCAAATTGCTCACACTGGACATAAAGAATGGAATGTTACCGCACCCGCCTCAACCATTGATATAGAATTCATTTCCATTTATACGTATATTTAAAAATATTTCAACTCAAGCTGAGAACTAAAGTTCTGTCTCCTTCCTCTCTCTCTCTCTGTCTTTGTTGCTCTCGTTGTTTGTGACAGCTGCTGCTGTGCCGAGCATCTCAGTTGATAACTCTCAGCGCAAGTGACAAAGTCAAACAGTAAGATAGAAAGATACACGTTGATTGTTTGCTTTCATGTTAGTCTTGTTATTATTATTATTATTATATTTTATTATTGTGTAGCCTACGAAAAAGTTACCCTACGGTTAAGGGTCGAGGTCTGTGTCTAATGTTTGTCTTTAGCTTTGTCGAGTTAATTTCAATTGCCCCAAACAAGCAAAGCCAACAAATATTAGCCAGCCCTAGTGGTAGGAGCGTGTACTTTCCTATGAACTCATTTTCGGTTTCTATTTATGTGCACAGTGTAGTATAAACAATGTCGAAGCAGCTTCCTCAACTTCTTTTTTTTTTGGCATTCATATGCAAATAGCAGTTATCAAGTTTAATTGTCAGAAAAGAATAGCAAAAATAGCTCATAAGCTGCTGGCACTTTCAACAAGTTGTTGTCATTAGAGTTTATGTGTAAAAAATAATTAAGAAATAAATAAAGAAATAGCAAAAGTCGTTAAGTAAATGTCATGCATTGAAAGGTAAATGAAAACGAGTTGAGTTTTGTTTACCAAGACTAACAACCTTCTACTCAAACTTTTCTTGAGTTTTCACAGCCGACAAAACTCATCAGCATAGACAAATTAAAGCCACTGATAAATCTAAACCTATGTTCAACTTGAATGACACAATGGCTGCAGATTGTTTTCGATTTCTATAAACTCTATTTAAATATTTGTCAAGCAAACAAATAAGCACAAATTTATTAGTTTAGCTGCGTTGCGGAAATTCGATTCATTCGTTTGTATACTTAAGATAAGATTCAGTTTGGTTGACTGCTTTTGTTGTTGTCCATGACAATTATCAAGATTGAATTACACATATGAGAGTAGTAAAGCCATTATAAATAAACTAAGCATAAATCTGAACTCAATTCACAACAATGACGGTCATTTTGCAAAAGGTTTTCTCTTGTATCTTGTATCTCGTATGTTGTATCTGTAAGCGATAACGACACAAACTTCCTGTGAAAAGAGGTTCCCTTTAAGCAAACACACGCAGCTGCTTGGACCCTTAGAAAGGCCTACAGAAACAAATGGCAAGTGTGAATTATCCACATCAAAAAGCTCACAATAAATTCGTATAATAACAAATAAATGTTTGTGTATAAATGTCAACGGTGACTCTTTGATATACTTTCCATTTTTGTCGGTAACATCAAGAAAGTTGTGCGACTTTAAAACGAAGGGTGTACACTCTATAAATTTTTATTTAATGAACATTTTGTTTATGTTTGTATCAGCTTCTTTTGATAAACTAAATGTATTTCTGCTAAAATATCTCAAAAGATATACCCATCTTAATTGGCTTTCAAACTTTCATTTGCTATATAAATTCTTATATTTAGATATAGTTTTCTAGCTGGAAAACATATACCAAACTTAGGAAAAATTTTTGTGACAGAATTTCTAAATTTAGAAAAGTTTTTCGGTCTTATTTTAACTCTACAAAGACTCAGTTCAGCCTTTAAATTAATATATCTATATATAAGCGGAACATTTATTTAACTTTTCAGCTTAATGAATTTATTTCTGCTATTAAAAAATAAGAAAACTAATTTTTAAAAACATTATCTTAGATACAAACTATTCACCTTAAAAATAAACTAAATTACCTACTTCATAACCAAATTTAAAACCCCTTAAGTAGAGTATTAAAATGACAACTCGTGCTTTTTGTTGATAGCTGTCATGGACATGACAAAGTGTGGCGGAAGTTGGCGGGGGCGTGCCAGCGAGTGGGAGAGAGAGAGGGACGGTTGGCCAAGTCATAAAGAGAAATGCTGATAATGCTGGCTAAGATGTATACCGATGTGAATGTGGCTAAGTCTGATGATATGCCAAAGATATGTCATCACTTGTTGTTATTTTACTTCATTATTTTATTTAGGTGGCTGTTGGTTTGAGACTCGTAATGAATTGTCGTGTGCCGTAAATATAAATTTTATACACATCTATTTACATATTTCTTGTCAAATTTTATTTTTTGTATAATTTCATATTTGATTACGTGACAAATTTGCCAAAAATGCCTCATAAAGATAATACCAAAATGTTCTTTTCAGTTGTTTTCCCACTTGTAGCTGATGAGATCATGTGGGCGGAATAAAGGCTTAAATACTTAGTCCCTTGGCTGTAAGCAGATTACTTGTGCTGTGAAAACAATTAGTCTGCTGCTAATTATGTGCCTTACATAATAATTATTTCTGCAGACATTTTCACATTCTCGCCACTCGATGCACTCAAATTCAAGATCAGAATGTAATAGAATATCTGAGTCTATTTTTCAAGAGACAACAACATTCCAGAGCCCTATATCAAGCATCTTCTATGTCTGGTCTTAAAACTAATAAAAATGACTCTGGAAAATAGAAAAGAATGTCGAGCAAACAGTATGCATATCATAAATTAAACATTTCAGCTCCGAAAACTGAAAGTATGCATAAATCTGTCAAATGAAACGCTTTCAAGCAGCGCCGCGCTGCGTCGCGTCGCGACACGCCGTGTCCACTTTGGGTCTGGGCCATGAAATGCGACACTTTTGGCCTAAACGATTTCCAGTTAACATCGACGCGGACAACAAATTAGTGCAGAGCAGACAGGTAGCCCGCAGGTAGAAAGAAAGGTCACCGATTGCATCAACGAGGCGCCCAGTTCAAAAGGATTGCGTATTACCGGTTTATTATGATTTACAGTGTAGTAAAAGGGTTCAAATCTAGGAAATTGAGCGCCTAATGATAACAAGAAATATTTGTATTTATTTAAAAAAAATAACTTGTTAAAAACTATTTTAAGACTTGGCCAATACTATGTTAATCCTCTTTAGTTCTGCTACCAAATTCGAAACGTCAATCGGCTATGGTTTTTTACATAAGAGCAAACAGATGAAACTGTTGCTCGTTCCCACACAAAAGACAATGTCTCATTTTGATTATAATATTATTATTATTATGGTGCATTCGGCAATTCTCTGAACTGAGCTCTTTCACTGACTTCATCGTATCATTTTCACATACATCATCAAGCGTATCCCACATCTTTGTATCTATCATCTTCCAACTTCCAACTCACATCTCTTGGCTCCCATCTCTCTGCTCACATGCCATCAGAGATCGCATGTGTTATTATGATTTTCAACGGTTCGCAGTGCGGGCACACGCTTTCATTTGCGTTTGGAAAATGACCCACTTCCGGATTAACATGCACTGCACTGGGACGGATGGAAAACGGACAACGGACAACAACTTTTACTGTCACTATGTTAGTATTGTTTAAGTTTTTTTCAGTTTTTGGTTTGGGTGGGTGGGGTATGGTGTTTTTATACTGCTCAGTTGGAGTACAATAACTTTGTCAACGCATATGTTACACTATCCAAATACAAAGGGAGTAACAAACAGAGTGAGAGGGCAAGGGAGGGGGGAAAAAGTTATAGACAGGCAGTGGCAGAGCGTAAAGTTTTTATGTAGACAGTAAAGAACAGTTTTGCAAGCAAAACAAAATATATTTTATACTGTAAAACAATTTAAAAACAGTTACACAAACGAAGCGACAGAGAGAGGCAGATTAAAACGATTATAGAGAGTGAAAGGTAGAGAGAGATTGAGTGAGTAAGAGACACTCATAAAATACAAGTAATAAGAGACATTCGGTCATAAGAAAGGCAACGGAAGGGAAAGGAATAGCACAATCTAAAAATAGAATAAAACAGAGATCGGCAGTAAGCGATACGCGAAATGAAGTAGAAGGAGATGGGTGTTAGTTTCAGAAAGGGAGCGAAAGAGACAGGAAAGGTTGAGAGAGAAAAGGGATGAGAGAGTTAAAAGGTAAAAGAGATAAAGCAAAAGCATTAGAGTAATTGAAACTGTATATTTCAAACCCACAATATTTATTTGATATACAATTCTAATATAGTATCGAAGTCCCACTAATACTAATAACACCACCATAAACATACATAAACTATTAATAAATAATTAAGCTACTAAATTGAACATACAATTGCCAGAAATTCGTTGTTGTTCCATAATATTAAGTAAATAAAAATAAGTTTTCTATATAATTGAATGAAAATTTAGGATAAACGTTTAAATTAATGTGTTATTCGCTAAAAAATACAATTCTGATCATAAACCCAGTTTTAATCATATTTATACATCTTTAAAGTTTCGCGTTATGCTTGTAAGCATACTTTTTCTGGCAAGTGTACATATCTTAAGAACTATGCAAAATGTAATCCCTGATTTAATAATCGTCTCTGTTGAAGCATCTAACCGAGTGTTTTAAGCAGCATAAAGTTAAGCCTATCTTTTAACAGTTATAAGTAATAAAAACCTTATACATATTAATACTAATATTTACTTTAGAGTATCTAACAGTCGTCGAATGCTTTTTCGAAAACGCTCCGAAGTTATTCGCTGCAACTGAACAAGGGCCGCAGCTTCTGCTTCAGTTATAGCTACAGTTCCAGCTATAGCTATAGTTTCAGAATTAGATACAATGGTTCACATTTGGGACTGTGACTGGGACTGGGACTAGGGAGCTGAGCTTGAAATGGGGCTGGCTAATGATGTTGTCGCTTGGCTTGGCCCGAGTGGCTGTTGATAATAAACATCCGCTGAGTGCATAATTGTTGCATGTTTGCTGCATTTAATTGTAATTTATTTGCCACAGAACAGAAGACAGAAAAAAAACTTTATATATATTTATATTAATATGGTAGAAAAAACTAAAAACAACAAAGAACGGAAGCAAATATTTTCCGGTGGAAGCAAAAGCAGAGGGAAATAGAGAAAAGAGTGTTGAGCATTGATTGATTACAGGGCTAGCCCAGAGCTACAAATAACGCCAGAGCTGTTACCTGTCGCTATTAGCTGCATACTGGTACACACAGCTGCAAACTTACTTACTTACGTGCGTGCCAAACGTACTTGGCCAGGCCATTTAGCTGCATGCCAATTGGCTTAAAGCGACATCGCTTTCTTGCCGCTTTGTCGGCATTTGTTTAAAGGGAAATACCAATGTGAACTGGCAAATGCATCGGAATCGATCGAACCCGAACCCGAGCCCAACTGCAACAATCAATCATCAAAGGCGCAGTGAAAACATCAGCAGACAAATGCAGAAAAATTGCTAGCTAATTTTACGCAATAAACGCGAATGAAAAAAATGCGAAAGCATCGAACCGAGAAGAACACAACCGGCGAAAGGAAGCTGCACTTCCTACACTGCAAGAAAAAGAGGTGAACTCGGAAAACTACGGTCTAAAATTGACTCTGCAATTGGTAGTTTAGGTAACAGAATTTTGTGCAGTGCACAAGTGCAGTCCAGTCAGCCAGCACCTGAGTTTGAGCCCCAATGAGCCATCAATCAGCATTCCAGGCCAATCTTTCGAGCCCTTCAGGGCCTGGTCAAAACAAAGGGCTCAGATAGACTGCGGGTGCAGCCTCTGTTTTCACACTTTGCTTGGCATAATTAAGTGGAAGTTGCCACTGACGGAGACACACACACACACACAATCGACTACCAGCTAATTAGCGGCAAAGGGAACATAGGGAGCAGGGCAGCAGAGGAGCAGAGGTGGAGTAAGGGCAGCAACAGCATCCGAGCCCTGAAACAAGTTTTGGGGGCATGTGGGTAAAATCAAAGCGGAAATTGTTTATTAAACAAATCCAAAGGCAATAGACAGCAATAGATTTAGTATCCACACAGAAGCATAAGCATATAAGCACAGTGTGTGGATAATGTTATTTTAATTGGCTTCTGGTCTTTCAGTCGGTGTGTTAATAATAGCAGCATGTCCATTTAATAATCGAGATTAGACATATCAACGTAATTGGGAGTGGGAAGAGGGGAGGGGAGAGAGGGAAGCTTGTCACAGTCAATCAGTGGCCAAAATGGAATAAGCTTCAGTGATGGAACTGTTTCCAATCTGACCAAAATTAATTAACCCAGTAGATGTATTAATTATGGAGTAATGACTGTAGTAGTAGCGGTATTAGTAGTAGTAGGTGCCTTTGTAGCAGTGACTGTAAAGCATTAATTAAAATTTGTCAAAGATAATTGGGTGCTTAATCATGGAAATTAAACTTAACATTACCTTAGGCGTAGCTCTTACATTTTAGTATACATTTTAAAGCGCAGATTAAATGCCTTAAACGATCATTAAAAATTCTAAAGACATGAAAAAATATTTAGAAAAATTTTTTTTTTTATGTACCAAAAATAGTAAAATAAATTATTTAAATTGAAAAAGGTTCCTTTATTGTTACTTTTAAAGAATTTATAAATATAAAGTACAGTAGAAACCGGTTATAGCGACTCCGCTTAAAGCGTCCGTCCGGTCATTACGACGAAGCATCGATGGTTGGACCCCTTCCCCTTCGTCTCCGTTGGCCTCCTTTCGGTTAAAGTTTCTACCCTTAAGTGTCGTTATAACGGGAGCCTACTGTATTTAATTTGATTTTTTTTTTAAGTTTGAATACAAAATACAATAAATTTCAAATACCCACAAAACACATAAATTTACTAACTACATTTATGTAAATGCTGATTACAGCGACTATAAAGATTTCTCCATTATCCACCCTGAGACACATGACTAAAAGTTATAGACCGATCTCTCGACTGCACACGCAAGTACTGAACATGTGTGCAATTTAATTGCCAAATGGAATGGAATTATAAATCTCATTAGGGAAGAGCATTAAGACTAGCTCATTAATTATAAAGACGTAGTGCAAAAAATTCACACAATAAATCTATGTGGGAATCCCCCCAAAAAGAGACAATTTGGCATTGTCTACAGCCCGAGACTATCACCCAAAAGAGAAACAACTGAAACTGCATATGAAAAGTGAAACTTGCAGTTGCACGAATTCGTGTTCAAATTCGAAATTAAGAATGAGAGTGTGAATATTGTTTAAAATTGTCAACATCCGCAGCAAGAGGCACATAAAATCCAAATCAAATGAACAATAAACAACAAGCAACTCCCACACAAGAAAGACAAAAAAAACTAAAAGTTAAACTAGATTTAAATTCAATTTGAAATTATGCAGATGAAGTTTTGCGCCTGCGCACGCGCCAAGACGACCACACGTGTGGGTGCGTAGTACAGGGTCGGTAGGTGGGCGAAACTTGACCAAAGCTACGCTGATACGCTGTATTTATGCACTTGTACCCAGTGTGAGTGGGTGTTTTCGGCTCTTTGGGTAGGTGTCTCTGGTTAATTGATAAAAATGCTGTGGAATTAGGCGAAAAAAACTGAAAAACTGAATGAAATTTGCGTGGTGTCTGTGCTGATAGTAAAATTGGCTACCAGTTTACTACACAAATGGTCAAAAGCAGTTCAACTGCGGCCTGTAATCAATGGCTAAATGGCATGTAATCTTGACCAAAGAAGGCTTGAATGGCTCAAATGGCTTGAATGGCTTAAATGACTTTAAAAATTACTTTGTTTACGGGTTTTTAAATTTTAATTTAGCACAAATTTTAGCAGAAAATGCGGGTAACATTAGTTTTTGAAGCCAGTTGCTAATGATAATTATGATTATGATTGCCAACTTTCTATTGACGGAAAAGCACCCACAAATGTTACATAATCAACAGCATATCAACTGTAGATCAACTTCCGTTTACAGTGCCCAGCGAAAGTTATCAACAACTCATTACAGTCCAACAGATCAACAAATCAACAATCAACTATTCATGTCTCTGGCCGACTCTCCGTGTAATTTCCAGCACCGAAACAATGACACATAAATTGCCAGCAAAACAAGTAGTGAAAAAACTATCAAGCATAACGATAAACAAACATATATCAAATATGTGTCTGCTTAAAACTCACACTCCATTTGATGGAAAGCATGGAAATTGCCAGGCAATAGAAAGCAAGCCAACAAGTTGCCCCTTTGTCCTACCCAGTGGCAGTTTCAGTTGCTGGTAATGTGAGAAAAATAAGTGCAATGTTGACACAATTGTCACTGTGAGAGATCACTGTACATATTGAGATACTCTAGCGATTGTCTGTCAGAAGAAATCAAGCCAATTCCCAGTTTACTAGCACTCAGAGAAATGAAAGCTTTACTTTCAAACTGTAGACATCAGTGTTTACATAAAGCTATATATAACTATATCTCCAGTTCTTTAAAATTATAAAATATTGTGCTGATATTTAAGCTACATAAAAGTATCTTAAAAAAATTTCTATATATATTTTCTGCAGAACAATTAAAGCTTAAATAAATTATAAAATTTTAATGAAATTAGAACAACTTAATCAGCTGTTGATATGTACCAAAAGTTACTTTTATCACAAAAGTTAAGCAAAGAAAATTCATTTTTCATAGTTGCGGTGAAGTCGGAACTGGCGCCACCTAGCAGGCGGAGGTAGCAAGGTCTGCCGTTGGTGTAGCTGTAGGTGTAGTAGTGTAGGTGTATGGGTGTATGGGTGTAGTCGAGTGGGTATATTAGTGTAGGTGTCGCTGTAGGTGTTCAATGTGCTTAGTTTGAATTATGTTTGTTTGTTGGCGTATGTCAGTGCCAAACACAGGGTATCTCTTAGTCTCTCAGTGATTTCTTTGTCATTCTAAGGCTTAGCCGTCACTTTTTGCTTTACTGACTTGTGTTTCCATTGCAGCTGTTCGAGAAACTTGCATTTAAGTTGACATCTAAAGAGGTTTAGTCCCGGTTTAGTCCGTGTCTAACTTTAGTCGCCCACAGCGGTAACTACACGTAATCGGGACTTTGTAACGATTACATACAGCATTGATGTAGGTCGTTGTCTCATTTCCAGCCTCAACGTCATCAGTTTGATACGCAAAGAAAAAAAATTATGATGGATAATAAAACATCTTTTGTTTTTTATGGGCTCGCAAACAAAAGACGCCCTCGCACATGTTTCTTTTTGACGACGCTGATGATGACATAAGCTGCTGTTTTTAATGCTTTTTTTCTCAGTTTTTTTTTACGCAACAAATGCGGTGCGACAGCTGATGCTAACTTGATACTATAGACGCTATATAGATGGCTTTCGATTCTTAGTTTTGGCAGCTAATTAATGTGAAGCCCGACAGGTTGGCGCGTGTCAAGTTTTTTTTCTTTTCAAACCAATTTTAATACCGAAAAAAGTAAGACAACTTTTTATGCTTTGAGCTGCATATTGATTGTGGCTTTAATATGGGTAGTTTTAGTGCATTTGTCGCGTGGGCTTGGCCCCAAAACCTACACTAAATCAAAACTCCATTCATGCACTAAACGGCGTCTAGATGTTTTAGTTTTTCATTGATAAAAAACCGCTTGTGAATGGCTTGTAGTTGATATTGTGTAAAACATGGCCTAAAGGTGTTTATGGCTAGGAATTAACATATGAAAAGAGAACAAGTTCACGCCGGAAATCGAAAGAACGGTTAAGTGCCGGGTATTCTACTAAAAAGAATTCTAGTTTCCAATAGACAGCTTAACAGAACCCATCCCCTTGAAATTCCCATAATTTAAGCATCGATTATCATAAGGTTTACAAATTAAATATTCCAATTTATGACTGAGCTTGTCTAACTTTCATCGCATCATTTGCAATTTGGTTGCTCTAGTTTTCAGTGGATTTGAACTATGAATTCCATGTGCCAGACGAAGCTATAAATCATTATGAAACGACTGTCTGAGTGAATGAATGACTGACTTGGCGAAACGGATTGAACAAGGCCGAAAATTGTCACCAATCGAGCTGGCTAAAAGTTTTGTAATAATGCTCCAAAGAACGCGCTCCCCGAGGGGCCTAAAAATTTGATTTTGCTTTCTGCTTTTCGCTCTCAATTCGAGGCTCAGTTTGGGAACACGCCTTGGCATTTTGAATCAACAAACCATAAAACGCACTTAACCCACTGAATACCACTACCATACCCCTACCCCTACCCCTACCCCTGCTACTGCTCACACTAGCGCTGACCAAACAAATTGAACTCCCCTCGATTGAGCTGCCGTCTCTCCCGCTCTCCCGCTCTTCCACTCTCCTCCTCTTCCACTCTTCCTCTCGCTCTCTTGACTTCGCTTTGTGCTCAATTGAAAACTCAGCAAGTTTTCGAAACATTTCAGGGGAGAAGGGGGAACTATGTACACATGCAGTGTGGGGAGAGGCGGGCTGCATGCTGTAGAGGGCAAGTGTGCTGCATGGGGGCCACTACTGTACACTATACAGTGCCGGCCGGCAATTGTTTTGTCAGTTGAAAAACGCTGATTAAAGCGAGTCTGTGGCTTCATTTTACCATAGACTCTTATGCGCTTCGGCCTCTTGTAATTTCTGTTATTGTTGTCATCGAACTTGTAGCTTTGGCGCACCGACGCATACCCTAAGCCAGCGAAAGGGTATGCTGACTATGTGCTAGGGTTGGCAAAGGCATAAGAAATCTAAATCAAAGTAAAAATTATAAAAAAGTTTATTTTTAATTTTGAAACTAAGTCAAGTTTATGTCAAATAAATTTGTAGCGTTAATAAAGCAACAAGCAGTAGTTATATCTTTTAATTAGCGAAAAGATTAATTATTAAATATATTAAACATAAACGGTTGTTGGAGTTTTGAACTTAATTACCTAATGGGCTTAAAAAAAATAGTGCGTAATCTAGTACCATAGAACAACAATAATTTTGTTAAACTCTGAAGACTATCAATAAAAACGATAAAGCCACTTAGAAATAGGTAGTTTATAAACTTTATAAGATTATCAAAGTAGTAACCAACTAGAAATCAAAGACTTTATATTTTCTTTTCATTCTTATAATACTGACAAGATACTTTCTTAAACCCTTTAACATTAAAATTCCTATTTAAACTATTCACAGTCCTTTAACTCAAGGTATTTTCTTTTGTAAGTTTTTGGCAGTCATATATAGGGTATTTACTCTTCTATATTTTGGTGTTATTTATCCCTCATTGTTTTGATTTTATTTGGGTTAAGCGCTCCAGCAAACGGCAAGTCATGCATGGTCAGTAGACGGCAAAAGAGTTGACTGCCTTTCAGTGGCTTTTGTTGTTGTTTTTCTTCTTCTTCTACTTCTCTCTACTGTTGTTGTTGTTGTTCTAAGTGTATGATCAACTATCGGCACATTGCAGTTCTTGCAGCGACTACAGTTCTCAGAAGGCGTCTACAGCACCAACATGAAGATTAATTTCTAAATGAGTTTGGAATATGAATTTCTTAACATATTTGGAATTTTAATTCGATTTGTGGTTTCATTTCGTCTGCTGTGGTTTCAACTTTTGTAGTTTACGCTGCTTTAGTTCAATGAGCATTTGTGGTGCGTCTCATTGGGCGTGAATTCTGGTGCGTAACGCCCCATTCTTAAGTAGTTAATAAGCGGTTTCCAGCCAGCAACTGTATGATGTAATTTCCCAGAATTGTAGCTGGAAAAATGATGTATCAAATAAATTTAAAGTACTTGCTATATTTTAAAGTAAAAGCATACAAATTTTAGACAACTTTTGATGTGTATAAAAATAAAGTTATGTAATTTAAATATAGGTTTGATCTCAATATATAAAAATTTGCATATTTTGCAGTTGAACTGAATGAATATTTCTTTTGAGGCACGTGCGGAATTCTAAGTGTTTATATGCATATGTGTAGCTGAATTTGTTGCTGTATCTGTATCTATATCTCTGTCTACTCCAGCTCCAACTGCAGCCCCTACTCCTGTCCCAACTCCAGCCCCAACTCCAGCTTAAGTTCCTACAAAAAAACATGTAAAAATATTCAACTTTGTTATTTTGTCTTATCCCGTTTAACATCCGCAAATAGAGTTATGAGTTCGGTTTTGTTACAACCGTAATACAAGAACAACAACAACAAAAACTGGAGTATCCACAACAAAAAACTAGAAGAAGCAGGAAAACAAGGTAACAGCAGAAGCTTTTTTGTTTGAGCAACGGAAATTATTATTAATTGCTTGGAATGCCAGACTCGAAGCCTACAAAAGAACATACAACTCCATTCTTAAAGCTTTTAGCTGCCAGCTGGCACGCCCCCTCTACCATCCAGCCTCCTCACTCCTCTCCGCAGTCATGAAGTGGCTTCCGTTGGCGTGGCAGCTTCTGGTATGTTTTTCTAATCACTTTGATGACGTCAAAAGCCCGTTTTATTCATGGCCAAAATGCGGCGTGTTCTTGGCCTCAAAGCGAGCTTAGTGTGAATGTTCTCAGCGTGTGTGTGTGTGTGTTTATGTGTTGGGCGGATTGCGTGGATTGTGTAGATTATTTGGAGTAAGAGCCCAGTTCAATGGCCTTGGCAACAAACAGCGACATTTGACAGCCAACTCTCAGCAGACAGCGTGGGTAACGAACAATTGCAACAAACAAGCGGCCAGAAATGTTTACCAAGCTGGCCAAGCGTGGCCAAGTTAATAGCAGGTCTCCAACAATAACAGCCATTGCAATCTCAATTGCAGTTCCACCACCAGCTCCAGCTCCAGTTCCAGCTCCAGTCTTGTCTAAGAGCCAAGGGAAATTTGCCAACGCCAACGCCAAACAAAAGGAGTTTTGCCGCCGTTTCATATGACTGAGTGTTGAAGCGGAAGCAGAGTTGAAAGTGGAGCTAAAGATAGCGCAGCAGGTGAAGAGGGGAAAGGGGTAATGAAGGAGAGAGGAAAAAACTCCCCTTTTCAAGTCTAGGTGCGGCTACAGTTGAGATCTGCCAGCTGCCAATGTCTGGAGTGCAACTGGGAATAACTTCAACTCCAACTACAACTCCAACTACAAATGCGGGTGGAAATGGTTCTAGGTGGGGGTTAGGGGGATAGTGGACTCTATTGTAATACGCTGCACTAAAGGTGAACGACTGACATTTGCTTAATTGTGTTTGAATGCCGGAACGATAACAATAACAACAAAAAGTGGCAATGGCAACTGCAACGCTGATTTAAGCCAACAACTGCAGCGGGTCAAAAAGACGGCAAAAAAGCCAAAGAACTGAAATTTTAATATGGCCAGTTGGACATTGTAAGACCAAAGTGTTACTACATAGAAGTATAAAGGAGATTTATAAATATATTTTTATATTAAATCAAAGTTTTTATACAAAACTAAAGTTTCTAGCGTTAAAACCAAAGTTTCTGTATAAAATTCTGATATGCAGTTAAGCATTTCATGATAGTTCGTATTAATTGACAATGTCTAAAAATTAAAAGCTAATTTATATAAATAAATTTCTATAAAAGGGAATATTTTATATACCAAATCTGAGCCTAAACTTTGATTGAAAAATGGCATAGGGATCAGGAAACAAACAGAGATAGAAGAAGTGTTTGTCACTATTTTTAGTCACTAGTTTATTGCCAACCGATAATTGAATTCAGTCTTTTCTTTTTCATAGCTCTACTACATTTCTCATCTCTTTGGTAAAGCTGATAATTGAATTTGTAGAGCATAAATGTATTTAAGTGCTTGTTTTGTTTAAAAAGAAACTACTCCCGGGGGTGTTTTGGAATGTTGTACAAGCAAAGTGACTGAATTTATTTGATAAAATATTTCTAAAATAAAATATGGCAATGTGACAATTACGACTTATCGTAGCTTAGATTCAATGACTGCAAGAGCTGGTTCAAAACTTTAATGATATATTATTGTTATTTGAAATATGTTTCTTAATGAAATATTTGTTAGCACATCTTCTGCATAGTTTACATAATTAAATCAAGTGCTAATAAATCTTCAAGAGCAGTAATAAATATTTTTGCAATTGCCTGGAAATTGAGCAACTTGCGCAAAGTGCAGTGTTCTGCATAACTTCATATCTATATCTGATATGTATATATATTTAGTATATATAGTTTATATGCATTGCTATTTTAAAGCTCTTGCTGTCAACTCTTATCGAATGACTAATCGCTGCAACGCACGAGTGTCTCGACATTATTAACATTTATCTAAGTCCAACGATTTGTTTGTTGTCTTTTGTGCAATGTTTTGTTTACTTTGACACGTTCAGTGTTGTTGTTGTTGTTGTAGTTGTTGTTGCTACTGTTTGGCGACTTCAATAAATAATTTTTTGTGTATTTCCGTAAAGCAATCACAAACTGTTGTTTGCCCTTTTACAGACTTTTGAGACTCCTATATATTTTTAGGTACTTGTCACAGCTACAACGAGCACCGATTTTGATCTGTTTTGTAATTTGTTTATGGCAACTGTTTTTTTTTCTTCACTTCTCTTTCGATTAGATGTTGGCGTTGACAGCTTCACAGTTGATGAACTCTTTTGAAGCAGCGACAACAGCCAAGACGACGATGAGCAACATGTGTGGCAGCAATTCTAATTTTGTTTTTTTTTTATTTATTTTTTTAGTTTTGTTTATGCCGCGTGGCAAGACAGACAGCATGCGGTGCATACAACAGGAGAAGAAGGAGGAGGAGGCACAACAACAACAAACCTAAAACTGTCTGCTCTAATGATTTTGACCCTGAACGAATCTGAAGTGGTTTCGGGTCCACAATATAAACATGTCAGTCCAAGAACAGCCTCAACTATTTCTGTTTGTAATTGCAGCGAATGAGTTACAAATTTAGTTGCCCCGCTGCTGTCCCACCGCAGGGGCACCACCGCCAACCACACAGTGCGTGGACAGCAGTTGGGGTGGGAGGTGGGTTTGAGTTGAACTGAAACTAAAGCGAAATTGGGTGACAGCCGTGTGGGTATTGCTCGGCAAACTACAGTGAAACTTACAGAAGTCGACCAGAAGTCCAAAACTAATCAAATTAAAGTTAACAATCGCACTTCCGTGGTAGTATTGAGCTGTGATAGCAGCTAATTATTTATTTACTAGTAACTAAAATCAATAAATGAGTGTAAACTTTGGGGGGAAGTTACAGGTTGATTGGTGCCTGGCTAAGTTGGTGGTTTAGAGGAAGAAAGGCACAGAGTCCTAGCTAGGACTAAATTTGCCTATTGATATATTTCTACTGCTCTAAGAGTCCTAACTTAATGACTGTTTAACTAAAGACTTCCAGGGTTAGAGTAAAAAACTTTATTAAGGATTTTAAGAGTCAATTTCAGTTAGTAAAAGTGTTAGGAAATTTACATATTTCGCTTGTCAAAAACAGTTATCAAAACTGAAGTAAAACTGGTTGAATTGATGCCCTTTGCTCAGACTGTAGCAATGAGGGTTTCACTGCCCAAGTCGAGATTACCCCAGCCCAAGGCGTTGGACACCAAATTGAGTATCTGCTGTAGTGGTACACCTGCACCCTCTAGATCAGATCGCACTGCCATGTACTCGGGCAAGGAGCGCACATTGCTCAAAAGACGACGGAACTCGGAGCTTTGTATGCGTCTGACGGCCAGGTTAAGTTCCTTGTCCACAGACAGCTGACGTCTGTAGAGTTCCCTGAGTTGACTACGCGGCAGTGCATCACGAAGGTCCTGCAGCAGACCTCGTATACCCTTGCGACGATTGAACGAGGGACCGCTGGCCACCTCTGTGGTCTGTAGGTTGAGGAATGTGCGCACATAGCCAATGAAGTAGGCGTGGTTGAGCTTCAGGCCCTGGCACATGTAATCCCTGAGCACACCGCTAGCCTTGGTAGCACGCAGACGTGAGACGCTATCCTTGAACTGCCTGCTACGCATCATTCTGAGCAGATCCCTCACTTCGGCATCCTGCTGAGCATGGATCAGTATGTTACTTAGACGTTCGACGGGTAAATAGGAGCGAGCGTTGAGTATGAGACGTGTCAGGCCACGATCTGAGTTCGTGGGACAGGCATTTTCATCGCGGTCCTCCATGTTCACATGTTCCTGCGACACATCAACGGGTTCCGCTTTGAGCTCGCCTTCATGGTGCTCAGGAACTGCCACTGAATCATCCTCTAGATCATGACTATTATCTTCCTCATCATCATCCTCTAAGTGATGCTCCTCATCGCTCTGCTTCTCATGAACCTCTGAAACATGTTCGTGCTCCTCCTCCCCTTCCTCAACCTCATCTTCAACCTCCACATGCCGAGCTGCTCGCATCGTATCCTCAAAGGGCTGCCAGTCGATCTTATGGGCATCCATAATATCCTCCTCCTCGGAGGTGGGTGCTTCCAGTTCATGCAAAGTCACATGTTCGGGAAAGTCAAAGAATTCGGTGGTTGTCTCCTCCACAGAGTGATCAGGTAGTGATACAGTGACACCTGCTGCCAGCAGGAAACAGCAGCTGAGATAAGTGAGTAGTCGATACATTTTGCAAACCAATTGATGACTGTGCTCCTTGCAATACCAAACTGCACATTTTATAGCAGATTTGGGCAAAAGAATCACGGCCAAGTGCTAACTTATCTGTTGTTTATACCAGAATTACGTTTATTTGCCCAACATCTTTGTGGGCAAACACAAAAAGTCAACAAAAGAAATGCAAAGACAAAAACAAAAAGAGCTCATACCAAAAGTGGAACAACCTTCAGACGCAGTCGAGCTCATCAATCTTTAATATTGATACATCAGAATCATCAGAATCATCAAAATTGTCAGACTCATCAGCATCGTCAAAAGAAATTGCAGTGTTAAACGTTTGTTTCGTTTTATATGACAATTTGTTATTGTTTTCTTCTTCTTCTTCTGAATTTCTTTTTGATAACTCCCTCTCAGTCCCACTGCCCTCTCACTCCCTCTTAGCCCCACTCCCCGCTCACTCTACGCCTTAGCAAGTTATTTATGACTGCAACTTTTTGTCGTGTTAAGCTGCTTATGGTGGCTATAAAACTCATCATCAACAACAACAACAACAAGTGCAATAACAACAACAACATTATCATCAATATCAGTAAAAACAACAATATTATGCGACTTGGCAGTTAGACAGGACTTTAGCTAATGTAAATTTAAATGCTGTTTCCCAAAAATGCAAAAACAATTAAATTTTTTATTGCTTACAAATTTGCAAACAAGCCAAGAGGTGAGTAAGTAAATTTCAAAAATTTTAAATATTAAAAGTCACTCAAATAACTTCCCACCTTTAAGTTATTTGAGTCACCTTTAAATTTAAGAATCAAACTAGAAGTTTTTATATATTTTTATTTACTTTACTTTTAAATCGGTATAAATTAAAACCAAAATCCTTTTAAGTTTAACCTCAGTTAGAACTAATTTTTAAAGGTTTTAAGGGCTTACAAAAATAAAAATAATATTCTTTCAGACAATCTTATGGGCTAAGAGATAAGTGTAAGCTTTAAGATGCCAAACATGCCAAGAGGTGAGTATGGAAAATTTTCAATTTTTTTTTTTAATCAAAGTGACACAACATTTAAAAGTTTGCTTAATTTATATAAAATATACAAATAAAATATTTTACTTTTAACTAAGTTTAAATAAAAAGCAAAATTTATAGCTGTAACTCTCAGTTAGAACTAATTTTTAAAGGTTTTAAGAGCTTACAAAAATATAATAATTTTCTTTCAGACAATTTTATGGCCTAAGAGATAAGTTTGAGCTTAACTTACCCCAACTGGTAGCCTCATTTCATCAAAGCTGGCAAAACAAAATAATTTTGGCTGCTCTTAAAGGTATTGAGTAAATATTTGAGCAGCTGCACAACAATTACCTCAGCTCCAAGGACTATCAAATACAATTCTGTGTTAATTTATACACCAAAAGCCTAAAGAGCAGAAACTGCTTAAGGTGCGGAAAGGGGGGCGACTTTAAGTCATTCCCCAAACATGAATATTCATTTTTCTTATCCTTGGCAATACCAGTAAACGCTCTTGTAGGCAAATGTTGTGTTCATTGTGAAACGCAGGCACAAAAAGGATACACAGCAAACAGGCAAATCCTGCCGAGCTGTGCAAAAAAATCTTGTAAGCTCAAGAAGAAGAAGAAGCAGAGAGGAACACAGAATCAAATAAGAATCCCAAAAACCTAATGAGTCCCATATGAATACTTTTCGGTCTACCGCCTTCAGATATTTTTGGGCGCTTTTAAATATACCAGAAATCCAGTTGACAATGCGTCGGGGGACAAAGGAAAAGAGCCGCGAAAATATGCGAAATCGACAGAAAAGCGAACAAAACAAACACATCAAATGTTTTTTTACGGTCTGTGTGTAAAAAAGGGATATAAAACTCATATCGTAAGTTTCGCGAAATATATATATGTACAAAAGTATGCACTTAAGTTGGACAAGTTGGTATATAATTAGACTGTGTGCTGCACCTTTAACAAAGACTTCGTCTTCAATTTATGACATGTCATAAAACTCCATTAGAATATTACGAAATACGCAATATCGTGGGGCTTACAAAGTTTTCAAGGCAGTCACTTGCCCTGGCCAAGCCCATGGCCAGACCAGGGTTGGACAGGAAGGGTCGACTACTAAATATATGTGAGTCTAACCCAACGCCACATAAAGTGGCATTAGAGCTTAAGGCCAAGTTATGCACTCCCACCCACAAAACCGGAAGCAACAGCCGCAAGTACAGTCACGCTAGTAGCCAAATTGAAAAACACACTAAGGCCAATTTGGGGGAGTCGCAGTTGGAGCTAGCAATGGGGTGAAGTGCGGTAAGACCACGCCTTAAAGAGTGCCTTCTTTATATATTTAATTAGACACGCCCACTTCATAGCATCTTGGCCGTAATTGATTCAAAAAATGTGCAAGAAATTCGAACTAAATTTCATTTTGACAAGCAACTGCACGTACTCTCAAGGGGGGAGTAGTGGGGAGAGGTGAATTGACTCTGTTTGGCACCGCTTTTGTCAACTAGGGGGAGTGGAGGGGTGAATTGAGTCTGTTTGGAACATCTTTTGTCAACTGTCAGCATATTTGGCAAAATACCAATGCATTGAGTTCAATTTAAATTAGGATACTCTTTGTCTTCGACCATCTCGGGTTAAGACGTGAGCAGCATTTGAGCCACTTTGGCATTTGAGCCTTAAAGCGATTCGTTTATAAATCAAATTGCAGCAAATTAACACTTGAAATGCTGTCACTGAGGGATTGAATTGAAATGCTCTGAATAAATATGTTAATTATAAAGCAAGTTTTAATAATAAGATTATTTTTTAAGTATTTTATATATATTATTTTAATTTAAACTATTTTTACTTGTTTGATTAACTGTTAATTAACTTTTGCATCTCCTGCGTTTATTAATTTACTTTGCAAAGTAAAGTGCTTACCAGAAACAGCAATCAGACATGGCTAATTAACATTAATAATGACACTAAATTCATTTAAAATATTTTATAGTCAACATAAGTATTTACGCACACACTTAAAACTTATTCAAGCAGCAGCAAACTGTTACACACACCTGCAAGTGCCGAAAAGTAGAGTAGGTTGAGTCCAGTGCCTAAGTAGGCAAAAGTTTTGGCTTAACATTTCAATAAACGCAAATGACGAGACAAAAATGCTGTCATCGCAGATGTGTCGCATAAATAGCATCGCAAACATTTCCAAGACAAGTAGTTAAAGGTGTGACAATAACTGGCAAATAATATTAAATGATTTATTTGCAATAGGCATTTAATATAAAGCCATATAAAAGGCTTAATTAAAAAAAATTAACACCTTAAAATGTTTCCTTATTTAAACAAAAGAATTTAAATTTATATTGTTTCATTATCAAGCATTAAAGAAATTTAAATTGTGCGCGCAACAATTTGGCGCACAGCTGATTGAATGGAAAAATTAATGGCCACCCCAATTTCTTAGTTGGCCACACTTTCTCAGTGGTAACCAAGCGAATTCATTAGTAATAAATCACGTTTTAAGAAATGGGAGTGTATGATGTCTATTGGGTCTCATTTTATTTATACAATTTAATAAAACTGACAGTGAAATTTAACGCTTGAAACGATTAAACTATCGTGGTGAATTTGCGACTTTTAAACGATACAACGATATATCGATAGCACGCGGTCATCTTGTATGGGTATCGATATCATGGGCACGCCGGTGCGTTAAAACAAAACAAATGAAATTGCCGCCATGGAGGACTGTAAGTAAAGCAAAGAAACTAAATTTTAAATGTTAACAACGAATTCCTCATGTGGCACAGCTGTTAACTTGAGCGTCACAATGGGCGCTGTGGATGCAGAGCCGGAACAAGCCTCTTCGCTGCTCAATCAGAATGTTAGCTTTAACAGCAGCATGGAAAACACAATGGCAACAATACCGCCACTTGAAGATGCCGATGCCTTGACAAATGTCAGTTTCTTTCTCAGCGAAACCGAGCGCGTAAAAGTAATGCAAAAAACCCCGCGAAGCTTAAGTAATAATCGCAGTCAACGCGATGCACTAAAGGATCTGTCGATCAACGTGGAGAACAACAACAGCCAAAGCTGCATGGAGTCGAGCATCGATTTGGATGAAAGCAGCACAATGGAGGAAAGCAGCGAGAGAATCATCAACATTGAAGACACTATAAATGAACTGCCCGCGGCAGTGTCACGCATGGAAACCCCCGAAAAATCACACTGCGTGCCAATAACAGATATCCACACAGTCGAGTCCACTCCACTGCCCAAATATTTCCAAGACGAACTCGTGGAATTGGGACGTCGTTGGTGGTTATCAACAGCACAGAGTCAGCACTACACAAAGGGCTGCTATTGGTCACCAGATGGCACCTGTTTGCTGGTTCCAGTTCACCAGGATGGCATGCATGTGATGGAACTGCCACTGGACTTGTATGGCGCCCGGAGCGTAACAGAGGGGCGGGAATTGTCTCCACTGCAGTCAGCGGTGCATGTGCCTGAAGGCGGCACCGTCTACGATTGCGTCTGGTATCCGCTAATGAACAGTCAAGATCCCGACACTTGTTTGTGAGTAGCTAAAGATTCCTGCCAGTCCACGGCTAATTCTTTTCACTGTTTCCACTGCAGCTGGCTGGCCACAAGACAACACGAACCCATCCACATGTGGGATGCCTTCGATGGTCGCCTGCGCTGCAGCTACAGCGGCTACGACGAAGTGGATGAGGTGGTGGCCGCCATTTCGCTATCCTTTTCACAGGATGGCCAAAAAATCTATGCAGGCTACAAGCGTTGCCTCAAAATCTTCGACATTAGCAGACCTGGACGCACCTACGATGAGTATGCTGTGAAATTTGCCATCTCGTGCATGGCCCAGACCTCGGAGCATCCGCATACTGTAACCTGTGGCAACTGGAAGGGATACATACAGCACTTCGATCTGCGCTCTCCACCCAAACAGGGACCGCTCTTTACACTCGGTGGCCACTCGGCAGGTATTACTCAGCTGCGTTATGGCGACGATGCCGCTGGCAGCTGGCAATTATTTAGCGGAGCTCGCAAGTGCCCCAAACTGTTGCAGTGGGACATGAGAAACTACAAGAAGCCGCTACATGAATTCCAGCGGCAGGTGGACACCAATCAACGCATACAATTTGATCTCAATGCAGATCTTTCTTGGCTAGTGAGCGGTGACACCGCTGGAGCCCTAAACATCTGGAATCTGAAGTCTGAGAGTGACAAGAAAGCAATGAAGGTGCCAATTCATGATGATTGCTGCAATGGCATTAGTTTCCACCCAACACTACCGATCTTGGCCAGCAGCTCCGGCCAGTATCACTTCGTCTCAGGCGACAATCACGAGCACACAATCAACACTACGACAACAGTTGACATTTCCGATCAGGAAGAGGAGTTGGAGCAAAAGCGTGTCATTGATTACGAGAACGCAGTATTACTGCTCTGGTGTGGTGATAGAAATAATTCCTAAGTTGACTACTTAATTTCCAGACCCAAACTTATTATAGTTTATTTAAACGCACTGATTAAATTTGTAAAGGGTACCCTGCCTTTTATTTTGGCCCACACTGTAAACGTGCTAACATCGTTCTGTTATTCGGTGTGTGGAATGTTATGTTAAGTGGTGAACTCTGTTAAGTGTGTGCTTGGCGCCAAATTTGAATAAAAGTCGATTTAAAATTTACCAATTATAAATATTTCATTTATTTTTAATTACGCATTTTATTATACATTTATTATACGAATTTAGTTATCGTCATTCATTTATGTAAACTTAGTTCATTATGTTATGCGTGGAACCTAAAAAAAACATTTGCGTAGGCTGCTTTAAAGAGAACATTTATTTTCATGAAAAACTGTAACCGTTTTTCGCATTCCTCATACAAAAAGTCGTTTTTGTTTTGTTTTATTATTTCGTTGGTTATTGGTGTTGATTATACATTTATATATTAGTTTATATATATCATAAATTGAGTACATATCGAAGCGTTTTTATCAATTGTATTGATTTGAATAGATTTAAAGTTTTGCACGTGTCTGCGATTGTGGTTGTTGTTGTTTGTTGTGTTGTTGTTGTTTTTGTTGTTTTATTGTAGCTGTATATTTATGTATATATACTTGTGGTTTTATAGTAGTTATCTTTGTTAAGTTACAGAAATACACATTTATAACGTTATGTGAATTTAAATTTAAGCTAAGTTTCAGCGCTCTCTGCACTTTGCAAATAATTCTGAAAAGAGTTTCGCAGCTGATGCAAAAATTTGCCTAAAAAATCATCATCTCCCGTCTCCCCAATAAATTTTGTTTAATCCTTTTATTTTTTTAGCGGCCAAAAATCTGCGCCATGCTCATCATCTCACCTTTCTCTAAATATAACTTGACGTTAGACAAAATATGCATTTTTTTATTTCGATTTCTATAATATATAATATATATAGATTTATATATATATATTTATATATATATGTTGTATGTATTGTATATATATGTATGTACTTATGTTTTGTCGATATTAATGCCTAAAGTGTTTTTATTTAATTAAATTGTGTAAATGAAACGAAAATTGTTGTGTTTTGTTTTACTTTGTATTTTTGTTGTTTTTTTTTTCGTTTTTATTGAGATTTTTTTTTTTTGTTTTTGTTTTGAAGCATTTCTTATGTATTTTTCCTGTTTGACATTTATTATATAGATAGAAAATGCGAACTTATACAGAAATGTTTTTATTATTAATTAATGAAGTGTCAAACTGGCAACTTCGATATATGTTAATAAATTATAGTTAAATGTTAAATTATACAGACAATAAACGTATTTTATTAAATAATAAGTTTGATATAAATATATATTGGTTTTGTTTTTTTTTTTTCTTGTTTTTTAAGCAAAGCATACACAAAACGACAGGCAAACCATTTTTTATGGCATTTAGTTCTTTTAAAAATGCTCTGCAAATCAATTTAAAATACACTTAACGTTATTTATAAGCATTATTGGGACAACAAATGGAAACTCACACAAAAATTTTAAATCAAACTCTGCTGAACAATTTAAAAACTTCAATATTAATCAGAAAATTAATTATTTAATTCGATAGTAGACCTTATCATAATGTTTTTGTTTCTGGATTGTTTGTTTTTTTTATATCGATTTTAATTGTATATATATATATATTTAAATTTGCATTACTAAATGTATTTCGTATTAATTTGCAGTATGCATTTTTATCATGTTTTCGCATTTGTAGTGTAGTGTAAGTGTAGAGTGTAAGATTTGAGTTTAAATGTTTTGCGTTTTGCTGTAATCTATTTTTTAGTTGTTGTTGTTGTTTTTGTGGTTTATGTTGTTGTTGCCTGTGGTTTAATAGCGCTGCCTTTGCTCAGCAAAATCTTCTTTTTCTTCGTTTTTTTTTTGTTTTTATAATACTTGAAATTTTTGAAGCAAATCTGTTGTTGTTGCTTAAAGGTTGTCGCTTAAATATGTGTTGTAGTTGTTACTTGTTGTTGTTGTGTGTTGTTGTTGTCGTATGTAAGCTGAAGACGCTCTACGTCAACGGCCAATTCCATTCATCAATATATCTAACCCGAAGAGGCAATGGGACTCTGCTGACCATCAATGTCTTGAGTCTGGGCCTTATTCTGACGCACAACTTCAGCGCGACGTTCCTGTAAGAACACAAAAATATAAAATTAATTGATGCACTTAAATTTGTTATAAACAAAAAGCGTAGCTACAACTGAACGGCAGGCAAATGATATAACAATTGAAATGAAATCATTTAGCTCTCTATATTTTGAGGGAGACGTACAAGTTTTTGAACTTTCTCAATTTTTTTGAGCAATTCCTTTTCACGATTCTGCTCGGCGGTGTACAATTTGTTTTCAATAATGCGCGCTTTCTCCTCAAGCTTTTGATTTTCCAATTGATTGTTCTGCGATTTGATTTCAGCAATTTTGATTGTGTTCTAAATGAGAGATCAAAAGAAAAAATGAAAACCAACAAATTATATTTGGATGATCAAACAAAATCATACACATAGTATACATAACATGCTTATGCTAAGTTTAAATGAAGTTTGGAAATAAAACGAGTTATAAAAACAAGCTAAGCTACTATAGATCAAGTTTTCTTAGAGGATAACTCACATGCTCCTTTAGACGATCCAACATTTTCTTAATGTTCTCATCGCGCAAAGCCTGAGCTGTCTTCAATTTCTCCTCAATGGCCTTCTGCTCATTGGCCTTTTGCTGCTCCAAAGTCTCACGCGTCTTCTCAATCTCCTGGGCATGAATCTGTCAAAGAGTTGTCCCATCAATACACATTACTTCTAATCCACTTTAAGTTTTCCTTTTGCTTACGCTCACCTTTAGCTTTTCCTTCATGTCACTGATGATGGCATCACGCTTCTCTACATGATGCTCCATTTTGGTCTCCAGTTGCTCCTTGGTCTGAGTGATAAACTCATTGGTTATTTCATCCTTCTTGCGTGTTGCCTCCTCAACCTTGGCCAGCTTAATCGAGATCTCGGCCATCTTCCTGGCCTCCAAAGACTGTAGTAATAAAGACATAAATTATTGTTAAAAACGCTTGAAGAGACTTTCAGTTTAATACTTTTGCAGGGTATGTAAGAAGTTTGTCGTAAGGTCTATGAAGTCGGCAATGCCAACAACTTGAACTATAAATATTTTTAAATGAACTAACAATCGTACTCGATGTTTTCTTAGTAATTCTAATTATAAACGGTTATGAAACCTATCTGAAAGTTTCTTGTTCCTTCAAATTTATTCATCGAACTATAAGATCATATCAATTCTAAGCTAACTGTATCTCAAAACCGTCATAATACCGATCCCTCCATATGCGTATCAAGTTCTCAGCAAGTGTATTTGGTTCTAAGCGTGTTGGGGATTATTTTCTTGCTTTGTTTTCTACTTACAATGCGACGCTCCTCGGCTGCCTTGAGCTTCTGCTCAATCTCCTCGACACTGACATTTTTGCCCGGGGTGACGGGTCGCTTGGGCACAGCGACATTGGGTGCCGGCTCGGCCAGGATGACCTCATAGCTCAGACCACCACGTGACTTCTCCTGGCAACGAATCTCAGTGGCTGCAATAAAAGAACAAGAAGTCGAAGAAGAAGTGAAAAACGAGTCCCTTTTCGGTTAGTAATTCAATATTTGTGCCCGAAGGGTGGTGACATGTTGCAAATATATAGAAATTTAGTAGTTCAGGGTAAGTTTTTGGCTGAAAAAGTCAGCCACCCCTAAGCTGCATGACAGCGTGACGTCATTTTGGCTCAAACCCCCCCACCCACTTTATGTTTAAGCCGGAATTTTGCGGTGCTTAAATTACCAACTGCAGTTGCAACAAAAAGTTAACTGGGCTCTTAAAATTATTTCCGGCTCCGTGCATATTTTCAATACATTAACCTTTGTTGCCATATTTGCTTGGTTTTTTATGCCACAGTTGCATCTGCTGGTTTCTGTGGCTTTTTGTTGCACAACTTTGATTAATGGCAACGCGGCACTCTCCTTTAATTTTCACACTTTTCCACTTGTGCCATACATCATACTTACACCCGGGCATAAAGTATACGCGAACCACACACACACACACACACACACTGGGAGAAATCTGACAATGACGCTTGCTAGTGTGCCACAAAAACACCAGAAAACCATCTGAAATACCAGACACAACAGCAGAAAAACCAGCACACAAATAAAAATACGAAAAACAAAAATATTTCCAGGCACAATTATATTAAATGCAGCGGAAAATGCATTTCACAGCTGTGCATAACATGAAATTCCATAACTGTTCTTCAAATTCTGCAAATAACGTATAAAAAACAGTTGGCACACAACTTTCGGGACTGATTACAAAACAGATACGCAGTATTAAGTATTCAAAGCACGTAGAATTATAAAAATATCCACATTTCATGGTAAAAATATAAATGTTGTAATTTATGAACATTTTAAATGCTTTATGAGTTTTGATAAACATTTAGTTAGTATGCATAAAAGGAAACTAAATTCATTATGTTAAAAGCTTGGGCTTAGTATAACTTATGTTTCAAATGCACATATTTGTGGTAGAGATAATTCAAAAAAGCTTTTAAAGAGCTTATACATTGTATCATACTGATAGTAATACAAGCAAGCGGCAAATAATAATTTAAAAATTCATACAAATTTTTGTAGTCGAAAAAATTACAATAAAACTGTTTAAATTATATGACAAATTAATTAAAAACCTTTTTTTTTTTAAATATATATAGGTATATATTCTTTTTCAGAGCTTACTGCTCACCAATGCCACTTAATGAGCCCCCAGACTTGCAAAGCTTATCAGCTATGTGACTGAATATCAAGTGGTCAGCTTTTACTCCCCCATTATTTGCAGCAGAGCAAGTCGAATAATCTCAGATTTCAGATACAAACATCTCAATGAATGACAAAAGGAAGTACTCCCCCATCAAATACCCCTGCATCTCCAGCTAAAATAGGAATTGCAAATGTAAGCATAAAATAACTACACACAATATGCAAGCAGAAACCAACCCTGAAACCCAGAAAAAAGAAACTTAAATCGCAAACTATACAGCTGGCAAATACAGCATAACCGATACAGATACGAATACAAACACAGAGACCCCAAAATATTGGATGGAAACAACAACAACAACAACGTTGTAGGTGATGATCAAATGAAGTGGAAAATTTGTTGTCAAAACAGAAACACGTTTTCCACGAATTGGAGGGGAGTAGGAAGGAGAGGATAGAGCAGGAGGAGGGAGAGCAGGAAATCGGATACTGTTGAGGTGTCGAGTTGTCTGTCCATATGTCCTTCCGTCTGCCTGTCTGACTCCAACGGCACTCGGCTAATGCTGTTGACACATAATTTGCCATTATTAGGAGAGTGTCAATCACACCAGGTTTCATTTACTCAAACTCTCATTTTTTGATGCTGCGGCTTTGAGTAATGATGTCAAAGACGGTCGGTCGGTCGGTCTGTCTGTCTGCCTGCCGTACACAGAGATGGTCAAGTGTGCGTGGGTTTAGCTTGACAGATATCTAATGCCACAACAAAGACAACAAAAACTTTTAGGAGAAGGGCAGACAGTGCTGCTTTCTTAGCGAGTTTAAGGCTATGCAAGAGAAGCTTATAAACTTGCACACCAAAACGTTGAGTTGATCTACCAGACTATTAATTAATTTACTAGCTCCATCTAGCTTTATTCTGGCTACTCTGTCAGCACTGGTTCACGCAGAGAGCCAAAGTGAATAGCTTGAGCTTAAGTGCTAAGCAGAAGGTGCTCATCCGATTTGCATTTGACTTGCAGATGTTGAACCCTTTTTTCAGCCTGACCACAAGCACACAGAAGGAGTAACAAGGAAGTGGAGAAAAAGAGAATACACCTAAGAGATTGTGTGTGTGTGTGTGTGTGTGTGTGTGTGTAGAGCAAGCAATTTACTAAAGTGGCAATTGAGGTTGGCGGTTAGAGTTTCCATTAGAAGAGTCACAGCCTGCAATCAGCCTAAGCGACCCAAACGTACTCACATTTCTTGTACGCATCCGTGCCCTGATTCATTTGATCCAATATATCCAACAGGTCGTTAGCATCTGGATGACCCAAATGCTTTTCCAGCACATGCAACTGTAGTTCCTCGGATGTGAAACCCAATTCTTCACAGAATGCACACTTGTAGCTCTGCGGTGCATCGCCATTAACCAGCTCTTCACCCAGGAAATACAACTCGAAGTAGTTTTGATTGTAAATGGCCTTCATGGGATGGTAGTACTTGTGTCCATCACTGGGTTTATTCTTGCCCAGATCAAAACAATTACCGCAATAAGTCACTTCATTGCCACACACCACACACTCGTAACGTCGGCCCAGATCTCCTTTGGCAGGACAGGACAGGCATTGACTTTGCGCACGTAGCGAAGACGCCATCATGGACCAATATAAGAAATTCAGGATAAGCGAACAACTTGGTAAGACGATTTTTAATTATTTTCTTTTGGGAGTTTTTCCTTTATGTTCTTTAGTCAGCGAGCGGATTATGAATAGTGAAAAATTAGAACACGATTTATTTTAGACCTGCCAACTTGCTTGACATAACAAAGCTCCACTTGACAATAACAACGCAAACAGTGTTGGAAAGCGTAAAAACAGTTGTTCAAAACGTGTGTATACTGGGTTTTGAGGTTAAAAAAATCAACCTTAAGACAAAATATATTGTGAAATACCTGCAATACATAAATTTCGCATAGGCAACTCTGACTTATACAAACAAGGAAAAATATTTATAAGAATTTTATCATTATGCCGACAAAGCAAAGCTTTTATGACCCTTAATATTTAATTCTTATTTACAATTCTTTATGGCGGTATCAGATTTGTCTTGGCCTTTGCAAACTTTCCCAAGTCAAGAACAAATTTTTTTCTTGATGCAACAGATTCAAATTTCCTACTAAATTCCACACGTGTTTTGTTTGGTTATGTTAACATGACCATGTTAAAAATTTTTATTATTATTTAATTGCAATTAAAGCATACAAATAATTCCATTGTCCCCCAAATCATTTCAATTATCGCCCCACGTCTTTCAATTTTTAAGCTGAGCCATAAACCTGATCAATTTGATTGACCATCATGGCAATGGTTGATTCAGAAGTTTCGGAACCAGAACCATCATCGGAAACGTCTTCAGAGGGCTCCTCTGAGGCCTCTTCGTCCTTGTGCTCACCGCCCTCGTCACCATCCTCGTCACCATCCTCGTCACCATCCTCGTCTTCACCCCCCTCTGCATCGTCGTCTTCATACCCCACTGCATTCTCGTTTCCATTCTCATCACCCTCCTCATCGTCTTCCTCTGTAATCTCAATTGTTTCAACCTCAATCGATTCATCCGCCGGCAGCTCATTTCCATCACTTGCTTCGCCGTTATCATCGGTGTCGTTTTCGACATCAGAGTCAACGGTCAGAACGGCATCCTGCGCTTCCCGAGCTGTCATATTCGGTAGAGGTGAAACATCTTCATCCTTGGAGTTCTTGGCCTTGGTAAAGTCAGCTAACCACTTGCTATAGTTGTCAAGACCCCGATAAAAGCGATCCATAGCATCGTCAGATGGTTGGCTAAGCGTTGCCGTCTCAGCTGCCAATACTTCCTTCAATTTATTTTCTGGTTTTACATTCTCTCCCAAAACAACGGTCTTAAGAGAGTTTGGAGTCAGCTGCTGCTCGGAGAGCATGGAACAGATTAGAGCTTCAGTGAAACGCGCACGATGATCAGAATGCGCAAACATCTTTTTCTTCTTCTCCTTTAACAGAAAACGAGCACAAAGAAACTTTGAAGATTCCGGTTCCTTGGCCACAGCCTTCAAGGGAGGTTTCTCCGATGCTTGACGTGCGACGCCTGCATAACTGTTCTCTTGCTGTGGGAACAAACGATGTCGATATCCATCTTCAGGATTACTTAATCCCCAGTAGGGATTCACGTTATCCTGCTTGGGGCGGTGACCCGCTTGAGCTGGCCGATTGGGCACAATTGCACTGTACCTTGAGCCTTGCGATACAAAGCAAACACGGCTCGATTTGGAGTTCCGCATTGGACGGACATAGAGTAAATTGCCATCGGTAAAGCGCGCTTGTCGCTGATCCCTGGGACCCAATAGAAACACACTCTGATTGGCCGTGAGGGCTCTCAATTGACTTGCACGCAGGCCTTCAATCTGCTCTTCGATGAGCTCATTCCGACGTTGTTCCGACCGGCGAAACGCCTCACGGAAATTTATCTCCGATGGCCTATCATTGCCTGTTATGTTCCCATTGTGATCGATCAGACCCAGAAACGGTGACGGCGCCGCGAGGCGTGCAATTGGCGATGCCGATGCTGCAACAGGAGCGGCAGCTGCCGATGATGCCGACTCGGCAGTACCTGGCGTAGATTCGGCCGTATAACGGGTATGCAGAATGCTATGATACTCATCATAATCCTTGTGGCCACGATGCGACTCCGTGACGTGTTTGTACAGCTGCAGACTGGTAAACCCACAGCTACGGCAGAAGGCACACTTGTAGCTCTGCGGTACATTGGACTCCGAATAGCTCTCACCGAAGAAGTACAACTCGTACTCGGCACGAGCGTAGTGCACCTCCAAGGGATGAAAGTGCTTATGATCTGGGGTCAAAGGTAATGCGCCCGAGTCATAGCAAATGCCACAGAGCTGATAATCAATGCACATCCAACATGCATAGCGACGTCCCATGAAACTGGTCGCACGACAATTGATGCACTGAAAGCCAAAGTGACGTTCCGGCGGTTGAGTATTCGGAGCCATCTGAACTTGGCTGTCAAAGGGGCAAAATCAGTAAGACAAAAGACTGACCAATAAACTAACACAAAATGCAGCCCTTTATTTAGACAATGAAACTTTTGTTTATGCAATTAAGAGGCAAACAAAGAGAATCAGCAAAAATATTTGCAGTCTAGCAATTTGTGATAGAATTATTGATTCAAGCTCAATTACAATTACTTACTATTATTCAATTAAAGTTCTTAAAATTTCTGTATAGAAATTATGCAGAAACAATTTCTTTTACAACTTTAAGCTTGCAGAAAAACGTGCAAAAGAAATTCTTCTTCTTCTTTACACACGGCAGCCCTTTTTTCGGCGCTGCCAACTCGTCGAATTCTTCAACGAACGAGTAGTGATAATTACTTAAGGCTTAACGAATTAAATTATAGCGAATTTACTCGTTCAAATGATTTAGAACAAAATCTGTAAAACTTTTCAATGTTTACAGAGCGACACAACTTTTAGCTATGAAAATTTTTTACTGAAACTTTGATAGATTATTTTTCTTATATAATCTAACAGCAAAAGGCTTACTGAGTTAACGAAGTTTTGTATACAATTCAAGCAAATAATGACAGACTAGATGTGAAAACGTTTAACCTTTAATTACCTCTATTTATTTAAGATAAAAGTGCTAAATTGGGTTACATCTAATTCCAAAAGCTGGCCCTCAATTTAGTATTTAAAAACGCTTTACACAATATTTAAATTTTAATACATTAATCGCATTCAACTTTATTATAAAACCAAAATTTGGCCTAAATATATGGTTTCGGAGCTTGTTAACACTTGAGCCAACGGCTAATGCGATCCACCTGGCACAGTCAACACTGACCCTTCACAAATGTTAAGCCGCCCACACCAACTACCCCAACCCCTTGAAGGGGAGGTGGGTGGTGCTACTGCGTGCACACGGTGCAAAAAGTAAACCAAAAACTCTCATTAACATAATAAGCATCATTATAGAAATTTAAAGCAGCGTATAATGCAGCTACACAGCACACAAACACACACGCACACCAGCACACACACTTGCACACAAGGTTGACCTCAATTAAAATAATTTTTGCCATTTTTTCGAGAGTTTTGCCAACTTGCATTTTATGCCATAAACTCGTATGAGTGTAAAAAAGAGCCGTTGACATTTCACGCTTTTAATTAAAAGGCACATAAGAGAGCGCACAGAGGGAGAAAGAGAGAGCGGTATTGGAAGGGAGAGGAGAAAGCCTTTTGGAACACTAGAGAAGCCCAAACAATTTGTGCTAAATGCAGCTTAGAAAATTGCTATAAATTTCAAAATGATTTTAATTGAAATCATCTGACAAAGTGTTGATGACATGATTTACATTAATTACAAAACACACACACACACACAAACTCCCCACAAAGACCACTTGTATGTGGCCCAAAGCGATGCTCCCAAAAATCTGCTTATGACAGCCAAAGTGATTTGTCAGACTCCAAAAAGAGGGTTAACAGGTCGCTGAAAGGAAGGCGGAGGTTTGCCTCTCTGACTGTGTATATGTGAGTATGTGTGTGTGTGTACATATGTGTGTGTGTTTGCCAAAAGGCCAACACAAATACACAAATTAAGCCATGTTACCAGCCAGAGATAGTCAAATGCAATGCGCCCAAAAAAAAGGGCAGGAGTTGAACAAAGATACCAGCTAAATTACTTAAATGGCTTTGTTAGCATAAGGGTTACATATTAAATACCGTACATTAAAAAAAAACAAAAAAATTAAAGTTAAATAAAATTTGAAGCACTGTAGCTATGTACATTAGATCATGTAAATTTAAATTTAATTTGAAAGAGAATTGAATGAATTGTTTCTTATTTTGTAGAGCTTAAAATTTATTAAATCTATTGAAATAAATTAAGCAAATTTTATTCTCTTTCTATATTATTTTAGTCAACGTAAATTGAATGACCTGTTTTATACTTTATAGAGTTTAAAATGTATCAAATATTTATAAAATTTTACGCTAACTGAATAAAGATGAAATACGTTTAAAACTATCGAAAGAACGCAATAAAATAAGAGCTTTATATGTTCACAACTAAGCAAACTTTCTTCACTTTCTTTATTCATTAAAATAAAGCCCCAAAGCCACTCAAAAGTTATCTGCAGTGTATTCAACAAATACCCAATTTCCATTACATTAAAGTGCCGCAGTGCAGCATCTTTGGCATGAACTCCACAACATAACAAAAGGGAAAATCCTTTTAGCTCGAGATATTAAAATGTAAGTTCAACTAGAATTAAGTGTAAATATTTCTTTTAACGCATTGCTTTAAGTACTTTTGCTGATGAGTTTTTCGTTATGTACAGTTGCCAAAAAGTGTTTTCATACTCAGTAAAAACTTTTATAACGAATTGTTTTAAAAGCATTTTTAATAATTATTTTCTCAGCTGAGGCAGCAAAAGAAGTAAACCAATGTCAGAGTTGGCTAAGAGCTGTAAGTGTGTGTGTGTGTGTGTGTGTGTTGCAAAGGCAATGAAACATCCATAAGTGTCTGCTTAATATTCATAAAAGCATTTTAATTTGCATTTAATTAAATTATTTTGTTCTACAGTTGCTGTAAATGGTAGTGGTGGTGGATGGCTGGTACAGACAGTGGGCGTGGCTGGAGCTATATTCAACCTTAACCCTTGTGCGCACTCTCTCAGCCATGCATGATGTCAATTATCAAACAATTTGCGACACATTTTCGCTGTCGCCAAAAATTAAATTACAAACCATTTCCATTCCCTCAAAAAATAAAGAAGAAAATTTGCAACCGGAAAAAGGGTAAACTTTTCTCTCTAGGGTGTAATTTTCCGAGTCAGGAAAACAGGCGTTAAATAGAGCTGAGTGAAGATTTATCTGCCACCTTCCATCGTCTGCAAAATTGAGCAGTTTTCATCTCATTTTACTTACAATTTGAATTAATGGCCACCATTTCCCAGCGAAAAATCAATGTAAATCACAGAAATAACTTTAGTAAATTGTTTTCGAAATATTCAAGAAAAATTTCAGCTGTTTTTTTTTCTCTGACTGACTTTTTTTGGCAAGTCACAACGCTGTTGACGCACAGAAATTCGCTAACCAACTGAACTGAGTGAATGACTGACTGAGTGAGCAACTGATTGCGGCCCAAAGCCAGCGACAAAATAGACGGAAAACAACAACAACAACAAGTCGTTTTAGACAGGACACTCAACTACACAATTTGTAGCCAGCGTAGACTGGGCTTGGTCTAGTGTAGTCTGGGCCTGGTCTGGTCTGATTTGGGCCTGGCCTGCATGTTCGTGTAGCATACTTTTTGGCGTTCGCTGCAAAATGGCCAGCAACAATTCATGATCTTGTTGCTGTTAGAAAAAAGTCGCCGGCGACATACGTCTGCAGCTCTTTATGGGCCGCCTAATTGCTAAGGGCCAACAACGAAAACAGCTGATGAGTCAGCCGTTTGTTTGAGTGAGTAGTCATAGAAAAAAGAGTTGAATAAAGCACAAATGAGTGGAGAATATGTGGAACTACATGGTTAAAAATATAAAAATAATTTTAATAAATTATATACAATGAATTTATTAAAAATTGTAGCCATAAAATACTTGCAGCTGCCAATTAAATCAATATAAAAGTCTGCATTATTTAAGCTGCCAGTAAAATTTCAATTATTTTTGCCCATAAACAATCTGTGCAGCTGAACGAAATATAAATTTAAACACGTTCCGGCGATTTAAAATTTTGCTCTAACTACTACATGTATGAAATACATAGTATATATGTACAGACTCAATACATAAGCCTATGTATATATGCATACATATATTCCCCTTGGCTTATGTTGTTCTACGTGCGACTTGTGCCCAGCAGCCGCCACATTTGGCATTGATTGGCTCGAGAGTTTTTGGCCAAATGTCGCCTAAGGTCTGACGCAAAAAACTATGAAACACACAGACATATACAAACGCCGCACTATAGTGCATAAAAGCCACGTTAGCTGAGTCGCTACAAAAATTGCAGAGCATTAAAAAAAGAGAAAAGAGAGAGAAAAGGCTTTTTTTCATACACACAAAGCGACCACTGTTGTTGTTGTTGCTTTTTCTCTTGTATTTTTGCAGCCGTCGAGCGCCCTTTGTTTTTGTTTTTGTAGTCGCTTCGAGACACATGACGATGATTCATTGAAGCGGCTTTTGCGAAGCTTTTGAGTGCATTTTACCCTGTGTTTTTCTGCAGGCAAATTACCAATCAACCGAGCGGATTAACTTACCTGAAAAGAAAGAGAAAAAAAAATAATTGAAGCCAATTAGTACAATAAACAACATGAACTTTAATATAAAATATATTTTAAAATTGTGTTGGTAAAGAATTTATAATGTTTAAATACAGCAAACAAAAAGTCTGCTAATTATTATTTTTACCATTAATTAAGCTTGAAGTGTGCCTTAATTACCCCTCAGTAAGTCAGACTTATATAACGAACTGAAATTTATATAATTACAAGCAGTAGTAGCGCCAACAACTGGGAAAACTTCCCATTTCCATTTCCCTGACTGTCCAGCGAGTACTTTACATAAGTGAGAGTCTGTTCAGCTTAAAATTCTGAGGGGTGAAAAAACTTTTGCATTGATTGTAACGCGGCAAAGAATGCAACGGTTAGATAAGAAGACGCGACAACTTCAAGAAAAGAAGGCAACAAAAATCTTGCACTTATATTTAGTTACTTGGCTGAAAAAGTTGCTCAAGATGTTGTGTGTTGTAGTAGCTGGAAAATTGTTGGAAACTTGTAACGCATTTCGCAACATGCAAACTGGCAAAAAGCAGCCCCAAGCCATTTTCGTGCTACTTTTATTTCCTGTAAACAGTATAGAAGTTTATGGCGTATAGAGATATGAAAGATGTGTAAAATAAATCCTAATAAGTTCGTTTTAAAATACTGTTAGCTAAAAAGTAATTAAAGTTTGAGCAAAGAGGAAATTTTGTTTAATTACTGGGTGAAAACAGCTGTAGATTCCAGTCTAATACTCAAAGACTCCACTGTTGTATAGTTTTTTAATCACTGCGCATTTTTGAGTATCCCAAATTTCTTTATGGTAAATCAAAGCTTTACTTTGAGGCACAACATCATTTATAAAAGTTAAGCTAGCCCACATTAATCAAACTGAATTCTTCTACTGCTTTTTCCTGTCTTTGGCTATTTTCTAGGTGATTACATAAGCAAATGCCGCTTGCACGTGCAGCTAACCACTTCTTGTCCCTCCTCCCCTCCCCGTTTTAGCCCTTTTTCACTCGTGTCTTGTGTCCAACTGTGCGCAACGTCGCCAAATGAAGCCTGGCGCCTTGGCCCAGACAGCTAAAAGAGGCTCCCCTACCAAGTAATTTCAGCCAGGTATACTAAATATAGTATATGGTATATAGTGTACATAGTATGCTTAGCAGCCGGCCAGGTATTCCATAGCAACAACTGCAAATGACGCAGTCACGTGACGTGCTTAGTTTTTTATCATTTTCTTATTTTACCATTGCGATACAGCAAAAAATGGCGTGAAAAAGTTAACTTAACTCGTTTCAACTTTAAAGGCCGTTTAAGGCCAAGTCGTTGGTAGGGAGTAACTTAACCTGTTTTAGGTTTTCTTTGCCCACTGCAGTTTATCACCTCGGGAATGCGGGTTTTCCTTAGTCGTTCGAACTTTTTATGTAGCAGAGGCTACTGCACTATTGATTTTTGTTTTTTGTAGGGTTTTTCTCAATGTTGTTGGCAATTTAAAAGGCCATTGCATATTAGCATAAGTCAATAAACTTTTGGCCTAAAGGTGTAAACAATTCCACGAAGAAGAAACTCCAAGGAAATACAAGTGATGATTACCAAATAATTAAAGACTTGGTAACATAGAAAAAGACAATTCGAAGTTCAACAGAGAAGATTGAACAAATTGTATAGTTTATCAACAAATACTCTTAAAATTTTATATTATACAGTTCTGAATTACTTTGGTTGATTTATATATATTTAGAACTATTAAAATATCCTAGGATAAGTTACTAGTTAAAATCAAGTTTTTACTTTTGCTAGAAAGATATAATTTTTCGCAAACTTCCAATGCTTTTAAAAGCCTTTATTTATGACAGTTTGAAGTCTCTACAACTCCATTCCAAGGCATGAAGTCTTTGTTATTGTACTCCTTTTGCCTCTATTGTTTTTCCTCCTAAAAAAACATACTTTACCCCAAATTAGCAACGTTTTTGTTATGTTTAGTCAAACGTAAAGCCAAATTACGTTTCTATTCTTAACGCGTCGCTCAAAAGTGCCTTCAATCTCATAGTCTGGGGTTTTACTTCCAGCAGAGTGAACCGTGTACAGTGAGCACTGTACATATAGCCACTTTTGTGTCGTTTCCTTCATTAAGCGCCAGTAAGTATGCTTTAGTTTTTTTTCTACGCTGTGTTTTTTGTTTACTTTGCTTTGCTTTCATTATTTTATTTTTTTGTTTCCACACATGTGCCGAGTCAGCAGCTATTTTAAGGCTACAGACACGCCCACAATTTGTGCACTGCATTTAAATTAAAGAAAGTTGGCATTAGATTAGAAAGCATAAGCCTGCATATACCCTGTAAAAGTCGTTTGAAATTATATTTAAAGTTCAAGAAAACAAATGAAGTTATGCGAACTATAGGGTATGTTGTGGGTTGTTTATTTCATTTTATTAAAACGAAACACCCTCTTTATTTAGCTAAATTCTAGGGTATACTATTAATGCTTGATGAACTTCTGTTTTGAAAATTAAGATGCGGGCCACAAACAACAATGCGCATGAAAAGAGGGTACAGATTGTTTTCTTCCCCTTTTTTCCTTTCTCTCTCTTTTGCTCCACTCTTCTCCCTCTTTCTCTGTCTCCTTCCGTTAGCCTTGAATGCGGTCTCTGTTAACTGTAGCAAATAATAATATACTTCCTTTTTGCACTTGACGCCGTTCTTTTCATTGTTGTTACTGTTATTGTTGTTTTCTCCATGTGCTTTTAGGACCTTTTTGCCCTACCTTTTAGCCTGTTTGTTTGTTTATTTGTCTTGGCCCATAAGTAGTTGCCTTTGTTGTTGTTGGTGCTACCTTGTTTTCATAACTTTTTGGCTGACGGTTGCATACTTAATTAGCTGCAGTTGGTTTCTAACAGACGTCTATTTACACTCCCTTAAAATCCACAAATTTTTAAAGTTTTTTTTACCATAAAAGGATTCTCTTCAGCTCCTTTTACTTCACAGCTCATTTGAGCAGCAAGTGCGTTGGCTTGGAAAATGCTTTCCCGATTTATTCTGCTATTTACAACCAACGAATGCGAATTTTTAAGTACCGTATAAAGTACAGCGTCAAGTGTTGGTGATAGTTGGTGCGGTTAAGTGCAAGTTAATGCCATTAAAATGATATTAAGTGGTCAAAGCAGCAGATCGATTGCCTGACAATTGAAAATGTTTTATGTCCTTTGAAAATTGAATAAAAAAATCAATCAAGTTGTTAAAATTTATGTCATTTTGATTAAAGTTACATAAAATAAATATAATTTGTCGGTGCAAATCAGTAAGCTAGTAATAGAAAGCAAAAAGCTTGTTAGTCTAGTAAGCATAGATTAAAAATTCATTCTAAAAGTAGGACTTGCTTCACAAATCATTTTCTTGAGCAGAAGTTACCAAACAAAGTAAGACAAAAGTCAGATAATTTTTATATACTCTTGCAGATAAAAGAAACCACAAATTACTATGAATTTACAGCATTTGTAAACTTTAGTACAACAAATTTGTTTTTCAAGTCAGCTCCACTGTTGCTACGTACAGTTAATCAGATGCAGAACAACAGACGCACCGAGACAGTGACTAACGCCTACGCTGAAAGCTTGGACTAAAGTAAACTACTTGGTTTAAAATTATCTCTACTGAAAGGACGCAGTATATATAAATATAAAGGGCTGGGTAGGAGGAGAATGACAAACACATGGCTAACATGGCTAACATTCTGGGATGTTGGCCATGCTGTTGAAATGTCAGTGACACTGTTTTTTTGTTGTCTCGTTGTTGCAAGTTGCAGTTGCAACATTAAATTTAAGTTGCTGCTGTTGTCAGGGCTGCGATAAACACACAGCACCCACAGAATGTCTAACAAAATATCCCCACTCCCTCTCTCACTACATCTTTTAGTTATTCAGTTGGGCTAGCATTAATGCATCCGCATCCGCTTTACAACGACAACGGCGTCATCCAAAATGTTACCAACAATGAAATTTTGTTGCTCTCCATCGTCGTTGTCGTCGTCGTTGGCTGCCATTTGCCATTTGCTTTTGCAGGCTGCCAGTTTGTCAGTTTCCCTGGCATTATTATGACAACATGTCCTTGGCTGAAAAGCTGATGTCCTCACCGAGCTAGACAAATGTATTTATAGTGCATACTAATACACATATTTCTACATACATGTATTTGTATTTCTATCTGCATCTCCATCTGCATCTGTGTTTGTGTCTGTGTCTAAAGCACATTTTTGTTGCCACAATGAAAGCCAACAAAACTGTGACCAAAATGTGCATTTCATAGCTTTCAGCAAGCGTCAATTACGTTACACGTTTCAACGAGGGTTGCTCAAAAAGTTTGTCTATTTTATTCTGACTGCAAAAAGTATGTTTCTGCCATAACCGCAGTTGGAAATATTTAAAAAATAGTTTAGTTTTAGTATTGTGCTCTATTAAATATTAATAACTAATGAATTTTGGCTGAGAGGTTATTAAATATTTTATTAAATCACTTTTAGTTTTTGTTCTGTGATATATATATAAATTTTTAAATAAATTTGGTATTGTAAGAGTCATATTTTATCTCAAAATTATGACCATTTAAATTGTTGTCTGTTATAAAAATATTTTTCTACAGTTGCTCTTTGAAATACTTCTACACAGTATCTGTATTGTGTAGTTTTAGTATTGAGCTCTTTTAAATAAAAATATATACTAAGGAATCTTGGGTTGAAGGGTATAAAATAATTTATTAAACTACTTTTTGTTTTATTCCTGTGAAATATATTTAAATTTTTGAATAAATTTGGTATGCTAAGAGGTTTATTTTACCTTAAAGCTATGACCATTTAAATTTCTGTCTATTTTAAAAATTTATTCAAAATATATCTACATAGTATCGTTGTCAAATTTTGCTCTTCCTACTCCAATTATTTTACTGCTCTTTTTTGCTACATACGTAGTATTTAATTACATTTAATGCCGTATTTGCAGAAAACTTTTGTTGCCTGTTTGGACATGTTTTCTAGCTAGCAACGTAGCTTGTTAAATGCATTTGTAATTAATACGAAATACCAAAAGCAACTATCGATTTTTCCGCTAGTTTAGTTACCTGTACATTCTATCAATCCCTGCCTTACAATAGCTTTACTACAACAGCATATAACTATATATGTATTTATTTACTTATATGTATGTATACAACTCTCTTTGCTGCTTGTGCTGTGCTTGGCACCCAACAATGGCAAGTTTAACTTGGTAACACATCCACCCCTTTGCGGACATTCATTTAGCGCAAAGCGTCCAGTTTTATGAGCGTTCAAATTAGTGAGTAGTTTCCATTGTTGCTCGACCGACACAGACCCTTCGTGCTTTGTGTCCACATCGAGCCAAGATTGTTTTATGGCCAAAGGCTGTTTAGTTTATTAGCCGCCAACATGCAGGTAGTTGTAACTCACCCCGAGGGGGCCAACAGCAGTAAGGACTTCTATGTGTGGGCGTGTTGGCTTGTAGTTAATTAAAACCAGTAGAAGAGACTTTAGTTTCTCGAACTAAACTACAATATACCCGTAAATATAGTTCAATAAACTATAAATTAACTAAATGTGGTAGGAATGAACTCAAACCCCAAAATAACTTGCTCTGTTTATTGAAACAGTTTTTTCTTGGCACTTATATACCCACACTCAACAATTTACGGGTATTACCACGTCGCACACACCCACGCACTTGCACACACTCATTTCGTCAATTTGGCGCCTCATGTCAAGTTCCAACAAGATTTTAAGGGACACTTCTGTGCCTTTGAGTTCGAGGGCTATTTACTCTGCCGAAAAAAAAAACTCACCGTGTTTGAACACATTCTCTAACTAACGAGCTGCTGACAAGAACCAATTAGCCAGAGAGCGATGCCAACCCTGATTGAAACGAGTGTCAAGTTTTGGGACACTTGATTATGTGTCGATTGACAAAATGAATTAAAGCTCCAACAATCTTTAAAGCCTCTTAAGGCCTTAGGCTTTCAGCAACTGAGAAATATTATATATTTTTGGCAGAAATATGCCACAGAAATATGCATAAATATTTTATACAATTTTATCAAAGTAATGTGAACCAAATACACAGACAAAGGCAAATGTCGGGCATAAATAAAGAACATGGCAGGCAAACGGATATAAAAGCCTGTCAGATGAGCGGGGGTTAAGGGGTTTAGGGGGGTGAAAGCAGGATATTTATGCAGGAAACAGGCAGCAATGTAAAAGACACACTCACACACACACACTTCAAAAAGCGACAAGTGTGAAAATTATGCGTTCAATGAAAATATTTTGCCAGAGCACAGAGCCAACTCGTCCCTTAATGCTGCTCTGCAGCTGGTACAGTAGAAGGAGTAGATGGAGGAGAGGTAGGAGTCTGGGGAGAGCCTACTCTCCTTACTACCAGCTGCTGCCGCACTCTGTAAGCCTTTTTAATCCTAGCAGCAGTATGCTAAACATGCCCTGAGCTTAGACACCCGTCTATGACCACAATGCAATTTTGTGGTTTACACTGATACTATACAAATGCACGAAAAGGAGGGAAAAGTGAGCAGAGTGTATTTTCCACTCTCCATCCACAGTTTTTTGGGGTTTTGGAACTCACTCGAATGCGCAATCAGCAGGACACAGGACATGTGTGCGTATTATGCATGGTAATAATAAAATTGTCAGTCCTCTCGTTTCCTCTTCCCTCTTTGCCCAACCAACTCTTTATAAATAAAATGTTGCATACAATGGGGAGTTACCGCAATCACTCGCTTGCTCTCTCTTGCACTTGCCTGCCCTTTCCCTTTCTCTTTCTCCAGCGCTTGCACAAGTCAGATAACCAGTTCACAGCTGACCGCATAGTTCAACCGGATTCTTCCCACTCTTCCGGCTATAATAATTATTATTTTCATTTTTATTTGTTGGTTTTAAAATTCTGTTGTGCGTGCTCTTTGGTTGCATGCTGGTTTTTCCTGCTATTTCCATATTATCAGTTCGACAGCTTTTCTTTTTCTCCTACCACCGCAATGCGTGAATTTTCACTGATTTAATAAACTCGTGATTTTAGTTTGTCAGTCAAGTAATTTCATTCTTATATTGTTGTTGTTCTGACATATCGCACACGTAAAGTTCTGCTTAATTTTCCTGTTTGTCTCTTGATTATGCAATGAAAACAGCGAGCAAAGTGTAACCTATTGTAGTGGTTGTATCCATCACATATATACCTTTAAGGTAATGATTTCCATCATGTTTAACTCATTTCTTTGCACAACTGCCAATTGTATTAACAAAGCCAAACATTCAATCAGTCTCTGAATCAAATCATCGCAAATTCATGTAAATTGATTGAAATCAATGTCGCTGCAACTAAATTATTGCTTCCCTCATGGGGTCAATTGAATTTCTGACTGAATTAGGCTGCTGTTTTTGCCATTAGCATAAATAATGCGCAATATTATCATTATTATTATTATTATTATTATCATTACTGTATTGCTGCATCAAATGTGATTCAACATTTGCAAATTTTCACATAGACACCTATGTATACGCACATAGAGCAAACATCGGCTGAGGGAGCAAACAATTGCCAAAATATTTGTATTCTGTTTTGTTGGTCAGCGCCCAAAAACATATTTGCTATGCAAATGATGACAGCCAAAGCATTTTCTATTTAATGGGTAAAAGGGGATGTGGAGTGGAGTGGAAATGCGGTTCTATTTCTCTCTCTGGTTGTTCAACTATGTGAACATGCTTTTGCCAGAAACACGGAAACGTTCACCTCAGCCCCATTGGCCAAGCAAATGTGTGAACATGGCAAGCATTTTAGCCAAAAACAAACCGAGCTCCTCACATTCTCCATTTGCTCCTTCTGGCTGCTAGCTCAAAGTCCCACAGGCATTTTCCATTTAGCCAACTTAAATGCATAATTGAAGTTTTGTGTCTGCCACTAAAGTCTGCAGAATTCAAAAAGCATTTTAATTTAGACTATAATCATAAACAATTGCAGTTGATGGAAATTTGCTACGTATAACAAATATAAACTAAGCTTTAATTTTATGTGTCTTGATTGTTGGGGTTTTCTGAAGATTAATGTATTTTCTCTAGATTTCCGAGTGCTGAATTCCATTGCTTTTCCTTGCCATTCACTCTCTAAAATAATTTATCACCATAAACTATAGTTCACAATACTTGTTCATTCGGCCCTTATGTCATTTTCTTTCATTTGCCATGCTCGCCATTTTGCAGCTCGAAAAAACTTTTAATGGCGACAGTTTTTGAAGTGCCGGCCATTTTGTTTGTGCGCTCTAACACTTTTGCCTTTGACCTGTGCACAACTCAGTTCATTTAATTGACTTGCTTCCTATTTTTAATTGCTTATTTCTGCTTTCCAGTTGCGAAAAGTTTATGCCAGCTCTTCAGAGGAAACTAAAGAATATTTTTTCACTACAAATAGTCGACTAACAGCTACCATATTCTTATGTTTTAATTAGAAGCAAAGTGTATTTTAGTGGAGAGTATTTCCCTCATAAAAATACCCTACAATATCAGCTAATGAAAGTGTTGATTAAAAAAGCGCATACGCATAATTGAATTTTCCACTGACATCAAGTTTCAATTTCGCAATTTTCACATTTCCACATTTATTTGATTTTATTTTCAGTTGATATAAATATGCAAAAATATTTCGCAATTGGTTGAGCGTTATTATTAAATTTTAATTGCAATTTGAGTGTTGTTTATTGATGTTTGGCATTTTACACATTTATTTCATTTGCAGCACAGCACAGTGGAGTTCGCTTTTCAATTAATTTGCTTGCTAATTTTTTGGCTTAATTATTATAGCGAAGCTAACTTAATTATCATTTAATTAGTGCGTATTTTGTGTAAATATGCAATGACATTTTTTTTGCGCTTTACAACGTGTTTGTACAGCGACTACAAACCCATAAATGTTTCATTTATATGTAAAATATATATATTTATTTATATATACACAAAAATATATATGTTTGGCCATGTTCCAGTGTGGAAATGGTGGGAAAGCGCCGTGCTTTATTTTGGGGTTGAGTAAAACTCCTGCTGTTAATTAGTAGCCAGCATTTCATTTAATATTTAATGCAATCATAAATTTCAATTTATTTTCTGCGCTCAGTCGACAATTTGATGAAAATATTGCTATATTATATACAAAATGAATTTGTTGCTGCTTATTATGGTTAATTGTTTGGGTTATTGTATGAAATTTATGAGCCACTTTTTGATTGACTAAACTTGAAATAAAAATCATTTATATGCCCTTATTTTATTACTAACTGGCAAATCAGTTAACTGCTAATTACACTTTGTATTCGCACTTAATTTAGATTAAAAATTTGTTCACTTTTGACTATTTTTGAGTAGTTAAAGCACAAAACTTTGTGCAAAAGTGGACCAACAAAACTACTTAAGATAAATCTAATTTTTCTTTTTATTTTCACAGTCAAAAACAATTTCCATTCCCTTTTCTCTTCACAGACTTAAGGCCGCTGCATTCAGCTGCTAACTTTTCCGACGCTTTTCGCACACTTTAATGACTTTTTCGCTTTCGTTTTTTTTCGCCATTTTCTTGAGCGTGCGAAAAATTGGCATTATCAAAATTTGCTTATGGCCAATGGCTACAAAGAAAATTAATGAACTCTGCGTAATCGAATAAATAAATTGCTAATGGAAAAATTGATAGAAAAGCGCAATAATTGGCAGATTGAAATCAAGAATTATAACTGCTGATATAAAAAGTAAAGAAAAAATACAATTAAAATTGATGGTAATAAATTCAGCTTTTATTGATTTTTATTTTAATTTTTTCTTTTTGATATTTATTAATTAGTTTAGTCGTTTAATGTGATATTTAAATATTTACCAACTGTGCCAATTCAGACCACATATTAAGGTATATATTTCACTTGCAGTCTTAATTACAGTTATTCGCATGACAGCAAATTTAAACTGCATAAATAACAACCCGTTAATTTGATTAAAAAACGATGCTACCAAAAGCTTCCTTCTGTATTTGCTGTTAGTCTGTTATTCCAAATTACTTAGCTTTGTTATCTTAAAAATACGTAATTAACTTTGCTAATCATATTTTTCAACTACTTCCCTCCCATTCCCTTTTTACAGGGTATGTAAAGCCAGCAGCAGCAACCTTGTCACCGTGGTCAGACAATTAACTGTGTCCAAATCTCTCACACAAATAAACATAAAAAAAATCTGCGCAAAAACCGCCAACAAAGTATTTAAAATGTTGCAACAATAACAAATTATATTAATACGCAGCGTGTACAAGAGAAAATAACACGTATACGCCTCGTCGGGAGCGCCGTCAGCTAAGCTCCCATGGGCAAGTTTGCAAAAAGGTGGCTAACCTGGGCGTGGCAAAGGGGGGGGGGAGTGGCAGTGGGTAAGGGACAAAGTCTACTTCATTTACCATGGCGCCGTCCAGACGATTTTGACATTTTATTACCTCACAAAAGCCAACAACGAAATTGTAAGCAAAAAGAGTCACCCTGAGAGCTAAGACTTGGACGGTAAGGGACCGCGTGGTGGTCTGAGGCGGGCAGGCAATGACTCACTTGGCTAACGGCGTCTACCTGACCGGCTTAGTTTGTTGGGACAACTTTGTTCCCTCTGGGATTTTTTGGACACCGCGTTGTGTTCGCCTTTTTTCGGTTTTTCTTTCTTCATTTTCCTTGTTGCTGTTTCCAACTACGCTTTTCGTGTTGGAAAATTGTTCGTTGGTAGTTTCCCGACCAATAATTGTCTCTCATCTCGGGCTATTACCGCACACTTTCACGTACACTTAGTGTCCATCAAATAACTTCAATGTGCAATTTAAGCCATCGAAATAAGTTAATTCAATACGCAATTAGTTACAGCTATAACAATGACTCAATTCAGCACTTATAAATAGTAAGCTTAAGCTAATTTAAGCACTGGTGTTTAAATAAATAATTGTAATTAAATGATTTACTTTGGTTTAATATTAAATTTACTTACTTATGAATTTCACTTTCTTGTTAAGTCGTGGCTGCTTTGAGCGTATTTTATTATTTTTCTTAATTGGCGCAGATCTTCTCGATACTACTTTAAAACGTAAACCAGTGTTGGTAAGCATGTTAAATATATAGGTAAGAGAAATTTCAAAAGGTTAGCATAGAGCAAATGTTATAAAACTGTTGACACAACGTTGGTAACAATTTGACATTAAAATTTACTGTGATTCAAAAAGTCTGTGAAATACTGGCTTAAACAATTTTAAAACTTGTTAAATTATTACACCATAAACATAAAGTTGACCAAATTTGCTATGGCCTTAAAGTTACGGCCCATATACATTAAATTAATGATTTTTGGGTCTTTACTACAAGATGAAACATTTAATTTACTAACTTTATTTACATCATCAAAATATATACATAGACACTGCCCTGACACGCCCATCTGGGCACTAATTATAAAATTATGCTTAATCTAGCATAAAAACCTCATCTTTCTTTAAGGTCACAGACGATAATTCAGTTGGTCGCCTTTTAGTTTGCTTTAATCAACGTAATTTCGTTTATCAGACGTCGCTACGCCCCCTTCCCCTCTTGCCGTCTTAATGGGCTGCAGCCAAGTAGACCACAGATATGAAAATATATATTTTCCCCTTCGGTTTGCCCTTTCCATTTTTCTTGTTGACATTTTCCCTCCTCTTCGATGGCTTTTGGTGTTCTATGGTCAGCAAACTTGGCCTAAAAAGTTATCCTTTTACCCCACGCCCTGCCTGGCTCCTTCATAAATATTAATGTTAATTTCTAATTAACGTTTAGACACTGCCGCTGTTGCCTTAAACGTTTCGTGGGCGAAAACTTCAACTCCCATATACAACTGTCATTGGATATCCAAATAATGACAGTAGCAGAAAACTCTTTACAGACTTTTCTTGCCAGGAGTTTTTCTCAAGGAATGTACTTTTACCAAGAGTAATTACCGCAAAATGACGTGAAACTTTTGGCCATACACCCAAGCCACTCTAGCTCCTACTTGCTCCGTTTTGCTTCCATAAAAGTTGATTGCATTTGCAGAATATTTGCATAAAAACATTTCACATTTCACATTCCACTTCCATTTTTGTTTTCTTCTCGCTTTTCCTTCTCTTTCCACATTTCATTTGTCGCTTATGCTTCAAACACTAAACGTGTGGCGATAAAAATTCAATGTTATTGGCAAAACACTTGTGAGTTGCCAGCCAATTGTTGTTCGTTGGTTTTTGTTGTTTGTTGGCCAGCACGAAAGTGTGACAAAAATAAATATTGGCCAAAAAAGGGTTTTGACATTGTTTGCTGAAGGTAAAAAGAAGAAGCACGAAAACAACAATAACAACGTCAAATATAGACAAGAGTCAGAGCAGTTTTATAACCACTCGACTACGATATACCCTTTAGTAGACTGTTGCCTACATTTAGCTGCTGTTTGGTCGAAAGTTTAAATTAAACTCAGTTTAATTTTAAGTTAAGCTCTAGCTATCATTTTAGATATTCTATAATTCTTCTCCTCTCCGTAACATAATTTACAGCGCTAACAGCATACCCCATGTCCAATTCTAACGGGTATCCCAACAGCGTTCACGTCGTCGTCACAGCTGTTGACATTCGCTGCTGTTTTGAGTGGGTAGAAAAAGTTTGGAGGCGCGGCCGTTACGCCTCCCCCAACGCTTCATAAATATGCAAATATTTAAAGCTGCCTTTTAGGCGCTGTAACCGTAGCTGAATGAAAAATTGTTTTCCAGAAAAAATGCTACAATTTTGCAGGCTTGTTATGCAATCCGTATGTAATTGCTGAACAGCCAAATAAAGTTATCTTCAAGTTTAACAAGTCTTAATAGAGAACTGACTAATAAGAAATTGGTTGATAAGAACCGCAAAACAGACAAAGTAAATTCGTGAGGTGTGAGTTAAAAGCACAGCAATAAAAGGAATAGAGTGAGAACGAGAGCGAGAGTAGAATGATAGATATGCAAGGCATATGCCAAAGTCAGATACATTCTTATCTATCCCGTCAAATAGGCAACTACGTGCTTCTATTTCGTTGTCTGCGGTGCCTAATGCAATTTTCAGAAACTCATCTTTTCCAGCCATTCGTCTTTCTCTCATCCCATTCGTCACTTTCTCTCTCTCTCCTCCCACATTTCTCAATTTGTCAAGTTTTTATTTGCATTTTATGCTTTAGCTTTTTGTGGCCTGCAACTGAATTTGCACTTGTTATACCCTGTAGTTTTATAGAAACGGCATATCGTTGCGCCAAATTTGAATGCTATTTTATAGAGTATGTGTTAGACTTCCTGTTGGTTGAAACTTCTTCATTTGCCTGCTGCTGACTTTGAACCTTGAAACTGCCACTTGCTTATGCCACTCAAGTCCAACCGACTGACGACTGACTTGTCGCTACCACTGTGTAAGCGCACACTCGCTGCTAAATTATTCATGCATTCATTCAGTTCTATTTTGTTGCAATGCCACCCTTTTTAGTGACACTCTGCTATCATATCAAACTTTGCCCTGACACTGACATTGAATTTAAGTTTTTTTTAGCTATTTTTTTGGCTAAGAAACTATGCAACTTTAAGCAGTCAAATTTCTCAACAAAATGGTAGAATTCTATTGTAAAGCACCTAATAAATTAATTAAATACAAGACCAGATTTAATGCCTTGAAATTAATCACTCTTTAAATTTAAAGCTCAAAGCAGCTCAAGGGATTTGCTGCAGCTTACAGCTTTTCACACATTAAACATTAACACAACATACAGTGAACACCCACACAGCAGAACAACGAACATTGAGTGATGTTGACTTTTGATGGCCCTGTACTGTCAGCTGAGTTTTCCATACACAAAAGCTGTAATAACATTTAAAGCCAATGGCATTTTTCTTCAATTTCCATACATTTTCCCCACTCATTTTCTTGTTATTGTTGACATGCCCAAGCAGTCGCCAAAATATGCAACTTCATTAATTTGTTGGCCACCCAAAAACAGTGAGGAGTGAGATGAAAAAAAATTAAAATGAAGTAATGTTATGTATGCGTCTGTTACGTGAGTGACATACGCAAGAGCGTGAAGAACAATGCCAGAAGAATCTACAGTGGATAATATGGAAAAATGTGCCCGCTACGTGACAGCTTGGCCCAAATAGTTCCACTCTTGGCTCTCTTAACTTGGCACCAGCTGTGCCAACAGCCAAATGTGCTGCTTCTTTCTGCCGTCTTCTGGCAAATCAACTTAAAAAGTTTCACGCAGAAACTGAGCAAATTTGATTAGCTTGCACTGCGTCTGAGTTATGTGAAATGATATACATTATATATGTGCATGTGGTGTGAGCACTTTACGCACGAAAAAAGCTGGGAAAAAATATGTGAAACAAATTGGATTTCATGTGGCAAATGCGTAAAGTAAATCATGAAATATATGCTAAATAAATTAGTCATAGCAACACAAAGTCATAAACAATATGCACAGCAGTAAATAATTTTCAACTCACTAAAATTAAAATTAAAACTTGAGCAGCAAAAAACTTTCAGAAAATTTTAGAGGTATAAAAAATCTTAAGCTTAAAAAAAAACATTTTTTTAATATTTAGTTTATTAAGACTTTTAAATGAGAGGTTGAAGTATCACTTAACCCAGGGTACCTCACAGTCGAGCTGTCTCTTTGTTAGTTTCTTACAGGTATTTATTACTTTTAGCAGGACTTTTCATGTGTGAGCTTAAACGACTGAATTACACACCAGGGAACAACCGCTCTCTTTCTTTTCTACCTCTTCCCTTCTCTCTCTTCACCTCTGCTCTCTTTCGTCCCTTTTTACACACTCAAACATTATTTATGACTTTGACAGTTTGGTGCACACAAAAAACGAAAAGAAAAGCCGGTGGGAAAAATGTGTTGCCGTTAGCAAATGAAAATCCGAGTGGGCGAAAAACCAGACAAAACAGTCAACAACAACAACAACTGTATGGACATCAACTGCAGTTCATCCAAAAGCACGGACTTTGTCAAACTTGACAGAGCGTCAAAAGCCATACAAAAACAACAAAGGAAGTGTTTACTGTACCAGGAACTGTCAGTTTTATTTATTGTGTCCCAAAACGCCTGCTTTCAAGCCGCCCACTTCCGCTTAACGTGTTTTAAGTAAAAGCCGTCGCTAAATGAATATTTACAGATTGCAAATGTTTTAAAATCGCATATCATTACTATTCAGGAACAAGGGGGAAGGAGAAGAGAGAGGAAAAAGGGATGGAAGGATTCCGACACTGATCCCTTGACAATTGTTATTTAAATATATTTGATGCTTTTCAGCTTAAAATGTCATTAAATAAATCACGAATCAAACGTGTGAACAAGGGCAAACGGAGTAAAATGTTTTCAAAGATACCCTGTACTTAAATTGTAGATATCTTGTGATAAAAGATAGATATCTTCATGTTTTTTAAAGCGGGACAAACTTGCCAAAAAATTCCTTAATCTTTACCCTGAAATGTTCTTCAAACTTTCCTTAAAAATTATATACTTTATATGAAAATTTCTACTCCTCTTTTCTTACACAGTCCCTTCACTCATATTAATGAATCTCAGCTCTGATGCGTCTATTTAAGCAAAGTTCTCATCACTGGCAGACACTTCATTTCCTGCTGCACAAATGTCGATACTGTTGGAAGGATTTCCGCTTTACTTAGCTCGACATGTTACTAATGAGCTGCCTTTGACTACAGGGTAGAAAACGCACTCCAGTATCGCTACTTTGGCATACCCCACAGCGTATTATATCAAGGACAACATGAAGAACTCTAATGGCTGACTTAATGGCTGACTTATAATTTGCTTTATGTTTATTTTCATTTTTAGCAGAGTAAAAGTCACGCAAGATTAAAATGGTGTATACAGTGATACGCAAAAGTATTTGCACATTTCAAATATGATTTCATTAGGTGCGGAGAGCATTGTAAAAATTAAACTTCCTTTTACTTGATTAACACACCAAAGTGACTTTTAATTGCATTTTAATGTAGGGTATAGAAAAGTAAAAAAAAAGTATTTGTTTTTTATTTAAACAGCTGCCTCAAGGACATTTTGGTAATGAAGCGCACGCACACAGTTAATTTGTGTTGAACGATTTTCTTTCACATTTGGCCAACAAACCATTTTGTATAGACATTAACAACACATGTTTTAGCCATGTGGGCGGTCTAGTCCATGCTGCTTTAATAATCCATCATAATATTCTACTAAATTCCCGACTGTCTCCACTGTCTGTCTCTGTCTCTCTTTGCCGCAAGCTGTCAGATACATTTGCCGGATATGACGTATCTAAAAGATGCATCATATTCAAATTCACAGTGACAACAAATTGAGTTCATTTGCTTGTTTGTTTGTTGTTAGATCCTAATTGATTTACGCCTCCAAGCAAATATTAAACAAGATACAAAGCCATGTTTAGTTTAGTTTGTAATTTATCTAATTGCTTCCAGGATTAGCAACTAATGAATTGTGTAATCCTTTAATTTGTTGTTTAAACAATGACTAGAAATTTTAAGGAAAACTTAAAACACACAGTTTAATTTAATTTTCGTTTTGTGCCATTTTTAGAAATTTATTTTTAGTTTCCACACAATCAGACCAATTCAAAACGCTGTACCTTCCACTTCCCTTGTAATTTCTCTATTTGTTTCTTCCTCTTCTCTTTTATCAGGCAATTTCCTCTGTTGCAACAGCATTTTGAATTGCAATTTCGCAGCAAGGAAATCTAATTTGCCAAGCCAAAAAGCACAGTGCACCCCCCTAAAACGCAACCAAAGCTATTGCAAAGAGAGAGCGAGAGAGAGATAGTGCAGAGAGAGAGTGAAAGAGAGAGGGGGAGACATGTATGCCTTGGAGCACACCGGCACTGACAATTAGAGGCGCCAAATTAAAAACCAGCATGTTCTGTATGTAACCTTGGATGGCAAATGACAGCTAGAAAGGACAGCATATTCCCATGCCATCCTATCCAATCCCTCCCTCTTACCACCACTCCTCCTCATCTAGTATTCAAGCTCCCCTTGATCCCAGTCCATTTATAAAATTAAGATGTTTCCACAGCCAACGAGTCGCAGTCTGTGCCATTAATTAGACATGTGTCAAATGATAATTGAGCTCAAATTGAAATTACACTCAACAAAATAATTATAGCATTTTTAAATTACTTTTAGTACTTTTCTAAGCAGAAATAAAATTAAATAAAATATATTTGGTGATAAATTAAGACATTTCTCTGTAATTCCCATCGCATATGTCAAGTTCTAATTAAGCTGTGCCATTCTCTGTTGCTGTGGTGGTAATTAGGTACAGGTAAGTGACAAGATTTATAGTCTTCACCTGCTAAAGGAGAACTCTGAAAAATACCTTCGTCAATTGAAAAATTGCCCATTCGCAAGTGGGTACACGTGTCTGCGTCTTTTCTAACAAGTAAAGTCATGTTCTCTTCCAATTTGTTTTTTCTTTTTGTGTTTTCTTTACTTCAAGTATACCCTTCATGGAGGTTATGTACTCTATTACCGTAGAGTATCATACAAAAGCATGATAAATGTTTTCTTAATTTGTTTTCTTCTTTTTGTAGTACCTGCAATCAGAGTTTGTGAAGTGTAGCAAATATAGGAGGAAGCATTTTTTTGGCAGACGCAATATTGAATTCTAAGAGCTACATCTTTTTGTATGAAAACGAATCTTTACACATCAAATTTATTTTCGTTCTACACACATATCAAATTCCTTTCTATTGTAGCCTCAAATTGATCACTTTGCAATCACTGAATTTTAATTGTATATATTTAATTTAACAAAGAAATAACTTCCAATTTATTATATAGTTAGTTCAATATTTAAGAAATTTAGTTTACTATACATTTTAGTATTTGTATTCTTCATTATTATTTATTAAAATTAAATTTACCTACAAAATAATTCTATTAAAAAATTGTAAAGGCAAAAAATCGAATTTTATTAAATTCTATAGCTGAATTATAATAATTTATTTATCTGAATAAATCCATAAAATCTCAAAAAGAGTATCGGATCTTCGGCTTGCAAGCAACACTCTTTCCATCTTATATTTTCATTTTTTTTTTTGAATAAGTTTCCGCCGCCAATAAATCAATAAACGCTTTCCTCTGTCATCGTCATTGTTTGTTGGCATGTGTGTGCCTGTGTGTAAGTGTACGCGGGTGTGTGTGTGTTGTGTGTATTTTTCTCGTGCTCGCTGGGCCGTGTGCATATTGCGCAATCATTCCGATATATTCGTATAAACGATTGTTTGTGTCGATTATTGCGTTTTAATAGCCCAATACAAATGCAATATAAATAAATTCATCGGCAAGACTGAGCTTGGTGGAAAGTCCAAACGTGGCTAAAAGGAGCATTACTAACCATACATATAATATAGACATTCATATGCTTCAGAATATGGCCAATATCCACACATTCCCTTTAAGGTCTGGGCTAAAATTAAATTCCATGCCCGGTTCCGATTCCGAATCGGATTCGGTTAGCATGTGGATGACTCATCGTTGCCGGCTGACTGGCGCCATGCGATGTCAGGCCGCCGGGGTCATAAAAAAAGTGCCAACAACAACAACAACAATGGTAACAACCACAACAATAACAATGGCAACAAACAGGCATCCACTAAATTGTTATTGCCTACTTCGTGGCGTTTAGTTTTCCACTGTAGCAAAAATCAACGTCATATTGTTTGTCTTTTTGCTTTTTATAGGTGGTCCCTGTCACTCTCTATCCCCACTTCCCTCCCACTTTATCTATCTATCTCTCTTTGGCTTTAGTAAATGCTAAAATTGATTTTCCCTACCATTTGGTATTAACTTGATTTTTCATCATAAATTAAGATACATGTGTGCATGTTTTGTGGAGTCTCCATACAATGTGTTTGCTGTAGTTTGTTATTGCTGTAATATTACATAATTGTCTTGGGGCCTGTTGATGACTTAATAGGCCTCAAACTGTGGCCTTGACTATTATTGGGAAATTGTTAATGCGTGCTCTGAAACATTTGATTGATGACTCTTTGAGTTTTGATTTTTTGACCAGATTTAAGACATTTTTCCTAAGAAATACCCAAACGATTTTCATTTCATATCCATCTCTTTGATTGAACGAGTGAAAGAAAAGGGTTCCAGTGGCTGCCCGGTCGACTGTGCGAGGTCGAAGGTTACAAACAACCGCTTCGGGAATTGCTAGAGTGTAAAATTCACTTTCAGATCGTTAAATCTATTCAGCAAAGTTTATTGAGTTCAATTTCTTTACGTTCTCAACATTTTGCCAACAATCAAAAAGTTTAGTGCAACAAATTGAACCTAATTGGCAACTTGAACAAGTAAACCGGTAAGGTCAATTCAAGTTATGGTCAACACAAAACATACAAACAGTTCAAATAACTTTTGACTCAATCGTTTTTTTATAGCCAATTGTAATATCTATGACCTTCGTTGTAGGAAAAACCCACTAACCACTAAAAATAAAACACGACAAACGTCACTAGATAAACTCCCCTAAGTCAAATTGTTACCAACTTTGTCAACTTTTTGTTGATATAGTAGATATGACTACTATTTTTACTACTTTCATATCAACTACTATTTTTTATTGCTTACCCGCTGGCAAAATGCCCGGTGCACGGCAAGTGTGGCAGAAACACTGCATCACCGAATCGCGTACTAATCCAATCAGCATGTTGAGCTCCCAAGTTTATAGTTAGTACTACTTAGTATAGATTAATACCGTTAGCTGATAGCTATTTATACACTGTGTGGGGATATGTGTGTGTTTGTTTCTATCTTTCCTTGTGTGTGAGGGCGTATCTATGCTCTCGATTCCAGTTGCACTTTCAACACAATACACAATAATTAAGTTATTTAACTAAGTTATTTGATTTAATTCAATTTCGTCTAGATTATTTGTGTTTGCTGGCAAAACTTGTGATTACATTCAATGTCACTGCTTAAAAGTATGCTACGGTTTTTGTATTTGTTTACAAACCGACAAAGCGACTAAAATATGGCGGCGTTTCTTTATTTTGCGTAATTTCTTTGTGTTTCGTTTTGTTGTTGTGTTATTGGTGTGTTGCTTTTGGTTCTGCGGGGAACGGCAAAGACAACAACTACTAAAAAAGCTGACGACGGCACAGCTGACGACGAAACGTAACGAGCGCAACGAACGACGAAGACAAACTAAATTATGTCGATGTTAATTTTTCAACAGCAGGCAAACGACTGACGACGTAAATGCTGCTGACGCCAACGTCGACGTCGCTAACGCTGTAGCGTTTTTGGCGTTAGCGAAGGCGATGGCAAGGACAATGCATATACAAAAGGACAAACCACTTTGGGGAGCAACAGAGCTAGCGGCGTTCACAATAGCTCCCCCTCAAGTCACAGCGACTGCGGACAGCGAGAGAGAATGAGAGTAAGAGCAGTAGCAGCAGCAGCGGCAGCCAGAGCACAGTGCAAAGCAACGCAACGCAAAGCAAGGCACAGCAAGCGAATGAGTAACTGTAACTGCATATGGTGGAGGATTGAGAGAGCGTGTGTTTTCGAACTTTAGGACGAGGGTTGAGCTGAGCTTCAAACCAGCTTGCAAATTACACAATTTTAAATATTCAAGAATTTTTTTAACTAGTTAAAGAAATGTGTTTTTAATGCGGACGAAGTTCTACTAATGATTATATAATTTCTCATGTTTTGTTTTGTCGACCTTACTGCGTAACCCTTATGTACGAATTCGAACTCGAAAATGGTTAAACACATGCGCTGTGAGCAAAGCGTAGAACAATGCAAGAGAATTTAGGAGAGGAGTGAGGGGAGATTGGTGTGGGCGCCCACTCAGACACCCACAGCAGCGTGTTTAATTTCGGTTGAAATTCGAACTTTATAAATTTGGTAAATTAAACAGAATATTGAAATAACATAAAACAAGGTTAGTAAATCTTTAACATTTAAAACAATATTAATAAACTAAATATTTCATAAATAAATTTAAATAATGTAATAGTGTATTATATTATTTTATATTATATTATTTAAATAAATTAATTAAAAATAATTTGACTATTTCTGTAATTTTTTCTAATTCTATATTGTCCTTTAATAATTGCAATTAATTTTAAGTTGTTTTGAATATATTTTATAAATATATTCTAAAATTGATCTATATGCGTAGCTGCCCAATGCTTAACATTATTTTGAAACACAAAAACTCGAAGCTGGCAACGCTTCAACTTGTCAATCGAGAGAGCAAAAGTCAGAGCGTTCTGGCCAACAATAAATGCGTTTACTCTCTCTCCCTAAACTTCTCTCTTTTGTTTTCTAACGCTGCCACTGCAGGTTGCGTGCGAAAAGCCGAAAATAACTTTTTTCGAACATCGAAAATAATATTAACTGCAATTAAACTAAACGGAGCCGAAGCGAAAAACAACTAGCAAAGAACAATAAATAAAACGTCGGTGACTCAAAAAAACGAGGAAAGCGCAGAGTGAGAGAGTAAGAGAGAGAGAGAGCTAGCGCGTTTGCGTTTGCAAGTTATCCTTGGCGTTGAATGGTGTGAAGCTGGCGACGCGACGGCCCTAAAAGGCGGACATGGATGTAGAGCGGCAATTTAAATAGCAGAACGGCGCCAGTGAAACTAACCGCATGGACGATGCCAGCAGAGGCGTCGATGAATCACAATGTACAAGCGACAGCCGACAAACGAAAGACAAGAGTCAAACTCTAAGTGAGAGTCGGAGTGAGAGTCTAAGCCGGCAAGCAGAGCTGGAAGAAGCAGCTTCTATGGCAGAGCGACAGCTACAAGCGCAGCATAAAAGAGGCCTGTTGGCGACATTTGCCTCTTACACTCGCCTACATAAGAACTCATAACATCGGTGTCGATGTCGCTGTCGCTGCCTCTGCCACTGTCGCTGCCACTGTCGCTGCCACTGTCGCTGTCACCGTCGCTGTCATTGACGTTGTCTGGTCGAAATCGTATGAGTTTTTGGAAGGGTATGCAGTTGGCGTCGGTCGGTTATATCATGACAGCAGATTGTCGAAGGCATCGAAGCACAATGGTTCAACAATATTAGTTGTTGATTGTGCTTTGGGGGCTGGGTTCGAGGGTCGTGGGTCGGAGGGCTTGGTAGTCGAGGCTAGAGTTCAGCTTGAAGTTGGAGGGTTTTGAGGTTACGCTTCGCTTTGCATTTGAATTGCTTTGGAAATCATTTGCCGGCAAACAACGTGAGTGCCTCCATCCGTCCGGTGAGCATTGATGTGTATGTGTCATGCCATAAATGCAGACTATTATACACATACACATTAACATTCATTTCCATACACACACACACACACACTCACATACTCATACGCATGCACATATTCATATTATATAATGGCATCAAAGTGTGAACATTTGTGTGTTAAACGGCCATCAGGTTTAACAGACAATTGTGTGTTAAGTGAGCAGAAGTATTTTAATGCTTTCCCCATCACCTGCCCTGCCATCCCTTCCCCACGGTGTGCTTAAGCGGAGAAGTCAAAAGGTAACTGAAACCATAGATTTGCATAGTTATACAACTTACATTACGGTGGGTCATGGTATCATGAAATTGACATCTTTAAGTAGAATTTCCAAAGAACTTACCTAAAACGAAAGCAGAAAATAAAAACGGATAATTAAATTCAAAATTGTAATCATATATAAGCAATCTATTTAGATTTTAAATACATTAATTTATACTCACAAATATTTGAAATTTTAGATAGGAGTAATAAATAAAAAATACTTTGAACCCAACCAATATAAAATAATGACATATATTTTATTCCAAACATATTATTTTCCTAACATACATAAATATTTAAGGTATACATCAGTTTACTTTTATTATTTAATTTTTTTATATATTTTATCATCCGATAACAGAACAAATGTTACCCAATATTCAAGCTTGTTCCTAAAATATTCATAGCATACTTTTGGGGCTATGCGTAAAATCAACATCAATAAGGTAAATTTAACATTTCAGTTTAGTATCTTAACAACTCCACAAAATAACACAATTTTAATACACCAAAAAAGGCTTCAATCTTAATTATTCGCTATTAAGAGCTATAAACTGTCTACTGCCGTCAATTACATCAACTGATTTTCAACCAATTATCAAGTTTCCTTTTGAGTTTTCAGCTAGTGTTTTGCGCTGCTATCTTCTTTTATATTCTTCTCTGTTCTATCATTAGCTAAACTGTAACGATACCTAGCTAGCTGCTACACTTAAATACCAATTTGCAAAAGCTGCAGTTCAACTCACTTGAATAGTTCACTTAATTACAGCTATCCACCAGTTGAAGACCCAGTCTCACTAGAGACATCTCACAGCTCTCCCTCTCTCTCCCTTTTTCTCCATTTTCTCCGGTTTGTTCTTTTTGTTTACAAGTGGTTAATTGAAATGCATTTCTATTGTATTCTTTATTGCTTTTCTCGTCGTGTAGTGCATTTAATTAAGCAGCTAAACATTCCAACCACTCGACTATAACGATGACTAAACGAATCTGAGGAAAATAAACCGCAAATCATGTGCAGACCTCTTAGCCCATCCCGACCACTTCTGCTTCCCTCCACGCCCTCCACTCGCTCTGCATAATTATGCACATGCAGAAAGTTGCGTTTTACCATTTTCCATTTACATTTTCCTCCCTCCGCCCTCTCAAGACGAAATTAACTGCTTAGCTAAAAAGAAAATCATAACATTTTCCTTGGCCCCCGACATGTCATAAGAGAGACACGCAATGTTTGCCGCTGTTTGTTTGCTCACTTTGGTCACACTTTTCCATAAGCCCGCTGCTCTACTCCTCTCTCCCTCTAACTCCCTCTCCCTTCTTCTCTTACTCCCCTTTGGTGCGCTTTGCGTGTGTTGATTGGCACCACGTGTCGCCTGTCGCCCGGCAAAGCTTATGCATAAATTTTCGCATGACGGAAAACTAAATATGTACATTGATCCTTATTGTACTTATACTTATGTACTCAAAATATAAGTGGTCTGTTCAACAAGTTTCTTACAAGCGATAGAAAGCATACACTGTAAATAGTGAAATTCTTAATTTATGTTATACTTATTTTTTAGAAAGGGCTTAAGTTATAAATGTAAGACTATGGTATATAATATGTATGGTAATCTCCCAATTAATTAAGCAATTCTTTAAATTCTGATGACAAGTACAACAAAATAATGTAATTTTAATTATTTTAAAGTTATAATTGTTTGTATCATCGGTAATTAAACAAAAAGTGAACATATCTCTTTATTATAGTAACTTACTTTTCTACTTTAAATATAAAGCTACAAAACGTTAGTAAATTATACCCTAACGCATAACATGCAAACAATTCAAACCCACCTCGCTTTATTTATTCACATAAGTAAACATGTACTTGTAGTTTTCTCTGTCTGCTTTCGTCTGATTTCGTCATCAGTTTGGCATGAGTCACACAACTCAACACAGTGTTCTTTCTCCCTCTCTCTTCCTACTTACTCACTATCCCTTTCCCTGTCTCTCTCACACAAATATTGGCAATAACAACAGACGCTGTCGTCGCCATTGTTGCTTTTATTCACAAAAATAAAAAGCTACCAAAAATAAAAGCAAAAAAAAGACAAAAAAAATGAGCAACCCCCATTGCGAACTCACCCAAAAACTTGTTGGCTGTAGTTTTAAGTATTTAGTTGTTGTTTTTATTTATTTCGTTTTTTTGGTTGCCAGGCTCCATGCAAAATTAACAGCTGAGCCAGAGAGAAGTTTGAAGAGAAGTTCGATCGCATGTTTAGGACACATTTGAAGGTAACAAACTCGACATTCGCTGCCGTTGCTGCCTTTTTACCGGTACCAACACAACCACAACAAATAAACTAACATTTGTTGTTCATTCTTTTCATTTTCTATTTGTTTATTGAATTTCCAACTCTGGGTTTATTCTCTCACCTTCTCTGTGCATCACAATCGCAATCGCACGTTTGTTTGCTCTCCGCGTTGCGTGCCAATTTTCTTAGTCAGAAATTCATTTTTTTCCCTGTCGTCATCACCTTTCTGCCCCTCCTACTCCTTCACTACTCACTCCATCCACCACTCTACTGCTCTGCTCTTCTACGTGCCTTTTGTTTATTTCAAAATTGAATTTTGCACATTTTATTTTCAGTTGCTTGTGCTTGTGCTTTTCTAGCAGTCTTTGCTTGCTTTTCTGCCATTTCATTTGCCATCGATTTAAAGTTGTCAAGTTTTTAATACTCTCACATTGTTGTGAAGGGTATATGGGGTTTTCTAAACAGTTTGAGCATCTTTTGTGCTATGCATCTTATTTTTAATTGTTTTATTCCCTAACAATCAAACTAACTACTTATATGCTCTACCTTCTATCTATTTTACAAAACATTTATTTTAATATTAAAAATTTGTATGGAGCACAGATTTATTATTTTAATAATAAAATACCTAAATATATAAAAAATTTTTTTATTTCTGTTTAGTTTACTTTTTCTTAACTAAAAAATCGATTAAAGTGTATTTGAAAGTCGCTTTCTTTCACTCAAAGCTGCTACTAGTTTTTCTCTTCTTTTTTCTCTGATTTGGGGGGCACTTAATGGATTTTTGCACCAACGGCAACAGCACAAACAACAACAACATCGTCTGGTTTGAATTTTTGATGCTGTCGCCAAACGGAAATGTTTCTCTCTCTTTGATAAAAGTTGAACAACAAGAAGAACTTTTCCTGCTAATTTGTTGGCTAAGCGAACTTGCAATGTGTGGCAAAGCACAGAGTGCAGGCAAAGGCTTTTAAAAGGAACATACTGGCTCTTATGGTCAGCATATAGTTCACTCCATCTCTCCCACTGCCAATCTTTGTCTTTCATTTGCTGTGCAAACTTCACTACTTGTGGTAATTAGTTCAATCTGTCCTTGAGCAGAAGGTGCACCACAAATCGCATTTGCAACCATCTGTGGCAAACGCTTAGCAGCAAGGAGTAAGGGACAGAGAAAACATTTAGAATCGTCCTTCGAACGCGTTACAGCACGTACCATACACAGTACATACGCACACTCACACACACACTTTTGATGTTTACTGGAAGCCGTCTATATGTAGATTATGATCGGCATTGTCTGCCATATCTGCCAGTGCCGCAGTTTATTGGCAATGCGCCTATTTCACATCAACTTCCACGTTCACGTCCTCGTCATCGACCTTTTCCTCATGCCCAGCCGCTTCCTGTTCATCTACATTCTTATTGTCCTTCGACTTCGGTATGCCGCAGTCAATGTGGACTTACAGTTTAATGAACCTTTGGAAATATTTTTAATTTTAGCAGCTGTTGAGACACAAAAGCCTCGCAAATTCATAATATTATACAATGCTTCGTTGACTTCCTCGTGCTGAGAAGCATTTGCATTAGATTCGCTTTGAATTTCACTTTTAATTCAACTGCATGGAACGAATTTCAAAAATTATAGCATACTTTTGCGCGCAGCACAAAATTATTGCAAGTATGAGCTTAAAAAAAGTATTTGATAATTTTGAGTGGGAATAAATGAATCAATTAAATTATTGAGATACAGGAATAAGTAACATGATCACAGATTTTTAAATTATTATTCAGAACTGTTAAATATTTTATTGTAGACTTTACTGCAAGTGCCAAAAATATGGCAATAAGCTCAAAGTCGGTATATACAATATGCAATAATCATTGCAGTTGTCCTTAGCAACGCTCCAAGGAGCCTTTAACGAGTTGGCCAATTGCACGAGTGTAAGAAACAGGCACTTTACAGTTGGCAGTTGCTAGTTGAGGGAGACAAGTTAAGTGAGCGAGCGAGTAGGTGCGTGAGAGACAGATAGAGAGGTGGGAGGGAGAGAGTAGCCAGTAAACACCGCCCCTGACTGACTGTAACTGAAAACCAATTGCCGGTTTTGGACGCCAGCCACGTCACGTTTCTTGGCACATAAGACTTTTGGAACAGGACGTGAATTTGGTGTGGAGTTGGCTGCGGTTTTCTGTTTTCAGTTTACAGTTTTCTCTTTTACTTTTTTTGTGAAGAAATAAGTACGGAGTCGCGCTGTAAGACAACACCAGCTGCGGTGGCAACAATAAAAAGGATCAAAAGGATAAAATGTCTTGTGAGCAGTGAGCTCGACAAACTAGAATGCAACGCGAAAGTTGCACAAGACATCGACTTTACATGGGGTATTACAGTGAGTTGGCCAGCTGGCTATATTGGTAATAGAGTAATTCAATATTGGGTGTGGCTGTAGCTGAATGAGTGTACGTGAAGTATGTGTGTGAGTAGGTGTGTGTGTGTGTGCAACCTGTGTATGCCTTCAACATCTATTGATTTTTTGCGGTACTCCGCTGAAACAGGCACCACAAGTGTACTTTAAGGCTCAACAATGAGCCACGTTTTCATTTCACACTTTGTAGACAAACATTTTAATAGAATAACCAGTTTAATGATACCCTAAATTTATATAATTATTTGACAAATCTAGATATAAGTTCCAGAAATTATAAAATATAGTGCACACAAAGTTTACTCCGTAAATTCTTTAAAATAAATTTGTCCGCTTCAAGCTACCCCATTTCGCTGTGTACGTGGTATCAATATCATGTCGATATTCAACAATCCTTTTGCTAATGTGAAAAGGCTCAAAAGCCAAAGACCAAACCAGCCAAAAGAATGTCTGGGCAAAGTAAACTGCTTGAGTTGACGACATCGCATGGAAATGATGAACTCAAAATGAGACTAGAAGCAGGGGAATACCCTTCAAAGGCTGAAGAGCCAGTGTGAATGTCAGACGAGGGTTGCAAGACTTCATTTTGATAGAGTTAAGTGCTTGAAGAAGTCAGAGTTATTCAAGTGCCTGAAAATTACAAGACAGTATTTTAAGCTAAGTTTTAGTAGTAGTACCTATCCTACACATTGTTTAATACTTTACAAGTTGTCCTTAATAATCTAGTAGAACACTTCACCATCCCTGGATCAGTCAACAGCGACAGCTTCTAATATTTATCTGGTATTTTCTTTTAGAATTTTTCTTGTTTTCTTCTTTTACTTGTTTGACGTCGCAGAAACTTGAAACGCTTCATTTTTTTTCATTTAGACACGTTCTTCCTCAACGCTTCCTACTCCTGCCCTGTCCACTCTCTAGATGAATCGATATTGATGAGATAACTTCTTGTAAAGTCTCTGGTGTTTAACTTTGTGGCCCAGAGATTATTAATATTTTGCTTTTGCTCAAAATGTGCAATTTTGTGGATTTAAAGAGATTTGGTGAGTTCAAAAGTTATACGATTTTACTCTCAAGTGTTGCCTGATTTTTTTTAGGGTCAAGTAAATAGTTTTCTATGTAGGTCAAATGTGGCTTCTTTTCAATTTATGCGCTTATTTGTCCAATTCAAAATCTCTCACTTGCTGGCTGTAAGCCAAAGAATAAGTTTTGTAAAATAAAAGTAGGAAAAGGGAAAAGCAGAAAAATTCAAGAGTCGAGTTCAATTTTTCCACTCGTTCGCATTTATCAATTTAGACAATGACAACTGCAAATGCAGCCACGCCCACCATTATGGAAGAAAATAAAAATTTCCAGTTGTGATTTTGCGATTTTCTTCTTAGCATAACAGACGCACACACACTTACACACACACTCACAGACACATAAGCAGCACGATTTATTTTTGTAAAATTTATTTTCATGCTAAAGGCGAAAAAGGCAAACGATTGTCTGACTGTGTTCCAAAAAACGTAATCGCAATAATTTCAGAAACATAAATATTCTGCTACTGTAAGTATTGAAATATAATTTCTATAGCTACAAGCAGATAAATCTTCATTTAATTGTTTCAAACCCCAAAACGTTTTATTTTTGCGAAATATTATTTTTGGAACACAATCCGATTGTTAGGTTGACTTATTGTGGTTCAAATTGCGTCAATTCATCAAATTTTGCCCTTTAGTCGGCAACGTGGTGCGTCTTGGGGTGAAGATTTCCACATGTTTCCTTTTTTTAATATCCCTAAAACGTTTTATGACTGCCAAAGACACGAAAGCAGTTGAAATTCAAACGTTTCTTTGCTTCAAACATCTTTATCTCTTTCGTCTTTTAATGCGCATAAAGGGAGTTCGCTTTTTAAAGAAAAGGGTCAGAGGTCAGAGACAGTAGGCAACGCACAGAAATCTTTTGATTGCTTTATTCTATATTTATTCAGCTTAAAGTTTTGCACAAATAAAAGATATACAAAAAACTGTTGATTACTTTAAGGCGCAACAGACACTTTGCATTTCACATTCCCTAAATCAATTTGCAGGCACTGTAATGCGTCAAACATTTTTATGCCGCTTGGCGTTGCATTTTGTTGACGCCATTTCCCTTAGATTTTTAGTGCCTATTTCCCGTAGAGGCTGTAAAAAAAACGAGCGTACAGCAAAAAGGAAAAGCGAAGCGAATTCCAACGTTCAAAATTGTTGTGGAAATTGTTTAAAGTCATTCGCATGTGTAAAAGGTAGCATAAAAAACAAGAAAAAAATATTTTAACGCGCAGAACACTCCACAGTTTGTGTGTGTGGGATGCGTGTGAGTGTGAAAATGTGTGTGTTATGGCTGCTGTTGGGAAAATGTCCGTTCATGTCACTGGGGAAATTTACGTGCTTCCCATCAACGTCAGCGCAGCTCTGAGCTGCAACCTACAAAGAGCTCAAATGTGGGAAAATAGGTGAAAATAGAGAACTTTGAGAGTTTCCATTTAGTTAGTTGCAGCAGCAAAAGTTTTTATTTAAAAAAAAGTAGTGCACGCATTAAAGTCGAGCTTGCAGGTGATTTATCATATTGTTTACAACAAAATGTGTTGTAGAAAATTACACGTTGATGCATGGAAGATTAATTGAATTTGTTAACAAAATTATGAACTTAGGTGTATGAAAGAAAAGTTTTTAGAAGGTGATAAAAAAAGATAGTTTCCTTTTCTGCCTTGCTTTAAATTTTAGTTGGGAAATCAGATCGATTTTATAATAATAATATTATATAAACTATTATTTAAATATAATATTTTACGTTTCAGTTTACTATACTTTATTAAACGTAACGCAAGCCAAGCTTTCTAAAAACTTACTTTAAAACTCCACTTTCCTCTACATTTTCTACATTTTCCTCTAATGTTTTAAAACTAAGCAATTCGAATAGCATTTGTTGTAGGTTGTTGTAGGTTTTTTTATTGAATTATTTTATGTATAACATGCTCAAAACATTAAATGAAATTGTACACGTAAAAAGCAAGCCAAATGTTCAGCCACAAACACCTAGACTGTTATTCTATTCCACAAGGAATGCCATTGACTGACGGACAGACAGACAGCCTGTCTTAAGGAGGGGAGAGAGGAGGGAGAGGGAATAAAACTACCCTCTAGCTACGTAACAAATTTGCTGAAATAAGAAGCTTTAGACAATTAATTGAATTTATTGCGTATTTTGGTGCGTTTATGGAAGCTTGCGGTGGTAGGGACACAGAAAAAAGCTGTGTAAACACCGCACAGAAGCCCAATAAGCAGCAACGCTGGAAAAACAAGGTGGGACAGGGAAAACTGTAACTCCGTGGGCACACCTGTACCAGCTAAAGTTTTCCTACGTCGTCGCCGTTGTCGACTTTTGTGTCTAGACAGACGAGAGGAAACTGCAAATGTTGTCAGATTAAAGTTAAGTAAAAGTTAAGTTCAAGACTATATTATTATATTTGTTGGCTGGCCTTTAACCTGTTTTCCTGTTTACTTGCTTCGGCTACCTGCTTTTCTACGACTGACCATAAAAATCCGCCCCGAAATGCGAAAAAAAAATGTCATAATTTATTTATGAGTGCAGCTTTTACATGACGTGGGGTCGAGTTTTCCACCTCTTTTCCTTTGACTTAACCCACACCACTCCCCACCCCTACTGACACACGTGACGCATTACGTGCAGTGCGTGGTGTAACGTGCGTTGTGCACACACATCATTATTAATGCATTTGCACACGTAACCCGGAAAACGGCTCCAAAATACAGCCCCAAGGTGATAAGGGGGAAAACTGGCTGGTAGTGGTGGAAAATGGCGGTGAGTTTTCCCATTTCTATTCCTATTCCCTCATGCCACTTGTAGCTTTGGCACTTTGAACTCTTGAACTTGAAGTAGGTAATCCTGCCGGCAAGCCACATAAGAAGCACGATTTTGGATGCCCTTTTGGGGCTGCTTACTACTCACTACTTTTATTTAATTTTATTTATTTGTTTTTTCCTTTCTTCTTCCCGTACTCAAAGTCTGTTTTAGGCTTAGAGCTTTCCACCTAAGACGTTGGGATCAAGTTTTCTTCTTCATCTTCTTGTAGTTTTTGGCATACAAATTGAATGCGCATTTTGTTTAATTTACATAAAGGGTTTTTGGGAAAAGGCTCGTAAAATGTCATTGGAGTAGCGCAACTGTGAAACATGCGCATAAGATTACAGCAAGTCACATTTCGGTTTCATCTTGACAAAATTGTTAGCAACACAGAGGATGCTGTATGCTCTCCCGTCTAGACGTTGTCTGCGTCCGGGTAATAAAAATGTATATAAAGGTGTATCCAACAAGCCGGCATCGTATGCCCATCGTCAAACTCATTCGGGGCTAGCAGTTTGATTTTATACGCATTTTTATGGCTGCATTAAACACGGCCAAAAGCACATAATCTTTCACACTAACTCTTATACACACAGGACATGACAGCGAACAGGTTTCGTTTTACTGGTCAGGAAAAGAGCAGGAACAATTAGTAACGGCAACGTTTGGAACGAACTGTTATAGCCAAGTTTCCTTTTTAAAATGTGCTAATTAGACATTGTCGTGGGCTTTACATTTTACACACTTTGAATTTTATTAGTTTCGCAGGAAACTATAGTTTACTTGAAGAGTATGGAAATCTACATAGAATAGCTCTAGGAAATTGTTGAAAGTTACCTAGATTTATATTGCAGACAAGCAAAAAGTTAAAATAAAATTTAAATTACTTTAAGTAAGCAAAAAGTCATCTATTGTTTAGCTTAAAATATTTAAGAAATTTAACTTTTTATTGCTAAAACACAAAATGTCTAGTGGGAAATTGGCTTTATATTTCAACTCCATTCAAATAAAAAAAATTTATTTTTCAATAATAAAAGATTAATACATAATTAAAAAAATAAGGAGCTCTTCAAATATTAAATTATTGTCTCTTATTTATTTATGATGCTTATAATAAATGTACACAACATTATAGTTTATTTTGTAACTAATCGAATTACAAAAACGTATATGTTAATTTAAATTATATTATAAATTATTAATGCTAAATGCTGCCCCTAAAATGACTCATCATTAGAAACTGTCTGGTAGTTTTAGACCCAGTGCAATTAGTGTAAGCTCTTGAAATCGATATTTAATATGTACTTAGGTTCTAAGAGCTGCAATATGCCATGCAAATGTTATAAAACTAATGGCACACACAAACAATAAATGACACTTTTATGGTGCTTACAAATAGCCACAACAAATTATTTCCCATGGGGGTCGTCGTTGGAAAAAGGCGTGCATTTTCCGAAAACTGCAGGGCATAACTTGCTCTTCACTGGAAGTTCAACTGGCAAAAGTACAAAGACACACACACACATTTACATATGTATGCAAAATACCCATAATTATGAGGGGCATGCAACGGGGACTTGGAGAAAGAGCCCAAGCATATGTTTTGTGTGCAGAAAAGTGTACAGAAAAACAAGTGCAAGGTAAGGGGTAAAAACTGTAGAGCATTGTAGAGGGTGACAATTTAAAAGAATTGATTTTTATTACAGGCCCAGCCACTAATGACGTTGTTGTTGCGGCTTTTCGAGTGTGTTTACGTGTGTGTGGGAGCATCGAGCAATTTATCAATATATATAGACACTTATATATGTGACTGGGTGTGTGTATGTGTGTGTGCCTGCTCCCTATTAAACAGATATGTGCAATATTGCATGTACTCGGCTGTCAGGCACGCATATTTCATACTCGACTGCCACTCGCTTCCCCCCTTTCGAGCAGGGAGTAGGGAAGTTAAGTGGGAGGAGCGGGAATAACTGCCTACTCCATGGTCGATACTCTGTACTAAAACCCGCAACTTGGTTGCGTGCAAACGACCCCGCTGGGCATGCAACTTTACAGGGTCCAATGGACGGCGACATCGACATATGTTTGCTGTCGTCAATGCAGCGTAAAATTCGCTCTTTTTTCTCTATCCTCCATCCAACTTTTCTCTCCTTGCCACTGCTCGCTTTTATTATTATAAATGTTGTTGTCGGGGCCTTGGTTTTTGTTTGCTAGAACATGTGTTTTTGTCTTTGACCCCCAAGGGGTTATATGCACTGCATTTCGCACTACAAACTCTGCTTGAACCTAGCTTTTTGTTCAGATTTCGCTGTCATAACTGTATGAAGTAAAAATTGCAAACATATTTGCAGTTTAACAAAAATTGGACGAGAATTTGTTAAGGGATACATATACTTTTAGGTGTTTTAAGGGGCAATAGCATATCGAAGAGTTAATTAAAGAAAGGAGACTTATTTATTGCATATGAATATTTGAAATATATCATTTATTTCAGTCTTTATTTCTTTTAATAGCCTAATTTTTTATATTTCTATATTTTTTATTTATTTTCTTCTGATTCAAAGACTCCTCTTTAGTTTTTCAATTCAACACAAATTTCTGAATTTTCTGAATTAATTTGTCGAGCTGAAATTGATAACTTTATGACTTTGGCAGCCGTAATTCCTGGATAATCCCTTCCTTCATAACCCCATTGTGCAACAGCGCGTAAACAAATGAATTTCATTGATAACTTTATCTGCTCATAACCGAGACTTACTGCAATATAAATTTAAGTGTCATAAACCAAATTGCATTTAACCAAAGTGCTTTAAAATATTTAATTTACTCCAGACCAAAACCAAACAGACAGTCAGATAATCAATTTTAATAAACTTTAACATTGTTTTTAAACAATTTTGAAGTGCAACTGTAATAAATCACCGAAGTAACATAGCATTTTTTGACCCCATTAACAATGACAACAACAAAAATAACATGGCGAAGGGTGTTTTGTTCCCCATCAGCAGCAAAACTCACAACCCCAAAATGAAAAATAAAATAAAAATAGGGGAAAACCCCCCGCATAAAAAAGAACTGACAAGAGCAGCCCAAAACATTTTTTGAAACACATTTTTGTTCACTTCAAACGAGTAACAGAGCAGGAGCAAGTGGAGTTTGCCATTTACAAAGCCTCGGGCATATTTTTATTTTACTGTTTTTGCTGCTGTTTTTATACCCTATAAAAAAGAAAATGTGACTTATGGTATTAAAATGAAAAACTAAAAAATTAAGAAATGTATTTGTAGTCCGTTCCGGAATAAAAATCATAATAATTGATTATTTTATGGCGTCGTCACTATTGATTGACCTTTTACATTACATATTTTATGTCTATAATTAATAATTATGGAAAATTATTTATTATATATTATATTTTAAATAATAAATTAATTTATTTCTCAGTAATCAATTAAATATCTTTTTAAACTTAAGAAACATGCCCTTTAATCAGTAAGAGTATAACCCAGTCTGGATTACACAATTTCATTAGACTCGTCTACTTGTCTCGCTGCTGTTTATTGTAGAAACGCTCATTTGCATCACTTAAACAACAATTACATGCCCTCGAGGGATTCTAAAGGGAGGCAGACAGCGACAAAGACCGAGAAACACTGAGAAACAGTGGGAAACACAGAGAAACAATAAACGAGGCATTAAAGTGACAGTCGACTGAGCTCAAACCAGCTCATCCCAGTCCCAATCCCAATCCCCAATTCCAGACGCGGCCATATGAATAAGTAATACAATTTGGAAGAAAGAAAGCAAAGAAAAAATCATTGCATCAGTGGCAGAATGCACAAAAATAGCAGGGGAACGATGAAGGAGGCGGGCAGAAATCAAAAATGCGCCTTGAGGCTGTTTTTTAGGATACTTTTCAGAGTGCTCAAAAAAAGTAAAATGAGCACAAGTACTTGGACTTTGCCGGCAAATATGATTGGCAACAGGGCGTAGTTGTTTAAAGCAGACTTCAAGCAGACGGCAGCTAAAGAGGGAGGGCAGAGCGGAAGGAGACAGCAAGGGAGGGAACGTCAATTCGTGCATTGTTGCCGCATTTCACAGGCGCAATCGCCGACCAACTTCCGGTTCAATAAACTTTGCGAAAAAGTATTCTCGTACACATAGTTTGCTGTCGATTTTCCTACTCACTCGCACACTAACAATCGCTTGTTCTTTTCAGCTCTGACTCGCTCGCTCCCTCTTTACTATGATAACGATTTTTCCTTCACTGCAGTTGCGCTATGTCAGTGTGTGTACGAGTGTGTGTGTGAGTGTGTTGTCGTATTACATTTAGCAGTAACAGCACCAACAGCAGCACCAACAGCAGCAGCAACCGCAAATAACGTTTATTAACCGATTTTTAGTGCAAGAGAGCGAGTGAGAGAGGAGACAGAGGGAAGCCAACTGCAGTTGAACGTTTTAGGCTCCTTCAGGATTAAGTACGAAGGCGATCAGAGAGCGGGCTAGCGGCTGAAGTAGGGCTAGGATATGTCATGTGCAAACCGCGCACTTTCTGCGTATTTGTGTCGTGTGGAAACTTCAATTGCAGCACTTTTCTCTAACTCTCCAAATGGATTTTATAATGCTTACGCTACAAAATGGTTGCCTGTTGATTGTGGCACAAGTGTAGCATACTTAACAGCGCAGCAAATACTACGGAAGAATGAAATTACTTATAATGTAAGTTGCTATATAATATTTAAGATAGTTATATCATATTTTTTTATAAATTTACAGTAAGTGCTTTCTTTTGTTAATCATTTTAGCTAAAATTAGTCTAAAAGTTTCTATCGATTTTACATCAGTTGTGCTCGGATGCACTTAAGACGCATGTTCAGATGTCCAGCAAATGCGGGTTACTCAATTGACAAGTTTCTTGTCTGGAACTCAATTTGAAGTAAATATCGATTGAATAAGTGCTTAAATCAGCAAGCACAATTGTGTGGCCCCCAAAAACAAGTAAGCGAGTTCAATAGACCGGAAAGATTACACTTTTTCACTAACCTTAAGAGCAGAAATCAAGTTTTATTAACCTGTAAGATATTCATTTAAAAACAAGTTAATTTATGATATTTTATAGTTTATTTGAAACTAAGTCAAACTTGACTTAATGGCTAATTAAAACATTGTTTCTTTATAAAACGACTGCTGCTTAATTATTTAAACAGTTAAGCAAAGCTTTAAGATTTTCGGGTAGCTAAATTAATGATTCTCAAAATAAACTGCACAGTGAGCACATTAAAAAGCCACAAGGCACTTCATTTATTAAATGATTTTGCCGTAAAAGCTACCCAGTTAGTCAGCTTAGTCCGAAGTATAATCAAGAGGATACAGCAAATGGAAGGATGCCCGTACGGTTGGCCAAAGGCAGTCAAAGGATAAGCTGACAGCAAATGCAGCCATCAAGCGAATTAATCAAATTTTGTGCCAAAGCAACAAAACCAAAAACCATCATCCTTCGTCGCTCCCTCTGCCTCTCTATTTCTCTCTCTCTGTGGCTCTATGTCTTTCTCTTTTCGTCCCCATCACATTGCTTCAGTTTGATTGTCAATTAAAAACGGTTGGAATTCCAGACACCCATTGAACAGCTTCTGAGTGGGTCGATCTGTTTCCTCGAGTGCCAGAGGATAGACGACAAACGGCATTTGCTCTTGGCAGATAACAACCGAGAGAAGATGAGGGAATAAACAATAGTGGGAGCTGCAGGAGCAAAACAGTTGGAGCTAGGCCAAAGCAAAGTGTGTGGGTGTGTGTGGGGTCAAACACAAAAGGGTGCGTCCTTCCACAAATTGATAGCGCGCCCAATGGAAACCAATTGTTGCATTTGTCCCCCTTAAGAAAGGGTTGAATTGAATTGCTGGCAATTTGTTTTCAACCACAGAAGCGAAGAATAGAAGATTTACTTTTGGGTGTGATGATATTTTACTTAGCACTCCCCAGCTCCTCTTCTAACTCCAACCAGTGTGCATAATTGGTTGACACAATGGGGCGATTTTCCAAAACAAAAACCATTTTCAAATACGGAAAATTGAGTAAAAATCTCAGCAGAACACTAGGGAAAGTAAAACAGTGGGTTTAATGGCAAATTTTAATTTGAAGGTTTCAAAAGTTTTCTGTTAATGGAAATGACAGAAAATACAATTTAAAGGGTCGTAACATTTTCAGCAGCTGTTAGCAAAAAGTTTAATATTAATTGTAGATCAAATTTGGGAATTAAATAAATTTAATCAAATATTAAAATAATTTAAATATGTATTTTATAACAGTTTGTTCATTTTGTAACACAACGTAATTAACAGGTTTATTTTTAGTACCAAAATGACCCAACTTGAGTTGAAATTCGCTACAAAAAAAAAAGATTATTTATGAAATCTTCAACATTTTGTTATAATGTTATTAACATTAATAATTTTAACTGTACAACAAGCAAAAGAGTCATTAAAAGGGGAGAATTTAACAAACTGATAACAGTCTTGCAATTTCTCTCAGTGCACAAATCACAAACCGCCTCATTTGCTGCAAGTTTGTTGCGTTTGACACTTGGGTAAAATGCCACCTGAGTGTTGAACGTGATTGTTCAATGGTGAAGTACAAAAAACCAGCCAGAAAACAAAGCGATTTTCACAATTCGCACAATTTGACCTGACACGCATTGCGCCAAAAATTATGCAACACAAAATGCGGACGACAAACGATTTGCTCAATGTTCGACAGGCCATTTGCCCCTAGAGAATGGGAGTGAGAACGGGAATGAGAAGGGCAATGGGAATGGGAATGAGTCTGGGAATGATGATGATGATGATTATGATGGGACTGATGATGATGGGTGGCCCAGAAACATTCACCGCACATTTTGCGGTGACATTTGCGCGTTATGGTTTTGTAATTACCTGTAGCAATCTTTTCGGAGAAATGGGAGAAACGAGGGAGAAAAAGGTCGAGCCGGAGAGGGCATTACGACATTTGTCAGCAATTTATGACCGTTTGATTGCTTCTGACCAAGCCAGGACTGTTACCATTTTGTGACTGTGACGGCGGTTCGTGTTTATGGTTAGAACATTTAAGTACAGTTTTATTTTTCCTATAGCATTTTAATGTCATTAATTGGTCATTAGTCGGGGGCTATGCAAAACATAAGCAAAAGGCAGTCAAAAATACTGGGTCAAGGCTAAGTATGGTCCAACCCGGAATAACAACAAAACTAAAACTTATATGCTTTTAATCTAGTTGTCATTAACAGTGTAAATCAGCAGACACACAAAAGATGAAAATCCACAGCGTTTTCACAATTTGGACCAAAAATTCAATGGAAAGAATTCCCAGTGAAGGAAAAGTCAGTGATAATATCGGTTTTGGGGAATCTCCTCACGTAGCGTTTATCTTCTATTAATAATGAACATCATTATAATTTCGCACATAATGCGACAACAACAACAAAAGCAATGACAACAAATAACAGTAACGGTAAGCTGCGGGTGTTGACTGTTAAGATATACAATAAATACAGGCAGATAAATACGCATATATCTACTAATGCCTGGATATACTTACATATATGCCAAAGACACATAAAACACTTGGGAGTTTGCTTTAATGGAACTTTTTACGCACACACCCATATGAGTGTGTGTGTTTGTGTGAAACCGAAGGCTGAGGTTTCCTGTTCAAGAAGCGCATAATAAGCAAGAAATCTGTTGATTGTATATACACATGTGTATGTGTGTGTATGTGTCTGGAATTGGTTCCGACTTCAGGGTCTGGGGGACTGTAATCAAAGTTTGTCCGGGATAAAATCAAAGTGACGGCAACCAGTTGCTATCATGCGGCAAGAAAGAGAGGAACCAGAGCGAAAGAAAGAGGCAGAGAGTGTATGTAGGTCCAACAAACTTGGCAAATAAAAGTATTAAAAACGAAACTTTACTATGGGCTCTCATTCCATGAGGACACTTCCTTAAAGGCAACAAATAAAGCAGAGATACAGAAAGTATTTTTGAGTCTTAAGCTTTGCCTGTCAAGACCTAACCTCAAAAAGTCACTTGCGACACAGAGAAGACATAATTAGAAATTGCAAAACTACAAAACAAAACTTCCTTGAGTTTCACGCTGCAATCGTTGTCAGCATTTCTCTTCGCAAGCTTCTCCTTCATTTCTCTAATTCTCATCCTCATCTCTTCCTACTTTGTGCCTCTGCTTTGCTGTTGCCTCGCTCCAGACATACGTACTTTGCGATGCGTTAGGCATTGCAAATGAGTTATTCGTGCATCCTTCGCCTGTTGTCCTGCTCTAACAACATCATTACCACTTGTTGTTTCACTCGCACTGTTGGCGACATGTTTGCAACGACGACACTGAGACGTTGACATTTTGTGCGTTGTTCTTTCATTCTCTTCTTCACTCAATCTTTTCCTTTCTCTTAACCCAAGCTCCTTTCTCTTCGCTCTGACATGACCGGAATAGATAATTATTTATACAACTATGAATGTGTGTGTGTGTCTGTGCATACACGTTCATACATATTTAGTTGTACAAGTATGTATATAAGCTTGTACTCGCCTAGATCTTTTGCGTAGTTGTATTATGCTCCTTGTTCCCGTCATACCCTGTACACAAGGTCCAAGGAGTGATCTATGTTTCTTTAATATAATCAAGTAGTAAAACCTCTGCTTTAGACCCTAGGGTATCAACTTGTACATCATTGAGTCTGCACATTTCGGTTACATTTACCAGACTTGTGCTTATTGTCGCCCTTTTCTGTAACAAGACTCGTATTCTTACAAGTGCTACCCCAAAAGTAATTCAATTTAGGTTTTTGTTGTAGGTACAAAAACACACACACACACACACACTTCCACACACCGACAATACACAACATTATACTGAGTAGTTGTTGGCTACTTCAGCATAATGGGTAAAAGCTTGGGGCGTTACCTCTTCAGTTATCAGACTAACTCTAATGCGATTTGCATGGTTCGCAGCCTTAAAACAGGATTTAAACAGCTTGCAGCGCAAAAATAGTTCATCCTGTGAAAATTCACTGCTTAAATATTTCAAAATAGTTCAACACGAAAACCTCAAAGAGTGCATTTTATTAACTGTAAAGCTTTCCGATTACTATCGCTACTTGGGCATGTAGACCACGGCCAAATGTCATAAACGGCTACGTTTTATGAGCTTACAAAATGATAGGAAAAACCATCAAAAAACTAAAGTTTCAGACCGATTTCGTGGGTCAATAATTCTTAGCTAGATTTAGCCTGACAGTAAAACTATCGATGGCAGTTTTACAAGCTAAATTTGGTAACTACTTCCAGTATTCAAAATTTTCCGTATTTATTGTTCTGATTAAAAACAATACAAGTTATAGTTTTCTTTCCTATATAATACAACCTTCACCGTTTTTACGAACCTTTGTTTAACCCATTTTCCCAAGCACTTATACTTGGCACCATACTGTCATCGTTTTTGGCACAAAACTCACCATGACTGCGTGTCCCATTTGGCAGCATTTGTACATAAATTTATGGAAGTCTAGAAACTTGCGAGCAACTTTTTGATGACTTTTTAATAAGCGGCCAATTTGAAAACTGGCAAAATTGAAAAGCCAAATACACGAAAAGGTAAATAAGGTCGGCTAGAAATGTGAAAATCTGTTGTCGGTGTCCTTATTTTTTGGTGTCCCGGCTGTGTTGTGTCCCTGCGTAATTTACACGTGATTATCGCGAATGTATCCCAAAATGGGACAACTTTGTCAACGAGAGATCATCCCATAGGAGGTTTGACGGCAATCATTATTCCACCCAAGCAGCAAGGAAGCGCCTGTACTGTGTACACTCACACACACAAATTATATTACCATATAGAAGGTAGATAATAATAAATTCAAGCATCGTACGTGACGCTAGCTAAAAGCGTTGTCTATTTACGGGCGCGTTCATGCATGCATATTTGAAAAGTGACTGCGGTTCAGCTTGCGTTGCCTTACAATTCTGACTGCTAAAGTTTTTTTTGGAATAAATCGAAAATGGAAATAAAGTTTTATGCCTGAATCATGACAACGCTTTAAAGCCTTGTCTGCACTAATATTTTTATAGGCGCCTGCAAGTATACAACGATTAATTGTGCACTGACCTGTTTAAAGGAGTGTCTTACCTAGCAGTCAGTTATCAGTTGGATATAAAGCCAAGAACATGACATTTTCCAAATCAATTCAACTCAAATTAAAGCAGAATTGCGCAGTCTGTGCTAAATTGACTCTTGGCCAAAAGAGAATTTACCAAAGTTGAGTGAATGCAACTGCTCAATGAAGCTAAGCGTCTTTATTTTTTCGTCTGCAGAAACTTTGAACTCCACACAGAACACACTCGCACACGACAATAAATTCCAAAACAAATTTATTTTTGCTTTAGAGAGAAACTTGAACCTGTCTAAAGTTGCGCTGCTCTGCTTTGCTCCCAAAAGCAATCAATTTTTACGGCAGTTTAGTTTGCCGAACTTGACAATCAATGGAAATAGTTTAATTAAATGCGACTGCCAGACAAAAGTCGTTGTTGTGGGAATGATTGTGGGATTTCACCCCCACCCCTACAACAGTAAAGGTATATTGACCCGGTAGCGGAAGTCTTGGCCAGATTTGCATGCCATTAACCAAACTAGCAAACTAACGAGCAAGCCAAGTGCATTAACAGCAGCAACGTGGCTTAGTGTGGGTGTGTGTGTGTGTGTGCAACAATTGTTGGCAACAATAACTGCCAAACAATTTGTCAAGTCATGATTTGAAAAGCTGACACAGACACACAGCAAAGTAGTCGGGCTGGAAGGATGGGTCGAAAATATCCATTATGTCTACCCAAAGGGCATCGTTAACATTAAAGTTTTCTTTACAAAGATTTTGTGCGTTTTGTAACCTGTTGCAGCGTCTTCAGAGATAGGCATTAATTTCCGCTAGATACTTTCGACTTATCCACGTACAACTTCGAGTTTATGTACTTTATTTTTCTAGAGATTATATTACCTTATAGCCGCTGGTGGCATTATGTTGTATTGCAGAGTGAAAACTATCTTTATGCAAAACTCACTTCGCAGCCTCAATACCAGAAATGTTGTTAAAAAGCTGTAGGCCAGCAAATCGGCTAAAAAAGACCCTTTACTTAGGAAACAGCAACATGCCCACTACATTTCTTTAAAGTAACATCGCAATCGTTGTTTGATTTGTAAGATTTTTCTTTATCTTGACTTGACTTTTGACTTTTATTATTTTTGTAAATTATTTTCTTTGGACATTTTTGTAAGCCCTTCGGTTTATTCAAGTACGGGGTCTATCAAAAATCTTAGCGTTTGTATACAGTATCTCAGACAAGCACTTGATGTCGTCAGTGCCAATAAAATTGTCACAACGGCGCCACATGGCAGCTGTAGCTGTGCATACACATAGCTGCAACATAGAGTTGCTGTCGCTTTAGATAGATGTACTTTGCAGTCATGTTGTATCTGGTTTTTAGGCAACAATAGCGCGTAATCTATGCCACTCGACTTGCATTTGCATGCAAGCCATCCCTGTATCCATAAGATACTTTTACTGGGCGCACACACAATGCAGTGCAGCTTAACGCCAAATGTGCACAGCGCATGAATTTCATTGCATTTCATTCATTTTATTTTATTTTATGTATTTGCATTGCATTTTTATGATTGCTATATGCAAATGCAAATGCACAGCTCACAAACTAAAACACAACACAACTCCAATCTGCAACGCAACGAGGCGTGGCATCTTTTGTTTGGTGGGCGGTACAAAACGCCCACAACATAAAAGAGCATCGAAATAAAACGTTGAAAAATAAACTCAAGTTGCAAACGTATTTTGCCCCCAAAAGGAGTCAAACAAAAGAGTAAGAAAAGCAATTCTAAATAGAATACCAGAGTTGTGAATTTAGAAAGAAACTTACCTTCAGTATCTACAGTATTGTTCACCATTTTGGTTCAAGTTTTTACTGAAAAAGTAAGAGAATATAATATAAAATTTATTTAAAAATAATTAAATAAAATGGTTATAATGGCTTAGCTCAACTTTTACAAAATTCAAATTTATTTATAGTTTTTTAATTATTTCAAACAAATAATAATAATAAATGCAATTTTAATTTCTAATTCTTTTCCCACACTGTATGCTCCAAAATTTTGCTGCTCCGTTACATTGCTGCCCATAAAACACTTGAGAAAGACGCCCTTGCAAGAGAAGGAGAATGCAGTGCAAAAAAAAAGGCAAACATCGGCAAACAAAGAGCAATGCCAATAAGAAGAGTGACAGGCCGAAACAAGAACAGCAGCAGCAACAACAACAAAACCAACAAGAAGAGCAGGAAGAACAACTATAACAAGCAGCCGTTGCTCATTACTGCAAAAAAAAAACAATAAGAACAACAACTGCAATTCCAAACGAATGTCAGCGTACTGGAAATTGGAAGCAACAAAGCGTGGGCAAATGAAAAGGAAAATCGACAACTGATGCCAGGGCAACAACAACACCAAAAACAAAGAACTACAAAGTTATTGGCGTCGGCGTTTTGGTTGCTTTGCAGCTGTTGTTGCTTTTGCATTTGCGCAGAAGCAAAAAAAAGGGACTGCAGTGACTGCATCAAACCGGATAAAACTCTTTTCATCTTCCACTGCTATAAAACGCACACAACTGCAGAACGTATTCTTATATGTATGCACTCTCCAATACAATACTTACCAAATACAAACAGCAATATCCACAAAATATCCAAATAAAATTAAGTTGCGCGCGCGATGTGATCGTGTCGGTGCAAATTTAACGACTGAGCGACAGCGGTGCCGTTGTAGCTGCTTTGTAGTCGATCGCCGGAGAAGCAGCACAGTGGCAAGAATATCAAGAGCAAGTGGTAAAATAAATATTATGATAGCTTAAATGAGTTGCAAACAAGTTTTAAATAGTATCACTTATAAACTAGCTCTCAAAGCTTATAAAAATTACATGTGTGTATTAATTTGAGAACATTTATTAATTAAAACAAACGTCACAATAAAAAACAAACTGGCCCACTGTGCAGCGCCGACTGCTGTGCTTTGCAGTCGTTGCTTTCCTAAGGGAAGCTGCTTGGGTCATTTACTTGCATTTACTGTAGGTGAGTGTGAGCGAGACAACAGGTGGTGTACATTTGTTCTACGGCTCAAACGGTTAAAATTTAAATGGCAAGTTCGAATTGAAACGTCCGTTTGTCAAACCGGTTGAAAGAGTGGAAGAGTGAAAGAGAAGAAGTCGTGAGAGCAGAAGGTGATGAACATAATTTTGGCAGGTCAGGCAATTGGGGCATTTATTTGTTTGTTGTTGTGTTGTTGTTTTGGTCTTTCTATTGTTATTGTTATGAAATCATCACACAGATTTATTGCGAAATTAGGCAAAGACGAAATGAGTACATTAAAGTCAGCAACTATCTAATGAAGACGTCAACTTGTACGTGTACAAGAAAACAATTCGTCTGTTATCTGTTAGCGCTGAAATGTCAATTACTGAAAGCCTATGAATCAGAAAAAAATAAAGTGCACGCACTTACAGTTATGGTAGGTAGAGATAACAATTTCTTCTATATAATAAATATAGAAAATGTACTGCAAAGTGCATTGAACTTTTTAATGTACTTTGCTTAATAAGCTGAGACCCACGCTAAAGTTAAAAAATAAAATTAACCAAAAGACACCATAGCAAAGTGGCAGTGAAATTTTCCACCTACACTCACTAACATTTAATTTACCTTTCATCTTTCAGCTCATTATATGGTAGTAGTAGACGAAGGGGTTATCACAGTTTGTAATGACAGTCAACCATAGATGTATCTATGGCAAATCAAATTGAGATCTGAAAAAAGTGAAATTTGATCACATTGCAGTAAAACTTGTCCAAGAAATTACAAACGCACTGCGGCTAATAGTTGGGTGGGACCAGGTGGTGGACCCGGTGAGCTGGGGGAGTTGGAAAATCGTTTTAAAACAAGTTTAGGTGCGTAGACAGACTTATCAGTGGGGCGCCTAGCAAATTGCGCGACAGTTTTCCATTTCATTTTCACCTGGCCATCGTAAAAAACGATCATGCGTTCGATTTGAATTTTCGTTTTTTATTAATTGCAGCGTCATGCAGAGGAGTGGGTAACAAAGGCAGTGAGAGTGTGAGTGAGAGGAAAAGAGAGAAGTTAAGTTTAATCACGGCTTTGTTCCCCCACTGAAAACAACGCGATTTACCTTATGCGGTTAAACAAAAGCAGACAGCAAAGCGCCGTTTAAAACAAAGATGCTGCCACCGCACAACTGACTCACAATGCTGAAATTACAACAACACCAACATCGAAGTAATAACAATAACAAAGAAAAGACACATTCATAGGGGGCAATAAAAAGCATAATTGACAATCAAAGTTGCACTCTGAAAAATTCATTCAACTGCTCCTTATATGGAAACTTGATCAACTTCAGATGAATTCTTCTTTAAAGTCCTTACTTCCGGCAGAATAAAGTGTTTCAGCTTTAGAATACAAAAAAACGATTTTATTTTTAACTGTGGGCTTTGAAATTTGCTAATAATTGTTGTTATTTAATTATAATTATAATTATAATTATAACAAATGAATAGACCCATCTACTCCTTTTAGAGTATGGGGTCATATCGTTAGTGACAAGTTCAATTTCTAATTTAACCACTTTTTTCACATGAAAATAGTTTTAAAATTGGATTTTTACTCATTCCCATCTCTTGAAAAAACTTTAGAATGAAATGTTCAATCATAAATTTTGGATCATCTCGCAGCATATCCTTCCAGTCGTCTGTCTGTTTAACACTATCGGCTTGATCGTTAATAAACTTAAAAGTTTGGGCCTGCAGTTGGTTGGCATTGTGCATATTGGCCAGCACAAAGATACTGACAGCATTATCGACTGTTAGTCTTGTGACCAGAAAACTCTCGCATAAATTTTTAAGCCTTTCCATTAAATACATATTAGCTGCTGCTAATAGATCTTTGCAAATATTATCCAACTTTGGAGCGGTATCTGTGTATATGAATCGCAGCATTTCCTTGATTACTTCTGGCTTAAAATCGTGCATGGTAACACGGCTCTGTTGATTCTCATCCATGTCGTTGTTAAACATGGCATTAAAAAATTCACTACGAGCTGTGAAATAAATAATAGTAAAATTAGAACTGAGGGTTATCCATATATATCGTAAATTTTGTATCGTACCTGAAAGTATACACTTATGAGCTGGTATCTCTTGTCCAGCAGCGGTTTCAATTACTACATCGGAGAAAATCTCAGATTCAAAAAATTTGGCGTAATTTGCCGACATTGTGGACTCAGAGACTCTAATGGGTTCGATTGTTGCACACGTGCAGGCAGTATCGTTTAGTACTCGAATCTCACAAAAAATTGTCAACACATTGTTGGGAAGAAATTCTTTGGACTTGTCCAACAAAGCTTCAAGGTATACAAATGTTTTGATGATCACTTCTGTGTTTCTGAACATGTCAAATCGTTTCTTTTGCAGAGTTTCCTCATGGTTCAGTATAGAAAATTTTACATTTGCACTATCCAAAGAACCATCCCATTTGCACAGATGTAAGCCAAGTGATACAATTTCGTTTTCCGATTCTTCTGTTTTGTCTTTAGTTAATACTAATTGCCATTGGACTCGGTTCTCAGCATCTGCTGGAAATGCAGGCGATCTTAAAGTATCTACTAATTCCCATGCATCAGCAAAGCTCTTAATATTCCAAGTGTACGAAAATTTAACAACTTTTGGTTGTGTTACAGCCCAATCAAAAGAAATTTGTTCTCTCCGGTTGTGTCTCCAGCTAAGTCTCCTAGGATACCAAGCATTTGATGTTTGTACATCCATAATTCCTGTAAACCAAAAGAAAAACATTTAAATGTTTATATGCTTGGGTCGAACTGCATTCAAAACAAACAAAAAACAGCTGATCTTACAAAAACAAAATCTTAAGCAGGGCTGCCAACTATGTTAAGCACGAAAAAGCTAAAATTAATACATTTGAAATTAACGGATGAGTTGGCAGCACCGCCTGCCCTTAAGGAAGTGCAGAACTGCAAGTGTTATCAATAACAACGCTCGCAATAGTCAGCTGTTTTCATTTCATCACTTGGAACATTATAATTCCGCAGTCAAGTCGATAAATGGTAAACAACATTAAAATATACTGTCTGTGACTGATGTCACCGTACCGTCCTTATTTCTTGGAACTAGACATTAGAAATTCGCAATAAAACGTTCATAAGTATTGCTGACGGATTTTTTGGAGATGCCGAACACAGCCAGAAAAGGACATTGAGCTACATATTAAGACACAGTCTCTCACTTTTTTGCACACACACGCATATACGTACCTATAGAAAAATTAAATATAATTTTATGGATTAACTTACCTTGCTTGAATTAAACAGCAGCTTAGCGAGCACTTGACTGAATGCAACAAGTAGAAACAATGCGAATTTTACTTAGAGCTGCAATTAAAATCGACTAAAATCGAACAACGCCGTACAATACATCGATCGATATCGATATATTTTTAAGAAATCGTTCCATAACGCAACACAATATACGTTTTAATTATGACTCCCTAGTTATAAGTTTATTATTAACATTCGAAGGTCTGTCATACATTTTGCACTTAATATCTTACTCATAAACTATTGTTCAGTTTAACATTAGTATAGCCTAAAAAAATCACACATTAAAATTAGCTTTAAGTAAAGCCATTTTTTCGAAGGGATAATCACAGAGATTGGAATTTCTTAAATATTTGAGAATATTTACAGGTGACAACAATTTTTCAACTGGAGTTGAGGATGTTAATGGCGTATTATATTTAACTGCCAAATCGTGTAGTAGAGGATATTTCTCTAGCATTTCAAAATTAGTGCCAGGATCACGGAGATAATTTTGAAACTGACTTTCCACATCCTCTGTGAGCTTTGATGTGGGCGCCAAAGGCGATGGCTGAGAAGTATCCAAATCACTCGTTTCACCAGCATCATCTAAAATATATTTATGCAGTTTAGTAAAAACAAAGTTAATACACTAAATTATCTTACCAATTTCATCGAATTCATAAAAATCATCTTTCATCTTTGGAAAGACATGATCCATTGCATATTGATAGGTGTTCTCGGAAGCTTTTGCATGTCGCACGGCCTCAGTGATAATTATTTTATGAATATCATCAGCACTACGTCTATGAGAAGAGACTTTGCTGAGCGTATTGAACCATCTCATTTTGACGCTGGGACATAAAACTGAGGCGATTATTGCACTATTCGCTTCCTCCGAGAGTCCAACGTAGCTCGCAAAACGTTCTTTAAGCTTTTCCAGCAGACTAATTGCCACATGCCTCAAGTCCATCAGTTCACCTGAATCTATAATTCTTTTCAGTTTGACACAGAGCGATGTGAGTGCAGGTAAAAGGCAGCCATAAAATAAATTGCTTTCCAATTGCAGAAATTCAATAGTCGAGACTATGGGAGTCATCAGAACTCGATATTCTTTCAGATAATGAATATCACCAGCGGAGAAACACGAGTTATGCAAAGCCAATCTACTACAGACCTCAGGAAGTCTAGCTTTTTGGGATAGAATATCAGAAATTGCATCATAAACAGAACACCATCTAGTGGCAACAGGTGTGAAAAAGTCTCCGTTTACTGCTGTCCCAGTAGTCTCAGATGTCTTGGAACTATTACACTTGCGCCAAAACGAACTACACTTTTCAAAAACCTAAAAGGAGAAAAGTTTTTAGTACTTAAGATAAATTTGAAGAGTGTTGTGGTTAACCTTCAAGTGTTTTTCCTTTAGAGCCTTGTGCTTAGCGAGCAATTGTATAAAATCCGTTGAAGCAATGTAATTTAAAGTATAGCTGGCACTTTTTATGTGACTCGGCAAAAGATTGCTCTGTTCTTCCACAACAGCGGAATACTCTTCATCAATTGGCGAACTCTTTATGTCATTTATGCCGAATTCTTTAAAGGCCTTGGAAAAATTTGTGCCATTATGCGTAACGGTGGCCACAATCTTCAAATTGTTTAGATCGAACTCTCTGTTGTTGCGATTTATCATTTCCAGCAGCTCATTTTGTTCACCCGAAAATCGTTGGCAGGATAATGCCACCGACTTTCGCTGATATTTATGATCCAGCCAGTGACATGTGTAGCCAAAGAGACTGCACTGTCTGGTAGTCCACACATCTGCTGTTGCACAAACGTACTTTCTATCCTGGATCATAGCTTTTATACTGCTGCACATCTTGGTGAAACGATCATCCAGTCGTTGCTGTAGTTTTGCACGACTGAGAACTCGAAGAGTTGTGCCTTTGAAGAGATTACGAAAACTGACTGTTTCCACTGTGGATAATGGTATTGCTGTGTCTATAACGTAACACATAACTCGACTGTCAAAAGAATCCGTATCAGTTACTTCGGGTACTTCGGCATTTCCAGCTTGTTTGGCGCTTATGAATGCAGCATGAATTTCAAAATGCTTCAAACGCAAATGCTTTATGAAATTCGAGGTAACTGTGATGAAGCCTTTGATTCTGGTCTGACAGGCATTGCAAGTGGCACTGATTGCACCCGGCTTGGCATGGCAATCCTGCACCTAGTTTAATAGTAGAAAAGATTTAAATTTGTAATGCTAAGATTTAATAAATTTACCTTTTCTATGTTGCAAAAGAATCGAAATATATCTGGTAACTTTGTATCGCCAGTGATTTGTCTTTTTCTTCTAGTTGCTAAAGTATCTGAAGTTTTGTATCTTTTTCCAGCTCGCTGATTAGGCATAAAATTTCGATTCCGCACAGAACTGTCATCATATCCAGACGAATACTGTTATTTAAGAAAAGGGTAATTAAATATTAATACTCAAATTTATTGTAATCGTAAAACACAAAATTATTTTTTTAATCGTAGTGACAATTAATAGCAATAAAAAATTATTTTACGACATAAATGTACTAGTATCAAGTCATTATCTTTGTTTTTAAGTATCTTACAGATACATTTCGTGTACAATAAATTCTTAATTGTCGGTAATTGCATAGTGCTACTTTCGTCACTAGCGTAGATTTGTTTTCATTTCTTTAAATATTAATTTACTGTATCTATAAGTTTTTGAGTGGAAATACCTCCGTCTCCTCGTAAGATGTATCAGGCTGTTCACTCGCCACTTGCCAATTGGACATTGTCACACTGTACTCCGAATCCTGTTCCAACTTGATGGCTCCCCCTTCCACTGCGCTGCACTGTGCTAATTGCCAACTTAATTGCTCAGGTATTATGTGTGTAGCAGCAGCATTAGAGTCCATTTCTTTCGCCTTAATGCTGCACATATCAGCCAATATTTTATGTCACTGTTAGTTTTCGATTATTTTGAAATTTGTTATTTGCACATTCGTCATTTGTTGATTTACAAACTATAAACAATCCGCTAGGTAAACAAAAATTTCATTTTCGTTCCGATAAGCCTGCCAACTTGCTGCAATGTTACATCGTTCATAGTTTACAGTGAGCTCCGGTGAATGGCTAAAGTGGAAGAGGCAGCGTACAATATTCACGCGCTGGGTTGCTAATTTAAATATGTAAATAGCTTTTCAAAAATTTACAGAATTATGACCAGTTAACATAAAATGTTTTCAATAATGTGTTGAACTAAATTGTCCAGCATAACACTAGCTATAATTACAGTAGATTTACACAGCTGTGTTTTCATTACAACAGCTGTTATGCTAGATGAAAATAGTTAAATGATTCTGATTAATTCAGGAAAACTTAAAATAAAACTAATTTCTATTAATAATTATTAAACTTTAGCTTATTATTTTTGTTGGCCGCATCATTAATGTTAATAAAATGTTTATTTATTTGCTTAATGCAATTTTACAACTGTCTGGCAGCACCAGCAGGGTCGCTGTGAGTGCCAATCAGCTGCGCTGGCCAGTGAACGGCAAAATCGGGTCAAGTGTACGTGGATTTTTGACGACTTTCACGACACCGACACGGCAAACAAATTGAAAATTAATAATATTATTAGTGTAAATAGTAAACAATGCTTAAAACCCATTAGTATATAACAGAAGTGAGCAGTAACTGTGCGAGAGTATTCATAATAACATATATTTTGTATAAATCAAACGACTCAGCAATTAAACTAAATGCGTCTGACTCAGTGCTGCTGATAAAACGCGACCACAACAAAAAGGAAAAAATTTCCAGCTACGCTCGATAATTATTAATTATTTATTAGCTGATAATGGCACCAACACGCAGGCCCAGCGATGGTCTGCTGGCCCGTGTCAATTTTCCGCTCTACGCTGTGGACATGTTAACCAGTCGCCACATTTTGGTTGCCGGCGGCGGCGGTTCCAGCAAAACAGGCGTTGCTAATGGCTTTGTAAGTGTCTTGTCACCAACTGCGTGTGACCCTGTAACAACTAATAGCACTGCCTTTCTTTATAGGAAATCTATGAACTCTATCACAATGGCAGCCACTTTTGTGCGGAGGAAGTGCTGCGTCATGAAACTGGCGCCAATGTCGTCATGAATTTTGCTGTGCGCAACAGTGGGCGACGAGCGTATTTGTGTGCCGGGCAAGAGGCCCACTGTCAGATGTACTTTGTGCAGCCACGACTGGAGAGTGAGAACGATGGCAACCATGAACAGAAGGCAGCGCCCGTTGAGCGGCCGCATGAGAATGGAGTGAGGCAAAGAGGAGCTGGCACGTCGGGTGTGGAGAATCTACCAAATGGACACAGTCGCAATAACAATCCATCGACTGCAGCGGATATTCTTAAACAATTCCAACGTCTGCATTTCGACATACAAGCCGCGGATGTCGTGCAAACGGATTTTCTAAGCAACGCAGAGCCACTGCAGCGTGTGGTGCGCATCAGTGGCAATGGACGCTTGATGGCCACCGGCGGCACTGATGGCCAGCTGCGAGTCTGGACCTTTCCACAGATGAAGCTTAGCTCAACGTTGCCGGCGCATAGCAAGGAAATTGATGATCTTGACTTCAGTCCCGATTGCAAGTACATTGTGAGCATTTCAAAGGATGCACAGGGCGCTGTCTGGGATCTCAGTACGGGCAAGATGCATCACAAGCTGCAGTGGCAGACGCCCGAGGGTGTCAAGTATTTGTTCAAACGTTGTCGCTACGGCACTGTCGAGGCTCACAAGGACAACTACAGACTGTTTACCATCGCCAATCCGCTGGGCAAAGTGGGCAAGCAACGGGGATTCCTACAGCAATGGGACTGCTCAAATGGCCAACTGCGCACAGCGGTACCCATCGACGAGAGCCTGTCCTCACTAGCTGTACGCGACGATGGACGCTTCGTAGCTGTGGGCACCATGTTCTCGGGCAGTGTATCGATCTACATAGCGTTTAGTCTGCAGGTGAGTAGTAATCAAAACGTATAGCTTGAATCAAAGTCTATATATTTGTTTGTCTCTATTACAGCGCGTTCTGCACGTTCCCCATGCTCACTCCATGTTCGTGACCGGCCTGCAGTTTCTGCCCATTACCAATGAGGAGGGACCGCCCATTTCCAGCGACACCGAGGCAGCGGTGCTCTCCATCTCAGTGGACAATAAAGTTTGCATACACAGCCTGCCACAGCGGCGTAAGTTAGCCCCTAACTAAACTAATCTGTAGCTATACTAATAGTTCAGTTTTCTCCTTTTTAGGTACGATTCCCGCTTGGCTTGCCATTGTCTTTATGATCGTCATGATATTCATCGTGTTTGTGTTTTGCTCTTACATTGGCATCTGAAGACTGTCGACCAGCTAAATCAATTTGCATTATTAGTTTATAAAACCTAAAACAAGAGTGTTTAGTTTCGTTTTTAAATAGGGTACGCCCCCCTTTTCCCACTCACCTTTGTAACCCCATGCCTAACTGGACCTGATAATTATTTTAAGTATATAGTTTGTTTATTTCTTCTTGTGCCGGTTGCCTTATCTCGCATGCTCACTATAATTTCCGTTATTGTATCATATGGACCCCTCTCCATCCCCTGCTCGCCTAGAAAACGCCCCTTTTAAAGCCTCTCAAATGAATCGTTACAGTCGTTAGCATTGCTAGTTACAAAAGAATTTGGAATTAGCTGCAATCGAATTGATATATGCATAATTATTTAAAGTTATTAATTAATTAAAACAGGTGAATGAACTGCGGATATATAGCAATAAATGGAATATACATGACACAAAAGTGGTTTTAGTTATTTAAATTTTAGTCATCTAGTTTTCTAGTTAATTGGCATGCCAAACGAAAATTTTCCAAATTTATTAAAATAATTTTTAAGCTTTTCTATCAATTTAAAATATAAATAATTCCAAGCGCAGCTTCTGCGCGCGCTGTTAACCGCTGACTGTTAACTAACAGCGCATGTAAACGACGCTCCGCTGTTAACCGTTTAAGTTGACACTCACCAAAGACGTGCACACATTGATACGCAGTGGCAACGCATACTGTTTTCCATTTGGGCGCTCATTTTGAAATTTAAATAAATTAGCCAGTTTAATGTATATTGTATCGCAATTGATTTTATTAATTCGCTTGCGCTTAATATTTCATGCTACAATTTAAAACTATATGTATATGTTACTTTACGATTACAAAAAATTATTTATGGCGCATCTGAATATGCGATGTAGTACAAATACAAAGTACAAGTAATTGTTTTGTATGCCGCTTGATTGGTTTTAATTTAAACTTAATTACGCTTGCTTGCTCTTTGCTTATCAGTTCATTATTCTCCATATGTAAGTATAATAAAATAGTTCTTGAATTATGTCTGTGTGTGTGTGTGTGTGTGAGTGTGGGTGTGTATTTAGTTCTACATTTAAATGTTTGGTTGATTTCATGAATGTTTTTTTTTTTTAGATTTTCACTTGTATATAAAATATAAAATGCATATCAAATTGAATTGTTTTCCTTCTTTTCTTTTTTCTTTAGATGATTACTTATGTTTATGTTGATTTTTATGGGCGCGCATTAATTACATAGTTATTTAATTGCAATTTATAAATATATTTCTTTAGAATTATGTATGTATTTAGTTATTTATTAATTGTATGTTTCTTGCTGCTGCCAATATGGCCTTAATTAGCATAAATATTTCTTGTAATATATAGTTGTTTAATTATGTACGTAGCTTATTATTGTTATGGTTTATTTTTTAATTGGTAGGGCTTCATTGTTTGTTTTTCTTTGTTTATGCCAAAATGCATCGTGATGCGTTTTCTTTATTTCCTTTGTTACCAAAACCTCTTTCAAGCAAACGCGATTTTAAAAGTATTTTTTTTAAAACATAATAGGACATTAATGTGTCAAATAAAACCAAATTTCTATCGTCTTGTTAAATAGTAATACTTTTGGCATTTTCTCGCTGCTAAATAAAAAATCTATTTAGGGCTGGCGCCTGTCCGAGCCACTAAAGTAAAACTAATTTCAGTTTTGTTAAAAATTTGTTAAACAGTCTTTAAGCTGATTGATTGCAGCTGCTTCCCATCTAAAGGCATTTCCACTACGAAGCCTTTGCAAATTGTATGACCGAACTCATGCGCATCACCTTTGCATTGCCATTGGTTGCATCCGTTGATGTCGTTGTGGCATGTGCACCATTATCACCGCCATTTGTGGCACCAGCGCCACTGTTCGCCTCACCCTCGTTCATGTAATGTTTGCGCTTGCGCAGCGGCAACGTCATCACATTGCGATCCGCCATCATCAGCGAATCACTTTCCGGCGATGAACTGCGTTCCGGCGATTCTGTGCTTGAACGCAGTCCAATTGCCGCCTCCACGCGACGCACTATATCCGGATTGGGCAGGGCAGATCTGCAAGCAGCAAAATAGTTAAAAGTTAGTCACTTCCTCTACTGATTTTGAATTTTCTTTTAGTCACGATTACTTACTCATACTTGGGCACTGGCGCATAGCCCTTGTGTAGTCCATGTCTGGCGAGATCACCGCGCTTGAAGTGCTCGATGAGCACATTTGCCTCATGTGTGTCATCATAGTTGGCAGCCAAATCGCTTACATGCAGCGCCGGTTGTGCCGCAGTGGGCGTGGGCGTGGGCGTGTATGTGGGCGTTGCTGTGCTTGTAGTTGTGGGCGTGGGTGTGGCAGCATGTCCACGTCGCAGCTGCATCATTTGCCAGGCAGCTGCCTGCACATCATCATCGTTGTCCTGTTCCGACAGCGTTTGCAGCTCCCCAACATTGTCCTGATCCCGTCGTGCAATGCTGGCCGCCTCAAGCAATGCGGGATTAATGGTCAGTGCAGCAGCTGTTTGAGCGGGCAACTCTGCTAAACTGGGTGCAATTGGGGGTTGCTGCGGCTGCTGATAGTAGTGCACTTGCTGTGGTTGTGGCTGCTGCATGCTCAGATCTGTGGGCAGCTCCTCCTCGGGGTAGCTCTGGTGCAGCAGTTGTGCGCTGGCTACGCCGCTATCCCGACTCAGCGCATCTGGTTCGTGTTGGACTGGCGGTGGCGATGCCTGACTGCTTGAGGGCGAGTAGTGGGAGCTAAAGGAGCTGGGCGAGAGCGGCGAGGGGGCAGCAACGGTAGCTGCTGCGGCTGCCTTGCTGCCACGTGCTTGACGTGGCTTCTTGACTGCAGGCGGTGAGCTGGGCGGTGAGTTATTGCTACTCTCCGAATTGCTGGCTATGGAGGAGGTTGCCGATCCGCTGGCTACACTCGCTGCCGCTGCTGCTGCTTCCACCTCATCGTCGGGCAGTTCGTTTGCATGGCCCTTGATGTGTGCCTCCATCTCCTTCTTGTTCTTGAACGTCTCGTCGCAGATGGTGCACTTGTAGCACTTGGCACCGTAGTGCTGCACACGATGCAGTTTCAGCACATGATTGTAACCAAAGTCACGGAAGCAAATGTCACAATGATACGGCTTTTCACCAGTGTGCGTACGCGAGTGCACCTTGAGCTGCTTGGAGCAGGTGAAGCCTTTGCCACAGCCTGGCTCTGGGCACTTGTATGGCTTCTCGCCCGTATGCGTACGCATGTGTATGACCAACTGGCCGGACTGTATGAAGGTCTTTTCGCACACGGAACACTTGTGCGGACGCTCGCCCGTGTGTATCCGCATGTGGCGATGCAGTTTCCCCGAGTGCTCAAAGGCACGTTCACACACATTGCACTTGTAGGGACGCTCCTTGGTGTGTATGCGACGATGCACCTGCAGATTCTCCTTCACGCTGAACAGCTTGTGGCAGAACTCGCACTCAAACGGACGCTCTCCCGTGTGTGTTCGGTAGTGACGTATCTGTAAGCAGCAAAGAGTTTACATAAGTATCGATCATACTACTACTAAACACACATCCCCCCAACTCTACCCCAACCCATCCCAACCCTTTCTCTACTCACCAGTCTCGCAGGCACCGCAAACGTCTTCTGGCAGACATTGCACTGATACGGATCCGCTCCAGCGGCCACATTCTCCAGCGGCTTGATGGTCGGACTCTTTGGAATGCCCACCGGCAGCCCCGATTCATTCAGTTCAATGGGCGTGGCAGTGACGCCCGCCACAGTGCTGCTGCCCTTGAGACCCATGGCCAAATCCGCGTTCTTTGCATGCGATTTCGTGTGCGAGGTGTGTGCGGATTTGCTGCCAAAGGTCATGCCACATTGATCGCATTTGAATTGCGGTTTGTTGGCATTTGGCTTTCTTGTTGTTGTTGTTGTAGCTCCCGTTGTGGTTGTTGTTGTTGTTGTGGGCTTTGTGGCAGCAGCTACTCCTGTTGCTGTTGTTGTTGCACCAAAGGCCATGGGCAGCTCTGATTTGATGCGCTGCTGTGTTGTTATTGCTGCTGTTGTTGTTGTAATACTTTCATTTTGTTGTTGTTGTTGCTGTTGCAAGGCCAATTGATAGTTGCTCAGTTGTTGTTGTTGTTGCTGCTGCTGCTGTTGCTGCTGTTGTCGCTGCTGTGGCGTCTGCAACAGCTCATAGTGTTCATACTGGCCGCTAGGTGGCGCTGCACCAATACCAACGCCATTTGTGGTCGCTGTCAGCGGTGCCTGTATACAGTATAGATTGGGTTGCTCCGTCTTTATGAGCAGCTGATTAGCGGAATAGTAGACCATGTTGCTTGTGGATGAATCTGCAAAGGCAAATAAATCATATTAAAAATTATAGAAAACACTTAAAGATTTATTTAAACTAAAAGCTTAATTTAGAAAAATTAATAAATTAAAAAAAATAAACTTGAAATTGCATTTAAACGATGTGAAACTAAAAATGTACTTAAAAAAATATATTAAAATATTTTAGTCATTTTAACTTATTAAAATTAAAAAAAAAAAATTCAAATATTTAACATCATATAAAAAAATGTTTTAAAAATATTTAATTGACTTGATATGATGCGAAAACTAAAATTATAATTAAATCATAAGTACAACTACATTTAAAATAGGTACCAAGCTTTAAAAGCTACACTCGCAACTTTATGTATAATGTAAAAATTAAATAACATTTTATTAATATATATTAAATTTATATTAAATACATTTTTAATTTTTCAAGACTCTGGTATAGGATATTATGCAGTCACTCATACTCGCCTATAAAATTTGCTACTCTACTTTAAGTTGTGATTAAAGTTCTTCAGATTGAAGAGAGATAAAATATTCTTTCTGCATTGAAACTGCCCTAAATCATTTAATAATTATTATTAGTTTACTGTGTCCAAAAATATTTATTATTAACCATTTTGCTTATCAGTGACTAAAAATAGTAAATTGTACGCCGCTTATCTTGATTTATCAAAGTTTATATAAAGTCAACTGATTTTGCAATCAAATTGTTTCGAAGTCCAACCACAAAAATATTTTAATGCAAGAACATGACAACCTGCACTACGTGTTTTCCTGGTTTTCCTCAATTTCCTCGATTTCCTCCGGGCAGAAAAAGAATTGAGCAACAACGCAAAAGCCCAGAAGGTAGCTTAGGTGGTTGGGAAAACCCTCTTAAGGGTGGGGACAGCCGATAACAAGAAAAAAACAACCACCCTACGCACTCGAACTACGCAATTTTCTGTTATTGCCGGCGCAAAAGTTTTCCGATGGAAAATGAAAACGCATAAGCTCAAGGGGTAAGGGTTATTCCAAGACAGAGAAAGGTGGTGTGGGAGGGAGACAGAGCATGGAGCTCTCTTTACGCAACTACGCAATACAATCCATAAACTTTCTGTTCAGAAAACTCTAATCAAAATTTCCCAAATTTGGGAAATTTGTTTGTTTTTTTCGCGTAAGCTCTGAAACCGGCATAAAAAAATACTTCCCGGCGCTCTCTGTTATTTATTATTTTGGTAAACTGCCCCCGTTGCTCCCACTGCCCCTCGAGAGCATAAAACTGCGTATACCAAAACAAAATGGCGTACGTTTTGAAGGGGGAGGAGAGTTATAGCAAACTTCTTGAACTTTCGGGATTTTACCTTTTCCATTTGCTTTCTTTTGCGTAGTTTTGGCAGTCCCCTTGGCTTTGGATATATCCACCAGTTCCGTGCCCGATTTGGTCAGCGTATCCTTAATCCAATTTTGCTTGGCCGACCAAGACTTTTTACCGTTATGGGTCTCAGTCATTGTGCTTACAATAAAGTTTCTTTCAAAGGGAATTATTTTGATAAAAAAGTTTGATTTCTTTTGCAGTCTATGTAACGCCTTCTAGTCCAAATTTTGTGTGCAGTCCATTATTTATTCGTAGTCTTCTTTTGTTGGGAGATCTTGTGAGTAGTGCCACTATAGCATATATAGGTAGTTAGGTTAGGTTGAGGTAGAATTCAAGTCATAAAGTTCAGACTTTTTTGTAAATCAGTCCCGAGTTTTATTATATATTTAGTGGCAGTCTTAAGTTATAAATGTTTATATCAATTTTACATTATTTCACTGGATTTTTCTTGTAAGTTTTTAATTTTTCTGATTTTTTTAGACGACGATTTTCATTTTTCGCGTAATCTTTGCCTTGATGACATTCTTTTTCAGTATCTTGATGATTTTTTTGAGGTCCTTTAGGGACTGTTGCACTGTCAAGTGTTGGTAGCGCACTACCTGACGCTGCTGTGGGATTAGCTGCTGTTGATTGCCTTGCCCCAATGTTTTATTCATGCGCATTTTTCTAAATGATCTCAAGATATCGTTCATTGAAAAATCTGTCATCTTTGAGCTCCACTAAAAACTCCCATCCAACACGCACACTAACAATACACTAACACACACACGCACGCACACACACACAGCTGTAGTCGATGGAGGTGATTAGAACGGTTCACATTGCCGCTACGCGAAGTTCTACGTTTGGTGGTACGCCGGAGACTGGTGGGTGAGTTGCCGAAAAATACGCTGGGAACCCAAAACTCAAACCCAGAACAACCACCACCATATGAGCACTACGTTGATCTGTCATATGGAGAAATTTCCCAACTGCGCGACGCGCATTCAATTGGAAAAGCGGTCTGAGTTTTTCCCAAAAAAATATTTGAGTGAGCACTAATTTGAGTGAGGAAATATTTGAGTGTTTTTTGTAATTTGAGCGGATTTTTTAAAGTACTCTTACTATGACTCATCTAACGGTCACAACAACTCAAATCTTATCAGTTTTTCAGTTTTTGTTATTTTAATAAATAATTTAATTTGTTTCAAGTGTGCAACATTTTGTATACTGAGTTTTTACTGAGTCATGCTGAATTTGAACCCATTTAATCAGCATACTACCCATTTATTGACTAGACTAGTTTAAGCGATAATAGTCAAAGGGACTAAAGCACTGGGAAATGTAAATAGTTCATTAATTGCCGATAGAAAAATTATTAAAAATTAATATTAAATAATAATTCTAAAAATATTAAACATTTGTATTAATATACAGAATAATATTATTCTTATTATTATAATTAATTTTAGTGGGTTTTTTATATTTTCTATGTCCCCCTGATCATTATTTCTGAATTAAATCTTCAGTGTTCAAATGGTGTTATACAATGTTATTTATCCCTAGAATAATTCTATTGAAAAATAGCTCTGTATCTTTTTCAAAAACATAATCTCGAATATTTATAGATTTTTAAATGTTTAACATTGTTATAGATTTCTGTTAATAGCTCTCTCTTTCCTTCATTCCTTTTCTCTTTCTTGCTCCCATTGGCATTATTGTTTCCACCTTCGACAACTTGAAAATCACAAAGATTCAATGGTAAATTATTTTTGTTGGACGCAAGTTCAAAAACTTTTTCAAGTTTGTTGTTGTTGCTTACACTTCGAGATGTACACATACACGCACATTAGTGTGAGTGTGTGTTTGTTGTACTCCGCGCCTCACACAATTCGTTAAACTGGCGCAAAAGTTCATTAACATTCGACACAAAAACTATTTTCGTGTGTGTGCGTACATATGTGTTTTCATATATGTGTGAGTTGAAATGAAATAAAATACAAGCACAAACAAACATGCATACGCATATGCGATCAATGCTCTGCGCTCTCTTTCACCCGCTCTCTCTTGCTCTTGCGCTTGCTCTCTTTCGAACTCAACGAAGGTAAAGAAACACCAAAATTTTATCTATTATGAGGTTAAAAGCACGAAACAGCGGCACACAATGAGCTCGGTCAATGATCGTTGAGACAAGCTCCACTCTGCGCTCCTCCTCTTCCGTCTCCTTCTACCTTATCACGTTCATATTGACCGTGTTGTTGTCGGTGTAGTGGCCGTCGTATGGATGTCAAACTCTCGTGTAGTTCTTTTGAAACCGAGCTGTGTATATACCGTTATATTGTTGGGATAGCTCAGAAATAGAGCGCAACGAGCTTAAAACTGGTCTTTGAAAAGCATCGCACGGCATGTGAGGGGTGAGCAGCCCATGGCGTGTTTGTTGGATAGATCAGTGAAGCTTCAGTGTTGATAAGACGGCAAGTCACAGAGAGTGAATGAGCGCTAGAGCCAGAAAGTGCATGTGGAAAAGAAAGGGAACGACTATTCGATTTATGTTGGTTCTAAAACTTTTTAATTAGATAAAAGTAAAGATATAAAAAGAGTTAAGTATCTTTTAAGTGTTAAAAACTAGTTTTTAACCAGTTGTACATTTAAGCAACAAAATATGGCATATTTTGAGTACAATAGCTATAGCTCATTATTCACTTAAAACAAGAAACAGCTTTTGGAGACGTTACCTATAAATAACACAATCAAGCAATTAGTGCTGTCCACTAGACCCTCAACACACCTACATAAAGTACCAACAAATACATATGTAGACTATATACGAGTATCTGTATAAACAGCCACAAGTCGACGATGTTCACGCTGCTCTTTTTCGGTCTTTTTTTCGGGGGTCAATGAACATTTAAATAGAAGCAAATTGTAAGCTTTTCTCTTGCCGCGATTTGTTTACGTATTTTTTTTTACTTTATTTTGGTTATTTGTCTAGCGTATCCATTACAACGAGTTTAACGAGGGTTGGGCACAATGTTCTCATTTATTTTGTGTATTTGTAGCTTTTTTGGTTGCGATAAGATTGAATTCGCTTGTCATATTCCACTAAATTCATTAAGTTGTTTGCTTTTGTACTAGTTTGTGTATTTGTGCTTAGTTGGGGTAAAGTTTAAATGTGGGAAAACTACTCAATGAAATATTGCGGCGGAAGTTCTTCAGGGCCGAGCTAAAAACTCTCATGACCGATAAGATATTGATAAGAGAAACGCGTGGCTTTCAGTAAGAAATAAAAAATAGTACCATGTACCGGATTCTTTACTTAGTATGATTTTGGAATAACCAGACAAGCTGGTATTTTTTTTCAGAATTCCATATCACAAATTGCTTTAGAGAATGAAATAGTTACTCAGAACAGCAGTTAAATAATTTAGCGAAAATTACTTATGTGTGTACTATTTAAAGGCACTGTACACGTTTTTTCAATGCAAGGATGTTGAGCTAATGTCCACACAAAATTGCGAAGGTCTAGACACAAAGATTAGCAGAAAAGTCAGCATTGAACACCTACACACGCACACAATAAGAGTGCGTGTCAAATACACACACACACAATCACAATGCGTACATTCAAACATACATACATACAGCAGAGAGCAGTGCAAAGGAGAGAGGGCAAAAATACAACAAATTATACATAGCCAGCAGTTGGCCTAGGTCAAAACGACGTCGCGCCGGCAGCGACAAGCGACAGCGCGACGAGACGACAGTCGAGACGAGAACACAAGAGCTGAGCGTGTGAGCGAGCACGAGTACATAATTGTAGCTGTAGCTGTAGCCGATGTTCTAAAAGGCCTAAAATGTGGGGTGAGTGGGGGAGGGAAGGCGCGCGTGCACATGGAAAAAAATAAATAATAATGACTTAAATGTCATATTGAATAACATGATGAGTTAACAGTTTGCGACAGATAGTCGCCAGCAGAATTATCAAATGTATGGCGTAATTTGTCATTGTTACTTCCAGAATTCTTACGTTAGTTTGTGAAATTAAATATTTGCATGTCAAGGTATTGTGCGAGAAGGAAATCAATGCGCATTTCAAGGCTACATAACAAACAACCCTGTTTCAAGGGGAATTTCACTTTCGCCACAGATGGCGCAGAAGCGACAGTGACAGCAAAAGCAGCGACACCGGCGTCACATGCAAGCTTCCCTTTCGTTTGGTTGCCTCCTTTAATTCGCCCACAGCACAGCACAGTCCAACCCAGCCCAGCCCAGCCTGCAATCCCCAGCAAAAATTGCAAAAACAAAAATAATAAGAGCAGGCAGCATGCTTACTCACTGCACACATCTCACACAAACTCGTATACTCGTGCGCCTGTATTGTGTGCACACGCACGCATACAGAGGCAGCGACAGTTGCTCGTTGCCCGCTGTTCTGTCGAAAACACATGCACGGCCTCCTCGTATTCATACAGGCGAAGCAAATGTAAAACGCCAAACGACGAGCAATGCGTTGTTGAAAACATTTGCACGGCCTCCACGTGTAGTTCAAGTTCAATAAAAAACGAGCAAAGCAAACGAGCGATATGCAAGTGAGAGAGTATGAGAGAACGACGACGACCGAAAAGTGTGAGCTTACGCTGCTGCTCTGCTGTCGCACGCTGTCTGCAGCAGACGTTGACGTCGACACTGACGTTGACGCTGACAGCGCGGTGCAGTTTTGTGCTAGGGGATATCTCTATGCACATGTGTGCGTGTGCAAAAATTTTGCAAAATTTCAATTGCATACTTTTCGAAAACGATTGTTAAGTAACCTAAAAGATAGAATTTTGCATATTTTATACTGAATATACTTTTGCTGAGATTACAGTTAGTAAATTTTGATACGACTTTCAGGTTTGGTTTTTAATTGCAATTTGCCCGAAAAAAACGCTTCGTTCAGCGCAAGTCCGAGCGGCGACAAAGCAACCTCATTCCTCGCTTTTGCCATACTAAAGGGTCAACAACCTACAGAAAGCTTATGACGATATGTTTCTCTCAACTTTGTTTTTTTTTGTATTTTCGAAAATGTAAAGAAAAGAAATCCGAAAACAAAGTAAATATGCATGTGTGAGTGTGAGCTTGTGTGTGTAGAAGAAATGTGAAGCCCCAGCGAGAGTCGAAATTTCAGCTGCTGACGGGATGTGGAAGGGGGAATGGGCTGGGGAGGTGGAAGATTGTGTTGTTGTTCTTGTTTGTCGCCTGGATCGTTCCACAGCAGCAGCAGAGCAGCGGGCAGCAACAACAACAACCACAGTCAATATATAAAAATTTGTGGACACCTCAAAATAAATGCTCACATAAACAGACGTGCACTCACACACACACACGCACACACACATGAGCTTACATACAATAAATAATTTCGAGTACACGACCGAAGCAGCGCAAGAAGAAGACAACGAAAAAAGAGGCACAAGTGTTTTTTTTTCTTGCCGAATTTCATTTCTTCTTTGTTCGCTGCATTGCCGAAAAAAGGGTTAACTGGAGCTGGAGAGAGACAAAGCGTGTGGCAGGGGGTGGGGGGCACAGTGGGCCGACATATTGTATTTGCATTTCGTTTTATATTTGTTGCTTATCAATTAAAATTCAATTGCATTTTAACGAGTACTTTAAAAATATTCCCCAAAAAGGAGGAGTGCTCTGAAAAATTGCAATGCATTTTGGAAAACAAGTTTGCAAGTGTTAACACCGAAACAGATGCAGTACCCAAAGGGGTTTGGGGCTTAAGTTTCCGGTAATTGAAATAAGGTTCTAATTATATTTTTGGGGGCGTATTGAGTGTATTGGAGGATTGGCTCTGACTACCGGAAAATTAATTAACGCAAAATAATTAACTTAATGCAATCAAGTGCATTAAAAAACAAAGCAAATTTGTACACTAATTGAGTTGTTACTGAAGAGAAACATGTATCCTCTAGATACATTTTGAATTTATTGTACGTAAGCAAATACCAGTTTTGGTCAGAGAATCAAATTTATATACGTTGACCATTTTTTTTTTTGGTTTTTCTTCTTTTTGGCAAAACTTGTTTTGCAGGTTGTTTGACGTCCAACCCTCGCAGTGGATTTGAAATTCTTTGTGTTAGAATTCAGTGTGTGAGACGAGTTGTTGTTAAGGGCAGAGAAGATTTAGCATTTCAGTTTGAAATTACTGACCAAACCTAAGGCACAACTCATTATTTATTCATTATCAACTATCTGGTAGATCAACACAAATGATAAGTTCGAGACAATAAAGAGAGAGCAACACTCAACTCTCTCGCTCACTGTGTGTGCGAATGTTAATTGCATTAGAACGAGATAGCTGTATTTATGCGCTGCTACAGCTGCGCCTTGAACTTGAATTTTAGCAGCAAACGGCGACGGTGACTGCGCTGCGGCGTGGCCTTCAAATAAAGTTCGGTACAGTGAACAAATTTAAAATTAAATGCGCATACAAAAGCTGAGAGAGAAACAGAGAGAGTGTGAGGCAACGAAAAATGAGAGAGCGACAAACGATAGTGAGAGCTTTGTGCAATGCAGGCGTACAGCCAACGGCAGCGTCAAAAAGCGACGACGCTGCTGCAACTGTCCTTGAACTTGGCAAACATTTCTTTCGTTTTGCTCTTTTTGTTGTTGCTTTGTCCAAACGAAGGACAGCAGCACTCATACAAGCACACAAAGCTCTGCTTCCACCATTTGCTTTATTAATGTGCAGCAGCGCCGACGTCAGCAGCAACTGCGAGCAGAGCGTGCAACGATGCGCCTGCTCACATATGGCTTCAAACTGCGCTGCTCAATAGGCCTGTCTGTGTATTAATATCGATAAATACAACAAAATGGCCGCCTGACTAATTGCACGTAACTTTTAAAATTCAGTAACAAGGATTTTCCCAAAGACTTTAATTAATAATTTCTTTAATTATTAATAGGAAAAGTGAACCCAGTAAAGAATTTACCCACGAGTTCTACAAGAGGGGAACTTTCAGAATTCTTAGAAAAAAAAACCAACTCAAAATATTTGTGACCACTGAATAATCAGCAATTTCACAATATTTGACGAAAAAACAAAAACCTGACCACAGGGCACAGAACAGCAAACAGCAAACAGCATGAATCAAAATGAAAACCAATAGAATGACGGGACAGCTCACGTTATTTAGTCGGAATTGGCAATTAGAACAAAGAAATAAACAACTTATACATTTATAAGAAATATACACATAAGAAATACATAAACATATTTATTACACATATACATACAGGCGCAAATTGTTAACCAAGGTCAACATTTTCTTTTTATACAGAATATTATTTTCATACAAACAAACAAACGACTTCTAAGGGGAGCGCTACAAATACATAAAGCTTTGTATATATACATATTTCACGATAAACAGAATTTTTCGAGAACGCCAAGCTAAGTAACAACAACAAACAATCTAACGACTAACGTTCCAAAAAGAAATATGGCGGATCGAGGCAACAGCTACGTTGAGATACATTCTGGGGATGAGTTGGTTATGTATCTACATACATTTATCTGTGTGAGTATATAGAATTTCGGCAACTCACACACACACGCACACGTAAGGCTAGCTTTACGCATGTCTGTGAACCGGCTTTTTTGCGTTAGAACAATCTTTTGTACGTCTGTATGTATCCGTCAGATACTCAACTGATTTCGCTGCCTGTTTGAGTGTGTTGCAATACAAAATTTAATGAGGTAGGCAAAGAGTCGCGTAGACATAACAAACAAATTGCCATATTTCGCTGTTTTCTTTATTTCTTTTGTTTGCTGTTTGCCTTTTTCTTTTTTTTTTCATTTATTTTTCCTTTTTTATTTGGAATTGCGAAAAAGATTCCGTTTCATGGTGCTCGAATTTCAACGTGTCGAAGCGACGACAGAATTATTGATAAGCATTCTTTTATGAATTAACTGTAAGCTCTTAAAATAAACCAAGTTGAGGGAGAACAAGAAAAACATTAAAGGGACAATCGCCAGAGTTGATAAGCAAGAAATGGAATTTTTATTCCAAGTATTTATAATTTTTTATTTATTTCTTTTTCGCTTTCAATGCAAGCTGATCGGGTGTTTGGGAGTATGTGAGTGTGTGAAAAGTTAACATGTTTATTGACGGCACTTGAGAACCATTTACTGTTTTTATTTCGCCTTCTTTTGGCCATAAATAGTGAGAGTAACTGACTTTAAACTCGGGTGCAAAGTTTACAAGTTACGTATTCACGCGATTAAGGGTTAAATATTGAAGTTTGATCGGTTTGTCATTTTAACGACATTTTAGAATGAGGAAGTGTTAACTGATAAATCTGCAAAGACTTCCAGATTTAGCTATCAATTGGTATCAAAGCCCACGCCGATTACAATCTGCATCGAACTGCGATGGCACCATAAAAAATAAACAGTAAAAAAAGTGTTTTAAGCACGGCCCATTCATAAAAAGCGAATGCAGACAATCGAAAGATACATTCAAATAGCACATCGATAAGCATAGTTAAAGTGTTGATAACGACAGGTGGAACGTGAATGAAGGCAGCTACCCCAAGCTTAACCCGACACCTACGTTGCTGCGGCTCGATAACGATAGCGATAATTGCATGCCTTTCTGCTCTTTTTTTGTTTTATAACTTTTGGGGCATCAACACAATTTCCTGTAGTGTACACACTGCAAATACCGAACATTATTTATCAGTTTTCAAGATTACCCAACAATGCTTTCAAATTTAGCAGTTAATGTTGCTGTTTGCCTGATTTCAGTTGTTTTTGTTTTTTTAGCTATATTTTTTGTTGCCTCGTTTGACGCTGGTACTGACCTTCAAGCACAAAATTAGCAAATAGATAAAATATCTATATATATATATATAAATACTTCAGCATAGAAATTGCAAACACGGGACTCTTTTATTATTATATCAGGCGCAACGCAATTGCGCAATCCAAGTTAGTTCAATAAATGTTATATAGTCTGAGTATACCGGTGCAGAGATTGATGGTTATTATTTCAAAGTTCAAGATACTTGCAGCCTTAAGCCTTGACCACCCACATTCTAATCGATATTATTATAATGTTTATTTATTTGAAAGCTTCTCACTCTTATCAGTTAATAAATCATGCACGCGCTGCTAACGGTAAACGAAAGTGTCGCACGATCACGATCCTTTTGATAAAGTCGCACTTAAAGACAGGTGATTTGGGCAGGTGATTCATGCATGAGTCATGTACACTTAGGAAACCCCTTTGATATGCCACCAATTCGATCATTATCATGTCGATTTTTTTAGGAATAGATAGACTCAATGGCTTTATGAAGTCCATTATACACCGATGAGTCAGGGGGACGCCTTCTCGGTTCTTGGGGTTGAGTCACAACATTTGGGTGATAGCCCAGTTTTGTTGGCTGGTGGGGGGCACTTCAAGTTAATAGGGGGTAGGGTGTCTGGGTGAAATTATTTGGCTGATTAAACCTATAGTCCAAGTGCACTTGCGACAGACGTTGAAATAGACGAATTCATCATAATTTCTAACTGCCTAGTCATGGCATGATTGGACCCTGTAGCAGTCTGACTAAATGCGCTGAACCGATTTATTTTGATAGTGGCAAAAATATAGCCAAAGTAGTGCCTAATCATGCTGATTTAGAAAGATAATATTAGAGCGTAATTTGAATGATTAACAGATCAGAACTTAAAAGACCTTAAAAATCAAATGGAACTAAAAAATCATCAAATAAAAGTTTTTGTTTTTAAAACTGAAGGTTTTATATCTCTTAATTATGACTCTTAATTTTAACTACAGGGTATTTTTAGACAAGTTATAGCCCACTAAAAAATTACTTAGTAGTATTAATTGCATCATTTTATTAAATTTTGTCATTCATTATTCATGACACAGAAAATTAGTAATAATCAAATTTGTATCTTATGCATTTTTTTATACTCAACTTAATATAATGTTAAATAATTGTATAAAAATTAATATTTTAATATATAACATTTTTAAATATTTTTTCAAGTTTTTTATTTTACTCACCATAAAATTGTGAAAAATCCACTATAATATTGCTATTAGTAATCCCTTTTTTGCTTGTGTTTAATTCCAAAATGAGAATTCCAGCTGGTATTTTATTTTTTAATTATTATTAACTTTGTTTTATTTATTTGCAATTGAACTGTTAATTTTTGTATACTTTTGTTTTTTAGCAAAACACTTGTTGTCACGCGAATCGACGAGCGGCAAGTGTTTGTAGAACTTTTTCACTGTTGCGCACTTGAGGCGGCAATGGCGATGGGCCGACAATCGCAATCGTAATCGAAATCGAAATCGGTAATCGTAAACCACCGAACGCCTCTCACACAGTTAGGCACACAGTTGAGTAGTTGAGTGTGTGTGCGTTACACTTGTCGTTTTTGGGCAATTACCAAAAAAATGTGTGTAGCCGTAGCCCCGTTAGAATAGCTGAACTAAGTTACGCGAGGCGGTAGCGTTGACTGAACGAACGCAGCGATCGTTGCGGTCTGATATTGAAATTGTATAAGAATTGTTGGCGTTGACGTTGGCGTCGCTGTTAACGTCGCAGTTCACTGTGTTCTTTAATCGTTTTGTGAGCGACAAAGTCAAGTCGCAGACGGTGAGAGAGCGTACGAACCAGAGGAGAGCGAGCGAGCAGCGGTAAGGAGAGCGCATTAACGATTTGCGTTTTATAATTGCTTGTATGCGTATGCCGATGTGTGGGTGTGAATCGCTGCTTGGCTGCTGCTCTGCTGACGTCTAATATCGCTGCTTTGTACAATTTATAATTTCAAGTTTAATTTGAGCTAGCTGTGTGCCTTATTCTCCTTGTTGCTGCTGCGAATTTCCGTATTACTGACGTGGTGTGGGTGAGTATGCGTGTGAGAGTGTGGTTTTATTATCTCTGCTGCTTTTGATTATTTCTTTGAGAGTGTTCGTTTGTGTGTGTGAGCACTATGATTACTGTTGCTGCTTTTGTTGTTGCGCACATTCACACGCCACTATAAACAATATTGACCTAGGTTATATACTATATACATACATACACTAGTATTTCTCTCATTTATTTACTTATTTTATTTTTAGCGTTGCTCTTTAGTCACTCTATAAATTATTAATCATTATTATTTTAAAATATATGAATATATACACATTCAGATGTCAGTCTTTTGTTAAACAAACTAAACACAAATTGATTTAAGAATTGCACTTTCTGTTTAAACAAATTAATTTAAAAACGTCGATTATTTGCTAAGTTCAGTTACACACTTAGTACATGTATTAAGGCAAAGTATATGTATTAAATAAACTAAATTGTTGTAATATTCGTCGTTTGATTTATTATATGATTTGTTAACAAGCAGCTTTTTATTGTTGTTTTTTTGCACTGTTAAAAGCCTTCTAATACTATTGAAAGTTCTCTGCTCAAGAACGTTTGAACGCTGCCCGTGTGTGCTGTGTTGACGCGTCGCCAGCTCGCTGAGAAATACGAAATGGCGGACGGCAGCGTTCAAAATTTGCTGAGAACAACACGGTGGCAGAGCAGCGACGCAGCACAGCACAGCTCTGACTGCGCAGCTGGCGTTACTATTGGCAGCGGCAGCGACAGCAACGTCAGCGTCGACTGTAGAATGAAAGCACAAAGTGAATAAGTGTGAGTATGTAAATGCGTGTACGTGCGTATGCTTACGTGTGCGTGTTTGTGTGTGTGTATGTGTGAGCCGGCATTTGAGACAGCAGCTGCTGCTACTGAGTCGGATTTTTGTTTGCGGTCACAATGAATTGGTCTTTGCTGACGCTGTTCTTGTTGTTGCTTTGTTATTTTCGGCAATTGCCATTGTTGCGTTGACGTTGACGTCGACGGCGACTGCTACTGCGACAAAGGCAGCGGCCGTGGCAGCGACGTCATACGCGCTCAACTTACTCAATAAAATTTTTATTATGATATCTACGCACACGAATGAAATTCGTTGACGACGTCGACAGCGACGTTGGCGTCGCTTCGCCAGTTGCTTTTTGCATTGTTGTTGTAGGTTTAGCTTTTGCTTTGGTTCTTATCACAGTGGTTGCTGTTGTTGTTGCTGCTTGTGTTTTGTCAGTTGCTTTGCCTCTTTTGTATATTAGCAGCTTTTTGGTGACGTATCTACATATGGAGAACAGTGATACGAGTATTTATTACAACGAATATTTAATAATTAATAAATACATTTAATTTACAGTAAGTATAAAAGGGACTGTATTAAAGCTTGATATTAATAAAATTTATTTTTGGATTAGGGGGCATATAATTACTTGCCTCACTGTGCTTCATGCTGCGAGTTCTATTTGTGATTTGTTAGCATGATTTGCGTTGTTGTTGCAAGAGTCGCGTGAAATGTTTGGGTTAATCAAAGATTAAAGATCACATGATACAAAGTGCAAGACGCAATAATTATTGATATAATTTCTGTGTTTTGTTTGTTTTTTTCCTTCATTTATTTTTGCCTTAACTTCAGATTAAAAATACATAATGATTAAGCAGAAATCACCGTCGACATAAGAAATTCAACGTAAACAAAGCAAAATTAACAACGATCTTCATTTTTTTGGGGACTGCAGAAAGTCAATGCCCCAAAACCAAAAAGTTTATGGACACTTCTGTTGCATGCAGCGACCCTTCGCCCCGCCAGCCCTCTACTCCTCTGCTGCTGTAAAGTGCAGTCATTATTTGCCTGTTGTTATTAACAGATTGTTGACCCGAGATATTTCTTTCATTCTGTCTGCAGCAGCAGCAGCAGCAGCAACAGTAACAGAAAAATTAAATATTATTGCGCATAAAGTTCTCCAAAATTCTCGCAAAAATATTGAGAAATTTCAATATTTGCAGTGGAAGAAAGAAAGCAGCAGTGGCAGCGACTGAGGCAGCGGCAGTGACTGCGGCAGCGCAGAGTCCAGCTGCACTGTCAATGGCGTCAAGCGTTTCCGCTGCCAGCGCTGCAGTCGCCTCGCTGCCGCGGGGGAAGGGCCTTCACTTTTAGGCGATGCAATAAATTCGAGCTTCATCCCTTTTTGGCAACGACCAACACCAACAGAAACAGCAGCGAGCACAAAAAGAAACGACGAAAAGAAAAAAAAAGCACAAAATTCAACTCACACCAAAAATGTCTGCAACGTTGTCGTTGCAAAGGGCAACGACAAAGCAGCAGCAGTGGCCGTGGCAGCGGCTGAGGCAGCGGCAGCAACAGCAAAAGTTGCTCGCATGGCGGACGTGCAACGGTTTTCAACAGCATAAAGCGGAGGACGTGCATTTGCTTTCGACACATGCTGCACATGCAGAGCAGAGTTTGTTGCATGTCTGCCTCTCTCTCTCTCTCTCTCTTTACGCTCACTCACTCTCGCTGTATCCGGCAGCTACGAAATGTGCACGAATGTATTTTGCTGTTGCCAATTGCTTTGCTGCTTGTGGCAGTGGTAGTAACTGTGGCTGTTGCTGTGGCTGTGGCAGATGTGTTCCCTCGCTTGCGTCTATGTCTGGGCAGCTGCCAGCAGCTTGAATCATTAGACAAGGTGGGCGGACACTCATCCAAAATTTTGAAACTTAATGTTTGTCTGCTACCAAAATGCAAACAAAATGTTGCAAAAAAAAAAATTTTATGATTAAAAATTATTTTTAAAGATTTCTGCAAGGTTAGCGTATTTGAAAAAGCTTTAATTTTCATTAAGACCCTCGCAATATGCTATATGACTATAAAATACCCAGTAAAGAATAAAAATCAAGAAATATTTTTCATATTTGAATGAAGATGAAACAAATAGCTTTAATATTTGTATTAATGCTATATAATACTTACTCTCCTTACGAAATATTATATTATAGGTAAGTTGACAAAAATAAAGGCATTAAGTATTGTTAGTTTAAGAAATAAATTTGCAATTATTCAATAATATTAATTAAATAATTTAAACATTTATTATAAATATGAAATGATATTTGATATATCTCTTTTAAACAATGTTTGTTTTATTTTTTTAAGCCTATCAGATTTATTTTAATAAAAATAAATTACTTTAAAAAAAATCTGTAGCCAAAACTAAACTTAATTTCTTGCAAGCTATGGTTACCTCTTCCAATACATGTTAACACTGATCATACCCAAACAAAACATACATTTAATGGGTATAGAATGGCAGCTTACAATTTGTGGCCTTGCAAATCAATCATAGTTCGCAAATCATAAGGCTTACTGCACAAATAAATTATTTTAATTTTTGCTCTATTAAAATTATCGCAGTGTACTGTTATTTCCGGACGGCATTCCTGGGCCTTGACACCTTGGCCCAGTGAATGAGTTTATGGTAAACACGCTGTGATATTGCAGCAGTTCCAGGAATCGGGGGTAAACTAATTAAATGGTTGCCTGCAGTTCTATGAGTCACATTACTATCGCCACGCGATACTCCTGACTTTTTATATTGTTTTAGATAATGGGTCCAATGAGCGCGTGAGTTGTCCAGCTTGCTGTTAATTGATAATGGTAGCACTGTAAATAAGCATGGCTACCACAGACTATAGGTCATAAAATATGTTGTTGTGGTCAGGATTGAGGAGATCATATGTAGTGTTGAAATTTGGCCAAGACCTTTCCGACTGACGTTACCTGTCTTATCTTATCTGGCGCCCAAGTTATTGGCCATTATGTCACACGATACGGTTAGAGCCATGTGTGTAAGTGGATTGGTAGGGTATGGAAAGGGTCGTAGTAGAAACTTCTAGAAATATCAGTGTAAGCAATTCAAAATAGGTACTATGGGTATATAATTATACCTTAAATACCCTCCTGTTGGTATTGTGTTATTTTTAGTTGTAATTTATTTTTAACGACCTTTTCCTACCCTAGGTTAGGTTTCAATTTCAATTATTTCGCAACGAATCTATAGCTGTTCTTAGTCAGAATCAGCAAATTGTTGATTTTAGATAACCAAATTAAATAGCGTATGTTTTGAAATTCTAAGATTTTTCATTTATTACGTGATCATACGTATACGCAGCGTTGAACAACCTTAGAGAGGCTGGAAATGTCACCGTCATGCGCTTATCAGCTTGACAGTGCCTTGCATAATTTAATTTACAGCAATTGTGTTTCAAGAGTAGCCTGAATTTGGCGCATGTTATTATAAAATTTCAAAACTGATGTAATTTCTATTTTGTTATTTAAATTTGTTTGTTTACGGAACGTTGCGAGTGAGAGAGACAGACATATGGGGGAGAGAGAAGTAGAGAAAAAAGCTAAATGAAAAATTGAAAATATTTGTTTTGCGCTAGTTTTGCTTCATATTTACCCTATGGTGTGTGTGTGTGTGTGTGAGTGTGTGCACACCTATACACTTGTATTTGCTTTAGTATTCATTGTCAGTGTCAGTCGCAGTAATTTGTTATTGCTTTTGTTATAGTTGTTACGGGGTTTACACGTGGGAGTCAATACAATAATTACACAAATAGGTGTGTGTACGTGTGTGTGTGTTACGTGTGTTTGGTTGAAGGGCCGTGAAGTGTTTGTGTTTATTAGAACGATGCTAGATTAAGCACAAGTTGTTAAAAAAAATCTATTAGCTAAGCTTAAACTAACTAGTTTAGTTACAGGTTTAACTGGTTGTTACCAACACAAAACTATCAGCAAACATTACAGAAATGTACTTAAACTGTACTTGAAATGTGTAAAACAAATTAATAGCAGGAAATATTAATTAAATAAATATTTTACAATAAACTTATAATCAGTTAATTGAGTGGCATTATCGGTTTAAGTATTTTAAATTGATAAAAAAAAACATCGTATAAATATTATAATGAATAAAACTGGAAAAAATAATTAAATAACAATTTCTAATTATAAATAATAAGTTTTATACAGTGTACTGTATTTATCCTTTTTGTTTATAATTTTTATTATTATCTCTTAACATTATAGTCTCTTTCAAGCTTTAGTACAGCTGCACTGTTTTTAGCGCTGCCAGACAGCAACAATTAAAGGATGCCTACACTGAACTTGACAGCAGCAGTGATCTGGTAACTCAGAAAGGCTCTTTAACTGTAATCTTCAGCTTCCCATGTCAGTCAGTGCCTTGCGTGCAAGCGAACGGTAGCTTAAAAGCTCACTGTTTCCTTAGTGTGTGTGTGTAACTGCGTGCATGTTTGTATTAGTGCATCGCCTGATTACAAAACAGCTTTGCATTTTAGTTTTATAGCTAGTTGCTGTGCTTTCAAGCAGCTGTTTTTTTGCCTGTGCTCTTTTTTATAGTTTTAGCAAGCGATGGCAATTGCTTGTTGCACAATCGCAGTCTAAATTGGAAAAGCGTTGAGCTAATATTTCCAGCAGTAATAATTTGCATACGTTTCTGATTTTATACATATTATATATTGCTAGTGACATTTGTAACAATGTAAGTTGAAGTTGTTGTTGGCTCGAATCAATTAACAAAATAATGCGATTTTGCCAACAGCAGCAACAACAACAGTCACTATAAGAACAGCAGTTTAAACAACAATTACAAGAGCAACAACAACAGCAGGCAGCAGCAGCAAAAGCAGAGGGAGTGTCGACAGCCAGACTGCGTCAATAATAACTGCATTACACGCGGCAACGGCAGAAAATATAGAAAACTCTCTCTCTGTCTCTTACTCTCTTTCATTATTGAGCTTCCAATCCATCGTGCTCACCCGCTTTTGTTGTTGCATTCGTTGTACCTCCCTCACGACTGTTGGTGCTTCGTTTCTCTCTGTTCATCTTGTTTCTTGTGCGGTTCATTGACCGTCGGCACGTGCGTCGAAAACCACTGCACGACCTCCTGCATTAAGTTGTATATGATGTGCTAGTAGTCATTGTTGAAAACACTGTCACAACCTCCAAGGCGAACATTACACGTTGCATTTTATCGCATGCACATGTCACTATCTCTCTCTCTCACTCTCTTTCGTTTTCTTGCCCTGGCACTATGACAACTACTTATGCACCATGTCAGTGTATGTGTGTGCATGTGTGAAACGGCTTTTTATAGTTCGCCTGAATGCCTCTGTGTGCATGCATGTGTACCTGCCTGCATATAGTTGTAGTTGTTGTTGTTGATGTTTGAGTTTTGTTGTTTACTTTACTGTTGCGCGTGGCTTGCACTTGTGTGCGTGTGTTTTCTCAAGTAACTTGCATTAATTTTAAGTTTTATTTTCGGCTACTTTTCGTATTTACAGTTATGTATTTTTAAACACGCTGCCACGCCCACATTGCCGACCTCTTAAGTCATCACTTGCTGCTTATCGCGTCAGTTGCAATTACGTTCCTTGTGCACTAGTGCAAATAATTTTGATAATTTATCTGTAATTACATTGGACACATGCAACGCTTTCGATACGTATTAATGTCTTTATCATTAGGGTATGACAGTTTTCGAACCCTCAAATATTTCAAATGGCATGAGAGCTTATTTTTGATAACAAGTATAATGATAATGATAAGCGTCAAGTACCAGTACTTTGCATGTTTCCTTTGACTATTTTTATTATAGCTAAATATTGACCGTAAATTAGTACATCCGGCTGCGCGACTTCTTAATTTCCCAAGCAGCCCTCACATATCATGCACACCCAGAGTGCCCTAAAATGCCAACCGATATGTGTATACCATGTACACTGTATGTGTGTACTTTAACACTCACATAGTTCCATTGTTTTGGTATTTAATCTCAAGTAGCGCAGACATGTCGCACCTACCTGGAAGTCTGCAAATTTCAATGTAGGCAAATATTTATGCATGTAGGTACACTCCGAGGCATTTGCATAGGTACAATTGAAATAAATTAAAAATATTTGAAATGTTTTGCCAAATTCAAGTTATATAAATATATAATTAATTATAATTATTATTTGTATACTTCTGAATTAATTAATTTAATTTTATTAACATATACTTAAAAGAAAAAAAGTAAAAGCCTTGAAAATTAAATAATTATTTTCTACTATATTTAAAAATAATAAAGATTCTGATGAAATGTAGTAGTTTAGATTAAAAATCGTTTGTCCAATACTTATTAAAAATAATTATAAAAATTCCAAACCACCAAATTCTTTATGAGCCCATGAAAGCAGTAAACTTATTTACTGTCCTATTAACTTGTCCTACGCTGTAAACTATTGCGCTGTCGTTGAACATTAAGTGCCAATTTCCGTTCCGACCCAACACAAATATGAATTGTCATGTGGAAATTTAGATAAGAACGTTACGTTACACCGATTACGGAATAAAATGACCTACGCTACAATAAACTAATGAAATAAGAATGAAAAGTTATTATATTATACGTTCTAGAAGCGATCGGAGGGAAGGAGTCCTAACGACCATTATAACACTGATATAAATGTTGTTTATAGCCCCCCCATTTAATTACGATAGGCGATAATTATTGGCAACAAAGTGAATCAAATGAAAAACAATTTTTATCACTTTAATTTCAATAAAATTTGTAGCTACTTTAAGTTCAGATACAACGCAAATTAAAGATCGATTTGAAATTGTGTAATGAAGCTAAATGAGGCACTTGGGGTGCAATCAGTGCGCCACTGGGGGGAGTTACGTAAAAAACTCAGAGTGCACAACGAAATGTCCAATGCAACTACAATGTATACACTCCGATACTATATATATAGCAATATAGCTATAGATAGTCGTATATATAGTTGGATTTGCCACAACCTTGACAATGAGCAAGGCCAATTTGCAGTGCATTGACTCAAGGCGGTTCTCGCTCTATCTCTATCTTTCCTCTCTCCCTTCTCTCTCTGTAATTCTTTGGTTTTCCGATCGTCACAACACGCGCTGCTTAAATTGAACGTAAATTTCGCCATTGGGTGTATTATTTATGGCATTCGCTACAAAGACTGCAATTTGGTGTACAGTGTAGTTTACAGTGTGCACTATTTGTATGTGCACTGTTATTAATTTTCGTCGCTTCCGGTGCCATTGCTCGCTTAATGCTAATTGGCAAAACGTGTTTTCGAACTACACTCTGGATTTCTGTACTTATCAAAAGTCGCTTAAGTTTTTAGTTGTTGTTCCCCAAGTAATAGGCTTTGATAAGAGGCCTTCGATGACGTCAGTCTACTGCGACTTAAGAGTAGAGTTAATTTTTACAAACAACACTTAGCTCATCTTTGTGTCTATTTTTTTCAATTTTATTCTACGAAAGTTGTAATAAATTAAAATCGACTTTAATGTTTTTTACAATGTATGATAAATAACTATTTAATATACTATAGTACTTAATTTGTTTGCCTTTGTCGTAGGTAATTAGTAGGTCTTCATTACAGGCACAAATGAAATTGAGGGATTTTTGTTACGTGATGAATGGAAATTGTTTAAATAATCACAGTATTATCGGATAAATAATTAAGGGAATTCAATTATTTAAGATTTTTAAAGTAATAACATAGATTAAGGAATCGAACTTAATTTTGTAATAGTTTAAATATTTATATAAAAGTGTAATGTTTAAATTTTAAAATAAATATTTGTAAATATTTAAAAAATTTAATTTAAAGGTGTTTAAATTATAAAGGTTCATTTTGAATCCATTTAAACTATTTGGAATTAAATTATTGAATAATTTTTTGATTCAAAATTTATTATTGTAATAAAACAATTGATAAAACTATTTAAAATAATTTGTAATATTTTCCTTCGTAAACAAATAATTGTGGGTACATAAAATATTGATTGAAATGGTTCTACAATTATACAGGATCTTCTAGCCACAACTTAAACTAGTTTGAGGACATGACTGTTGATATCTCCATTTTCATTTGCATTTCCCATCTCAATTTGTATTTCCATTTGCTTTCCTTGAACTTGGTCCATTATTTATAGTTTTTCCACGCACTCGACATTTAAATCTCAACAGATTTTTCTGAAGAATCCCGCAAAGCATCCGTAAGTTGAATTTATTTGCATTCGCACAGAGCGAAAACAAACGAAATGCAAATAAAAATCAAGAAAAATTACCGTAATGAATCCATGTAAATATATGTGCATATGTATCTGTGTAAGTGTTCTGTGTGTGTGTGTGTGTGTGTGTGTCAGTGCCTGTCACTGTGTGTGTGTGTCAGTCGCGTGGAATACATTCAAATTGCGCTGGCAATGAATAAAGCCCAATAGGCAATTCCATGGCACACTTTATGGTTATGGCTTGTGACACTTGGGTCTCGTACCCCCGCCGCCCCTTACCTAACCACGCCCCCTCTTTACAAATTTTCCCCACAATTTTCCGCACACGGTAAGGGCGACGATGGAAAACACATAACACATAAAATTAATAATCGATTTGATGCGATAATACGACGTAATTGAGTAATCTATAAATAAAATCGAAATGATTATTGCATTTCCATTAAATATACATATTTTTTATAATATAACAATCTATTAACTAAGCGAGCAATGGGGAATGCTAGACTTTGGCTTGCCCTATGTTGCTGCTAATATTTAAATGGATAGATTGAAAAGTTTGATTAAAGAAGAGGTTAAAAAAACAAAAACTAAAAAAAATCGATCTAAGTAAAATTAAATCGTAAATCAGTTCAGTATTCAGAAAGCTAAGAAATTTAAAAAAAATGTTTGAAAGTTTTTAAATAATTTAAATTAAATAAAAATTTAGTTGCAGAAACACTTTAGAATTTAGTCCACAACTAAAATTATATATCTTTTCGACAAAGCTTTCATTGTAACAAAGTTTCGAAGCTTCAGGTTTAAAAATAGAAATATAATGTATTATTGCAGACTATATTTTAATGTATATTATAAATATTATATATAATCTATTTACTTTTTATAAACTATAGTATAATAACAATAATAATAAAATATAATTTATATATTTATATAATCGGCTTAACATATCCATTAAAAATCGGTGTAGATTGGCCAACGTTTTTTAATTTTAAACATTCCAAAATGCAGAAATTTGTGTCTTTAACATTCACTCCATAAACTATAATTAAATTAAAAATATAATGCTTATATCTTATATATATTATAATTAAGTCTGTACTACTTTATGAAATGTGCGTTCTTAAGCAAAAGATAAGCTCTATCTTTAAGAACTATATGTTTCTGTAATAATCCAGTTGATCTCTTATCCTTAACTGTTTTAACGGTAACTCCAGTCCCCATAATTAAGGGCACATTAAGTTGATTACAAATGGCAGGGAACTTGCAAAGTTTTTGGCCAACACAACACATAATAGCCAAATGTTAGTGACATAAATTACAAATTTTACGATTTAGATTAGTTTTGGACCCAGAGACAAGAAAAAGGGGGAAAACTCGTGGGGAGAAGGATGGAAATAGACCGCTTTATTTCGCAGCCTGTTCGCGTTTTATGCTCTCATTTCCGGTTTTTATCTGTTTTCGGGTTCAGATGTGTGTCAAATTTACCGCCCATCCAACCGCCCTCGCTCCACGCCTCGCTCTCTCCCCACTTAGCTGAGGTGTGTGAGCCACCCTCGTTTTTTGGCCCATAGGCTTTCCTTGCCAGCTAAAAATTTCCCTCTTTTTGGGGTTGCTTTGGGTTTGGACTTGAGTTTTCCGGCTTAGCTTTCGCCTGCACTTCAACTTGCCTCAGTTCAATGACCTTGCAATTTTCTTTTCACTTTCTTGACACCGAATTTTCTCTGGCACTTTCCATTTCCAAAGGGGGTGACTTCAAGACAAGGGTGAGTTCCCCGCTCTTCTGGCTATTGACATGCGCATCATTTGTGCTGATGTGACGGGAAAACATTCCACTCTCATACCCTCTCACTCCCCAACAGCACACCCACGCCTTTTTTTGGTGAGCGGAAAGGGCTGTTTTTGGAGCTAGTCAAATGTTGTTGCCAATTATTTTGGTTGCTTTGTTTGCTCTTAATTTAAGTAATGTTTTACCGGCCGGCATTGTTACTAAGAGAACGAGCAACTAACAGGTTAAGAACTTGTCGGTTACACCCTTATATGTCCCTTTTCTAATCATTACAAAGGGTATTGTCCGCATAGTTTTTCTTGTCTCAAATATAATTAAAGGAATTGTGTTACTTATTCTTTGGTTAATTAAGATATGTCAGTTTTTGACATATACTATAATACATATAATTAAAACTAATTTATTTATATTTTAAAAACTATTATTTTAAATTTAACTCTTAAGTCATATTATATCTTCCTCGACGGTAGATTTTCCCTATGAGAGTTTTCACTATGTAAGTAAATCAATAAATAATATTGCCAACTTTATAATTCTATAGGATAACTTTATCCATATTTCTTAAGACCTTAATCAATGTTAATAAACTAGCTAATCCCAAAAGTTCACATTGTTCAAATTACCAAACTTAAACAATTTTAATGTAAACAACATTTTCAATCGCTCTCAATTGATTTTTGAGTACTCCATAAATTACCAGCTCTTAGAAACTTAAAAACTCGATTCTAGTACGTTATAGGTAGGAAAATTTATGCTCTACGCCCATCACAACAACACTTCAGTTCAGACAGCAGACATAAGACTCGTCTACTACCCCCCTCCCATTATAAACCAGACAACGACAACGGACATGAAAAAGAAAGCTTTCAAGTGATCAACGCCCCCCAAAAAAAACAACAACAAAATAAAACAAAAACAAATGAAAATGAGTTGCGCTGCGGGCTGAATTAGAAACCAGAATAGAAACAATGAAACAGTAAGAGCAGACAGAAAGCAGAGAGCATAGACAATATAATAAAAGAGAGAACAAGAACATAACGGAGCAACGAGAAATGCCCTGCGCACATGTCCACAAACTTATCTAATACTATGGATACCGTTACTTGAGGTCACTGGCCCACACAAACTGCACTTGTATTTTGTCTAACAAAACAACCAGGCACACGTACACAAACACACAGACGCACGCACTCTCACACTCTTTTACGCTCGCACGCTGGCACGCACTCACGCACAAGAGCAAACAATTCCCAGCCGGTTATGTCATGCTCATCAAATCCAATTGGAGGGAAATTTACGTTGAGTGTTTTATGTGGTTTGAGTGCAAGTCAAACGCATTTACGCAGGGAAATTTAATGCCTTGCGCTACAAGTCCAATTGTTGGGCAGTTTGTGTTGAGTGTTTTTGTGCTGCAACATTTGAGGGCGTATCGTTTGAGTGCACACTAAAGTGTGGAGTGTTATTGTTGTTTGAGCGAAAGTTTAGAACTTTTACGCGGCGTAATTTTTGGAGTGACATTGCTTTCTTTTGAGAGCAGCGAAATTTAAGCGTATCGCGAGTTTTATTTCTTTTATGACCAGCTTAAGTTGCTTAGCCATTAAAGTAAATTATAAGTAATAAATTTTTAGAATTGCATGTTATTAAAGTACTTGGAAATAGATTCATAAAAAGAAAAACTTGTATTTCATATATATAAAAATTTTCCGATGTATTGGCTTGTAGTAATGCTGCTTTGTCACCCTCAATACTTTGCAGTCTAATCCAAACTTGCGCACTAAAAAATACTCACACTCTCTCACACAATAATTTCCCTTTGAGCCACGCGTGAAATCAGCTGTTAAAAGTGCGCAAACTCGAGGCGACTACGCAATGCAATTGAAATTGATTTTGACTTTCGACGGGAAGGAGAAGCAGGAGAAGAACAAACACCCACCACCAAAAATTTGGATGACTGGGAAATTTGGAAAAAGTTGCGTGACCCATTTTCAGTACAACATTTGACGTCGAGTTCAAAGACCTTTTGTGGCACAAGCCCGAAGAGCTTCAGACAACCCCAAAAAAGAAAAGGGGGGGCTACACTTTTACTTTCTGTCTGTATCTAATTTAATTCTATCTCTGTCACTGTATCTCTCTCTTTCTTTTTTTAACAACAAATGCAACTGTTTTCTGGTTGTGTGGCGTGTTTACAGGCACAGACGGAGGTGGGGGGGAATGTCCGTCATGATGTCACTTTAAGTTTTATTTGTCTGTGGAGCGAGTTTTACTTATTTTATTTTTTTTGGATCGTTTGAGGGTGGAAATGCATAATCAGCTTTCCAGGGCGATACTTAAGTTTTATGCGTGTCCCAAGCTGTGCATTGGTAAGCCATCATATCATGGTGGTACTACGAGTATCTGACATTTCAAATTACCCCCACTCCCTTTTCAAATTCATGTTCAATTTGATTTTTGTCACATGGCTTAACTTGACCCATATTTTAAGTGCTTATTTTTCAGCTGATTTTTTTTGTATAATTGTGTATTGGTTATCAAAAATTGTACTTAATTTTGCGGGATAAGAAATCTCTATTCGATTTTTTTTTTAAATTGAATTTTAAGGGCTTTTTCTCAAGCAGAGTACAGGGGTCCCATAGGTCTTATTGGACTTTCTCTTCTCAAATGTGTCTCAATTTAGTAGGAAATGTTTTAATACCCATGTTCTGTCTTCTAGAACTTTTTCTATTTGATAAGTGTATTCTAATCTTGACACCGGCAAAGCTAAAAGTTTTCTAAACATTTTCGATAATAAACTTATGTGGGAATACTTTTACGATTTGCCTAAAAGTGTATAATTAAAAACCAATTTGAGGAAATCTATCAGTTTGAAGTTCCTCCAACTCTGGGCTGTAAAATAGGAAACTACAAATCAATCTGCCACCAAATTAACAACACCAGAAAGCATTTGAATCTGTAACGAAATATAATCTTTAACAAAAACTGTTTGTCGGAAAAGCCACAAGAGGAAAAACAAAAACGTATAAGAAAACAAATGGCGCAAATCTAGAAATTGGGAAAAGTTCAAGAACCCCATGAAACCGTCAACGGCAGTGGCAATGGCAACGTATCTCTTCTGATGCTCGAACATTCACAATTCAGACCACAACCACATCCATGGTCACATTCATATTGGGAGCATTGGTTGTCTCACTGTCTATGCTGTTGAATGGCCCGCCCAATGGCGTTGCCTTCTGCACCACCCAACAAAAAAAAGCAAAGAGAAATGGCCAAATTTCCCTGCGCACCGCAGCTCACCAAAAACGAAAGTGAGTCTTGTACTTTCCTCCCTTTCTCCTGCTGCGCGCAAGAAAAGTTCTTTTTTGGCGCAGCACAAGAAAAGCGCTGAAGAGTTCATTGAACTGCTTCCAAGTATGTGTGTGTGTTCGGGGCATCGGAAGCAAAATTCATTCGGTTAAAGTGGAGCCCTATTTTTTACCACCCCACTTAGAGCAACTGCTGGGTGGTGGTTGGAATACTTTGGAGCACAAAACACAATCACATATTGTTCCTAAATAGCTTAATTTACGTACGAGTACAACAGAGCTGCCAATGAAATTTGAGTTGTCATTGTGTGTTAACTTCGAGCTTTTTTTATGACCTCAAATAAAAAAGTTTTCAATTCGTTTGCTGTTGATTAAAACAGTTTAAACTTGTAGGTTTCACAACTAGGCATTTCCGCTTGGGCTGAAATCAAAATAAAAATTCATAGCATACTTTTAGGCACGCCAATTAAATCAGAAACAAACTATCGTTAAACATTTAGTATAACTTGTTTTATATATATAAAAAAAATTGATATATAAAAACTGAGCAAGTTTCAATATTTATAAGTTGTCTATTTTCTTGAAAAATCATCCGATTTACTGAAGAAAATTCATTAGCGCCTCAAAAACCAATTAATTCAATACCATGGTGAACAAATTTATTACATATTACTTGATTTCTTGGTGTTTGTTTCTTACATTGTGTTTTTTATATAATGTAATGTAAATAAAATATATGTAAATTTAGATGCTATTGTATAAACTACTTTAAACATCAATTTGCCCATCGCTGAATACTTTTGCACTTCGTGTAGTCAATCAATGTGTCTTCTTCTTATTCTCCTTTCTGTTATTCTCTACAAGATTTGTTCACTTTGAAGTTTAAATAAAACATGACGTGTGTTTAAAATTTTACATTTCTTCATTAACAATAATAATACGTGTTTTTTCAATTCCAAATCGTTGTACAGTATGTTATCAAATTTATGGAATAGTTATTCAATCACGTTTTAAAATGGGACAGTCAAACAAAACTCATTGAGAATAGTTATATAGAAGAAATACATTTGTATATATAGTTGTGTTATGCATTAACATACAGAATAAACCAATTAATTTATCTTAAACACGGGCTCAAAATGTATGTACTTGTGTGTGTTGGGTGTTTGGGAAAAACATTTAAATAAAAATCTGGACCCTAAAAACTCATTTAAATTTGAGTATACGCATGTGTGTGTTTGTTTGTTTGTTGTTTAATAGGCTTAATTAGCTTATAATGTTGTTTGTTGTCACTTGATTGTTGTTGTTGTTGCTGTGTGTGCTTTGTTGCTAGTCTATTGCGCTGGCGCGGGTTGTGGCTGTGGTGCCAGACGATTCACAAAGCTGATGCCACCACGAATGATTTTGCCAACAGCTGCGGGGGAGCGGGAAGCCAGCGCCTCAAAGGTGATGCGCAGCTCAGCGAATGCGGTGCGTGGATATGGATTACGGCGTGAGCTGTAGCGCATGACCAGGTAGTGATAGTAGATGATGGGTGTCATTAGACCAGCATGACTCCTATAAAAATAACAAAAACAAGATCATTAATATGAAGTACAACAACAATAAATTATTTCGCTTATATGAAATCCATTTTTATGTAAAATATGTTAACATATTAATGATTCTCAATTTGTATTAAGCTTTCTACGAAATTTTCTAATACTATTTGAGTATTTGTGCTGTAGTGTCTATTGAAAAGAAAACTTCTACAGAGATTAGACTGGTTTGGATGATACCAAATGATTTGAATGTAGCTTTTCCTTTTGGAATTCGACTTAAATTTGAACCGTGATATATTAAAAATTTAGCTATTCATTAAGAATGAAGATTTCGATTTAATTTAATACCCCATCTTGATAAATACTTCGTCTGAAAGTTAACTATGACTTCTATATGTTATTAAAGTCTACTTACTAAAGTTAACACACCAGTTTGAAGCTAGCTTTGATACAAGACATTTTATAGTAAAGTGTTACGTTAAAGATCACAGTTCACTCTAGTTCTAGTTACTTCCCAATCTAACGATTATCATAAACAGCATAAAGCAGTTTCAGCTTTATAGATACAGAAAATAGAACTCATCTAAATTCGCTGTCTAAATTAATCCTTAAAGTAAGGAAAGTCTTTTAAAAATTTGCATAGAAAATAGCAAATTGGATTTCATATAAACTTCGTAATACAGAAAGCATACGTACATAAAGGTGAGCACGATGGCATAAGGCATGATGAAGATTTCGCAGAAAGCGGTGGCCTTCAGGATGTTGGCTGCCTGGAATTCCACAATCGAGATAATGAAACGGGCGCCCCACCACGAGTTCTGACCAATCAGCTAAAAGCACAACAAAATTAGGTTAATAAACTGAATGAACTATTAAATAAAGTAAGGCTTACATCCAACAATTTGAGCGAGTAGCTGGACGCATGCAGCACAGAGTACAAGACGACGGGGATGAGGACGAGCAGCGTGGGACGAATGCTAAAGAAGATCAGCGAGTACATCATATAATGACACGAGTCTTCGGCAAACAGGCGTGCAAGAAATTCGCGACTGAAGGAAAACGCAGGAACGCGTTGGTGCAAACGCAGAGCGGAAATTGCGGCATTTGCCAGCAGAACCTTATTGAAGGAGCTTTGCTGTGAGCTGTAAAAGGGAAGGTAGATTAAAAAACTGTGTGATGTAATTTAATTCATGTCACTTACGTGAAAATGGGCAACACATAGCTGACGGTGAAGAAAATGACGACCAGACGCAGTGCCCAAAGCGCTGAATCAATGCGATTCGTTTGGAAATGCTGCAAAAGCTTCGCAGGTGCATTCTGTGTTTGCTGGTGCTGTTGTTGTTGCGGCTGCTGTTGTTCCTGTTGCTGTGATGTGTTGTTTGTTGGTGCATCGTCCTGGGCGCTGTCAAAGCGCTGAGGCTGTTCAGTTGCCGTACTCATATTTAATATATACTCTTACGATTCGGGTTCTGCAATAAATGGTTAACAAATTAGAAATGTTATCGCTCAAACAGGGCAAACATAAAATAAATGCCGCTTATCAACCATTTGCTAATCGCTACACTGATAAAGCCCACAACGATTGCCCACAGTTACGATAAAGTGGACGGTAGGGAAAAGGAATTTAAGACACTTTCTAAATTGAAAACTTACGGAACACAAAAATAAATAAAAAGAAACAAAAACGAAAAGTAGAAAACACACAAACTCTGAAGTATTTTCCTTTGACTGAAGTTTATACAAGTTAAGCAAGAGCAGTTGAATTCTGTTGCCGAAACTGCAGCGAGGGTTACTCAACAGGTTTCAATATAAAAACTATTAAAACACTTAAGCAGAACGCACAGTTTTTGAAACGTTTTTAGGGCCACTTAAATGGTACGCGATTTTAATTGAAATTTACATAGACATTGCGTGTTATGATGGCCGTAAAAATAAGTTAAGACAAAAACCAGTTGAATGGAAAGTTGCACACACACTCATACACACACACACACTATGCTAACGGTAAAGGCGTGTTCAGCGTTGCCAAAGAGGCGTTAATGCTTGAATCTGACACGACTTTGCATGGCTTATGAGTATGGCGCTGACCACTTAGCTCAGCTGCAATTATGGCCAACATTTGAGCCAACTGTATGTCAATTGGACACACAATTGTTTCCACTTGTAAGATCTTCGCTAATGATTTCAACTTTCTAACAATCTGCGAGTCCAAAACGGCTTTATAGTTTATTCTCAAAAGCGTAGAATAATTAAATAAAACGTAGTTAACGATGCAAAGCAATTATTAACAGATTTTCCCGAAAAACTCCACAAATGTGCGCATTTATTTTAGTAATTATTTTAGCTGCAATTGTACGAGTTACCAACCAGCTTAACTACAGCGACTTTTCCAGCAGACTGAGAAGCTATCGAGACGTCAGACTTGGTGGGTCAGTCAGTGTAACCGCAATGTGTGCATGTTGTTACGACATACACGTCTAAACAACAAAACAACAACCACAAAGCGACACGTAACAATGCCCAAACAGGTGGCAGGCGGGCACTGAGAGAGGGGGCGTTACAAAGAGAGAGAGAGAGAGAGAGAGAGAGATAGACCGTGCACACAATGAAAACTGCGACGGCGCAGCGTGGGCTGAAAAATCCACTTGAAACTGGCGGAAAACCATTAAGATAATTATACAGTTAGTGAAACGAACAGTTGGTCATAAAAAGAAGGACATGTAATTTAGTATGCATATTGAAACTACAAAAGGAATATTGATTTCACTTATCGATGTCCTTTAGGGGAAACTGGGTCAAGTTTTAGACTAATTAAAACAGTGAGGCAGAACAGTATGACAACAGTCCTGTCATTTTAATGCAATTTTCATTTAGACTTAAAATATTTATGCCGGCATAAATAAATTTGTTTGACTGTATGTGTGCACATACTTTCCAGCTTCACTGTGCTGTTTAATTACACAGCTTGAACTCAAAAAAAAAAATACAGAAATTTAATACGAGTTAGTTGCTATCTAAGTATTGTGGGTTTAATCAAGCCCAACATGATGAAATTTCGGTAAATATTCATAAACAAATGACGTCACGTGCATGCCACGAGGAACACGTCAGTGTAGAGCAGAGACACACACAAAATTTCACGAGAGAACAAGGTGCGCGCATTTACAGTGCTTGACATCTGATTGCGCTGATTGGCATTGTTGAACTTTTGTTACTTAAAGCACTTACACACACTCAGATGAATGCTCAATGTGCGTGTGTGTGGATATAAAATGACCAGGTTTAATGACACAGCAAAATGCTGTGAGCGCGTACCAAAGTGCACTTTAATTTCATTTGCAGCCTTTGCATGACACTCAGCCGTAGAATGTATGACAAAAAATTATATATCTACGGCCTCGAATTGGGGACTTCCGTTTTTGGGCAACACGTAGCACAAACTGGCGAAAGAACCGGCACAAAGCAGAATTCTGTTGGCGGGGCTAGCGACCTGCATATTCTATTTATTAACATAAACATCGGTATGCAGACGCTGGCACTGCAATAACACCAGGCAAATTAGGTTATTAACCATTGAGGCCGCACTTTTTTCTTCTCTTTTCGCTGATTTGGAGCTGCTACTTTCTCACGTACACAATCTCAATCTCATATGAAGAAAGTCGTCAGCAGGAGCGTGTGAATAGTGCAGCTGCTGCTTCTTTCACTCAGAGCACAACACTTAATTACTTTTGTCACACTTTTGTTGGGCAATAGATTAAACTTACCCGCACAATGAGCTAAACGCACAGCGTTCTTTTACTGTTCAAAATTAAATTAAATAAAAGTGTCCACACGCAGTTGGGATTAACTAAGTGTATCGATAAGCAAGTGTGACCAAACATGAAAAAATACTAGCATTTAGTATTAAAACAAATAATCGTATCGATAACTCGTATGTGTAGTGCACCAGTGTGTACACACCTACGAAAACACATTGCTGGAGCTACCGGCCTAGCACACTAGTTTAATTAAATCCCAAACCATGGATAACGATAATGACGATTTAACACTGCCTGCAGATACTTTAGCTATACTTAATCAATTTCTGGCGGAGCGCACCCAACGCGAGCACGAAGAGGAACAGCGCATGATTAACCAGACCGGCAAAGAAGCACATTTCGAGGAGGATTGGGTAGGAATTTGAGCAAAATCACTAAACTTGGTTAACTATATATATTCTTCTACAGCAACTCAGCCAGTTTTGGTACAGTGAAGGTACAAAGAGCGCTATAGGCAAGGCAGTGGCCAATATTATAAAAGAAGACGTTAGACCAGACTTTAGAATAGCTCTACTCTCCTGCCCCTCGCTCTATGCCACAATTAAGGATGTTCATGGCCTAGGTAAGTGTATCTGGAGTGTGTTAACATATTTGTAACACAGTTGTACCCAATCTTTCAGTCAACATCTTCGAGTTTGATCAGCGATTCGCAGCCTACGGCAGCGATTTTGTGCACTACGATTTCAATTGTGTAGATACCACAGCGGATTATCTGAATGATCACCACAAGTGCTACGATTTAATAATAGCCGATCCACCATTTCTGTCCGAGGAATGCATGACCAAGATGTCAAAGATAATAACCAACTTACAGCGCAGCAAAGACTCCAAAATTGTTTTTTGTTCCGGTGAAGTTGTGGAACCATGGCTAACAGCCTGTTTACCCGTGCATAAATGCAGTTTTCGTCCCGAACACGATCGAAATTTGGGCAACGAGTTTGTTAGTTATGCGAACTTTAATTTTGATCAATATATTGAAAATAAATAACGTATGTTTGACTGTAGACTTGGAGTTGAGTTAGTGAATTGATTGCTTGGAGTGAATGAATTTAATGCTTATTTTGCTGGTGCGTCCGCCTCCTTGCGTTGCTGCACGAGTTCCCGTAGGCCCGTCTCCTGATCCTTGAGCGACTTTTGCAGGAATTCCTTCTTCTTCTCGAGCAGCTCAATGGCCTTATCACATTTCTCCTGCTTTGTCTTGAGCACATCGCGCATATTTTGCACGTCACTCAACAGAAACATGCGACCAACAGACAAATAGACTCTAAAATGGAAATATATTTAATTTAAGCTTTATTTAAATTAAAGTAGTTAGTTAAACCAACCTTGTGTCATCCGTTAAGTTGCTGGTGCCCTTTTCAGTTAGTATATATTTGTGTTTACCAGTTTTAACCATGTCGCACTTCATGTCTATCATATTTATCTTTTTCGTAGTGGCCAATTTGTTGGTCTGCATCTCAGCAAAGGCCTATGGGATTACAATACAAAATATGTTGATCAGTTGAGTGATTTTTCTGCCTTGGGAGCAGCACACCACGCGCTGCCAGCCGGCAGCTGATTCATCTCGCTGCACCCGTTTAGACGGTTACCTTTTTCAACTCCATATCCATTTGTGCCATTTTGTGTATGTATTTCTCGACTGTTGTTTATCTTAACTATAAAGGGTTTGTTTTATTCACAGATTCTACAAAAGTCTAAACACCTGCGTATTTTAAGACTTCTTTACTAAATAAATTGTGGTAGATGAGTTTATCGATTAACCACCTACGCCTAAATTGCAACTCTGTAAATTAAAATCGATAACAGCTCTACAGTATGTTATTCATAACAGCTGTTATTAAGACAAAAATCTTGCACTTTAATGGAATAAATTAAATTATTTTCTTTTCTCTTATCTCTGCTGTTTCTTATCACACCTGCTTCGTTACAGCTATGTAATATTAAAGTAAAAACTCGTTTTGTAAATAAAACATTTGGCATAACTTTTTTTTTTTAAAAAGAAAGTATGATTAACATAAAATTTCAGTTTGGGATTTATTAAATAAGCTTGGTTAACACAGTTTCTTAACTGTTTGCAGTTCATGATCAAACTTGTGGACTTAATGAATCTTTTATTAGATCCGTTAGTTGACTCGACGTTGGTCTGGGCTCGTCGATATTAAGCGATACAATGTGTTTTTTGGCCACCATTACATTGCCCAGCAAACGAGGCTCTTGGCCCTCAACGAGATATTCGGCGCACATGGAGAGCACAATATTTGCATCACGATCTGTGCAGTTGAAGAAACCCACTAGAACACGTCCATCGGTTATAACAATTCGTAATACACGACCCAACCACTTTTGAAGCTTCCGACGTCCTGGCGTCAAGTTGGCATCGCTCATTTGAGGTGCATTTGTGGTTATTCTGAAAGGTTCCGTCGCAGGTGGTGGTGGCGGGGGCGTTGGCAGCACTTGGGTACCGCTTATGCTGAGTTCTGCCATTCTTTTTGCCAACTTTTTTTTAATTTAGTTTTGCTTAACTTCTAAGATTGTGTTTACTTGTTGTGTACTTATTGTTATATACCGATAAGCAATTAATATCTATCGATTGACAAATCTAACGATAGTATTTTTGTGTACTTAACATCGATAACTATTGCAGCCTCTTTAATTGCTTGACAGCTTACAGTCGGCAGTTTTTGATAATTGAATTTTATTCTTGTTCAAAGGTGTCGTCATAAAATTATTTCGAAATGTCGGGCAAAGCACTAAATATTGGCGATCAATTTCCCAACTTCGAGGCTCAAACCAATGAAGGCAAAATAGATTTCTATGACTGGATGGGCGACAAGTGGGCCATACTCTTCTCGCACCCGGCAGATTATACTCCTGTTTGCACAACTGAGCTTTCTCGTGTTGCACAATTGTTGCCGGAATTTGATAAGCGTGGCGTTAAGCCAATTGCACTGTCTTGCGACACTGTGGAATCGCACAAGGGTTGGATCGAGGACATTAAGAGTTATGCCAGTAAGTATAAGGAAACTAACTGTTGCTTCTTGCACTTGGTATACTCGGCTTTTATTGGGATTGCAGGGCAACAAAGGTGTTTGCGAGAATGTATTTATATGGCAGTCTTACACATACATACATATACTCTTTATCTATGCTCATTGACACTCTTAGAGCATTCTTTCATTCATAACTTTTTGATTTCCTTTCAGAGCTTCCAAACTTCAATTATCCGATCATTGCGGATAACAAGCGCGAGTTGGCCCTTAAGCTCAACATGCTAGACAAGGACGAACTGACCACTGAGGGCATACCATTAACCTGTCGTGCCGTCTTTGTCGTGGATAATAAAAAGAAGCTGCGTCTATCCATTTTATATCCAGCCACAACTGGTCGCAATTTTGAGTAAGTTCTGACGTTAAATCAAATTATATTGTAGGACTTAACTTATTTAACGGCTTCACTTTCGTTGCAGTGAAATTCTGCGAGTAATTGACTCGCTGCAGCTGACGCAAACGAAGAGCGTGGCCACGCCCGCTGACTGGAAACAGGGCGGCCAGTGCATGGTGTTGCCCACGGTGCAAGCCGCTGATGTGCCAAAGCTTTTCCCCGAGGGCATTGAAACGGTTCAGGTGCCTTCTGGCAAGGGCTATTTGCGTATGACAGCACAACCCCGAGACTAATTCTGTAGATGTGATACTACTACTGATTCAAGAAAAACCGACTTGTGATTTTGTATACATTTTACATGATTTTTATTACAAAAATTATAATTAACAACAAATGAATTTGTTTTACAACCGTTTGCGTCATTCGCTAGACGATTCAATGACGCTTTCGATCTAAGCAAAAGCGCACGCAGATCAGGCGAATATGCAACAAAAAATAGAATATGACAAAACACTTTTCGACTTACAAACTAAGAAATGTAAATGGGGAGGAGGAATGTGTAAATAATTAGCTTATGTGTGTGATTTGTGTGTTACAATAACATAAATATACAACACCGTCCATGCTATTGACGAAAGTATGCACATACATATAAAAACCATATACATATAAACGATACATATTGCAACTGTGTAAAACCGTAAAGAAATATATAAATATAGTAAGGCCCAACTCTGTACAAGATGTGAAACGCTTTCGAGGATAGAAGCAAGCCAGACAAAGCTCAAAACCATAACCAAGAGTATCTGAAAAAGGGTAAAAAGATTGAACAAGTTAATAAAAACAGTAGCTTAATGTGACAGTTAAAGTGGAAGTGTCGATTAAAGTTATGAGCTTAAAAAAGTTTAAAGCAATAAATCAAATAAAATGTGGGAAATAAACTCAGGTCTACGACTGTCTAATGATGCCATTAAGCTTAAATTTTCCGCTTCGAGTGCAAATTAAGTTCAGCGCTTATATTAATCTTGTTTTTCACTGTCAAATTAATGAAAAAATATTGTTTGAATTACTTACAATTTAACTACCATACCAATTAAGCTAAGCTAAAGCTCTGTGCACCGTCAGCGGCGTTTGCTCTCCACCATACGGGCCACTCGTCGCACTAGGAAAGGCCACAGCACCAGAACAGCGAACCACAGCGGTGATATATCCTTAAATGGCCACCACACCGGCCTCTGTCGTCCTCCATTCGCCGACTTCGTCTTTTGTGCATTGCGCAGCTCAAGCAGCGATTGCTCCACACTACGTACACGCTGCTGTACTGCAGCCATATCATTGTTCATGCTGGCAACTGTGCTCTGTATCTGTCGCAGCAGATCCGTATTGTGTGTGATTGCCTGTGTGAGCTCCTGGGGCAGCATTGTGTCATAGGGATCATCGTACTCGTCGTCGGAGGGTTCCACGATAGCCACACTGCTGTTGTTTGTGTAGTTGTGATTGTTCATGCTGGCATCAAGATCACCATAGCCATTGGTTGTCTTCGATGCGTAGCCATTGGTCAGTGGCGTTGTTGTGTGACCATTAGTGAGTGGTTCAGTTGTAGATACCGGTGTATCTGTGGCCACACTGTTCGAGCTGGTGCCATGCTGTGGGCTGTTGGTGCGTGAGTGAAATGGTGAATTAGGATGCGATTCTGCGAGCTCTCGCATGCCCGGTGAGACCAGCTCTAGTTCATCCAAATTGATGTTTCCCAGTCCATCGAGACTGCCCACAAAGTTTTGCACATTCTCCGTGAACGACATGGTCTCAATAATCTCACGTAGACTTTCCACATACCGCTGCATGGCCTGCTCCTTACTCAAATGTCGATTACTATTCCAGGCATCCCATTTGGCGCGACCTACAACATCCCAGAAGGCCGGCTTCTTGGGCGTACAACTGCCCTCCGAGGCCTGCTTGAAGAGGCCATAGAACTTGAGCATCATGCTCGTGCTGGGCTGATAGGGTCCATTCTTGGGTAATCCCTTGATCACGTTAACGGCGGCCTGGAAACGTTCCTCAATGCCGGCCATATTATTGCTTCTTAGTGTTAAGTGCTGTAAATACAAATGGAATTTTGTTGATCATTAACTTTTGATTAGATACGACGTCTAAGGTCCAGTGATTATCGCTGGCTTTTTTAATAATCCTCCACTCCCTCCCCACATCAACGGCAATCAACGCCAACTCATGGGCTCATTTTATGTGGTGAATGTCGTTGATGCTGTCGCAAGCAGTTTATAAATTACCTAATTATCTTGTGCAAGTGCAGACAGCAGACGGCAGCAGACACTCAAAAATGACGCTGTAACTTTTTCTGGCAGTGTTGTTGTTGTTTTTGTATTTGTTGCTCTTGGACTTTTTATTTGTTATTGATTTACATATACTGTGTGTGGCTGTCCAATGCAAACACACTCACACATAACATACGTTGTCTTTACGAACCAGAGAGCGGAGCGAGAGATGACAAAGTTCGAGTTCTGAATAAAATACTCGAGGCTCGAAGTCGAAGTTCAATACCAAAAGAAAAAAAAAATTGGTTTTTTGTTGTGCTCTTCGTTCGCTGTGTAGTCGCAATCACAAACAACCATTTAGTGATAACGGCAACTTATCGTCATGTCGTGCGAATTATTTATGCGAACATCTGTCCGTGTTCGTTGCCTACTTGTTATTAATCCGTTTTGCAATAAAAAAATAAACATACTATGTAAATGCAAATGAATCTGTGTGTGAGTCGAGGTTGTACATCGATATATCGATAGCGGCGACAGGTGCGATAGGTATTTTTTGGTATCGGCAAAGAGAGCAACGATATTTAAATACCAAGTGGGGCACTGCCAAAAAGAACTAAAAACCTATAGAAATTTTTATATATGCGCTTATAAAAACTAATAATAAATTATGAAATTGTAAGATATTTTAAATATGTTAATATCGATAATGTATGTTAAGAGACTGCCGATATATTGTTAAGCGAATAATGTTAACTATCGATTAAGTATCGTCTAGGATAAGTATCGATGATGTACCAGCTGACATTAGGATAAGCCTGGCTTGATTCCGTCTCTTTTTTCCGGTGATGCTTCGAGAACACAGACGTGTCTGCTCGATAGCTAAGATAATCTAAATAAATAAGTAAAGTGAAGACTAATCGGTTGTGTTTTATAGCCTTTTACAACTCAGAAGTGGGATATGAACTCGAGGAGAGTTATATTTCAACGCCCTACGCACAACCTGAAGAAAATCCAGAAGTTTGCTCATGATCCCTGGAGATGGCACCATGAGCAAGAGGAGACGTTTGAGACTTTGTGCGATAGTGATGTCGAGATGCCGCTGTCAGACATACTGACCAAAATGGAGAAACTATACGCAAAGGCCATTAAGGCAGCTAACCCGATGGCCACCGCGTCCGAGCTTGTGATGTCTACAACAACCACATCTGCTGCTAAATCTGCTGTCACGCCTGCCGACTCGCACGTGGTCCAACCCAGAGCTACGGTCATGGCTCCGTCGCCTTCTATATCTGCTGTCCAGCACGAAGATATTCTGAATGACTCGCCGCCTGTCTTGACTCCTTTGATGGCGGCTGCCCAATCCGAAGCTAAGTGTGCTAACCTGCCAGTACCCGTTCAGCTGTCTGTTATGTTACCCGGTGCTGCGCCCGTTGCTGCGCCCGTCGCTGCGCCCGTTGTTGCTGCTGTCCCTGTTGCTGCGCCAGCTGCTACTGTTCCTGTTGCTACGCCCGTTGTTGCTGCCTTTTCTGTTGCTGAGCCTGCCGCTGTGCCTGTTGAGAAGTCCGCGGCCAATTCCACTACGTCGTCTGTTGCTGCCGCTATGCCCGCTGCCGTACAACCGTACACCATTCCTGTCAACATTCCGGCTGCGGTGCCGGCCGCCGCTTATACTGCCCAGACTGCTGCTACCGCCATTGAGATGTCTGCTGCCCCCAACACCATCACCGCGGGATCAGACGCCCCCGGCACCATCTATGGAGGTGCCCCACGTATGTATTCTACGGCCGCTGGCGGCCATATTGTTTTCACGTCGGCGTGCCCAGCCGACTCCCTCACCCAGTCAGGTGTGTCTACGCCCGCATTGCCAGGAGAGGCCATACTTGGGCCGGAACTCGCCCGCCAAATGGAGGAATTTAGGAGGGAGAAGGAACTCCTCCTACTCCAATGCGAAGTGGCGGAGCTGCGGAGTAGGCTGAAAGGTAAGGACAACCAGACGTCCCAATCGACCCAACCATTCCAGCCGGCCCAACCAGGCCAGCCCGTCCAGTCGTTCCAGCAGAGTCAGCCGTTCCAGCCCGTCCAGTCGTTCCAGCCGTACCAGCCGGCCCAGCCAGTCCAGCTGGCCCAGTCAATCCAGCCGTCCCAGCCCGTCCAGTCGTTCCAGCACCGTCAGCCGTTCCAGCCCGTCCAGTCGTTCCAGCCGGCCCAACCAGTTCAGTCGTTCCAGCAGTGCCAGCCGTTCCAACCCGTCCAACCTGATGTCCACCCGGCCGTTGCCAATGATGTCTTTGTGCTGACTGGTGTCTCAACTAGTGTCGCCGCAGTGGCGACTTGTGTCCACCCAAACGATGCCAAAGATGCCCCTCTGCTGACTTGTGTCGCAGTAACCGCATCCGACGCCGCAGGGTCGACTACTGTTGCGGCTTGTGGCCGCACGCCTGATGTTCACCTGGCCGCTGTCCCTGATGCTACTCTGCTGCAGTGTGCCTCAGATGCTGTCTCAGAAGCCGTTTCGCTGACTACCGTTTCGGCTTGTTTCCGTATGCCGGATGTCCCCGCAACCGTTGCCCCTCCGCTAACTGTATTTTCAGCTGCTGCCTCAGCCGCCGCTGTGCCGACTACCTTTGCGGATTGTGTCCGCCCGCCTGAAGACTCTACCGCCGGTTCGTCGACTGCCGTGCCAATTTGTGTCAGCCGGCCTGATGCCCACCCAACCGATGATCCTGCTGCCACTCTGCCGACTTGCGCCTCAGATGCAGCCTCCGCCGCCGGTGCTCCGACTAGTGTTTCGGTTTGTGTCCGCCCGCCTGATGCCTCTGTGCCGACGAGTGCCCTACCGGCAGCTACTTCCTCTGCTGTTCGATTGCATACCGCCCCAGTAATCCAGATGACCACTGCTGAAGTGACTCGATGGACCGCCCCGACCATGAAAACGACGTCTACTACTACTACCGTCTCAGTGTTCCCACCGCCGTCTCAGTGTTCCCGCCGCCATCCAACGTGTTCCTCCGCTTGCCATCTGCTGTTGCGCTCCCGAAGTCACCGCGCCCACCGATGTCACTCCTAAATAGAATCGAGGCCGATTCTTTGTCAGGACGGCCGAGTTGTAAGATATTTTAAATATGTTAATATCGATAATGTATGTTAAGAGACTGCCGATATATTGTTAAGCGAATAATGTTAACTATCGATTAAGTATCGTCTAGGATAAGTATCGATGATGTACCAGCTGACATTAGGATAAGCCTGGCTTGATTCCGTCTCTTTTTTCCGGTGATGCTTCGAGAACACAGACGTGTCTGCTCGATAGCTAAGATAATCTAAATAAATAAGTAAAGTGAAGACTAATCGGTTGTGTTTTATAGCCTTTTACAAAATATAAATTAATAAATATAAGTCGTTAATAGAGTACAGCTGCTTTTAATTAATGTCCTGGGCATATTCGTTGCCGGTTATTTATCGAATAGGCTATCGGATTTAAGCCGGGCTTAGTATCGACATTTAAATTGTTTTAATGGTGTCATATTAAATTTATTTAAATACTGCAATTAATTATTAAACACTTGGTAAAACCAATTAAAGCTCAATTTATGTCAAATATAAATAATTAATTTAGATTATGGAATATGCAGCTCTACAATGTTTTGGTTATTGTTTCCCAGGCAACCAACAAGCCGCACAGCACAGTTAAAAAAAATTTAATGAAAAACAAAGCTTAAAAAATGAGCAATAAGCCCATAATTTGTTTTGATGTATCCAAAAATGAACGTTTTCAAATTACGGACAACTACAAGATGCTGCATCGCAAGCTGAAGGCGAATTGGACAGTGGAGCAGTAAGTCAAATGATACCCTGTAGTGGGGGTATAATAATTACACCATAAATAATATTTTCTAGAAGCGATTGTGAGCTCACCCAAGCGAGCTTGACACGTACTAAAATCTTTGTGCTGGCGGGACCCCAAGATCGTTTCACCGAAGAGGAGTTTGATGTGCTCAAGGACTATGTCGATCAATGGGGCGGCAGCTTGTTGGTATTACTAGGTGAAGGTGGTGAGCAGGAGTTTAATACCAATGTAAACTTCTTTCTGGAACAATATGGCATCTATATAAACAACGATAATGTGGTGCGACCCCATTACTACAAGAATCTACATCCCAAGGAGTGTATTGTGGGCGGTGGTGTGGTCTGTGAATCCATGTGGCGTCACTTGCTCAAACTGGACATAGAAAAGGTTGACTATGATTTCAGTGATGAGAAGTACAAGATACACTTTCAGTACCCATATGGTGCCACCCTAAATGTCTCCGAGCCGGCCAATGTGCTGCTTACGACCGGTCCAGTTGTCTACCCGTTTAACCGACCGCTCGCCGGTTACTACAGCAACGTCAAGGGTGGCAAGATATTGGCCATAGGTTCTGGCTACATTTGGCATGACAAATATCTGCAGGACAAAACAAATGATGCTATGCTGGAGTATATGCTGCAGTTGCTGGGCACTAGCGAGATTAGCTACTCCCATTTGGACTTCAATGATGTGGAGGTAAAAATAATATACCTGGTCAAGAGTCTGTTAACCAATTATCTATTTATACAGCTCAACGACAACAAACACTTTACTGATCTGGCCTTTCTGGCCGACATGCCCAAGGCCTGTTTGGTGGACTCCATTGGCAGCGAAATGCCGTCGGACTTCAAGGAAATGTTCGACATGTCCTTGTGCTCCTTGAGCAATCGATTGCTGAAGGATGTGATCGATACCTACGAACAGTTGCACGTCAACTACGAACCATTGCGAATTATCAAACCACAATTTGAGATTCCCTTGCCACCGCTGCAATTGGCCACATTTCCGCCTATTTTTAGTGAGCCGCCGGCACCGCCACTGGAGCTCTACGATCTGGACGAAACCTTCAGACCAGCTCGCTCGCAGTTGGCCCATATTACTGGGCAATGTCTGCAGGCCATGCAGTCCAAGGAGCCAGCTCGACGTGGTCTTAACCAGCGCGAGTTGGAGAACTTTGTTAAGGAGTGTGCACGCATAACGGCAATTGTGAGGGAACAACAGGATCTGCCAGCTCGCGAAATACTCAATATTTTGGCGCGACAAATAAGCAGCTATACACCCTATGCCGAGGACTAGAAAGGGCTAGAAAAGGGTAGTTTAGTTTTATTGCAAATAAGTTAATTTCAAACTTTTATAAACACTCTGGACTCTGAGCTAAAATGAATTTTTAAGGATATGAAAAGTAGAATACATGAAGGAGATGTGGGTTTAAACTTTTAAGAATGAGATTTAGTTTGAGAGAGAAATTTTAAAATAAATAATTTATATATAATTTAAATATATTTCATATTTTTAATATTTTTATGTAATCGACATAAAATTGTAAAAAATCATTGTAAAAATGTTTTAATAAAATAAAATATTTCTGGCATATTTTTTTTTCATTTTTAATTGGAAAAAAATATTCTTAATAAGTAAAAAGATACGAAAATGAAATTTAGAAATGGTAAAACAATTTAAAACTATGTTTATCTAAATATATTATATTTTAAAAATATTTTATTAATAATTTTTTATAAGAACTAGTGTATTAAGTCTTCGTTGTGCCTTACAAAATTTAAACTTATTTTCGTAGTTTTTTTTTTTTTTTTTTGGCTAAATCAGCAAAATTTAGCTGGTTTTTTGAGCTAATTGTAAACCAAGTTCGTTTTATGTAAACATGTTGCCGACTCGTATTCAAACATGGCCGGCATTCTACCGATTCCCGACTCCCGATTCCCTTCTGGCGGCTCCCTCTGCTCCCTGCTCCCTACACACTCTGCTCCCTGTTGCCGTCGACACTGGAAATTGTTAAAAACTTTACTTCAATTACACAGAAGGTGCATAAAATGTTGTTGGTAACACAAAACCTGTGGGAAGTAAAGCTATATTGCATACGAAAATTTATAGTTGAAAATTGTTGATTTTTAAATGCATTTCACATAATTATTTTGTTATAATAATACATATTTTGGGGACTGGCAGAGGGAGAGGCATCCATCTCCCTAGGGCCTAGGGGATGCACAGTTTTGGGTGTCCTATTTTAGGGGCTACTAATTGGGCTTGTGGGTACTGAGGACTGGGGAGGGAAGTGGTGTTGGAGTGTGAAACCGCTAGTTAATGCTTGTCACAACAAATGCTGTCATCAATCGCTGCCCGATACCCCAGGGGGAAAACACAAAAAATTGATTCCGGGTATCCTGTAAAAAAGAACAAGATAAAACAACTGACGCCAGTAAATTTGTTCTTAATTTAATTGCAAAGGCGAGAAGTGAGTGGAAAGAGGAGGATATTAAAGCCAACAACTGTAGAAGTCTCTGGAGCTTACGAGGCAGCTGTAAAACGGTCCTTAAAAAACTGTGTTTTGTTTTTAAAGGTATAAAAAATAAATTCAATAAACTATTTTTCAACTTAATGTTTGCCTTCATAAAGAAAGTGCATTAATGAAATTTGTAAAAGGAAAATTGGTAATAAATTATTGAAGTATTTTCCAAAAAAAATGTTAATATTGAAACGAAACGAAATTGGAAAGCTCCAAAGTAAGTCGATAGCATGATCAAATTAAAATCAATAACCTATGATGAAAATTTGAATATTTTAGTAGCTACTGCTACTGTGCTGTGTTCCTGATTAGTGTCCAAAGAAATTAATACTTATTGCTTAGTTATTAAATCTTTTCTTCAATTAGACAGGTTTAATTTACGGAAAAAACAGCATTAGATCAGAGAAGCTTTATATATTACATGTTATTTCACAGATTTAATAGTATATGATTTTTAAAAGAAATATATAAAACATCGTTGATAAATGCCTGACCAGTTTTTTTCTAACTTTTGAAAAACATGCAGCTAAGAATTTATATACTATTTAAGGTTCTATAGTAGTTGTCTTCCAAGTGTATTGAGTAAGTGAGAAACTCACTAACTATGAGCATTAAATAATACATGCCTTATTACAAATATTTTTTTTTAACCAATATCTTTTAAATAAATCGCAGTTGCAGTTTAACAAACTTTTAAACTCTTAAACAAAGAACTGCCAACTGTCTTTCTTACCATCCCTCTGTCTCCCTCCCACTCTCACTCCATCTCTTGCTCGCTTTGCTGACTCTGGTCAATCAATCAATATTGAAAATTCCCACAATCGTTTGTTTGCCTCTGACAGCTGTCGCCATTTTGTTTGCGCTGTTGACCGCTAAAAGTCGCTAGGGATGGGGCGATGAGTGTGTGTGTGATTGTGTGTGTGTCTGTGTGTGGGGAGCATTAATCTGCAAGTAAAAAAGTAAAAGAGGTTATGTTGAAATACGATCTGAGGCAAGTAGGAAGTTACCTTGAGTGCATTTCTATATTGACAGTGACAATGTTCAAGTCGTTCATGTCGTTGGTTCATTCATGGTTTCTGTAAGCCAAACAGGTTCACAGGCCCAACAGAAGCCGCACAAGTTTTCCCTTTTTTGCTGTTGCCCCCAACTCCCCCAGCACCAACCCCGCCCCCATTTGTTTGCGTTTCTTGCACTTCAAACAAAACCGAGAATCGAGAACTGGGAGAACTGAAGAAATGGTGAAAAGTGCATGGAGTAGTTCTGTTGTCGATCAATTTTCCAGTTTTCCAGCACAAAACCAACAACAGCTGTGTTTGTTGTTCCTGTTCCCGTTGCACTTCCGCCCTCTAAATTCCTCTTTCGTCCCGTTTCGTCCTTTTTCCTTGGCAAATATCATCAAAAGTCAAGAGGTTTGTTTGACTTTTAGTCGCATCCTTTTATCAGCTGTGATTGTTCTTTTCAATCAAAATTTATGCTCTCTTTCCCCCACGCCTCCTGCAGCGCTTAATTTATGCAGTTGATGCCAGAAAACATCGCACATTTGTCACCTGTACGGGGAAATTCCGGGAAAACCCCATAGGGAAAGCGTGCCGTTGGAGGTGGTCGCTATTGATGCGGGTCTCTGGCGACATCATTTTAATTAAATTACACGACCAAAACGTGCGACATCACAATAATTTTCATTGTCAAAAATGGACATAACATAAAAACAACACACGTCTGCATCTCACGGCAAGCGAACACCAGGAGCGAAAGAGATAGCTAAACACACACAAACACACACGAACGTATAAAGAATGTAACAATCAATTAACAGGTAAAAGGTTTAAAGTTTGAGTATTAGCAGCCAAGAGATAGCAGTTAACCCTTGTGTGTGCAGTGTGCTTAAATGTGTTTGTGGTTTTGGAGTAAACAATAAAACAATTTAAAGTTTAGAAGACAAAATATATATATAAAAATTGTAAACGTATTTTAGAGAAGATCGAAAAATTTGTCACAAATTAAAGTCTGATTAATTTTAAAGTAAATATATACGTTTTTTTTAAATTTTATTTATGCGCTGACAATAGGCTTAAAAATGTAACAGCAAAGTTTGTTTTAAATAAATATTTCTGGAAAATACTGCTTGAATGCAGGTCACTGTTCACATAGTGTTCTGCATAGTAAAAATATATTCTCAAATCATGTTATAATTGAATTTCACTACATTCCACTATTATTTAAAAACCCTGTAGAGAAATCATCATCTTAAACGCAATTAATATTAATCTAAAAATCACAAAAAAAAAATAAATGCCAGAAGAAGAAAAAGAAGCTACAACTTTATACAAACAGTTGGATAAAACAGAAATTTTTAAATTTTGCTCACAGTAAGTAATAAATATAAATTATTTTAAACACATGCTCAAATAAAAACCAATTAAATAGCAATATAAAAATGAGTAAATTAATTTATATAGTAAAATAATACCCCACTAACTTCTACCCCCAAGCATACTTAAGGGTTAAGGGCAACCGATTGACCCGTGTCTCTTTCCAGCACGAATCGTTCGCTGTCAGCTTCGTTGACTTTGTTGTTGTTGCTGTTTGGTTTTCATGGCTCTGGGAAGTTTTGGGATGCCATTATTGAAATAGAAAGCTTGTTAACTTTTGTTGTTGTTGCTGTTTTTTATGTGCTTTTGTCATTGTTGATAATTTGTCATAAGGTCGCGTTGTACAACAAGCTCTAATGATGCATGTAAATGCAAAGTGTGCAACAAGAGCAACATCAGGTTTTAAGAGTTGAGGCCACAACTGAAGTTGAAGTCACAAATTTGATGTTGATGATTGATTTTTGGTTTATTTTTGGTTTATTTTTTATTGTTATAGTTTGTAGTTTATTTTAATGTTGAGTTGTTGCCGTCAAAATGACCGAAATGAAAATATTTTAAAGCGCGTGTACAATTTAAAATGAAATAAAATCAGACTGTGGCAGCTTTCGAAATTTTATGAGCTTGTTGCGCTTATTAGCTGCAGCACGAGAAATGGCGACAGGCCAACGGCAACAACAACAACGGCAAACAAACAACAACAAGCACAACATGCATTTCCACGGCTCATTTTTCACGCACGTTCCCAACCCTCTTTTCCCGCTGCGTTGCCGGGGAACCGACAGCGAGCGACAGCTCCTGACCAGGCTTCAGCTTATTGCATACCCTGTAAAGGCAGCAGTGCTTAAAGGGGTGTATTGTGGGCAGTAAATAATGCAACTAACTTAGGGCTATCTAAGGTTTAGTTAGCTGACGTCACGTTTGTAGTGATGGGTCGCTAAATTACATTTTAAAGGCACTTTACTTAAATATTGTTTAATAAAATAAATGAATATAATAAATAAATGAAATCAATTAAGTCCAGCATAGTTTTTCCTGCTGATATATACCACTGGAACTATTTATTTGAACTTTGAATATAGAGAAATTTTAATAAAACCAATTTCCCCAACCATATTCAGGCCAAGTAACGAGATTTATATGCTTAATTATTTAATAAATAGTATTATCTCTCGACTTTAGTTTAATTAACATATTTTTCTTATTTTTTACATTTACATTACATTTAAACAAATTATTTATAAAATATTTAAAGCAATTTTTATATTATATTTTCAATTTTACTTACTTTTTAATTAAATTCATTTAAATTTCTTGCACTTAGAGTATCATTGAGTTGAGGACTTTTAAGGCTTTCTGCTGTTTTGGTGTTGCTTTTGTTTTTTGGCACGGCGACACGCACAAGAAATTCCAAGAGATAAGCATCGTGTACGACAAGGTGTATTATGGACCCGGTTCGCAGTTGCAGTCGCCGTCGTCGTCGCAGTCAGCGTCGCTGTTGCCGTTGCCGTTGGCATCGAGTGCCATACTGTTGACTCTGTTAAATTGTCAATATTTATGGTTTTGGCCGTTGCAACTGACTTGTTAAATGGGTGTTCCAATCCAGGCAACAGCAGCAGGAGCAGCAGTTGGAGGATCTGGCCAAAATGGGAAGCTGCGAAACGTTTAAATACAAAACGTGTTGGGGCGATAAGCACGCAAGGCACGAGCACGGGCAATCCAAGTTCGTGTTGTGCCATCAATTTTGACATATGCATGTCAAAAGCGTGACGCCATTTTGAAAGCCAACTACACCCATCTCACTCTATCATACTCTTTCTATCTCCCTCTTTCCAGTGCTGTGCAGCAGCGCATTAAAGCAGAAATGCGCAATTTAATCAACGCTCGCTGCTGAAGCTATAAAAATGTCAAAACATGCAACAAATAAAGCAAAATTATAAAGAAATCTAAGCGAGAGCAGCTACAAAAGATATTCTATATTAAAATGTAGAAAAAATGCTTTTGTGACGCTTTGTGACGCGCTCGAGGCAGTCGACAACTAAGTTCTTGTTTTTGACTCTGCCTCAGTTTGTGGCACTCAAGCTATGCTACTAGGTTTGAAGTTTATCTGAAGAAGGTGTGAATAAAAGAGGATTAAAACGATTTAATTGAAATGTTTAACAGATAAGTTATTTCCATCTAATATTTAAAGGATTACCAAAGCTGACATAGAAGTTTAATATAATAATATTTTGAAGTTTATTAATTTTTGAAAAGAGTTAAATATTTTGATGAAAATTCAAAATAAATTTAAGTTTAAGTTGCTTAAAGTAAATATACAAATTTTAGTCTATATGAAATTTACTAATTGGTTTAGCATTTTCATACCATACTGACTAATATGACTTCTTAAATATATCAACTTAAAGTAAACAATCGGAAAATATTTCGTATTTCATGATTAAGTCGGAATAATTGGGAATAATGTCTTATTAAAGGGTTTGTGTACTTCAATCAAAATTTTCAGCTATATATGCTCTCTCAAGAGCTGAGTTATTGCGCTGAAGCTGTTAATTTCTTCATTCGTACCATAAAACTCTAAGATTAAATATAAATTTGTATATCAAGATTTAATTAGAATTTTTCCCTGTTTTATTTGCTATACTTTAAGTCATGAAAACTAAAGTTTTATAGCTGAAAAAGAGCGTTTTATTTTGTAGAGCAGTGCAGTACTTAGTATCAACAGCTGACAAAGATTTATAAATAAGTTAATGTTTTAAACTGTAGTTTTTTAATAAACAAATAACTTATTTCATTATGTGCTCCCTAGAGACCATCGTGTGCAGAGTATCTTTGAAAGTCTTTGTCGAACCCTCTGAAATTTATGCTGTTTTCTATATAAAAATGATTTCTGTAGCTGCTGTAGTAGCTGTCTCCAGGTTGATACTTTGCTGATCTTGCGGTTTTTATGGTTTTTGCTGTGCATCAAGCAAGGAATTGTGATGAAAACAGCAAAAAGAATAGGAAAATTTGATTGAAATTTTAGATGTGTGAGATGTTTTCCAAAAAATAATAACTAAACACGGAATCGACGTGTTTTAAAGCAGTCATTAGTCACACTAGATCAGATTTGAACGGGGCTTGGCCACGCCTACAGAGGGGAGTGTAGAGAAATAAGTGGGCAATAAATCAATGCGCTGCATGTTACATTTGACACTAATAAAAATGCAAATCATATGCATAAAATATAATTTTTATAACTTAATTAAGCGAGCTCTCTGGGGACAGAACTGTGATCGGAGACTGTGGCGCATGCTGCGCTTTTGGCTTGTGCCTCATTAAACTGGCGCCAAGTTTCAAATTGATTTTGGCTAGCAGCGCGACATTTACATGACAATGTTAGGTTCCCCTACCCCTTCGCGCCCCACCCTCAACTTCTTTGCGATTTAACTGTGATAAGAGCGCGTCCGCTTATCAAATGACCAGCCAACCGAGAAGGTAGCCAAACACTCCATACACTCCAACTCTCTGAAGCTTAACTCATTTCTTGGAAGACCTCAGTCATCTGAGCTAGCAACACTTTTGCTCAAGACCCAGTCAGTCAGACAGCCAGACGGACTGACTTTTGGGTATAATAAAATAATCTGTCTCTAATTTGGGTGTCGTTTACACGTGCCAAGACCCCGACTCGCAGCCTGATCAACGTTCAGCGTGATGAGCTGTTGTATCTCGTTGAGATCAACGTCTGGTTAAAGGGAGCAAGCTCATTAAAAAAGCAAGTGTAATCGCTAAATCTAAACGATCACTTGGTGTGGGACTACGCATCCCAAATGCTAATAACAGTGGCATTTGCTGTCCAAAACTTCTAACGGCATTTCAAGCTTCTTTTTATGGCTCAAATTTAAGGAATTTGAGTTTTAAACTATGTGGGTACTTTCTCTGACAAGTTGGAGTGTTTGGAATGTCATGTAAATCATGACAGAAGATGTTGAAGAAAATCAATTAGTTTGAAAATATATATTAATAATTTTTAGGTTCATCAAAAGTTCACGTTAATGAAATAAATAATATATATTTTATTTATTAGAGTAATTTTAATAACAATTTATGACTTAATTTTCGTCTAACTATTTTATTTAAAAATCTAGTATTTTATAAACTTTAAGTTCAAATAGCAGAAAAAATATATAATAAACTTTTATATTGAGTTAAACCAAGGAACTGCTATTATTAAATGTATAACAGATGTATAAACATTTAATACATTTAATTTCGTTAAATTTTTTACTCATAAAAATAGTTCTGTGGGATTTATACAATTTCCAGCTTACATTTGTATTTTGTAAAGCATTTTTTAGGACTAGTAATGAAAGGTTAATAATATTTTTAATTTTATTTAAAAACCTACTTTAATTTTGTATATATTTTAAACAAAATTTTATTTAATTTGGAAACTAAATAGCTTGAATTATTTTCTAAAAAAATGGTTTTAGTTTTTGAAATGTCTTACAACTTATTTTATTTTTAGAACTCAAATCATTTTTTAGAAAAGAAAATAAATTATTTAAAAACACACACAAAACTGTCACTTTTGACCTTTGGCTTGACATTTTAGCAACGTTTTAGCCACTTTGATACTAACTAATTTTCGACAGATGCCATTAATTAAAAGGTTCTATAGCGTTTAACAAATGCCTTGACCCTACGATTTGTCATTGTTTTCTTTGTTTTTGACGTCTCAGACATTTTTATTTATATTCGTGTGTGTAATTTGCTATTTTCCCAAATGCGGTTGTTGTTGTTACTGCGGTTGTTGCTTTTCTACTGCCCGACACTTGACCCTATCAAATAATAACGACTTGTGTACATGACTGGACAGGCTTGGAATTGGTGACTGTCTCGAAATCTGGCGCCGTTTACAATGCCAGCAGCTAAACAACAACAAAACTCAAATCCAACAACAACCAAATACCAAAAAAAAAAAAGAAACATCAGCCAAAAACATTTACAAAAGTCAATAAACTTGAAAGTGATAAGTTGACAGCGGGCGGTATTACTAGTGGATTAAATGGGGTTTCCTTAGGGCAATACAGTTCGATCGATGTAGCAAAGGAGTAGATATAGCATAGGTCATTTAAAGAAATTATACACAATTCGCCAGGATACTTGAACATTATTTAATTTCTTATCCCTTAAGCCCTTAACAACATAATAAACAGAATGTAATCTTAAAGGTTTTAAAAATTGATTAAAAAGAACTGAAAAGAAAATCTTAGACTATATTTTAATAAAATTCCTGCGAGTTCTAGAAACTTAAATCATTTAGTGTCCTTTAAACGTTGTCTAAATTATCTAAGAATGTAATATAATATCTTTCTAAATTATTATTCAGCTCTTAATTGAGTTACTTTTTATAGCTTTGATTATCCTGTTCTTTTTGCTTAACGTATGTTTTTTTCCTCATTAAATGACGTTTAATAGACTGTTTTATTTTACTGTGGTAGTATTAATTATTTTTCTAAAACTTAATACTAAATAAGGGTGAATTTCTGCTTACCTCCATAGCCTTTTCCTCTCCTGTTATACCTTCAATCTTAGCTTGGAAAACCCATGTCAAACACTGACTCATTGCGGTATTTACTGCATATGATCCATTGCCAGCTGTGTTTCCCCTTTTACCCTTTCCTCCTCTCTCTGCCTACAACCCTTTTCCTTCAATTTCCTACACTTTTGTGAACTGGCGCTACAGAAAATCGTGGACATAAATTAAAAACGCACGGCGCTAAACTCGATTTGACTCGATGTAAACGGAGTACACTGAAAAAATCTTTTAAGGCATAAAATTAATCTTTAATAATGTTTAAAGTTGGGTAAATATGGATATTTATAACTGGGTATTAAATTGAAGGTAAAATTTAATTAAACAAGAAACTTAAGAAATAAAATATATATTTTAACTATATGTATTTGTTATATGTATATGTATTTATTTTTATAATGTAAACTGTTACTAAAAACCTATTGTTTAAATCTACTTTTTAACTATTTTATTTATTTAAAAAGTGACTATTTTAAAAGTGATACTTGATGTTGAAAAGTACATTTATTTCTCTCTGTGTGGCAGTCAAAATGACACTCGAAGTCACTATTTTTAAAAGTGATATTTGATGATAATTAATACATTTGTTTCTTTCAGTGTAGGAGTCAAAATGACACTCGAAGTCAGAGACGTAGTCGGAGCCTGTGCTTTTGTTTGTCCATCTCGAGGTCCAGCTGCAAGATCGACTCCCGCTTTGGGCACAACTCCAAGCGATTTTTAACACGCTCAGCGGGTGCTCATTGTGCGAGGCAGTTAAACAAGACGCTTTTCAGCTCGTAAAACACAGCTCAGGGGTTAGGATAGGGATAGGGTCTCTCTCTTTTTTTGGTTATTGTTTTGGATAATAAAGTTATTGATTTGTGTTTAAGTGGCGTGGGTGAAACGCCACGCACGCCACAATGCTGTGGGTCCCCCAACTGCAGGGCTGAAAGAAAAAGGTAAGAAAAGGTAAATTAATGTGCCACATTTTGTGGCAATCTCGTCGCATTTATCTGTTTATTTGTTTTATTAAATGCTGAGCTGTTTAGTGGCCTTAAGCTGACGCCTGTCAATTGCGACATGAGCAAGTCACGTACACCCCACCAAACACCCTTTAAAATCCAACAGAAATTCAAGTTTTTTTTTGGGGCGTGGGCGTGGGCGGGCGGTGCGTTTAAGTAGCTTAAACAGACGCGGTGGTCCGAGGCATAACTTTGTCTAATGACTCGGAAATCCGTCACTAATAATAAAAGCCAAGGCTATAAAAGGCAACGAGCATTTGAGACTTCAGCGTTCAGTTCAGTTCAGTACAGTTCGACGTTCACTCACAGCTCACTCGCTCACTCTCCTACAACCCCCTGCCTCTCTCTCCCCTCTGTGTCACTCCTCGTCTCTCTTCTCAGCTCCACAGCAGTTGCATTGACTCTGCCTTGGAGGCCTGACATTGAGCACGTGTGTCTCATAATCCTATTACCTCGAGAGCAGTTGTCGATTGCATAAAAGTCGCCTCGAGTTTGTCCGTTTTGTGAATGAACATTCATGTAGTTATACATATAGTATATAGTGCTTGCCAGCAGTATACGACTGGCATGTCAATTAACATATATGCAATTTTTTTATGAATGAAAATTTTACTTGATACAAGAGTTTATTGTCTTGTTTGCAAGTAATTAGCTAGAAGTTGCTATAAATTATATGGAATACTTAAAAACTCGTTGTTTATGTAGATATAGTGAGCTTTAGGGTCAATTTATTGTTCATTATTTCTTATTTAAGTATTTTATAGTAGATAAAATACATAATAATTTTTGAGTTAATTTTAAATATTAAAGTAAGTTCTAACTGATGCTAGGCTGAAATCCATTTTAAGTGATGTCAAGAATAAGGTTCGCTCTGATATTCCTAAACCGAATAAGGAACACTGTGTTGAGATAATTTTTTTAAATAATTAAAATAATTTCTATAATCTATGTTTAAAAAATGTTCGGTATCCTAGTCAAAAATATTTTATTTCTTTATAGTGGTTTATTGACCGATATTTTAATTAATTATTTACGTTAATTAAATAATTCTGTCTCACATTCATTAAAGTGTTAATTAATTCTCATTTAGCCATTTTACATTTTATTTATTAAATAGTACCCTAGATTTCTATCTAAAAAATCCAAGCTTAAACCTAACCAACATTCAACTTCTGCTTCTTAGCCAATACAACTATCTAAGTCGCATTTAAATAACTCCAAAACTAGTTGAACTTTAATAGTTTGTAATGAATTCAGGTACAAACTTAAAGCAGATCTTTTGAAAGCGCTGCAAACCCCAATTTAAAGTGATTTTAAGACTGAAATCGATTTAATAGACTTAATACAGCAGTTGCCAAGGAGTTGGGCACGCCCCCGCTCGCCACCCTATGAAAAATTTTGAGTGCTTTTTCTATTTTTGGGGGGGTGTCCCACGCATGCGTCTGAGTAGTTAGCGAGGGTTGCAGGAGCTGTATTTCAAAATGGCTGCGCAAATATTTATTTATCGTCTGGGGAATTGGCGCTGCTCTCGTTGTTGTTGTTGCTGTTGGCCATAAGGCTAACTGTTACTGTCGCAATTCATTGAATTTGCAGGGCTAATTAAACACGTTAACAACTGTCGCGATGCGATGAAGCGTGCAGGGATAACTTGCCATTTGGGGATCGTCGCCGGCCGCCAGACGCCAGCCAAAAGATATTGCACAGTCTGCTGCCCTGGTTCCGATTCAGAATATTGGAACTCTAGTCTGGAGATGGAGCTGGAGCTGTTGCTGTAGCTAAAGACCAGCGGCTTGGTAGCTGTCCATACCCTAAGGCTATGTTTTGGGGTACAGGCACAGTCATCAGTGGCTAATGCGTATGGACAGCTTGCCTGGCGCCCAATCAAGTGTTTTCAAATTGGGTTAAGCGAGTACTACCAAAAAGGACCCAAAATACAACGAAAAAAAGTCTTAAAAAAGAAATGAAAAGAGCGTTCGTAGAAACGAAAGCGCTTCCAGGAAGTTTTGAGTGCTGTCCACTTGCTGCTCAATTGTAAATGCCGTTAAAATACATGCAGCTGTCCTGGCGCCGCCCTAAAACCAACAACAATAGGAACACAGGCAAACGCACTCAATTCTATTGCACTCAATTTACACGACTACAAAATTCACTCAAGTGCTTAGCGCATCAGCCAAAGAGAGACAAAGAGAACGTGCGCATCAAAAAGGGCAAGCAAGCGAGACAACATGCACGTTGAGTGAAATGAAGCTTCAGCATACGTGAGTGTGTGTGTGTGAGTTGTTGTTGTAGTCTCTTTGTTGTTATTGCTTTTCGGTCGCTCGCTCGTTGAATCGTCGACGCTTTCAATGGGCAGCAAATGGGCAAATTCAGTTGACACTCAGCTTTAAGTGACATTCGTCGCGAGAGCGGACAAACAAGCTGCGAGCACAAAACAGAAGACGAAGCAACAACAAAAACAAGTAAAACGGTAAAAGCTTTGCGTTCCGTCGGCTTTACAATCTAAACGTTAATTTATCTGAATACATTAAAAAAGCACAAGCATACAATTAATTTGACACAAATTAATTTGCGTAACGGAACTGCTCAATTAGCACAATTCGCACAAACGACGCGCGTGCAATAAAAAATAACATCAAAATAATTAACAAAAAAAATAATTACGAGCTCTGAGCAAATCTCTGGCTCATTTTTGATTGGTGTGTGAAATAACAACAACAATTGGCGTATTTACCTAAAGTGTTAATTAACGATCGCAATGAACACGCAGTGGACGCTCGTTTGATTGGCAACGACAGCAACAACAAGAACAACAACGCCTGGAATATGTTGTATAATGTACCTTGCTATCAAAACTTTTCAACACTGGATTACTACAAGGTGAGCAAATGCTTAAATGGCTTTAAGATAGCTACATTTGTTAGAATCTTTCATAGAAAGTATAGTAATTGATTTATAAACCTAACTGTCATATATAATGATTTAAGAAAGGGGGGTAACTATATAAAATTGTCATATAAGTACTACGACAGTTCTTAAAGTATTTTCATAAAAAAACTCATTTTAAATTAAAGTTAAAGGTTTTTAAATACAAGGTGCTATATATTTTAATTAAACAAAGTCTCTAGATACGTATTTTTAATTTTCTCATAATTTTTTAATCTAAGAGACAGCTACTTTATAATACTTGAATCCTCTTTCATACCCATATAAAATTCCCTTTTGACCACACACATATTGCACAATGCCCACAATCTAATCACTGCCCGGATCTTTAATTCTTTAGCTTCTTAAAATCTCAACTTTTCAACTTCCACAACGCCTAAAACACAAATCTTGACTCTGGTTTTTGTTTGTATATTAAATTTTTGTAATTTTCCACATGAACTGAGTATAATTACAAGCCTTTAATGCGCTGTCTAAGCCCTAGAGAGCCAAGATCCTTATAGGACTGATCCGTAAGAAATCAAAAATTCAAAATGAAAGGAATGCAAAATTTTTGGCTGCTGCGCATTTCTGCTATACTTGAAATCCAGTAGGAAGTGCTGAGCCTTTAAATGTTTTGAGTGCCAGTGACGAACAATGGCCAAAAGACAGTAGTCAGCAGTCGAAAAGGAATTTTCAGCTTAAACAAAGAAGAAGAAGAAGATAAAAAGGATAAAAGGGCAAAGAACTGATCCTGTCGATCGACTGAATCATTTGACCAGAAATAAAACCACAAAAGGGCAACTCAAGATTTGAAGTACTGAATAAGGAAAATACATAAGACCAGAAGGCAGTAGGTCAGTTAAATATCGTAGATCTGATGAATCTTTTTGAAAACCTTTCCAGTTGTTGAAGTCTTTGATTGACAGTTATTATGTGTGCGCTGACTCCCACTGTACCATTCGCTCTCCCACTCTTCTGCTCTCTTTCCGTCGCTCGCTCACTTTTCGTTGCCTGGGCAGCCAGTCTCATTACAGTTATGTCTGCTCTTACTCCCGTTTTGCTTCTTCTTCTACTTGTTCTGTCTGTTTTTTTTTTGTGCCGTAATTTGAGTGGAGCTTTGTGAGCAAAGCAATTTGGAGCTGTTTTTGTTGCTGTTGTCGTTGCCAGGCGAAAACACATTTTACTCGCGGGCAACGCTGCAAAATGGCGCCCAGTTTGTTGTGCGCTTGTTATTTGTTTTCTACTATTTGTCAATCTCATAAATGCAAATGCCACAGCAACGGGACGAGCAGAGTGAAGAGCAGAGGATAGTAGAGAAGAGACGAGACGAGCTGCGGGTTCTGATGTTGAGGCCATTAGCAAATAATTTCAGCGAAATTTTTATTTAGCATTGTTGTGCACACACACACACTGAGCACTCACTCAAACACATACAGCTACACACACAGACAAATGCCGTCAGGATAATTTCATTGAAATTTGAGTCGTCAAAAGGAGCAGCACAAAAAGGACGTTGTGCAGATGCCTTGCGCTTTTGGTTGTTCTGCGCTACGGGCGCGCCATTATAACAACAAACAATGCAGACAGCACCAGGGACTGGGCAGGAGGAGGGGCAGTGGCAGCAGTAGTGGTAGAAGCAGGGGCTGTGGTGGTCACAGCAGCGGTAGCTGGGGGCGCTGTATCATGTACAGCAAACGATGTGTTGTTGCCCCCGCAGGACTTGAACGCTGCGGGTTTTTCATATAAATTTAACTGCGGTCGTTTTGCTCATTTTAATTTTGTTGTGGGCGCACTCTCCATTACAGCCACGCCCACACAACCAACCCAAGGCAAATGCACAATTATATATGGAAGTGTAGTACTCAGACTTAATGTCCTGCGACATTTTTACAACATAATCTGCAATCTTTGCACTCTTAATCCGCTTCTTTTCCGCTCATTCCCAAATTCTCTTTCTACTTTGTCACATGGGTCAATTCATTGCAGCCTCCGGCTTAAATGCCAAATGGTTTTACCTTTTTTGTTTGCTGGGCGTGGCACAGGAAGTGCAGCCAGTAGCTGAAGATGCCATCTCTGGCGTGCACTACCTGTTTCCGTACACAAATACTGAAAACGCCAAAAAAAACAAGTAAGAAAGGCTACAGTCGATCGAGCCGACTGTAAAAGACCCCGTACTCCCATAGTAGTGCCCATTTTATTAAAATAAAAATTTTAAAATGAAATTTAAAAAATTAAAATGAAATATTTACATTTTGAATTAAAATTAAAAAGTAAATAAATTAACAATCGTCATTGTCAGCATTCGAACCCGCGATCCATACGAAGGTTCCATATTGCGCCGCAACTCTACCAGTTGCACCACACTCCTCTTCTATCATTCTTCCGATTATTTGCAAATATGTATGTGTGCTCATACATATGTGTGTATGTATAGCATTGGTCGGCGCGGCCAGCGGCTCCGGGCAGCGCTGCCGCCAGCAGGTAGAGAAAACGTTCGAACATATGTTTGTATGTTTCTGTGTTTGTTTGTATGTGTTGCGCGCATGCAGTGATTTTGCAGTAAAATAACGTGAACTTTGAACCGAAATTTCTCTCTTGTTTGACATAGGATTTTGATGCCACTTTCAGGAAAGTTAGAAATAGTAAGCCTCTAAGCGTATGTTAAATTACAACACTGTACTATTTGATTTAATGCCTGAAACAAGGCATTGAAGCTGGAGAGTCTTTTATTTCTGATGAGCAAAGGGGGCGTGGCAGCTCAAAACTTTAAATGACATTGCATTTAGGCTGTCTCTGGGAACCTGCGTACCAAAATTGGTGCTCCTAAGTGCCATAACTATTGAGTTATTCGCTTAAAACACAAATTTTTTCGAGGCGTGTCTGGTTTTTTGCTTATTGCGGGGGCGGTAGGGGGCGTGGCATCAATTTGAAATAAACTTGATCTGCGTACATCATAAACGGACTTTCATTCCAAATTTGGTGTCTCTAGCTTTTGTAGTTTAAAAGATCCAGGTGTTCATACAGACGGACGGACAGACGGACAGACGGACAGACGGACAGACGGACAGACGGACATTGCTATATCGACTCGGCTGTTGATGCTGATCGGCCACGCCTCCTTCTGCCTGTTACGCACATCTCGCTTCTGACAAACTTAATAGACCCCCTTTACTCTTTTTTAAAGAGTACGGGGTCTAAAAAGATCAAGAAATAATGACAAAAAGACAAGAAAGAGAAACGAGTTGATTATTTGTAGAATAAACTTGTTTGTTTATTTTTATCAAGCTCAAAGTTTTCGCGTTCTCGTTCTTGTTGTTGCACAGTAGCAATAACAACAATTTTTTGCCGCTGTCGAGTTAATTCAATAAACATTTGTTTTTGCTGGATAAACTTTAGATTGAACGGTTTCAATAGCAAACAGCAACAGGCACGGGCTTGCTCTGAAATTCACTGAGGATCAGGTTGATTGTCAATGTCATTTGAGGGACTTGTCGTTTGTTTAGATTGTGCACATTATTTAGAAATTGTTAAAATTGTTTATAAGCAAAAGAATAAACGAAGTTACAACGTTCTTCTCAGAGAAAGTGTTACGTTTGAAAATTCCAACTAGCGATTTTAATCCATAAAGGAAGAAGGGGGAGTGTTGCACATAAATTATGAGGGTTAAGATACTGAATAATAATTATAATATATATTTATTTAATATATAAGTAGGAAGGAAAACAGATCAGATTTTAGCTGATTTTTAATGAAGATGAAGAAAAGTTAAGAGAAAAGAATCTAAATATTTCACAATAGAGTTTTTAACATAAATCTTACAATCGTACTTTAGTTTAAAATATAATTATGAGGCTTATAAAATAAGTTAATGCAAACTTAAAATGTATTACAAATATTTAAATCTAGATTTCATACTGGCGCATAGCCTGATCCTTCTCCTTTACATCGCAATCAATTCGAGGTTAGCGCGTTGAAATGCCGATCGACTCTTCCGCCAAAGACCCCCCCTCGTATTAGTAAAAAATTCGTTAAGTAATATTAATAAGTATACCTACTTTTTTTGATGAGCTAGGCGTCTTTAAATTGTTGTTTTGAATGTATATTTATTTTTAAGATAATTTATTTATAATTATAATTTTATTACATATTTTTTTTTGATTTAAAGTAGTTTTAGTGTCTCTCCTTATAAATTTTTTTCTCCCGTCACCCCTTAAAATGCTATCCTTTAATAAATCTGTAATATTTAAAACAAGTCTTGCGTGATTATGAAGCCCTTGCGTGGTTTTCTAGTGACATAACTGAGCCTATCCGTCGAGTGCTGACGTCATGCTTTTAGCTGAAAACCACAAAATATATGCAAGAAATTAGCATACACGTTTCAAGGATTACATAATACTAAAATGTTGCATTATAAACTAAGACCTACAACGCACTTGCTTTGTTCAGTTTTCCAGAGTTCCCTTAGCTCATAATCCGCTCAAGTGTCGCCGGAGTTTAGCCCATTTATTCTGTCAGCCCTAAGGATAAATTAGAGCAACCTGCGCTCTGCCTGGCTGACAAAGGGATATACATATATTGTCTAGATTCAGCTCGATCTGTTGCTGGGTTTGTTTTCGTTGGATTTTACGCCTAATGCCCACTAATGACTACAAATATTTGCTCTGCTTTTGTGACCATTTTGGTGAATTATTTGCCGTGTGTCTGCCTGAATCCACTGAGTCCACTGAGTCATCGGCAATTGTCTAAATTTAAAAGCCTTGCCAGAAATAGATGCAAAAGCAAAGACATTAGACAGGTCTAAGGTCTGCACAAGATCAATTGTCACATTCGACAGCATATTTTGAGCTATGTCTATGGCTATAGATAGTCAGTGTATGGCTATTTTTAAAGTTAAAAAAATTATTAAAATTATTTTCCAATATAGCGTGGAAGAGTCAGAGATCGGGTGAGTGTGTTAGATGACGCAAGGCCTGGACACAAAGCACTAATGGCACGATCATTCATGTTTGGCACTCGAAAACTTAACAATTACTTAGGAAATCATAGAATTGTTCCATGAAATCAAAGTTATAATTAACTTTAGCTAGAAATCGTAATAAAAAAATATTTAATATACATAATTATTTAATAAAATACAAAAAAGCAATAAATTTTACTATTAATTTATTAAGTCGAGTGAATGACATTTTAGTCATCCAAAGACTATGTTAATTCCATCCGGATAAATATATATAAATATTTTATTTTTAAGAGCTGTTATTGCTACCTTATTTCAGCTATTATAATCTATGTGTAATCTAGTATTTCCTTGTGGTAATTATCATTTTGATAGTCATCATAATTTTAAGCTAAACAGGTCAAAACATAGTTTTTTTGAAGTTTTACCTTTTTTATAAGATTAGAAATATATTGATTATTTAAACAATTAACAGCTGAAAAATATGAGTATTTCATAAAATATAAATTTAATAAAAGCTTAATATTTTTTAGCAAACCTGTTGATATTTAAAATTTTTTAAATTAAATCAAACTAGTAAAAATAAGAAAATATTTACTCCTTGTAGCTTACTTTATATTAGTGAACTGTCGATCAAATATGTCTAATGTGTATATATACTTAAAAACATATAGATATCTGTGATGCGCTGCTATAGACTTTACACGCCTCGACACGCAGCGACACGCAGCGACATGCAACCTCAGGCAACTGTCACATCAAAAGCGCGCACATTTACAACGCCCCGATAATTGGTGCTGGAAACTTGGGAAGTTTTTCGTTTTCATCTTTCTGGGGGGAGGCCTCCTCCATTTACAGTAATTCTGCTTAAAGCGGAAAAACAGAAAAATAATGGGAAAGTCGTGAGCAAACAAATGAGCGAAAGTACGACGAAATGAACTTGTCATAATTATTTGACAGTTGGGATAAGTGTGACGATGATCACGATAAAGACGATGATGATCATGACGATGGGGTTGGAATTGGGAGGGGGCGGTTTGAGTCCTGTTCGTTCTTGGAATAGATGCGCGGCACTTTGGCCTGAAATTGATGTAAAACATTTTGTTGCATGCCCCCATACAGCGCTCCAAAACGGGGTTAGCGTAGGGTGTGGGCGCTCGGCACTTTGATTTTGCAGTGTCGCTGCCTCGGGTTGACGGGGGTCAAGTGGCGCGCAGCCTGTGAAAACAAAACGATCTTCGGGGTTGTGCCTCATTTCCGGTTCAATCAAGTGGGGCAAGTTTACTTGGCTCTTCCTCTTGCCCCTGGTTTCTCGCGGGTTTACTTAGGTGTGGCTGTTGTCAGTCAAAGGCGCAGACAGGACAGATGCGGCTGCAACCCGTTGCTTGCCAGTAACCCCCCTCTTCCCACCCCTCTTCCTGCTGCTCTTCCTTTGCGCTGCAATTAAGCGGCTCGCAAGTTTCCTAGACAAATTTGTCGGCAATCAGCGTGCGACCTTTGACTTGCCACAGATTCCATTGCTCGTTAGCAGTCGTGACAGTTTTTCTTAAATGTTTTTTTTTTTTTTTTTTTGGTAGGTTTTTCTATTTTCTTTTGGTGGCGTTTTTTTCATAATTTTTACCACGAAATGTCTGCTTGTGTCTGTGCCCCGAAACATTGCATTGCACATAAAATATCATATTTCGTGCTGCACATTTTCCTTAGGCTTTTCGCTTGGGAAACCAAAATGAGGAAAACTGAAAAACGACAAACGAAATAGGAAAAACGTATAGTAAGGAAAAATATAACTGCATCGCACAATTGGCAGCCAAAATGCCAACAACAAATCATTCACATTTTGCCCATTGATTGGCGATGCGGCAATTTGGAAATTCGATAGTCAAGACCCTACGATACGGTACCAGTAGCGCTGGCTTAAGAGCTCACCTGTTCCAGTTCCATGGCCAGTTCCAGTTCTTTGTTTCTGTTCTGTTTTTTGGGCATATTTGTAATGAGATATCCTCTACTTAAACTCGTCAACGGCCTTGCAATGTTAGTAATTAAGTCTAACGGAAATAATCAACTATTTCTATTTCTATTTCTATTTTTATTTCTATTTGTATTTTTATTTGTGTGTGTGTGTTAGTTATTGTGGCAATCATTGAAAGAGTAGCATAGCCAGAGTTAATGTGTAATGTGGCCAAGGTCTGTGCTGAAACTGATCCGTAGAGCGTTTGGGCTACCTCGTGTAATTGATAGCCGCCATTGTGGTATTGGATTGCCTCCTCTTCCACTCTTCTCACCCTCTCCCACTCCCTCCCCTTCTCTTCTATTCTCTTCTCTTGACTACTCTCCATTTGGCACAGTTTGTGCTGCGCTCTATGTTCTAATTCAAATTATATAAAAACTTTATAATTTGATTCGCTTTACTTTTGTTTCTTTGTAAGATACAACAATAAAAGATTTATGACTTAACGTAAATAAGACTTTAAAAAATTTTAAAATTAATAAGAAGCACAGCTAATATTTTTCATTCGAAATTTTGATTAAGTTTTTTATTTAAATATATTAATTGAATTGCCAAAATTAAATCCAAGAGTCCAAACAAAAATCTGCGTCGGTCTTAGAAATTTATTTCTTGTTTTTAAACATTTTTCAAAATTTTTTTTAGAAAGTCAATTGAATAATGTTACACTCCAAATTTAAGAAGAAGAAATCACTGTATCTTAAGCCATAAATTACACATATTCTATATTTTCTTCGTTTACATTGTCTAACTATTTGTCACATAATTTTCCCAGCGATTTACCGATTTTTAAAAAGTTTGATTCGCTCAACTGATTAGCCCAAAAGGGTCACACTGAAAGGGTTAGAAAATGGCACAGGGTTGTTTTTTTTACGGTACTAACTAACATTTTTAATTAGCAAACAAAGAATCCGATTTCTTGCCATAATTCTTGACATCTTATTTTTGGGCCAAAAAGAAATAATGAAGAAGTCGTTAGTGGAAATAGGTGAACCTTGACCTGATTGTCTTGAGAGTAGGTCAACATTGTTGTTTAATTAGAGGACAATAGCTGTCAATAGCTTGTCGAGTGCTTGATCGGGGACTCGAAAAGTCAAAAACAGGAAGGGAAGGCAGCAGGAGCAGGGGGAGTGGCTGGGGGTTGAATGTGAATCTGGGGAAGATTTCAATCTAGCACCAGCTGTGAATAATACTATATAATAAAGCGTTTCTATATAAAAAATCATATCTCAGTCGATCTTAATGACTACTTAAAGCGACACGAGTGGTGCTAACCCCAGGGGGAGAGACAGCAGAGAGGGAGGTTGAGAGAGACCCACTTGAGGCAGCTGTTGGCACTTGGACTTTAATTTAAGCCCAAGGGTGCCATCTATAAAAACCTCAACATTAATAAGTGTTAATAATTGTGTGTGTTTGTGTGTGTTGTGAGCCAGTCACGCCCAACCGCCCATAGAGCCGTTTCAATGTTGGTCTACAATTTCACTTCACTTTCGCGAAAGTGTGTGTTGAGGGCCAAGTGGTAAGTTGGCAGTTGGAAAGGCCGACCAGACGAGCGTAACATGGTTAGAGTCTAATATTACCGCATAGCATCCGCATACGTATTCGGAGTCGCTCTCGCATCCGCAACAGTCTCTATACTCCCACTGGGCAGGAAGGGCGGTAGCTGGAGGTAGTGGGCGGGGTTGATTTGTTGTTGTAACTTTACAAGTTTACAAATTCAATTTGTCAGCGATGCCAGGAATCAGCCACGTTCGAAGGGTTGTTGTGCAGCTTTTGTTCAAATTAAATTTCATAGGCCTGGCAACGCCTGGCAGCACTGTAAACATATGCTGCATACCTAAGGGCGTCACAAGGGGGTAGGTGGGTGGTTGAGTGTGTATTTGATTAGTGTGCGCCCAGGCGTGACTATTTAATTTGTTGTTCTTGTGGATTATATTGTTATTGTTATTGTTGTTGTTGTTGCACGCTTGACACGCGCAAGTCGAGAGCGCATAATTAAATTAATTAAAGAGTCGTTCCCACAGGTAAAACAAGTCACTCGTTGATAATGTCATAGATATGCACATATTGGCCCATTAAATACCCTGTTCTTGCTGTGCAAATATAGAAATGTCAACTGTCATCAATGAAAGGTGTTAATTTATTTGCTTAGCTTCAAATTGGGCTATAAATTCACGTTGAAATGCAAACTGCTTTAGTTGTTTAAATTGATTAGAAATTATATTTGGAATACTTGGCATTTATTGAGGAATATCTTAATGAGGAATATCTTAATTTTAAGACGTTTAGGCTTAGAAACTTAGCAAAAACAAAAAAACACGATAAGGACTCAATTGATAGCAATTTGAGTACTTGGGCATATTTGCTGGAAAAAATCTGTGCTAACGTTATCAAAATTATGGTAATATCTAAAATCGTTAAGTAAGTAAAATCCTTAAGAATCTTTCTTTCTAATTTCTGTCCATTTCTTATTCACACTTTAACACTTTGATTCAAGAATTAAATACTAAGCTGTATATGCTTAAAAACTCAAAGCTAGTACAGTACTTTATCTTAAAATTCGCTTTAATATTCTACAGCTAATGTTTTTAGCTACAAGTAGAAATCCATCTTAGCTTAGTGCTCACGCTTACCTCAACACTTCCTCAACACCCCCTTTTAGCTTCAAATACAGGGTATATCAACCTGCTTAGGCCCTGCATATCAGCTCATTCCATCAATAAAAGTGCACATCGCTTTTTGATGCTTACACCTTGTGACAGCTGACACACTTCGCTGCCGATTCTGGAACTGGCTCTGGTTCGGGTTCTGGTTCTGTATGTGGATCAGGCTCAACGTGGGTGGTACTACGGTTGGTACGGCTCGTACGGTTGTTCGGGGCAACGGTTGCGGGTGGCGTGCCATGTCCACGTCCGTGTTGGTTTACTACAATCCTTAATAGCCGGCATTTTTAATGAAAATTCCTGTTCAATGTTTGCTTTTGCTGAGGTCACCATGGCAATGCAAACGATGTTGTAGCCCTCACTAGCCCACTAAATCCCCCCAACCCTCTCCAACCCCCGAATCACCCACAAAAGCACAATTGCAGCAGCATTTGGCGCGTGCCTGATGCACAAACACGGGTTCCGCATAATTTTCAGCGGAATGAAAGCATAAACGAGGCGTTCCGAATGTACCACGGGTGGTCAGCCAGCGACAACGAACTGAGTGGCTCTGCCAAGACCCCGAAGATTCTTTCCCGATTCCGACAAGTGCTGAATTCTCCCCGTTTGATGTTGATTTTGATTGAGCGCAAATGCAATTTCTGGCTTGGTTTATTTTCGGCTCGTCTACACAAGTCGTAGTCTTTGTTTTCTTTCAGAGTTTTCTACATTTTTTGATTCATAAAAAACTCGATTTAATGTAGTCTTTGGTGCCACATACAGTAGTGGGTTTCAGCATTTTATTTTTATGGCATATTAGGTTAGCCGACTTTTAATGCGCTCTAGTCATAAAAGAAAAAGTCGTTGAACTGACAGATATTTTTTGGAATTTTTCTATTTTATTTGTTTATTACAGTTTAGAGAGAAAACTGTTAAATTTGTAGCTCTATAAATTAATTTAAAAGTCTTTCACAATATTTTTTAAAAACTTAAGTTTTTAATGGTATTTTTAATGGCTTAAAGAAAGACATACGTTAAATGGTGCTATAGAATTTTAGAAATGAAATCGGTTCTACTATTAAATATTGTTTGGTAAAAGAAGCCAAAATTTGAAGTGGTTGGCTTATAAATATTTTTTATTAATATTTAAAATCTTATACATAAAGCAAGCTAAGTATTTAAATAATAATTATGAAGTCTTATTATAGGGTTGCCTATAAAAATAATTATTACAAACTTTTATTGTATTTTTTTTTGTTACATTAAATAATTTTAATTATATTCCTTATACATACAGCTAGGTATATTTTAAACATGTCGTAAATATTTATTATATATTTTTCTATTATAAATAAATATTTATTTTGACTTTGTGACAGTTTCTGTATTTTAAGGAAATTTTAATAATGACATGCTTAACAAAATAATTTAAATTATTGTGGCTACACATTTTTGGCATTACAAAATTATTTATTATCGCATAACTAATTATTAGAAATCTTATCTAATTATACTTGTTTTAATTGTGTGTTAATTATGTAACACAATTATTAGCTCAGTTAGTCTTATAGAACTTTTCCCAGAAAGACTGTCAACTCCAGGCTTATATCAATTTACTTTTTGTAATATTTCTGCAAGTCAACAACAGCGAGTGTAATGAATGAACCCTGTTTTTAGATATATAAGTCTATATATTCGCTGGCCTGGCATTCCAGAGTGTTTCGTAATTTATTCCGCACTTAAATAGGTCCAACATAAGATCCAAGTTGGCACTTTGTGCAGACATCTTGAATATTTAAGTTGAGTTCCTTACAGTTCAGCTCGTGCTTCTTGCTACAAATTTTATAATATTCTTTTGGTCAGTGCAATTTGTAATTTCTTGCCTCGCTCAGCGGTTTCTAGTAGTTCGGGAAATTAGCATAGAATCGAGTGGGTCTCGTTGGTGAGTGTGTGTGTGTGTGTGTGTTTGCCTCAAGTGCTTTTTTAGTGGCTCGTGTAGCGATGAGTATCAGCTTGAAAATGCCTTTATGGACAACGAATCAGACCTTTGGCATGCGCTGACATCGGCAGATATAAGTAAATATATATACGTATATATATATTTGTAGAATCAGCCGATTGCGAGTGTGACTTGACCCAATTGTAGGCCAACTTGTGTTGCATGACGCATCCAAAGACATGAAAAAAGTTTGTGAATTCTTCTACTTGTGCTTCTTCTTGGTGTTGGGCTTACAAGACAACGAACAAGCGGCAACAAATGACAACGACAACAACAATAACAACAACAATATCAATTGGTTGCTGTTGTCGTCTCGTCTGGCCAAGAGCTAAGAATCTTATCTAGATGCTGGTTAAAAGCCAAACTCAGATCAAGTTGTAAAAATGTGCGCGATTAACGTTGAACACGCATGAAAAGCGAAACAAAGCTCAAGTGCGAGTGAGACAAAGCATCAAGTGTGGGCAGCTCAGGTGTTGATCCCAGGGGCAAAAGCAAAACAAATAAAAATGGCGCCCAAGTCTGAACAAAACTATTTGCGATGTTTTTTGTTGTTGTTGTTGTGCACCTCTTTCAGCATTAAATTAATACACAGCACTGGGGAGGTCCAGTCCGATCAAAACTGAACGTAAATCTTAAACACTTCTCCGGCTCACGATCAGCACGTTCACAGAGGACGTTCGCTCCAACTCCGACTGCAACTTCAACTGCAAAATAAATGAGAGACTCAGCAAGAAGCAGAGGCGTCTGAGGAACGGTGGGGGGGGCTTAGAGGGGTGTACAAGGAGAACAACAAGCGGGTCCAGGCTTTAACAAAAATATCTGCAAATGCAGCAAATTGTGTGCAGATTTGTTTACAGACAGTCGAGCACTTGGAATGGCAAAAACAAAGAGGGCACAAAAGGAGTGTAGGGGAGTCAGGGATGGGTAAGGGGGCTACGCTGGGCAGACAGTAGAAAGATCGCGCTTTGGACCGGCTGCTGATCGCGCGTAGATATAATTGACGACATGTTGTCTCACGATCGTGCTAAAGCGATTAAAGGCATATTTAATGCCCCTCAAAATGCACAATCAGCTGCATTTTGCTTTGCGTCAGCGATTTAACTGCCCTGGGTCATCAATGGGTTAACATTTGGCCACTCACTCTGTATCACCCCCCACTCTTCCCCTCCCTCTGGCTTGCGCTAAGTGTGTCATGCACTTCCGCTTGGCAAATTGCGGAATTGCTTGCCCAATTTCACATGTAAATCGCATTTGTTAATTGCATTTGGCCACTGAAAAATTGTGTAATTGTGTGAAATTCTCAAATTTATTCGGCCAAAATCAGAGAAAATTTTAATTTATTTTCTAATTAACTAATTTGTTTTTCTGCGAAATAGCAAGTGTAAAATTTTATAGAAATTTTTTAATACAGCCAGCAAAGTTTAGAAAGAAAACCAATTTTAATCCCCTTTATAAAGAAAATTGTAAATATTTATCACTATATTTAAATTAAATATTATTATGTATTAAAAACTGTTCACGGCAAAAATTTCGCAACTTTTCATTATTTATTTGTGTTGAATTTGAAACAAATTTTAAGTTTACAATTACATAAAATTTAAATAAACTTTTGTTAATCATTTTGATGTAGTCAGTCATTGACTCTCCAAATTATATAAAAAAAAATCTTTTGGGAAACCCCTGTAGCTTTTGATTAGTTTGAAAAACTTTTAATATTCGATACCGCTATGTGGTTGTTTATGACAAACTTTCTAGAACAAATTAGCTATGTCAAAACTACTCCATAAATTAAAACTATTGTTGTTGTGTGAAGAATTTTGCTAAAATTCTAAAATGTTTCTTAAACTTTTTTGCAACTTGAGATAAGCACTTATAACTTAAAAGTCAATATATCTAATAAAATATTGCTATTTTTTGTGGACTTGGAAATCGTTTAATTAAGTAGCCAACAAAATCAAATAAAATATTTTTGACTAGTTTTTAGACACAAAATGTACACACTGATTGAATTACTTTTATCGGCCTCAAAGCTACTACCAGCCCCTACACCCCTCTGTGTGTGCCACTCCCCCTTTTGGCTCCATCAAATCGAATGCGTCGCCTTTTGTTTTGGCAGGTGGCGACTGTCGACTGGCGTCTGAAAGTGCAGCAGTTATAAAGTTTATTAGTTGGAATTCCAGTGCATATGAATCGATGATTTATTTATTGTCTACACACACAATCACACACACACACTAACTTACTGTTATTTCTTGGTTTTGTTTATGTGTAACTTTATCTGGCCGATAAGTCGGAGCAAAGTACTGACTGAAAGTTTATTTAAACGTTTTCACCAAATTAAGCTTTAAATAAATAAAAATGCTTTACAAATTGCATATGACTGTATACTTTTAAGGTGTACTGTTTGTGCCACTTGCCTATGAGTTATTAAACACTCACTCAAATAAGTATGTTTATGTAGTGGCGGAATTTACTTAATTAATTGGAAACACGGGAGTTAAATTACAACACCTGGAAGACTTAAGTCCCTTTTATTAAATACAAGTTGTAATTTTTGTAAAGTTTCAGGAACAACTTAAATTACATAATTTAATAGGATTTCTGTTGGAATTTAAAGTTTTACAACAAGAAATAGTCAATAGTCTAATTCATAACATTTTCTGTAAAATAATCTATAAATTTTTACAGAATTACAAAAAAATATATATATATATTAATAAAACAATTAATTTTATTTTTAGCTTACTTATTGTTATTAAATAATTTTATTTATTTAAAAATAAAATTACTTGTAGGTTGTTAACATAAAGCGGTAATCATATACTATCAATCAGTTGTTCTAAAAGACATTTTAAATAAAATCTTCTTAACGTAAAATGAACTAAATATTTTATTAAAATTATTAAATATTTTATGCACAGCTTCAAACTACTCTACTAAAAACTTAAATTGAATTTGGAAAGTTTTTACTTCCCTTGAGTGAAATTTTAGACCTATGAAATAATTAATATATTTATATTTTATACAAGTCAATTAAAATTCGTGGATTAATTTGAAACCATTTGAATTACCATAAAAATTATTTGAATCACGTGTCAGATGGCTCCCAAAGTGAGTGAATCTCATCAATTTGTGGCATGTAATTTTTGGACAGAATTTAAAAGCACCCGCATAAACAAAAAAAATAAAAATATCTTTCAAATTAATTTATTGGGAGTAAACGGACAATTTAGATGCATTTGTGAATAATAAATTGGTTAGATCTAGTTATATAACTGGATTCATGCTTTTATGGCTTTGTTAAACATCTTGTTCATGTTGTGGCTGGGGAAAGCGAAAGATATTTTGAGATAATGATTAAATGCTATCAACTGACAGATAAGATCTGTAGATATCCGGGTGTTTTTTCTCTGTGCTTAAATTTAAAGCGTTTTAAATTTCAGGCGTCGGCATTTTGGTATTGATTTTTTTGATAATCGCACTAATTAAAATGCAAGAGATTAAAGTTTTATTAATTTAATAATTGTTATATATGTGTGTACTGGCGTGCTTTTGATTGACATTCGTCTTTGTTTGTCGCCTGGAACACTGGGTGAGAAAACCAACCCTGTACAACAGGGCGGAGCCAAGACACACACCATTGTCAGTGCGAGTGAGAGTGCAAGCGCATGTGAGTGTGAGCGAAGTGAACAGTGCACACACGCTTGCTGCACTGTTCGCACTCGCCCAACACACTCAAATACAGGTTTGAGGCAGCGCAGTCGCTGCGCTCATCCAATGCCGAGATTTTCACTCAGAATACGAACAACCGAATTCAGTTCACTCGTTCGCCACACGAGACAAACGTTTCAGTCCACTCGAGCTACTTAAAGCGGCCGCTACAACGAACGGAGCTCGTTTCAAACCTAAGAAAGAATTCTTTTACTTTTACTTACAACGTGACTGTGTGAGTGTCGGTGTGGTTACGCGTGTGTGTGTGCGTTTGGTGTATTACTATGTTAATCAAATGACAACGCATTAAATTTCAAAACATCTCTAGACATCAAGTGATATTAAGCTGTTAAATTAAATATATCCTGCACGCAAAATGGTCACCCTAATGCCATATAACTATGCAGCGCCGCGTTGCGGATTAATTGATAAAATGATCGAACCAAAGGTAATAAAATTAAAGTAAAACTAAAATTAAGAAATAAAAGTTAAATAGATTATGTGGAGTAAGCGAAGCTTTAAAAGTGACGCGGTTTGTTGACTAAGTAGTTTCTCAGCAGACTGAACCCTTTGTGGAGTCTACACAAATCTTCATCAATTTGTCTGTGGTTTTTGCCGTCGGTTGTTGTTATTGTTGTTTTTGCGGTGGTTTGTTTGTCTGGCTTCGCAAGATTTGCCAATATATTGGCTAATAAATGAGCGTAGAGCTTGAATTTAAATCAAAAGGCGTTTAAAATATTTTACGCAGTTAATTACTTTAGTAAAAATATTTACATTAAGCCACTTAAAAATTCATATTTAAAATTTTAACATAATAATGAATAAAATTATGTTGCTAATCATAAATAAAGGAAATTGTTTACATAGTTAAATGCTATTGTTAAAAATATTTGAATTAAGCCAGCTAACAAATTATCATAGCCCAGTAATGAATAAATTTGAGCTAAGAAACATAAATTAAAGAACTTAGACGAAAGCGAGTATCTTTATTAGCAAATGAAACCCCACAAGTCTCATTAAATTTGTGTGCTATTTTATTAATTTTCAGCTTACTTTAAGCCACCATTTAACATTGTTTTAGACTCTTAAATCATTATAATGATGCCAAACTAAATTTATTTTGCAAAATTTGTGTTTACCGCATTTACATAAATGTTTTATGGAAATCAATGAAATTCGATTCAACTGAAACTATTTTTTTATTTATTTGTTTAATAGCAAAACTATAAATCTAATTTAATTTGATTTGATTTGATTAATTTATTTGTTTAGCTTTAAAAGAGCTGATTTTTTTGCTATCTGCTGTGAAGAGTCGCTGAAAAGTGCAACTTGTGGCAATTAATGATGCCACAGGCAAAACCAAAAGTTTTATGCATCGCTGCACTGGGCTATAACAAAGTGCAGAGTTGAGGGAGTTTTGTAAAACCGTCACGAACTCAGTGTCCCTCTCTGAATGGGCTAAAACACATGAGGGCAATTGGTTTTAAGGCGAAATATTAATAGAGCATAAATTACAGGCAGAGGGACTGTAGAGGCACTGTAGAGGGACTGTAGTGGGACTCAAGCGGTACTCAGTTTTATGACAATTTAAGGAGCCCGTGGCCAAGTTTAAGCTGGCGGCATTAATCACATTTTAATTAAGTTTAAGCCGTAATCGTAAAAATTAACACGCCATAATTCAACTGCGACAATGCGCTGCATGTAATTTATGTGCCACTTGGCTAAAAGAAAGAAAGAAATCACTGAACGACAGAAAGCAGCCTATGCCCCTCTCTCACTCTATCAGGCTATGCCTGTCTCTGTCACACCCCCGCACAGCAGTCAAAATATTGATTATGGCCACAGCGATTGACACTTGGCGATTGTCCGATTCCCCAATGCTCGATTGTCGATTGTCCCGTGTAATTAACGTGCCAAAGTGTTAAGGCCCTAGCTGCCCCCCTACTCCTTACCTTACCCTACCCCGTAACTGCCTTAAAACAGAAACAACAAAAGACAAGCAACAAATGACAAGAACGCGAGGGAGCTACAAATTTTTGTTGTTTATTTCGATGCTTATCATCAGGGGCTTAGGAGGGTCCAGTCGCAGTCATGGGTATATAGCTCTCTGGACCAAGTTAATAAAAAATTTGTCGCCGTCTTCGAGTTGTCTTTTCTTTGTGTGTGTTTGTGTGTGTGTTGTGTGTGTTTTAATCTTCTTCTAAAGAGAGACAAAAGATTACGATCACAGGAATTTGGTTAAAGATGCTCAAAACAGGTCTTTATATGGCATGCATATCTCGCTCTCTCCCTCCCTCTCTCTCTTGGTCATCTCCCCTTCTTCTACTATCTCTGCTCCTCCATCTCCTGCTTCTCCTTGTTTCTTGTGTGTTAATGTTTACGTTGTCAACTTGTGCCATAAATTAGTTTAGTAAAAGGTTGCGTTGCATTGCGTTTTGCATTCGTGTATCAGATTCAGTTGCAAGCACAGTCGCTACGTGCAACACGCAAAGCGCAGTGCTTACCTACAGTGCCTAACTTTACCCCCCTACCCCCTTGGAGACTGCCCTGCACACCACTTAACGCTACCGTTGAAAGTTTTGCCAAAGAAAACAACAGTCAATACAAAGCATATGAAATTTTAAGTCCAAAATTATGATGAACAGTGGTGTGCGTGTGAGTGTACGTTTGGTAGTCAGTGTCGGCGTGCGTGTTGTGTGGCCAACTGTAGCTGCTCCCCAAATGCGGATCACGAATGCCGTGTCAACGTCAGGAGGTATATAAATTCCAGCAGCTTTTGCCTGCTGTAGGTTACCAATCAGCGAATCGCCTTTCTCTACCCCTTACGCTTCCTCTGCTGCTCCCCTTGTGGCTTCCGTTACTTTTCTGTCTGCACTTCCTTGGTCAGTAATTAGCTTATCGTTCTACCTAATTAAACTAATACTTTTGTACTTAGTTTTTAGCTATTACATTCATTACACATGCATTTCATTTATAGCTAGTTTTTTACCGAATATTTCAAATAGGTTTTGCTTGACTTAACCAGGTTAACTCAGCTAACATTTATCTGCTTTCAGCCAATTTCTGGCTGTTCCCAAAACACAATTGAATTTGTTTTCCTGCTAACTTGGCTCTTGTCACTTTCAATTAGTTTCTCTGGCGCATTAAAGGCCCATAGTTTATGCCGATTGGTCCCTGTCTCAATTAGCTTAGGGCTTCCTTCAACAACTTGGCTTGACTTCAGCTCTCAGTGATTCTATCGTTCTATCCCTCGGCCCCTACCGGCCGCACCTCGCTTTGTAGCCCACCTGCTGTGCGCACCCTCTGGAGGCGCTGAGGCAGCGTCAATTTGTCCCACTGTCTCACAGCCCCACTCTACCCTCCCTTCGCTCCCCACTGTTTTGGGTTATGGCGCCGTTATCTAGACCGTCAACCCATCAACCCATCAACTCAGTCAAAAGTTTTTCCCACGCACGTTGAAAACGCTTTCGCAGCATTTGCCAAATGCAAATTATGTAAAATGCGCTGTTTATTTTGTTGATTTTGTTTTTATTTTCATTTTATTTAATAATTTCTGTTGCATTGCGTCGCATAAAACCCCAAATAGAATTGCAGACACTCGCAGAAGGGCGTTGGAACAGGGATAGGGGCAGTGGCGGTGAGGGGGGTGTGGTTTCAAAATCGCTTACCTCAGCGGAACTGAGCAGCGAAGACCGAACAGCCGCTGAGGTGTTTGGGACGACGCCACATTATTGTTTATAAACAAATTCAGTATCTGCGCACAGCCGTTTAAATAATGTGGAGGACAGCGTGTTAGATACCCTGTAAAATTAAGTTTTCTTAAAAATATATTAATTCAACTAAATTTCCTTATTGCTTGCAGGTTAAACGTCCCAAAACAGAGCATACGGATACACATGAGCGCAATCGGTAAGTAAATAATACTATTATTTTTATATAAGTTACTATATATACTGTTTATTATATACCAAAAAATTATTTTAAATCTACAGATTAAAGTTATTGATTAAAGTTTGGATTATTTAAAAAACAAACGTGTTAATTTAGTGATGAAAAAAGCTAAACAAAGCTGAAACATTAAATTACTGTGTATAAAATTCGAAAACTTTTATATTAACTGCTAAGTAGAATAACAAATAAGATTTATTTGATATAAGTAGAATTTTTTTGATCCTAACTACTAGTTTCGGGTACACAAAATGTTGTATAACTTTAATCACTATACTTTATCAAGGATTTTAAAAGAAACTGTCAACAAGAACTATATAAAATAGAAAAAATCAGTAAGGAATATATAAACTATTTAATAAGTTTGTTTAGGAAACATATTCTTGAATCAATTAAAATAGAAATAAAGTTATAAAACATTTTCTAAAGTATCTCTACTTTAAGTAGGTATTGAATGCTTACTTTAGAATTATCGCCAATTATTTATGCTATAGTTTTATATACTATTCCTCATTCATAATTCTTTATCTATACACCCAGCATCCAACATAATTTACACATGATTTGAGCCCAACAAAAAAATGCTATAATTTTTTGCAGTGTACTATAACGAATGGCTAGTTCTTAGATCTGCCTCTCGGCACAATTCTTTAGCTCTTCAATTCTTCACACTTGCCGCTGCAACAAGTGTCCCCGAGTTTTGACAAATTTTGGATGCAACTTGTCTTGAATTTTTGCATATGTTTTTGAGGTTTAACACATGCTGAAAGAAGTATTTCAAATTCAAAATTCGAAATTGTAAAGGAAAAAAGGGAAAGGAAAGGAATTCATGGAATTCCCATTCCGAAAAGTGTGTGTAATACTTCTAAAAAGAAGCGTAAAGTGTGTGAGAGAGCACTTAACACTTGCCACAGCACGTTGCACGTTGCACGCTGCACGTTGCATGCCACAAACGTTTAGTGGGCAAGTGCCAGGCCCAAACTACTTAAAAGGGGCTTAGTTCGGCTTAACGCGACGAGAGAGAAACAATTGGAATTCTTTATTAAATGCAGACACTTTTGTTCACTTCTCCTCCGACCTAATCCTTAAATGTTTAATAATATTTTGAACCAACATCATTTGAGATATAAAACCCCAAAAATAAATACAAATAATATTAAATGATTTGTCTGTGGCGCACGCGTCGTTTTTCACACACTGCGTGTCCCCTTTTCCCCTTCTCAACTCTCCCCCTTCGACCCGCAATTGGTTTGAGAAATGTCCCCAGACTTTGGGTGTCAAATTCCTTAGGAAATTGGGCACTTCATTTACCTATTCCGCTGTCCGCTTCCCGCCTCGTTGTCAAATTGTGTATAATAAATTATGAAAAATTACTATAATTTTTGGGTTGGCAGTAATAAAAGGGAAAAAGTAAAAGAAGTGGAATGAAAAAACTCTTTCCCACACAAAATGGGCATCAATTATATTTTAGTTTGTATGTATCTATTTCAATATGGTCCCAAAAGTATATTCATTTAACAATATTAAAAAAAAGATAGTTTGTCTATTTGAATTTATATAAATTATATTGTAAAGAGGAACGACTAGTTATTTAAATATATTTATATTTGAGACCATTTAAAATTATTATTGGTGTATAAAAAATATATTCTATGAATTTTATATATCATTTAAAATTTTTTCTAACTGGAGAAACAAGTTTCAATTTTGAAAAATTCATCATTTAATTTAAACAATTTATATTTTACTTCTGCCTTCTAAAATAAATTATTTCGCTGTCATTTTTCAACTCCTCTCTATCTCTATCTCTCTCTCTTTCTCTCTCTGCCTCTTTCGTTCGTCGTTTTCTCTTCTCTCCTTGTCCTCCCCTTAAACATACTTGAAACAACTTCATTTAATTGCCAAAGCCAAAGGATTGAATTACCAAAAGACTTCAAGTTTAAGATTTTTCTCTTAATTTAATTGTTTTGATTTTTGTTTTGATTTTTCTTTTAGTGATTTATTTGTTTTCTTATTGAACTTTGATTTTTATGCAGCTTCACGAAATTAGTTTACTTCATTTGTTTGGCAATTTGTTGCTAGTTAAAAGCAACAACAAATAATTAAAAATTGTTGCTGCCACTTAAGTAAAAAAAACATTCAACATTTGTTGCACACATGTCCAGTTCGAGGGCGGGAAGGAATTAGGATTGGAATTGGTAAAGGGAATGAGGAACGGGGAATTGGGTAAGGGAGTGGGAACTGAAATGAGTCCCTCAAGTGGTTTTTAAAAAGGCATTTCAAACGTTTTCCTTTTTTTGAGTTTTGACTTGTGTTCCTTTCTGCTGTAGACGAGAGCCCAAAAAGAGCGTTGAAAAATATTTATAACACTTGACAAGATTTTCAAAAACGACTGCGACACACTTGACTTTTTGTACCAAAAGACGACGACGATGACGATGACGACGACGTGCCGTTAATTTTATGGCTGTTTAAAGATTATTGGAAATTATTTTATGAGTCTGCTTAACGAGCAAAACGTTTATGTTGCTCCCTCTGCCCATCCCACTCCAACACTCTGCCTCTCTCCCTCTGTTTCTTCCCTCTCTGTTCCTCTCTGTTCCTCCTTTGTGTAAGATTAGGCCGTGAATTATGCTTATTAACAAGTACAGATTTGGTCTATTGAAGTCCAAGCGGTTTTTGAATTTAAAAGAACTAATTAAAGTTCGGTCAAGCTTTTGATGTGACATGCAAAAAAAAAATGTATAAAATATTAAAATATGTTACAAAAAATTATATATAAATAATATGTAAAGAATGAAAAGGTTTAGGGAGTTTAGTTGAGGTTACAAAAATTAATTCAGTTGAGAGATTAATACACTTAAGCATTCAGAAAACTGTTTGATTACAATTAATACTGTTAGATGTACAGCTAAATTAGAAAAGGATTTTTAAAATACTTAGTAATGCACAATTTTCTATCTTCTTGAGATATCTTTCTAAGTTTGGCTAGAATCCAGCTACTATAATATATAGTTGCCATTAAAAATATAGGTCACAAGCTGCCAAATTGTTAAAGTCTTTAAACAAAATGAAGATTTGATTTATTTAGTCTTATTCTACTATATCTTTTTTTCGGACTAAATGCGGGAATTTTAACAATCGTTTTAATGGGTATAGTGTACTCATAACTAATGATATAATTAATTGTTAAAATATTTTTCTAGGAAAAATCATTAATTTAACCAGAATAAATGTTAACTATTTTGAAACAGTCGTTTTTCTGCCAAATATCGTCGAGCCTTCTTGCCTTTTTCAATCGAGCAATTTGTCATGTATTGTCTAAGATATTAAATGGCTTATAGGCGTCTATTTTTCGGCTAAAATTTACTACCCAATGGCAAATGTTTTAAATTTCTAACTAATTAAAGTTTATTACCATTTGTTGTCATCCTTTTGCTAACTCTTTCTATCTCTTATTCACTTACAGTCTCTGCCAGAGCCAGCAACAACAGCAACAACAACAGCAGCAGCAGCAACAACAACAGCAACAATCCCACAGCAGCGCCGTGTTGGCCACCAGCAATGGGCCCAGCAGTGCCGGCGCCAGCGTGGGCGTGGGCATTGGTGTGGGCGTAGGCGGTGTGGGTGTAGGCGGCGTGGGCGTGGCGGGCCACTGTAGTCCACTGGGCTTGCCGCCGCAGATACAGCCGCTGCAGCCGACAATTGGCTCGCTGAGTGGACATTATGCCAACAGCAGCAGCGGCAACAGTGGCAGCAACAATAACAACAACAGCAGCAACAACAACAACAACAACAACAACACAAACAGCGGCATCATCAGCAGCAACAACAATTCAAATCCTAGCAGCTGCAGTTTGGCCGCAGCTGCCACAAGTTTTCAGCAATCCGCGGGCAGCAGCTTTTCCACATATCAGCAAAGCAGCGACGAGGTGGGCGTGGGCCTGGGAGGCGTGGGTGTGGGCGTAGGCGTCGGTGTGGGTCATCCATCGGGTATGTCCCACTGGACGCACGACAGCAGCAGCATCACTGCAGCTGTTAAGTCCGAGTCCCGCAGTCCTGGCCAAGTGCACGCCTCCTTAGATAATGGAGGCGTGGCAGTGGCTGCCAGCGGTAGTGCAAATCTCTACGGCTGTGCGGAGAGCAGCGCAGCCAGCTCGGCGGCAGCAGCTGCTGCAGCGGCAGCGGTGTACGACGGCAAGCACGATTACTACTACTACAACAGCATGCAGCAGTACACGCCCCCGCCCTTCTACTCCGGCTACGGGGCACCCTATGCGGCGGCCAGCTCAGCGGCAGCAGCAGCACGTGGTGCCAAAATGGAGCCAGGAGTGGGTGTGGGCGTTGGCGTGGGTGCCGCTGCAGCGGCGGCGGCTGCGTATCTGACGCCGAGTTACGCCAGCGGTGGCAACAACAACTCGCAGCTGTACAGCAATCCCTATGCGGGTTACAACAACTTTGGGCAACAGGATTACGGCGGTTACTACAACGAGCAGTATGGCAATTACTATAATCCGGCAAACTATTCGCCGTATGCCGTGAGCTCGCCCAGCTCGAGTGCCAGTCACGGGTTTCATGTGGCGACCGCATCGTCGAATCTCTCCGAGAGTCCCACGGACACGCACTCGACTACGCCCGTGCATCCGGCCACACACTCGCCGCACTCCCCGCTGCCGATCTCTATGTCCCCCAATGCATCCCTGAATGCCTCGCTGAGTGTCACCAATGCAGCCACAGCCACCGCTACGGCCTCGAGTGCCCTGAACTCGAGTGGCGGCAGCAGTGTAGGCACAGCCGGTTCGGTTTCGGCCAGCAAGGTCACGCCCACGGGCAAGACGGGGCGTGCTCGTGGACGTCGGCATCAGCAGCCGAGTCCTACACGTAGCACCGCCTCGGATACGGGCAATGGTGAGGCTGTGAAGCCACCGGAACGTGTGTTCATCTGGGACCTGGACGAGACCCTGATCATCTTTCATACACTGCTCTCGGGCAGCTATGCCAATCGCTATACCAAAGATCACAGCACACTGATGACCATTGCCTTTCGCATGGAGGAGATGGTCTTCAACATGGCGGATACGCATTTCTTCTTCAACGAGATCGAGGAGTGCGATCAGGTGCACATCGATGATGTGAGTTCCGATGATAACGGTCAGGATCTGAGCGCATATAACTTTGCCACCGATGGCTTTCACACCGGCACACCACCCGGTGCCCCGCCCAATCTCTGTCTGCCCACGGGTGTGCGCGGTGGCGTCGATTGGATGCGCAAGCTGGCGTTTCGCTATCGCAAGATCAAGGACATCTACAACAGCTACAGGGGCAAGTAAGTACAGTGGCAACATCAAGCCAGAAAATCCCCTTTCTAACCCATTCCTTATACTAATCCTCAACTTCTTTCGCCTTTGCAGCGTGGGCACTTTGTTGGGACCGGGTAAACGTGATGCCTGGCTGCAGATACGCTCCGAAATCGAGGTGGCCACCGACAACTGGGCCACTTTGGCGCTCAAGTGTCTCAGCATGATTGCCCAACGTGAGAACTGCATTAATGTGCTGGTCACCTCCACACAGCTGGCTCCCGCTTTGGCTAAGGTTCTACTCTTTGGTCTGGGCAGCATCTTCAACATAGAGAACATCTACAGTGCCCACAAGATTGGTAAGTCACTGAAATACCTTCAAATCCTACCGAGTGCTTAACTAATTTCATTTTTCCTTTTAACTCCATTAGGTCAGGAAACCTGCTACGAACGCATCGTGACCCGCTTTGGGCGCAAGAGCACCTATGTCGTCATTGGGGATGGAGCCGAGGAGGAGTCGGCTGCCAAGGCCATGAATTTTCCATTTTGGCGCATTTCCGCCCACAGCGACATACGCGCGCTTTATACCGCCCTCGACATGGGCTTCTTATGAAAGGCCAATGGCGGCTAAAAACGCTAGCGACTCGTGCGCGTTTTTCGTACAGTTTTGAGTACAAAAGCAAGAAAACAACAAAAAAAAAATAAATGAAAAACTATCGAAACATTTATCAAAATGAAATTTAACTACATAAATTATCAATAATTTATTTATGCATGTGTGTGAGTGAGTGTGTGTGTGACTGACTGTATGTGTGAGTGTGAGACAAAACTGTAAACCAGCGCAAAATAATTTAATTATTTTGTTTATAAACAAATTTATTCTTTAATGCCAAGACTTTTATTGTATTATATAGTTTATAACTTTCATTAACAAATCTCGACCGCTGCAAAAACATTAAGAATTTGTTTAATTATACATATTTACCTATAATTAATGTACTGTAAATTACCAATTAATACCCTATAAATAATTATTATTATACGTATCTAGCACCTTAGAGTAGCAAACAATAAACAAATGAGAAGAGAAAAGAAAGGCGAAGAAAGAGCTGGAGAAAGAGAGGTGGAGAGAGAGAGATGGAAAGCAAACACAACAAAAAAAGAAAACGTAGCCTAAAAATTTATTTAGTTTAAATATCAAAGAAAATAATAACTAAACAATGTAGTATTCAAATTTTAAATAACTATTATAGCTGCATATATTAAACTATGTATATTTAAAATATAAAAACAAATAAAACAAGAACGACAACGCACTGTATTAAAACAAATTTCAAAATTTATTTATTTCCCTTGGTGTTTTTACAAGAATTTCCCATTCAATAGCTAACAGTTAATGCTGTAAAATACAGCTTGGGAATGTTGCATTTTTGTAAGTGCATTTTGAGTAGGACAACAGACACTTACATAACATAAGACTATTAAAATTTGTCTTTTAAAACAATACCGCACAATATATTCCCTGGTAAGCCGTTAAAAATAAATTTCCCCTTCATATGTTCATGTTTATAGCATTTAGCTTCTGGCCGACTAGTTGAATTATCAAAAAATGCTGCTCGCTCTGCAAAACAGCTGTTTTGTTCGGTCGTACAACACGTTGGCAGCTCTTTTGCAATCGCAGCCAACTTCAAGTCTTTTTAAATTTTCTGCGTGCGTTCAAAGCGTTTGAAAAATGTTAAATTTAATAATGTAAGTAATCCGTTTTAATAACGAATAAGCTAAAATTATCAGCACATTTTTTTGTTTAAAACTATAATTAGAGATGTTCTTAATGTCACTTTCAACTGAATTTACAGTCTGGAAAATGTTTCTTAGAGTTGAAAATATTAGCAGAACTAGAAATAGATAAGCTTCACTAAATAGCTTTGGTACTTTGATTTTAGTAAGCAATTGTTTTAAAAAAGATCTAAACTTACATGTGTTTTTCAATTTGCCTCAAATTTTAAGCCACTCCGAGTGGCCCACTCTGATTATCTTTTTAATTGAATAGCTAAATGTGTATTTATGCGCTATAAGTAATTTGACTGCTCAATTAGTCAGTTCGCACAGCGCGCACAGGAACAGCCACAGCCAAGACAAGAGCATTTTCAATCATGCCAAGGTGTGAAAAATAACATCAAAGAGTTTAATTGAAAATCGTAGCTGCCACATTTGCCTTCAACATCATCTTTCAACGCCGATGCTCTCAGCTTGCAGCACACACATGCCCCATCTGTGATTTGGCATCTCGACATCGTGAGCTTAACAGCGTCCAGTGAAGAGAGTCGTTAACTATGATTTGTAATCTGTTTCAAAGAGACGGAGATTTTCACGCTGCTCCTGGTACACCGGGTGGCAACGGGTGGCATACAGGGTGGTGCATTCCAAAAGGGGCGGAGAGTGAAGAGTCGTTTGCAGGACTCTGTGGATTGAAGTGAAGATGCGTCCGCTGAGCTAGTGGATAATAATAATTTCACACGACGCGTTCTGTTGTTAAATTTTATCGGCAACGCCAAAAACCTGACGCTCAAATCAATTTTTATTATTTTATCGTCTAGGCCTGGCCAACGAAAGCCGCTTAAAATAGTTACAAGTGTTTTTTGTAATTCTATGGCATGCAATCTAAGTCATAACTAAAACCACTGACGAGGCAATGAATGATGCCAAACGCAGTTCTCATTCTCATCCATTTTCTCCCTTTTTTTTAGCCAGTGCCGGGCAGAACAATAGATGGCCTATACTGACGATAACAATGCACAAATCATTATCAGTAATTATGCATTGTTCTCGCTGAGTTCCTGAGTCGCTGAGTCGCCCTTAGAATCCAGCTGGACAACGACATGGACTTGGACGAGTTTGTTGTTGATGGGTTCAAGCCCATCCTTGTCTGGTTTTCAGCGCGCTTTTTTGATTGATTGGTTGATTACAGTTGGCCTTGAACTGCACTCTCACTCCCACTCTTCATTTCGATCTTCAGGTATTAATAGGCACAACTTATTCGAGTTGAGTACAGTACCTGCATATAACTGAAGTGTTTCAATGCTTTATTGCATAAATTGCTGCTGGAACTGAAACTATAGTGAAGCTAAGCAAAGTAAGTCATACATAAATCACTTAGACCTTGCCAAGGTAACCGTCTTTTCCTCTTCTCCCCTCTTCTAGGTATGCAATCGCCTAAGCGACAATATGAAAGTATCTTAGACAAGGCACTTGCTGCAGTTTATTGAAATATCATCCTTATTAAGGAAACAGCCAACGAAGGTAAGTGGATAAAATGCAATTTTAAAAGTACATAAAATGCTCCTTGTGCTTCGATTTAATCATTTTACTCGAGAGCGAGCTCAAAGTTGAAGGTGAAACAACATAATTAAATGGTAAAAAGTTAAACACAACAAAAATAGTGAAAGAAAGAAAAGTGAGAGATAGACAAAGTGGAAAGAGTATTTCAATTAATTTTTGTTTGAATTCCTGCTCAAAAAAAGAAACATTTTGGTTTTGTAATCAGCATTGGAATTTAGAACTTGAATTGAAAAATATAAATATTTAAATGTGGTCATTCTAGTAGACAATTTTTGTTAAATAAATTAAAACAAATAGATTGCACTTCAAATATTTAAAGCAAGTTTTCAACAAGTTTTGTTAAATTCTTGTGGTTTGGTTATATGTACTCCCACTGACTGTTTAAACGACCCTCGACGTTTGAATGCTGAGCGTGGAACGTTGCATGGTGCACACATTCTCAGTTGGCGTTGGGTCATAAATTAAACTGCATTTGGCTATTTTTGTGGTCATTAGGTACGGCTGCAGTTTGTCTGTTTTCCCTCTGTTTTCGCAGTTGTTGCTGGAATTGGGAATTGAGAATTGGGATTCTGGAGTGGCCTGAAGTGGGGTGGGGTGGTACACTATTGGGACTGGTATGACTGTCAGGCTGCTTTTGGCTTTGTCCTGTTTCCTTGGCCACAGCACTGTCTGAGCCAAGACAAAACGTTGCACAAGTTTTAATGAAGTCTTGCCTAAAGTTCTCTCTAGAGCTGAGTTATGTCTGGCGGATTTTATGAGGAAATGGCATTATGAGTTATGCGACTGTAGCTGCTCTCTCTTTCACTCTCTCTCTCTCTCTAGCTCTCTCTATTTCTCTTTGTCTCTCTCCTGTTACGCCTGGGAATGTGCTACAGTTCAATTAACATAATTAATGTGCGTGTCTTTTGGCCAAGAGGCTCTTTGAAGCAGCTCCTGCTGCCTTGACTGCCTTCTGACCAGGTCTATTCTCATGGCCTGCTGTCAACATGTTGCGCGTGGGCTTTCGTTTTGCTTTTCGCTTTTCAACATTACAATTTGAGTTGTCTACTCGCATCGTTAAGACTTAAGACCCCACCTTTTCAACAATTAACGGGCCATGTGCTGCCTGATTTCCGCTGACCTGTTGACTTGGCCATAACTCAGGTAATAGTTTGTGGTTTAAATCTGCTTAAATTACCCAAGGATACACTTTCCAAAATAGACTCCATTTCATTACATTAGTTAAAATAGTAAGAGCGAAACTTGGCTGTAAGTTATGACTACATTTCATGGCCAACTCAGAATAAGTTAATAACTTTCACAAAGCAGTTGCGACAGACTTTTACCATATTCACTGCTAACAACTTGGCATGAATATGAGCTGTTGAGCATCCTCCTGGTATAACTTTTTAATGTCACTCAAACTTTATGAGATTTCAACTGTTTCTGTGCTTAGCCAAAAATAGTGGTTACTTCTAGAAGTTATTTTTATATATAACTTTTAAGCTTATTATCATTAGGTAGCACTTTAAAATAAAAGGGAGTTTTCTTTAATTTTTAAAGTTAAAAAATCAATACGTTTTTCCAACTATCTCTTAGATAAGCAAAACTTTGAATATCGTCATTACTGATTTGTTTTTAAAATATACATAAATAAAAAACTTGTTCACTTTTATTTTCTCAACCTGATGGGCATTTGATTTTGAAACTTCAACAAGTTATAAATTTAAAAGTTGTTGCCAAAGAACTTAAACACTTGTTAAACTTAGCAAAAAGATTTTTAGCTGTTGAAAACTTTGTTTAGAATTTATTTATGTAATTTCTACCTGTTGTAAAACTTTATTTAACCCACTTTGTTTGTGACTCGGGGATGGCTCATTTACAGACTGCAGTCTAGTATTTCCTGCCTGCACTCTCAACTATCTGTGAGTGCACTCAAAAACAATTTCAAATTGCACTTGAATCTCAAACGTTGAGAATGAGGTGTTAGGGGAAAGTGGGCAAAGGTGTTGACAGCTTAAGCAGATACTCGTCGCAGACGTGTATGAAATATGATATTCTCATTAAGGTTCTGCCCCTTTCACGCCCTCACCCCTTGTCCCTACCTGACTGTGTCGTTTACCCCCCAATTGGCCTACAGCTCTGCTTCGCAAGTCAAGTGCATAAATAAATGGTTGCCTCTCTCTGGCGGGCGGGCTGACTGGTTACTCTTCTCCCTTTCTCTCCCTTTATACCATTACCATCACTTGAGAAGGAAGATGATGATTATGGCATTGCAGCGTTAAGCGGCTGAAAACTGGCGCACAGCTGCGACCTCCATCCGTGATATATCATTCGAGGTTTCCAGCTCCAGCCGAGCAGAGACACTGAACGAACGCTTGGAGACACTCAGCGAAACTAGTTTTAATGTGAAGCAAAGACGTTTTGAAGGATTTGTAGAATTTTGTTCAAGTTTCTATGAAAGCAAAGATAATCTTTATAATCATATTAATTTATATCAACTAATTTGAATTGAACGTTCGTCAGAACTTTGTTGAACTTTTAATACGATTTGTGGCACTCATCCAGAATAATTTGAGTGCATTAGAGGACTGTTTTTGACACTGTTGTAGACTGGCATTTACTAATAACTAAATCATGCTTATAAACGTTCATAGAAGAATTTAATTTACTGTATTATAAATTTTTTGTTGTATTTATTCTGACTTCGTTTCTGGTTTATGGAGCTAATAATGTTTTCTCTAAGCTGTGCTTATATTTAGCTTTATTTTGTTCAACATAAATGCAGCTAAATACCAAAAAGTAACCATACTTTAAACATTTTTCGTTTAAGTGTTAAATTTAGTTCCAGTGTATCCGCAAAGAAGTAGGGAATAGAAGGTAAAGAGGAGCAGGTAATGCGGCGAAAAGTCAAGTGTTTGGGAGGCAACACAAAATTGAGGTATTCGTCGTTGTCGCTTTGTCGCCTTGTCGCCCACCCAGTAGCAATCAAAAGGCCACAAACCGAGCGAGAAATTAAAGCAGTAGGACAGTGTTAAGTTAAGTAAAGCAAAGTGAAGTTACTTTTAAGTACGGCAAAGCATTTTAAAGGTAGAGACAGTTAACAGGTTTTTATACAGCCCCAGACCTCATACAATTTTATAGTCATTATATGACAAGCACACACTAAGAGCAGCAATACCCTTAATGTACATTTTTAATAGATTATGCAGACAGCAAATTTGCTTGAAAGACATAGGAATGTATTTAAAAATTATATATACCTTACTAAAACAAAATTTAAGAAAGACTTATGGTAAATTTATTGTCTAGTGTATCTTAAAGTCGTTGTAAATCTTTTAGATCGTTCATAAATGCTTGTTTTATGATTTAGCCAGTCCGTTTTTATAGTGCGTGTCCAACTGGCATAATAAATCACAATAACGCCCACCTATGCGAACTCAGATCAGCGATTAAGTCATCATCATCAGCTGCAGCCATGACAGAGACAAAGATATGCGTTTAATGCGCGTGTGTTGAAAAGAGACGTCTAGACTTGGCTACGAGCCACGAGATGAAAACAATGCGTCGTTGTCGCTGTTGTTGTTTGTGTTGTTGTTGTTTCTTTAGTTGTTGTCGAGCCCAAAAAGTTGCCTCGAGGTCAGGTTTAAGTCTTGGATTTGGACCTGGGTTCAACGGTGTCTGACGCCACCGAAGCGCCGAGGGGAGAATCTCATTTAAAATCCAATAGAGATATTATCGACTCAACCTACCAATAAAGTCATTTATTCAAGGAACAATGTTTCATTTGTCAAAACGTACTGAGTTCAACTTGGAAATATTTTAGTCACTTTGGTTACAACTACCGCATTTAAACACTTACTAAAATACGTCACAGATTTTTCAAATTTTTAATTTTGCATAATTTTGTATACCTACAAAAATGGATGATGAGGACGATGAGGATTTTCTGCCACCGCCAGATGTGTTTAACTTTAGTGTACCCAATGAACCGGAACTTAAGGTGGAATATGAGCTTTATCGTACATCTATGAGCACCAGGCGCCTCTACAGTGAACGAAATCGTGAGGTCTACACAGAGGCATTCTTTGAGAATGAACGAATGGGAAGTCTGGCCGAACTGTGTGTTCGTGCTCTGGCCAAATTGGGTACTAGGCACATTGCACGAGCTGTGCGACATGATCCGCTAAAGCTGCGCATACACTACGACAGCCTGGATGTGAATCTACCACTGAAGGATTGCTATTTTGTGAACGATTTGCGCTTCTGGAGAAGAGTAGTGCTCGCCAAGAGTTCGGACAGATCGCTGCAGTTCAAGAAAATCGATGAATACGATTGGCAGGGCATTGGAATAAGTCTAAAGTTTGTGGAACTAGTGGAGGCCTGTCCTGCAGCCTATTGGCCAGAGGCGCAGATGGCCCAACTCGGTAGCCTGGTGCGCAAATATGTGAAGTCACTTCATATTAAGCATTTGCAATCGCTGACCGATAACTTTTTCACCCACTATGTGGTAAGTGAACCGGAACTGGAAGCCTCCTCAGCGGAATCGGCTGATCAGCCGGTGTCTAGTGACGAAAGTGATACCCCTATTGAAGAGGAGTGCGAAGAGGAGGAGGAGGAGGAAGTTGTGATGATTCCACTGAAATTGGGCAAACAAACGGGAGAAACTACGCATATTGTAGACGTAGAACCGAATTTAAAGCCAAATAAATCTCAATTCAAGATCAAAGCGAACAATTTGAATCTGGTTCTATCAAGAGCGACAAAAGGATCAGTTGTGGAAGCCCAAAAGCGACGAGAAGCTCGTCATGCCCGGAATGCAGCACGCCAGCAATTGCGGGATCTTGAGAAGGAGAAGAAGGAGGCGCGTGAGAAGCGCAAACAGAAGCGTATACAACTAAAAACTCGGCCTCCTCCGGAGCCCAAGCAAAAGAAGAAGAAAAAAAAGAAAGCAGTCGAGAAACTTGAGGGCGCCTTCAATGTAGCCGTGGAACCCGAACCCGATGATGGAGAATGTAAAATTGCCGATACTCGCAACAAGGATAAAATGATAAGTCGCATCAAACGTTACGATTATCCTGCCAAGCACTGTAACCACATTGATCTGAGCTTCGTTCGTTACTTTGATCTGCTCAACACACTGATTATCGAGTTCCTGGGACCCGAGATGAATCGTGACTATCACATTCGACACATGAACTTTTCCTATGACGACATGGTGCACCTGGCCTCAGGTGTGCGCACCTTGAAGCAGCTCAAAGTCTTTCGTTTGCGCAACAGTCGCATGGATCACATGAAACTTCTGATTACGGTTCAGGCACTCAAAGCGTTAAATAAACTGGAGGTTGTAGACTTTGGTTACGATCAGCTGGAGGACGATTGTAATGTGGCATTGGAAATGCTTTTGGAACGTCCGGTCATGCTGAAGAGTCTGGAGTTGGAGTACAATAAACTGGGTAGAGGTTCACTGGAGTCTATTGGCTATGCTCTTAATTGTTACTCGGAACTGAATCCAAAGGGTGTGTGCTTAGAGTATTTGGGCTTATCCCACAATCCATTGGGCCAGGACAGCTTGAATGCTCTGGTCTGGAAAATTATTGGTACCAATCATGTGGTAGAACTGAACATCAATGGCATTGAAGCCGAAGCGATGACGGTGGCAAGGGACGTAAGTAATCTACTAAGGAATCATCATCCATTGCGTCGTTTGAATATGGCAGCCGTTAAGCTAAATGCCAATATGGGTAGAGTGCTCATCCGGGGTCTGGAGACCAATCACAAGGTGACTCACTTCGAGTGTCGTGACTGTGATCTAACAGCGGATCAGGAGTATGAAGCAGATTTAATAGTGCGTCGCAACAATTACTGCCTGCAACATCCCTACCTGGGGGATACGAAACAAACAGAAGACAGTCTTCTGCACTACCTCTCTAGACTCCGGCATCCCATTGTGGCCAAAATAGAGCAGGAGAATGCTCGACGAACCGAGTGCATTTTCTTTAGACCAACACTTGTTTCTGATGATAGTAGTCTCACGGCGGATGAACAGCCGGAGGAGAAGCAACTGGAGCAGGAATTCGATATTTGGCAATCATTTGGTGTGAAAAGGCCACCATCGAAGGAGCGGATCAGTGCGCAAACTGTTTGGTCCTCGGCCACTCATGGAGGATCATTTTCCTACAATCCAAACTCATTCAGTCTGAAAGAGATCCGTGAACATTTGCACATGCCGGGGCCCAGAAATCGTCACTACTATTTTCAGCGACAGCTGGAAAATTAATCAATGAATTGAGCTTCAAGTTTCTATTGCAAATTCCATTAGGATTATTATTAGTTATGTTCACTTGTAGGAGCAGCAAATCCCACTCAATTCCAACTGGATTCAAGCACATGACAAAGCTTTTTCTCCATGTGCACCTGCCAC